>CM052548.1:10627589-11240534 GCA_028533065.1 Trachops cirrhosus | reverse complement strand
AGGGAGGAGGGGAGGAATGGGTGGGTGGGTTGGAATGGGAATATAGGATAGAAACTGTACTGAATAAACTAAAATAAAAAATTAAAAAAAATGTGTTTCACCACCTGGCTTATGAAAGAAAAATACCATATGATCTCACCTATAAATGGAACCTAATCAACAAAACAAACAAGCAAGCAACATAAAACCAGAGACATGGAAATAAAGAACAAACTGATAGTAACCGGAGGGGTAGGGGGAGGGGAATAATGGGGGAAAGAAAAGGAAGGGTCATCAGGGAACATGCATGATGGGCCCATGGACAAAAAACACGGGGTTGGGGGTGAGAATTGAATGTGGGAAGTTGGGGTGGGTAGAGCAGAGGAGAGTACTGGGGGAAAAGAGGGACAAGTATAAATGATTAACAATAAAAAATTAAAAATTTAATAAAGCTCAAAATGTGGATTACCTGACCCAATGTGAAATTTGTTCAAAAATGTTTCTGAACATGTTTAAATGGTAAATACTATGGGAAGGAAAACTCTTCCTCTTCAGTGAGCTTTTAATCCTCATTTCACTTAAGTTAAAAATTAATCACATCTGTTTCTTCAAAGTTTTTAGCTAACTTTTCTGGAAAACCCTCTAATAATCTGTGTCAAAATTAATAGCATGTGCTTAAGTACCTTGTTATGGTAACCTATATATTTCCTACATAATAAAACATCTTTCCAGTTTTCTTCATTGCAGTTTTTTTTCTTTTCTACATAAATCAAGTTATTTTTGTTTAGTTTTCTGTATCACACCTTACATTTCAACTAAAATTACTTTCATTTTTATTTTTTTAAATTGTTATATTGACTTTATTGGGGTGATAATGGTTAATCAAATTATAGAAGTTTCAGGAGTACAATTCTCCAATACCTAATTTGTGTATTGTAATGTATGTTCACCACCCTAAGTCAAATTTCCTTCCATCACAATTTAACCCTCCCTTTACCTTCTCCTACCTCCCCCACCTTCTTTCTCTCGGATTAGCACGATACTATTTTCTGTGTCTATGAGTTTTTGTTTGTCTTTACTGTCTGTCTATTTCTTGTTTTCAGTTTTATATCTCACATATGAGTGAAATCATAAGAACTCATACAACCCATTAAAAAAGAGGACCTGAACAGATATCCCAAGAAGATACACAAATGGCCAACAAATATATGAAAAGATGCTCAACTTCACTAGCTATTAGGAAAATGCACCTCAAAACTACAATGAGATACCACCTCACACCTGTTAGATTGGCTACTAACAACAATATAGGTAATAACAATATTGAAGAGGATGTAGAGAAAAAGGAACCCTCAGTCACTGCTGGTGGGATTGTAAACTGGTACAGTCACTATGGAAAACAGTGTGGGGGCTCCTCAAAAAATTAATACAGTGACCATATGACCCTGCAAACTCTCTTCTGGGTATCTGCCTGAAAAATTTGAAAATAGTTATTTGCAAAGTTATATGCACCCCTATGTTCATTGCAGCATCATTCATGGTGGCCAAGACATGGAAATAACCAAACTGTCCTTTGATAAATAATTGGATAAAGAAGATGTGGTCCATGTATACATTGAAATACTAGTTGGCCATTAGAAAAGATGAAATACTGCCTTTTGGAATAATATGGACTGATCTTGAGAATATCATTCTATGTAAAATAGGTCAGGCAAAAAAGTTACAAATGTGTTTATTTTTAATCAGCACCAATTCTATTGACCTAACACCAAGTGTGTTTTATCTAGTCTTGGTCCATATTTAAAAGATTATATATATATATAAAAGATTATATATATATATAAACTTTTAACCATATACAGTCCTAATGATTTGATTATTTTAACCATATACAGTCCTAATGATAAAAGATAAGTTATTAGTGAGAATCACCAAAAATATACCTTATTTTTCATTGCAATTGTTATCATTAACTATATACATGATTTCAAGCAAAGAAAATAATCATATGGAAGTGGAACACCTCCTAAGGAAACATGACTAAGTCTATAGTTAGCAAAAATTCACACCCCAACTTTTCACTTCCTGCTCGCTTGACATTGACATGATGTGTAATTTTTTTTGCAAATATATATATTTGAAAGCTCTGTAGTATATTGTGGATTCCACGTGACAATATGTATAAATAATGCAGACTTTAGAAAAATAACTGGATATTTCCCCAGGAAAATGGGTTGATTTGGGAACAACAAAGAACTGCAATTCAGGAGAAGTGGCCTGATGACAAACCATGCCAAGTCCAGAGAACCAAAGGAGAGACACTTTTTTATGGATGCCCTTAGAGGAAACTAAACGTTTGGAGTATAGTGACTTTTCATTGGCAGAGTTATGGCAGTTTCTCATTGGCTGAGCTGTCACTAGGCCATGAGGAATTTTCCCTTCCTACTGCTGGGGTGGTATAACAGTATCACTTTGTATATGAGATGGGAGGTAAGACTTCCTGATGGAGTCCCTAGTGTGCATGGGGTGACTGTGACAGTTCTCTCCTCTAGCCTCCCAACTCCATTTAGAATATGGTTTCTGTTTATTAAGTTATTTATACTCAACCAGGGACTCTGGAGAGAAAAGGCAAACTTTTTCTTCCTGTAGAGTGTGTTAGCATGAGTATGTAAATTTTTAGAATATGCTATTCTGAATATTTCATAACAGATATAAAGTGAGGTCAAGTCTTAAAATACATGTTATATGTCATAAATTTGTACCCAACCATTGAAATATGTAAAAACAGAAATACTAATTTAAAAATTATTGCATGTATTTTTACCTCTAAATATGCAAAATCAGATTTTATATTTTATTCCTAAATATAATGGAAATTTAAGAAACTAGTTGTTCTAGTGAGATCATGCTAATTATTTTAAACGTTACTGCACTAAATTAGAATTTCTACAGTGACACCCATCTTAATTTTCCTAAACAGAATCTTGAATTGCTAACTTAGACAGTTAAGGCTTCCCCTTACCTTAATTCTTCCATGATGACATTTACCACGTTGCATTGCTACTATTGGCTTACCTGTGCTTCTCCTCAATGTCCTGTCCTTGAAAAAAAATCTCTTTTGTGCTAGGCTCAGAGCCTAAAATGATGAAAATAAAAGTTAATTATTATTTAATGTGATTGGATGCTTATATTGAATCTACTTACTTTTCCACGTATCTGGATATAAAATACATTCTTTTATTGTAATTGTTACTAGATCCCACAATATTTGTATACCTTACCCTTAATAAAGAAAATAAGGCATTACTTTCATCTTTTGACTCTCCAGTACAAACATTAAAAAATAAAAGAAAGAAACACAATTTTCCTGATTCTTTTCTTGAAAATTTCTTTCAGTTAGCATATTAAAAACACGTATAAACAATTCTCATGATTCTTTTTACTTATTTACATAGGATTTGTGTTTTGGTTTCCAGGGTGATTTCTACCACTCTTTCAATGATTAAACTATAAAGATAGAAATGTAGCAGTCTTAGGAAGACAAAACCAAGAATAAAAACTCAGCACCGAAGATGATTAAATTGACTAATATACTAACTACTGGAAAACGTTAATCCAGAGAATGATGATGATGTCTTTAAATCCCCTTTATTCTTTTCCTGGCAATTTTTCAACATGTGAGTTATAAAAGGTCAAGATAGGTACACATAAACACAAGAACAGCTCACACCACGGAGAGACATTAGCATGGGTGGTAGATATTCTGTGAAAACAGTTTTAAGTTAAATGAGTTGCGATGTTCAAATAAAGGTTCTGGTTTAATTTAGTTCTCTCTCTCTTTGAAATAAAAAAAGACAATATTTGTGTCGAGTGCCTCCTTTTTGTAGTAATTGCAAGACAATTTCCTTTGAACAGTGTCTGTTTCTTAATCACAAGCAACAGCAGGTCCTGAGCAATCGATATGCCACGCATGGCACTCTGAACAACACCCACATAAAAGCTACATTAAAAATACTAAAGTGTCCTCAATTAAATAATGCTGCTGCCTTTTTTCCCACTGGATTTAGCAAGTGGAGCAAACTTACTGGAAATGCATTCCGAATTCATATATTCTCATGAATATAGGTTGTTTTGTGGGTTTTTGTTGTTGCTGATATCCTGAAAATTACATTTTCAGAAGTGAAGAGCACAAAAGAAAAAAATGGCTATTATTCCCAAGAGAGTATTACCCTTTTCTAAGGCTATACAATATCAAAAAGGTAAGTCTCTCTTAAACAAGAACTTATTACAAAAATAAAAATGGTATTAACTTAATCCATTAAAAATAAATAAAAATAAATATATTTATACACCAAGTGTATATGTATGCAGAATATTTTGTCAAGAAGAAAAGAAGCTTGTGTAAAGTTTAGTCTTCAGAAATATTAAAGCCATTTTGATCAATTATACAATAATGTATGATAACTATTAAATGAGTGAGATCATAGCTACAAGGCAGCATTGCGGTGCTTTTTGAATCTACCTTAATCCCCTTAAGGATAAAAGAGAAAACAGGATGGAAGAAGAAAATATAACCTTCACCAAAACTGCTCAACAAAACACCACGAGTCCCATAGGTAATGCAAGCGGGGCCAAACCACCAATGGCAGGAGAGAGGCGTATATATAAGCTCTACTGAACAGTAGTCAGAGGAGGCATGGCATGCGAGGCTTCAGTTCTTCTTAAGAACCAGGTAACCCAACCATCATCAACTAGTTCATACGCAGAAAGGACGTCTGTGACTTAGAAAAAAGGCCTCTACTGTAGCTCTGTGAACAGCAAATCCAACTGAAGTGTGTGATTAAAAGGAAGCCATCATGTACTGGCGGATTTAAGAAGTCACCTGAACCCACAGACCTCTCTAAAGTCCTCCTCCAAAAAAAGAATTACACGTAAAAGAGGGGAAACCCCGAGGGCGTAGAAAACCTAAGCAGATCAGGGAAGGTAATCTGAAGATAAAGGAAAGAGAGGTCTGACAGTACGTGGCAGGAGGAATAGATGACTCAAATATTATAAAGTATATGCCAACAGGGCACAGTTCATATTACTTCGGGAGAAGAAGAATAGAAGGCACACTAGAGCTATGAAGCTTGAAAAGTTCACCTGCATTATCTTCGCTTCTGATAGAATTTTTCCCCAAAAGTACAGGAAAAGTTTAATTTACTTAAACATGAGAATAAAAAAGACTACTAGACTCAGTTCAATAATGTCTGTGGAGTAAAACAATCTGAATGTCATCCTTGAAGACAATGAAGACATTCCAGAAGAATATAGCAACAAACTCGAGGCAAACTGGAAAATAAGCTACATGAACATTAGGAAAATGATGCAAACATTAAAAAAACCTCCATAAATCAGAATTAGTAACACTTAGAAATAAGATATCTGGTCCATAGGAGGAAGTTAAAAATGCAGTTGGTTTGCTCAAGAAAAATCAATAATATCAGGAAAGGATTTCAGAAATCAAGACTAACTTATAAGTACAACAAGAATAAACAGATACCATAAAAACATTTGTTATGAACTGAATTTGTTCCCCTAAAGTGCACATGTGGACACCATCACTCCAATGCGGTCATATTCAGAAAGAGAACATTTAAGGAGCTAATGAAGGTGAAATGAAGTCGTAAGGGTGAGGCCCTGACTCTGTAGGACTGGTGTTCTGAGGAAGAAAAAGAGCCACCAGGAGCTCAGGTAGAGGCCACACTGTGGGGACAGGATAAGGGAGGTGCAGTCTGCAAGCCAAGGAGAAGGGCTTCAAACAAATCCAGCCCTGAGAGGGCCTCCGTCCTCCAGAACTGTGGGAAAACAAATGTCTGTGCTTAAGCCACCCAGTGTGTTATTTTGTTATCACAGTTTGAACAGACTAACAGAGCATTTGAAGAAAAATACATGATGTAAAGATGTTTTTTCCTTTTATAAAAAAAGTCAACAAAATTTTTAAAAGATAAAATACATTTTGATGAAAGATTTTAAATACAGAAGACTAGCAGAGAATGACTAGTCTATAGATGTAGTAATTCCCAAAGAAGACGATCAAAACAATATAAGAAAGCTACTAAAATCTGTAATCCCCCACCAAAAAAAAAATAAAAACAGACTATGTAGAGCGACTGTTTCAAAGGACACATCTTTTAACTTAAAAAAAATCTGCCCTGGCTGGCATAGCTCAGTGGATTGAATGTGGGCCTCAAACCAAAGGGTCAACAGTTCAATTCCCAGTCAGGGCACATGCCTGGGTTGGGGGCCAGGTCCCCAATAGGGGATGCATGAGAGGCAACCACATACTGATGTTTCTCTCTCCCTTTTTCTTCCTCCCTTCCTTCTCTAAAAATACGTAAATAAAATCTTTCAAAACAAATGAACAAAAAAAACAACAACAAAAGACTACTAAAACTACTGGACTATTTTAAAAAGGAACAAAAATAAACAGATTATTTGGGCACATAGGCAAAAGGGTCACTTTTCAGGGACAAAAAGTCAGGTTAGTGTCAGGCACTTTGATGGAAATCTGATGTACCAAAAGACAAAAAATGAAGATAATATGAAAGAAAATGTGAACTGGGGACATTATATGTAATCAAATAGACCTTCAACTACAAAGGTCATAGAACAACCTTCAGGATGCCCCAGAAACCCGGGGAACCGTAGTGTATGATTGAAGGAGCTTTACCCAAAGAACCAGAGGGCACTATGTACATGTTTTTAGATTCAGACAAAAAGGAGACAAAATGGTAATCGAAGAACATGCAATTGATTTATGTTCTGACAATGTAGATTTAATAAAATTATTTTTAAAATATTAGGAGTTGGGAGTAAATGAGAATGCATGAGGAATTGAAGAAATCTACTGATTGCTTTAGGCAGGGTTTGGTAAAATAAGACTCAGGAGAAATTCAGATGGGCACCTATTTTTGTAAATAAAGTTCTGTTGGAACACAGGCATGTGAATCCTCTTACATGGTGTCTAGAATTCTTTCATGCTGCAAAGTCAGGTTTGAGCAAGTGTGCTAGACTGTATGGCCCTCAAAGTTCAACAACAAATATTTTTCAGGTGGATTTTAACAGAAAAAAATGTGGATCCTGTTTTTGGAGGTATTAGTTGAGAATAGTGTGTATGTGTGAGTGAGCATTTGTGTGTGTTTGGTATTTGATATCTTGTGATTAAGTTCTCTTTCTGATTATTAAGTGTGCAAAACTATTTTCTTTTGCTTGTAACTAGGAATTCCAGACAGATAAATAATCTTCAAGAATCCCTTGCCCTATAACCCTAGTGCATCACAATATGAACGCAGGAAAAGCAATTAAATGATCAACTTAAAATCTAGGGTATCTTATCCTGTCTTTTCCCAGTCTGATTTAAAGTAATAGTAAACACAGTAATCTTTACCATCAAGAAACCAACTTCACATATGCACTGCAATTACAAGTCAAATTTAAACTGAGCAGTGGGACAGAAATGGAGGTAAGCATACGAAATCCCCAAAGCAAGTTATCCATAAATTGCATAAGTAGAAATACAGAACAAATGCCATAGAATTAGCATCAGTCCAAAAACATAAAGGACAAAGTCTCTGGTATCTTTTCCACATAAAAGCATTTTGCAGGGGAAAATCAACTACAAGTACCAATAAACTACATTAATAATTACATGTAATAGGACTTCTGAATTAAAACTACCCAAATCATTTAACTAATTTAATCGTATGTAAAGTTAGGTGTCTGTGGTTGGCTTCCACCAAGGAGCTAGAATTGCTCGGAGGATTTGAACTGCCGTGCAATCACAGCAGGGGCATCAGCCCATTAATCCCAGGAAGGGCTCCAGGACAGGTACTGCCCTTCAGAGTCGTCCTGCCTTCAGGGAAAGCACACATTCTTTGATTGTGCACTGGCCCAGGGCCATAGGGTGAACTTGCAAACGGAGGATCTGTTTAGCCCAAGGCAATTCCTGG
Source organism: Trachops cirrhosus (assembly GCA_028533065.1). Lineage (NCBI taxonomy): Eukaryota > Metazoa > Chordata > Mammalia > Chiroptera > Phyllostomidae > Trachops > Trachops cirrhosus. The sequence continues at coordinate 11,232,564 of CM052548.1, read as the reverse complement.
AGATCATTTCAGCTGAGTTCTCTGCTGGCATTGCTCCCAGCAGCTGGTGGAAGTACTTCACTCTTCAGGAGTGGATCTTAATAGTACACTGTAGGCACACTGCAGAGTTCTTTCATGGCTTTACTCTGTATCCCTTATACACGCCTGAGGAGTTCCTTCAGGATCATTGCTGTCTTTTCTTGGGGAAACTTGCATGAAGATAGTCAGTATAAACAAACTAGAGGCTGCAAATGATGCTCAGTCTCTCTTATCTTACTCATTACAGATTTCCATCATCAGGTAGGTAGCTTGTCTGCTGGGGAGACCCAGAATCCTCCAGGTTGGGGTCCCTGATAACAAAGACCTTCTCAGTCTTTGAAGTTTTCTATACCTGTTAGTTTATTATTAAAGTTGAATCAAGTCATGCCAAGAACTTCTCTGTAAATCACCTAAGTGTCAAAGCTAGTAAACTCGATCATAAAATACATTATCACACAACACAAAGTATGTGAAAATAAGTTGATCATTGTGAGCCTCAGGCTAACATTACGTTACCGAACAAGGTGGAATTCGGCTGCCTGCCACCATACATAAGCATAACACAAAAATTGGTGGGGAAGGAAAATGTTTTTTTTTTTAAAAAAGGTTACTCAGTTTGGGGGAGCTAGCAGCTCCCATGCTCCAAGCCATTCTCTTCTGCAAAATAGAATTCCTCTTGTTCCCAAAAAGACTGAAATCCAAATCCATGCCCAGAGACCCTTCCCCATTCTTACCTATCCTTTTGGAGTCCAAGGCTCAAGGCTGTTACTGAACGGTCTCTGTCTCTCCAGCGCTCTCGCTCTCTCTCTCTCTCCCCGTCTCTCTCTCTCTCTCTCTGTCTCTGGAGTGCACACTTCTGGGGCCAGGGTCTACGTTGCCTACAGCAGCTTCCTTCCTCTCCTGGGGCTGTTGCACACCTCCAGATGATTGCATAAGAGCTCTGTGCCCACACGTCTTTGTGCTGTTCTCAGACTGAAAGAACGGGAGCGGTCAAGGACCCATACACTGCTGGCAAATGGCAATAACAAAAACATTCTTTGAACAGTTTTATTTTGTATTCAGTGTTGGCCCTGAGAACTTCAGAAACCACTGGTATTCAGCACTAACAGATATCCTAACCCCCAGGGACTTTCAAGAGCCCATTAAACTATCATGCACCATATGAAAGTTAGAATACTTTGTATTGCTAACTTTCCTTCTGTTTTATTAACACCTGCATCAAATCCTTTCTAGGACAAGGAACCAGATAGAGGACCATATAGAGATGATGACATAAAATAGATAGGTGATGGACAGATGAACAACAGGTAGGTTATACAGCTGTCTACCCAATAAATACACACATGTAGGCACAAAGATATAAATGTACTCAAAACTACTATGAATTATATCTGAGACTGATCAGCTTCTAATTAAAATAAACTGTTGAATTTGAAGTGGTATCTTAATTGTCTTTTTGAATCACCCACATCTAGCACAATATTAAGCACTGGAAATGATCACAAAGCGAAACCATATCATAACAGAACTAAAGTAAATAAACACTAGTAATACTACAGATATTTTGCAAAAGCCTCATCATTCCATTAATAAATCATTCAGTGACTTCTAAATCCACAAGAGAATAGCTGATCTATAAATAAACTTGTAGACATTAATTCTCACTGCATATAGGAATCCTATTTCACATAACCATGGGAATTCAGATTATTATAAAATCTTCAGTAAAAAAAAAACAAATTAAGGCCACAGTTTGAGGGTGAAGAATAGGACATAAGTGTGGGAGTTTCGGTTTAAAAAAAAGTAGTTATGTAGTTATGCAAGCTGAAGAGATTGAGGTAGGGGATATCAGCCTCAGGGCTTGGGAGCAGTAAAGGTCTATATAAGATGTTCTTCCTGTGTTTCAAGTGTGTCTTCAGCAACATTCGGCAGTATCGTTGTAGGATGGGCTCAGTGAAAAATTGGACCTTACGTAGTATGATAGCCAAGGATTTGCAATGTGTGCAATAGAATTACTTCAGTAATTTATCATGGGATTTAAGCTCTGAGACTTTAACAAGAGTTGATGGAGAGTGAAAACAACAAGATCAGTGGACTGAAGTGAGGGTCAAAAGACTGTTCAAGTTGAGATATGAGGGGAGGAGGCGCCGCATGAACAGTGAGATGCATGCAGTTTGCAGCTGTGGAAGGTTTGATGTACTGAAAATCAGAGGGCAGTAACTAGAGGCGTTTGAAATTTAAGAAGGGTAGAAACAAAGATCATTATAAGAGAGAAGTTCAAGAGACTGAGAGTTTTAGCCCTAAGTGTTTCACCTGTATGAAATGAATTTAAAAAATTAGAGACTGAAAATGAACTACAATCAGCCTTTTCTAAAGGCATATAATTATGTCTTTAATTTTACAAAATTAAAAATAAAGTTCAATTAAGGTTGGTGGTCCACTTGTTAGAGATCATGTAATATGTAAACTGTAAAAATATGATATTGTAAAGAATGGGAATGGGATTTCTTCAATTTTTAAATAACAATATCTATTAACATAATGTAAATTAATGAAATACATGATTTTGAGGCATCATTGTCCTTTGTACAATGTTTCTTATATCTCATATTTTCTTTCATAAATGTCTCTGTTTTCCATAATAAATGGCTGGATACCTTCTGGACACACCTCATATATATCAGCTCTAGAGATAATATGATGAAATCCCTTATCCTATTGATTGCTTTCCCTTATAAGCCTGTGTCAAATATGCTTTGCGTTCCAGGAATTAGGTCCCTGAAAGTTTCCCTATCATCTCACAGGGACTGGCAACATCACTGTCATTGTTTTAACTGATTTCAACATAAATACAACTTACATTTTAAATTAAAATATCTGACAGATCATAAGTAACATAGATACTTCTAAATCTATTTATTTTGTTAAAATTAACATATAAAAAGTATTGGATATTTGGGGGGTTTATTGTAAAATTTCTCTTCATTTCACAGTAATATGGGAAACATGGATTTTAAAATTTCTATATTAATTTTGGTTCATATAGATTTAAATGTTTAAATAAATCCAACACACTTCTATACTTTATTTTTTCACATAAAATTATATAAACTACTTTGTTGGCACCTTACACAAATCTATTTTACTTGTCGTATATTCGAATAAAGCTTAATGTAAATAATGAAATATAACATTTAGTTTTCACACTTCCTAAATCACATCATCCCTCATTTTATATCTCTTTCCCATTTGATCATTTTCTTACCTTCATATTCATATTTTTTAATAATTTTCTTTTAATATGATAAAATCCTCTACTCTTCCCTGGGAAACTGTATGACAAGAAAAAATTAGGTAATATATTTTATCAATATTTTAAACAAATTATTCATTATCTAATTATGCCTTATTTTTGTATTTTTCTAAATTTTCCTCTCTTATTTTTCATGATAGATGTTATATTATGTAATAAGATCTGAATTGAGCTCTATGCTAGCAATCCTTCATTTCATATTATTGCTATGGAGCTTCATTCACCACAAATTTGTACACCAAATCACACAAGAGTGAAAACCATCATATATTGTATTAAATGTAATAAATTTTGTTGAATATAATATCAATTCTGTTCATTTCCTTTGGCTTTCAATAAAATAGTTCAGTGTTGCTTTAAGAAATAAAATAATAAATGAATAAAATAAAAATAACAATTGCAAATATCCCAACAATTATACTCGAAAGGTCCTGAAACAGTTGAAATATTCTAAGACCCAACCAGTTAATCAAGCCTTGGAAGATCAGGAACTAGGCTTGTGTTAAGAATCTCAGAGAAATTAATGAAGATTCCCGTTTAAAGCTCTAACATGAAGTGAAATAAACTAAGGATCTGAGTACCTTGGATTCATATTCTACATTAGAGGAGAGGAAATCAACAATGATATTTATGGTACAGTGTAAATTTCTACTTTAAATAGCCTAACCTCTGGTTTATCCATATATTTGAGAAAAGCTGCTAGAGGCACTTTCTGGTATTAGGTGTGATTCCCATCAAAGATAAATTTGAAATTAAATAAGCAGCCAAAGCAAGATGCATTTAATCCATATGGATGCCAGGGAATCCCAGTGTTTGCTTGAAGGATTATTAATTATAACACTAATCATAATATATGGCACACATAAGCTATGTTAGATGACACATAGGATACAATATCTTATTAAATCCTCAAAGCTACCTTGCAAGGGAGGTAAGATTATTATAATCCCCACTTTATAGATAGTGAATGTAAGGCTTAGATTATTTCATTAGCAATGTTCTGATATTTTCCCATGTCACATTTATATTAAAAAGTTTTACATTTATTACAATGTATTATGCTTAGTAATTGTCCCATAATTATGTTGAATAAAAATGATACAATTTATGGAAAATAAATGCATGAACAAATTATAAAGACCAGACGTATTTCTTCGAGTTTGTGGGAGCATGCTCTCACCAACTGAGCCTTTCTGGCCAGGGCTCAGACGAGTTTTTTAAGATGAAAAATTGTATAAACTTGCTTTGACAATAATCATAATGATGAAATAAGAGAATGTAATTTTATATTCCATAAAAATCAATATATCACTATTTGTATATATACCTGTGTAGGTACATAGAAGAGGAGGTGATCAGAGTCAGCCTAAAACCTCCCAGGGTCATTGTACAAGAGGGAGTTGTATAACCCATTTGTGGCTTCCCAGTTTATGTTGCTGTTTTAATTTTGTATGGGACACATTTGTTCCTAAATTCACTGTGTTTATTTACATGGTTTTGGCCTGCTTTAAAAATACAGAAATCTCCTGCATTCTTGATGATTTCTTAAAGAAAGATGTTTAAAAACAAACAAATAATAAAAAAGCAGCTCAGACATTTGTTTTAGAGAGACATGGCTTTTTTTAGAATTGCATCTCTTTTTTTTAGAGGTCCGTGCAGTTAAATGTTTTTAATCTAGAACAGTAAGAAAATAAGGAAATGAAAACTGTAGCTTCTTTATCAACATGTCACATGTACTACTAAACATAACAGAAAAAGAAATATTTCTACCATGATCTTGTACTTGTTTAAATAAATGGTTCTCTTATATTTACATTTTATATTCTGAGCAAAATGCTACCGCTTGTGGCTAAAGAGTGTCCTTTGAAAGGTGTCATTGTCACAGCAAATTAATTCATGGCTCGCACTGTGCATTGTCAGCATCTATTGTTATCTTTTTTTCCTGCTTGTCATTCAGATTAATAACATAAGTGTGCCCTATGCTAACAGCTTTCTTCTCCTTGTCATTTGACTCAGACTCTCCTTCGCCCGAGTCATTTTTCTTCAGGAAATTTAAACATACTGCAATGTATCTATGTTTAGTTGAAAGTGCTATACGATCCTTTCTCTTCTGACTGTTCTTATTAAAATTAATTTAATAGACCTTTTTTCTTGTAGTTTTTTTTATTTCCTAAACACTACACTGAAGACAAAAATTTAGGTCTTACAACCATTTTTGGGCCTAGTCTGGCACTAAAATGATCACAACATTGTTTATGACACCATTTAAAATGAATTTTTTATTCAAAGGATTAAATCACTAACAATATATGCAGGATAAACACTTTTCTCAAGTCTCATGTTTATGAAATTCTTGCCTGCTGTTTATGGAAATCATCTACACAATATGCATGCATGCATGGAATACAGTAAAAGTGGTAGGTTATGCTATATTTAAACATAAGTATAATCAAAGATATGTTATGCTTAACTGTGTATTAGTTTCCAAAGAATTTCAGTGCCTGTTTCACTGAAGAACAAGAAAAGAAACTCTATTCTCATCTTGACTCATGAACCAAGAAGCAAGAAAGCAAAACATAATTTATAGAAAACTTGGCTGGACTTTTTGATGATGATTGTACAAGTTTCAATGCAGGGTTTTTCTAAGTCATTTTGCCTCTGTTTAAAGAGGAGAAAAATCACTTTATCATATGTTAATTTGCTAATTTCAGTTTCTTCTGCTGCTCATAGTCATGATAATTTACCATTCCAGCAAAGTTGATTAGGTTAGGTGGCTCAGAGCCAGCAAGCTCCATGAGTTCCAATTTCTGCTAATATCAGTTTTATTATTCCTTGGAAGTTAAGTAGGGAGACCTGATGTGTATACTCCCTAATGGTGCATTCAGGAAATGGTACTCTCGGAAAATCAACCAATCTGCTACACCACATTTTTAAATTTAATTCCGTTATCCCTTCTGTTTAAGGTTAAGAATTAGACTTGTGTAAAAGAGAACCCTTGTCTGATGATTGGAACAGTGAATTTCAGAAACCTATCAGCCTAACCCCATGTGGCGGCTCTCCATTACCTACATGTATTGCAATTCTGGGAATTCAACAGGCTGTGAACAAACAAAAGCTGGCCAGCAAATCACATTGCTTCCTCCTAATGCTTTAGAAGATTTATATGAGATAATTCCTGAACACCACTTAGAAAAGTGCCTATTCAGTAAGAGTAAACTATGTATTAATTACCATTCTCATTGCATATTTATCAATACGCATCCTTGTTATGATTTACTTTAATGGAAGTCAGTGAATTAAGATTATTAAAATGACAAACACACTTTTATCATGTGTGAATATTTTCAGTCTTCTATGAAGGAAGAACCATGTAAACCATCTATTTTGCATCCTCAATAAATATTGCACAGGTTAAAAAATGTGGTCTCACATGGGATTTGAATTCAGGCAAATCGCCATTGCACCCTGCTCTGCTCCGTAGAAACTGTGACTTGGAACCAATAAACTGATTTCACTGAGCTTCAGTTATCACATAGTTAGGCTCAGATGGAAGGCAGTAAATATTAAGAGAATTATAATGAAGATCACATAAAATGAGATAATGCATGCATGGTACTGAGCATATTGGCTCTTAGAGTAAAGGATCCATAAGAATTTTCTTCCCTCCAATGTGCACGCAACTTTCTCTCTCAAATCTCCCAGCACACTCCATCTCCCTTCCTTGTTTGATTTTCCTCCATAGTTTTTTTTTTTTAATCATTGTGTAACATTCCACATATGCTCATTTTAACTGGGTCTTCCAATAGTTAGTACATAAGGTCTGTAGAGTAAATTGTTGTCTGATGTCATCCTTTCTGTGTTCCTTCAAATAGAATAGTTTCTAAAGATAAGAAATGTTGAATAAATAGTTATTGAATCAGTGAGCGATACATCTGAACATTATTATTATAAAATCATCAAATGTTAGGTTAATTATATTCATGTGATTATCAGTCTCAAAATCTTCCCAGTTGACTAAATGTGCACTTCAAAGTGTCAATGCAATCTTTTAGTCAAAAAAATAAATAACTACAAAATATTTTATTAATTAGTAAAGGAGTTAATATAGGATATGAGTTCTGATCTTTAAAACTTTTCACATACATAGTAAACACCCAAATCCTTTGATGGCCTTCATAATATTTCGGGTACACTAAACACATCAAGTTATGTACAGTAGTAAGTACTCTTGCAGGCTAAATATTTGCCAGCCTTTCTTGCAGATACCAGAGACATATTAGAGTCAAGAAAAGTTCCTCCCCTTGCAGAATGCATATTTTCTTGGCGAAGATGCACAATAAAAAACTAAAATACAAAATAAATTTTTGCAGAAAGTTAAAAGGGGTCATAAATGAAGCAGTGAAGGGGATCAACACTGATGAGTCACTTTCCTTTTATGTGGCTTGGTCTGGATAGGTGTCTGTGAAGAGGTGACATGTGAGCCGAAACCAGTGTAAAATGAGAGCGTTAGTCCTGTGAACACCAGGTGGAAATGCCTTCTGGCCAGAAAGATCAGCTCATGTAGAGAATCTAAGGGGGGATAAAACGGAGTTGTTCAGAATGTTAGTATAATTTTTATTGTAACTGAAAGACAAAGATAAAGTTGGAAAGGTACCTTAGAGTTAAATTTGTCAAATCTTGCCTATATTGCAAAAGTTTTAATTTTATTTTGAGTATCGTAGGAAGTCATGAACGTTTTAATTCAAGAGATGAAAGCATATTTATTTGTTGTCGTAAGGAGATATATTTTAGGAGACAAAGGTGAAACAGAAAGACTAGCTGTGGCGGTAGTTTCGGTGACAGATTGCTGGACTTGCCACGGTGGCCAGTACTAATGCCGATGAAGGTGATTAGAAGTCATTTGATTTCAGATGGTTTTTGAAGGTAGCGTTGAAAGGAGTTACAAATGAATTGTATGCGAATATGTAAGTTGTAGAGAAATAATGGGAGTTCGAGCAATTTAATGCATAGTGTCATAGCTGAGATAGAAATGTTTAAGAGTGACTATGCGTGTTGCTGGCAAGGGTCGGGTTTGTTGAAATTAGGAGTTTCTTTGGCCATATTCAACATGATAAACTTTTTTAAAAGTTGACATAAATGGAGCCATTTAAAATAAAGCCAGACCAACCATTTCACAGGAACTATTTTGAAAGTCTTACTCTGTGGAATTTTGGCCTCTTTAGTCCATGCCTTTGAACTGTGCCAAACCAACACTGTCTCCCAAACAACTCTGTAAATCCCACACACAGGAAAGCAGGCATGCTGACGTCAAAGGCTGCTTTTCTCTTCTGTGCTTTATTCTCTTCACAGTAAATAGCATTATCTAGCAAACTATATATTTCACACATCTTCTGTATTGTTTCTTTACATCCACAACATTTTTGTGGGTTTCATAGTGTCCCCCTAAATGTATATTCCTCCTGGAACATTAGAGTGTAAACTTATTTAGAAATAGCTTCATTGCAGATGTAATTAGTTAAATCAGGATTCGAGTACACTGGAGTAGGTGGGCCAATATTCCAATACCCTTCCACAAAGAGGGGAAAAGACACAGGTGGAATTCCATGTGAGGAAGTAGCCGAGACTGGTCCTATGCTGCCACAGGCAAGGACATTGCTAAAGACCACGGACAAGCACTGGAAGCTAGGGAAAAGGAACAGAACACAGGACACCTCTGAAACCCCCAAAATAAATTGACCCTGCCAACATTTCTTTCCATATTTTTTTCCTTCAGAATTGTGAAAGAATATATTTCCATTGATTTAACCCACCCAAATTATGGCACTTGGTTCCAGCACGCCTAAGGGACTAATAATAACGTATAAGGTTCTGGAAGACAAAGATTTTTACTTTTATTTTTCACAGCTGTAACTCAACTTTCTAGTTATAAAGATTATATGATTATCATTATTACATAGCTCCCACTTCTTGAGATAGAATTATATATACTTATTTACATATTTTTTAAATTCTCACATATACCTTTGAGCTTTCTTTTCCATGAGAAAACTATTTTTTGTTTGTTTCTTTGTTAAGTCACATAGTTTAGTTTGACATAATTCAAATTAGAGTTTATATTTCTTCAAGGCTTTGTTTTCAAACAAAGCTACACTGCAATATGAAAGTGTTCTTTCAAACACACACACATACACACAGAGAGAAACAATTAGTGAGTCGTTAGGTCTCGTAATAAGATTCAAACAACCCTGGAGCTCCCTGAGACACTCTCAGGGGTTCACAAAGTCAAGGGAACTTTCACACTAACAGTAAGACACTGTTTGTCTTTTTTCACCTTGTTAATTCTTACAAAGTTGTAAAATCCAGCATGGATAAAACTGCTTCCATCCTTGACATTAACAAAGGCGGTCTTTCCAAATTGGATTAGTCATTTGTATTCTTCACTGCATGAACTTGCTAGTGGCGGGAGAGGGAGGAACCGAGTTCACTTTAGTATCCTATAGACCTAATGAAGGGGTGAAATGATTAAATTTCTTACATCTTGATTCTGGAGTGCTTGATTCTGTGTGGCAAAATGAGAAGTACTCATAATGTTATAATAGCTGTTTTCTGTAAAAACATTTTCTTTTGTTTGAATTACAAGTTTAAGTAGCTGCTGTTTCATAGAATACCAGTTTTACTTAAAGGAATGAGTGATAAACTATAGCTGTCACACTTGGGTGTTGGGCAGTGTTTTGAAGAGGAACAAAGTAAAACTGACAATATTTGCTGCCAATTTTAAAATCCAATCTTTGAGAAAGAATGTATTTCTATATAGCTTGTATCTGTCACTATAACTTTGACAAATTTGTAATACTTCAGAATCTTCTGATGAGATTGGCAATGTTTCTATATTAAATGATTAAGTGTATCAACTTTTACAGCATCTCCATAACTCAGTGAACCAACGTATTCCAAATGACCAATGCACGAAGATATAAAAGCATGCACGGGCAAAGATTTTTTCAAAGTACAAATTAGGTCAATGAATTTTATTGTGGAAGAATACAAAAAGCTTGTTTGTATATTCTTAGATTTCGCATTATAACTAAACTTTAAGAGACTACCATGTGTCACATTTTGGTGAAAGAACCAAAGAAGAATACCACCAATTAACTGAAAATTATTATAACATTTCTCCCTCTTAAATCTATCTGACATTTTAAAAAGGTCAGATATTTTTACAAATCTGCAAACATGTAAGGAAGCATCACACTTAATTTTGTTTCATAAAATGTAATTTTCATGTAATTATTTTTCTAAAATACATTCTTATGCTTTTACATTTTATTTTTGTTAAAAGTTTAATAAATTTTAGTTTTGTTTTAATACAGTAAATATAAATGAAAATATCTTGTCAAAACTAAACTCAATATCTTCAAAACTTTTTAAAAGACTGTGCATTTATGAAACCAAATATTTGAATATATATACATATATATGTTTATTTATATATATATGCTTATTTAGGGAGATTATCCATCAACCAGTCATTTAATAGACAACTCCTTAAATATTTAGAATGTTTTATCATCAACAAATCATTGAACAACCAGTGGTAGGAAGGATGCAGAGAGAAGGGAAATATTTTGCATTGTTGGTGGGAATCCAGACTGGTACAACCATTGTGGAAAGCAGTATGGAGCACAACAACCCAAAAAGTATGGGGTACAGCAAAAGTGGTCTTAAGAGGGAAATTTATAGCATTACAGGTCTGCCTTAAGAAACCAAAAAAAAAATCTAAAATAAATGATCTAACTTTACACTTAAAGGAACTGAAATAAAAGAACAACAACCAGATCCAAAAGTGAGTAGAAAAAGCAGAATAATAAAGATCAGAGCATAAACAAATGAAATAGAATCTAAAAAGTAATACAAAAAAATCAGTAAAACCAAGAGCAGTTTCTTTGAAAAGATTGTCAAACCTTTAACCAGACTCATCAGGAAAAAAAAAAGAGAGAGAGGACCCAAACAAATAAACTCAGAAATGAAAGAGAAGAAGTAATAACTGATATCCAGGAATACAAAGGATTGTCAGAAAATATTACAAGTAACTACAAAGGGGAAAGCTAGAAAGGAATTGATTTATTAAAAATGTGTATTTATTACATGTTTAAACTTCAGTCACCTTCAAAGGACTTTCCATTCTATGCAATACACCACTGAGACATTTTTCCATGGCTCAAAACAGTTTTTGAACTCGTTAATTTTGATGCCTTTTTGTGATTCTGCCATTTTTTGATTCACCCCTTCCACATCAGCAATTGTTTCAATTTGAGGACTTTTCTCATCTGGGGAAACAAACAAAAAAGAGTCACAGGGTGAAACTGGGTGAATAGGGAGGGCAGGGCACAAGGGTCATACCACTTTTGGTCAAAAACTGCTGAGCACTCAGCGTGGTGTGGACAGGTGTGCTTGTAAATCACCCATCACGAAATGGGCAAACTAGTTGAAAGAGTCTTCAAAAACATTCACCGAAGCCAAAGGCATCCTGTCACAAAATGCCAGCTGGTACACTGATACGGATGGGTTCCTAGTACACCCAGCTAGGGGCAGAAACCTGTATTACAAGGGACCCAACCTCTAGAAGATAATCCAGGGTTTTTTTTTTCAGTATGCCCCACCCATATATGCCAACAGTTGGACAATCTGGATAAAATGTATAAACTCATAGAAACATACATTGTTAGTATATAGAAATGTAATTGATTTTTATGTTGATTTTGTATACTGCGACTTTATTGAATCTGTTTATTAGTTCTATCATTATTGGGTAAATTCTTTATGCAAGATCATGTCATTTACAAACAGAAGGAATTTTACTTTTTTCTTTCCGATTGGGATGCCTCTAATTTTTTTTCTTGCATAATTGCGTTAGATAGAACTTCCAGGATAGAGCATCCTTTCCTGGTTTGTGAATTTAGAAGAATTGCTTTCAGTTCTTCAACATGAAGTGTGATGTTAATTGTGGGTTCATTATACAAGGCCTATATTGTTTTGAGATTTCCTACTACATACAATGTTTTCAGAGCTTTTATCATGAAAGAATGCTGAATTTTAGGCAACACTTTTTCCATTTCTTGAAAAGATATATGATTTTATGTTATTTCAACATGTTGCAAATGTATGTTAGTAGTAGTTAACTTGAAAGAATATTCAAGTTTATTGTTGGAACATAAATGTGAGAGAGAAACATCAAGTGGTTGCCTCCCCTTTGTGCCAGCACCAGGGATCATAGGCATCCAGACTGAGATGGAACTAACAACCCAGACATGAGTCCTGACTTGGAATTGGATCAGAATCTTTGGGCTATAGGACAAAACTCCAATCAACTAAACTGCATGGGACCACATCGTTTTTAACAGGATGTTAAACATTTTCAATGTCAGGATTTGAAGCTCTGGTGTAATTTAACATAAACATGTAAATTAAATATAACTGTGATTTTATTATTTGGCATTACTCTAGAGATATTAAGACCACTAATGTTCATTTTTCAATGCAGGCAACATGTATATAAAAATGATTCTAAATATGTCCCAGCTTTAAAATGATGAAAGTGGTTAATATTTTGAAACATCTTTGAAAAAATATTCTGCTGACACAATGTAAAAGTGAGTTAAAAATTTGAATGAGTCGAAATATGAAATGTTAATTCTTTCCATTTCACTGATGACCATTAAATATAAAATGCACATGGTATTTTTAGAAGAATCAGCATTACATAAATGTTAAGATGTGTTTTATCGTGCTTCTTATGACAGTCATTATTGCTATGTTGAGACTTTTTATTCTTGCAAATCAGTGTCTTCCAATGTGACTCCACAGGAGAAAAGGTCTTTAATAGACTTTATGAAATGATAAGGTGGTAAATGGAGGAGAGAAAAAAAGACATTCAAAGAGAGGCATATGAAAGTCATAAGGTTTTAAATTTAAATTTCACGTTCTATTAGTGTCAAGTTTTATGGGTCTCAGGTGACATTTCTTCAGCCAAAAAAGCAGTGGCCTTAGACTTTATGTCTCTAAAGTGAGAACAGAGTTAAAACTTATACTTTCTTTTCACACATTGGAGGCATTCAACGTGTGTAGGGATTTTTTAAGACTTCTGGAAGGGCACACATAAGAAATCAGGCAAAATGGGTAGCAACAGAGATCGAGGGAGAATGAAATTGGAGTTTAAATAACCTGAAATGTTGAAATTGTTGCTTTTCTTCCTACCATTTATATACCTGAAGTAATAAACATTTCAAGAAGTTTATTTCTTAGGAAGAAGAACAACAACAACAACAAAAAAGATACAGAATCACAACACCCACTGGCTCTCTGTTGTAAAATTTGAATTAAAGGCAATCTATAGATGGTATTCCTCACCATTCTCCTCGTGAACCCTAAGATAAACAAAGGGTGAATTCTGAACAAATTAAAGGAGCTCTAAGAAATGATAAAGGAGAAGTGGGCAAAGGTCATATTCTCTTAAACTTTTTTTATTAGTGCATAGAATTTTGTAAGGAAAATATATATTTGAGAGATACTAAAAAATACTTATCCTTGAACTTAAGATTTTAACAATAAAATCTGAAGAAGAAAAGGTCTTAACTTGGTCACTGAAAATAATCCATAAAATTCTGCTTCAGAGATTCAACATTAAAAAGAAATTTAGAAAATAGGAAGCAATATGGAAGAATTCTCACAGGATTTAAACATAGACAAATACATCTATAAATTCATAATTGTCTATAGAACAATTCTCAGAATGTAAATAAATAAACTGGAGATGATTTAACAGATTTTGAGGGCAAATTTTTGAATAGAGGACTGAGAAAACTGGTTTATCTGAATATTTATTGATTGAAATATATTCAACTTCTCTGCTCCCTAAACACTTCAGTTTTGAGCTTTATAATGTTAGAATATTTTACTCTCTATCACTCCTGACAAAGTAAATATATTGTCCCCAAAGTCATTCCTTTTTAGTCTTTGCGGACTGTTGCTCCTGGCTTATGGATACTCTCTCCATCATAAGCCTAACATTATATGTGTCCAAAGTTTCTATCTAGATTTCTTCAATAAGCAGCCATCTTGCTCCTTTGACTGACTGGATAAGAATACTCTCATTCCTCATTGTGCTTCACCCACTAATGTCTTTGGTCATACTCTAAAACTTGCCATTGACTGTAAATGACACTTCCCGTGATTGCTATTTGCAGCACTTTAATTTCTAGATGAATATTCCAGCTGGTCCAGTAGTAAATCAAAATAGAGTAAAATTATAAACATTAGGTAAGAAAAATGTAACAAAATTAACATTGAGTCCAGATTATGTAATTTTGTTCACAGATAATCCAAAATAATACCTACATTGAGTGGCTAGAATTAATGAGAAATTTAGTTTTGCTGTATATGTGATCTCAAAAATAATTTTTGAGTGTTGACAGCAAGTTACTAGAAAATATAGTAAAAGATACATATAATAATAATTATATTTAGAAATAAAATTTAGTGATTTATGGAAAATTATTTTTAAAGACAAAAATTATATAAGAACAGATACTGTCTTCATAAACAGGAAGGCGATATTATTAAAATGCTGATTCTGACCATATTTACACAAGTGGCTTGGTTTAAAATGGAGAGTCTCATGAAAGTTGAGCCTGTCATTTCTGCGTAAATATTACTGACCCCAAATTTATTCACAAGGACATAATTGCATTACATAATAACAAGTTGATTTTAGAAGTACGACCAGCAGACTATCAGAAGACCTTGATTTAATTGATATTAGGATCGTGATCATGAGACTTTTATCATTGGTAAAATCATCTTGACTCTTTGGAAAGAACATTGGATCTCAAACACCATTTCTCTTAGTCATATCTGATTCTTTTCTTACCAAATCAAAAAATATTCAGGTTATCCACTATGTAAATGCTTTATTACTTTCTGAATATTTAATTTAGTAGCTATAGGGAATGAAACTCTAGTTTGTTAGAAAACTTAAGTGCAATGCTATGACTTCTGGGAACAAGTAATAGCATTCATACAAATTCAGTGTGAGTAATTACAAGACATGATTAGTCTCATAATAATGTATTATTTTCTTTTGCATTATCACTTCAGGTTGGTGAGATATTATATGCATTTTGGTCATTTCGTATATACAGAAAAAATAATATTAGGTGATACTCATTTTAAACATTGTTTAACTTACTGTCTATGGCTGATATAATATTTAGATAGATGGCATAAATAAATATTTTCATTTCCAAAAATGGGGACAAGCTAAATGTATAAAGTATAATTTTTAATATGGTAAATGTCCAAGTCAAACTTTGACCAATTTGTATCCTGTGTCAATACTATAATGGAGTATTCTCATAAATTATTACTGGGACACCACTGTGAAGATGCCCTACAGTAATGAATCAACAGAACTAATATATTAAAAGCTGCCTTTATGATAATGCATTGGTCTGGTTCATGCATACATTTAGAATATGCTTGCTATGAAGTTAGGAAGGCTCTTTGAAAGGCCCAAATAAGCAAAATGCATAGATGATAAAGAATACTGATATTTGATTGCTTTACAATTATTCATGTAAACAGTGGTTGAGTGAAGAGGTAATTATATAAGGGTCATAGTAGAAAAGGTCCCTATATTGTATATTTTGTTTTTGTTTTGAGCTTATTTTACCATTTATTTTTATAATTTTTTATTGTTGTTCGAGTATAGCTGTCTCCATTTCCCCTCACCAAGTCCCCCCACCCCACCTATCCCCACCTCCTACCCTTGAACCTACCCGTTTTGGTTTTGTCCATGGGTCCTTCATACATGTTCCTTGATGACCCTTCCCCTATTTTCCCCGTTATCCCTCTCTCCTCTCCCCTCTGGTTGCTGTCAGTTTGTTCTTTATTTCAGTGTCTCTGGTTCTATGTTGCTTGTTTGTTTGTTTTGTTGATTAGGTTCCACTTATAGGTGAGATCATATGGCATTTGTCTTTTACCCCCTGGCCTATTTCACTTAGCTTATGCTCTCTAGTTCCATCCATGCTGGTGCGAAGGGTAGGAGCTCCTTCTTTCTTTCTGCTGCATAGCATCCCATTGTGTAAATGCACCATAGGGTTTTTTTTTTTACCCACTCAGTTACCGTTGAGTGGGCACTTATGGAATTTCTGCAGAAAACTAAAAATGGAACTGCCTTTTGACCCAGCAATTCCACTGCTGAGATTATACCCTAAGAATCCTGAAACACCAATTCAAAAGTACCTATATTGTGCTCTCTGAATACCATGTTTAAAATTATCCATTCTAAGATTACCAAGGAAAGAAAAATCCAAAAATATTTTGTAATCCTTCAAATTTGCTAGTGCCTAGATAACCTACTCTATATGAGATAAACATTGGCTGACTGATTGATGTACTTTCTCCTGTAGCACTTAAACCAATTCGTAAGTTGTCAGTGGCAGAGCCAGGATTAAAGTAGAGGTCAATCTAAATCTAAAGCCAATGCTTGAAATCTTTGTTACCTGAGACATCTCAGCAGAACAGTAAAGAAACTTAAAATGCTTTTGGTTGTTGCTTCCCAGTGGAATCCCTTATTAGTACAGTCTCTGGAGGTCATTATTAAATGACCTATTCAGCTTACTAGACTGATTTTGGCATCAACTACTTGCTTAGAGACCTTCTGGGAATACAGCAGTTACTGTAAAGTTGACCTTTTGAGTGTTAAGAAGTAGGGAGAGATTCATATGTTACCCTTTCTGCTTAAAAGTCTCATCCCTCTAAAGATAGTGCCAGCAAGAGAAAAGGGTAAAAAATGTGGGAAATTGATCAATTTTCGGAGAGGTAGATGCCAATCTACCTCACAGCATATCCATCCCTTCCATTTTCTGATGTGATAGACTGAATGTCTGTCTAAATTATTTCTTCCTTCCTTTGTTTAAAATATCTGTTGAACATTCTTTATATGCCAGTAATCACGCTAAAAGCTAAGAATACATAGTGGAACGAACTTGGTTCTCCACTTAAGGTTTTCACAGTCTACAGATTAGAGCGGACAAATAATTCTAGTGATGTGACAAATACTCTAAGCACTTAAGGGTAACTGCATACAGAGATAATTTTTGCTTTTTAAAATTTAAATTCACTAATTTTATAGTAAACAAATTGGTTATTCCTTTCTTTACTTCTATACCAACTGTTTTTATTGTGTCAAGCTATTTTATTTTTCATTAAGAAAATTCAAAACTATTACATTTTTGATGAGTTGGCGCTAGATATCTACAAAGATACTGAAATAGTGTTACATTTAACATTATCACCATAGGGTGTAGGATATTCAAGGTATCAAGATAGCAAGAGCATAGATAGTACCTTCATCACATAGTGAGAGGAAAGAAGACTAGATACAATTTTCAGTTGGTGAAAAGTTTTTATTTGGTGTTATATTTAAGAGGGTCCCTAGAATGTGCTCCCAAAATAACTAGTCCAGATGTTTATAATATGTTTTGGTGCTGCAGTACTGTGTTTGCCTGTACTTTTAGACTAGTCTTCTTATTCCACTCATACCCTTTACACTCCTTTTCAACAAAGCAACTAGGAATGTTAAAATGCTAAGTTACGGGGTTTCTTTGGATAAATTGCCAGAAATGGAATTGCTGGGTCAAAAGGCAGATCCATTTTTAAGTTTTTGAGGAAAATCCATGCTGTTTATCAGAGTGGTTCCACCAATCTGCACACTAACCAACAGTGCGGAAGGATCCCCATTTCTCCCCCTCCTCGCCAGCACTTGTTGTTTGTTGATTTATTAACGATAGTCATTGGGAATTTATCTGAAGAAACTGGAAACACTAATTTGAAAGAATATGTGCACCCCTGTGTTCATTGCAGTGTTATTTACAATAGCCAGGATTTGGAGGCAGCGTAAGGGCCCATCAGTAGATGAGCGGATAAAACAGTTATGGCACATTTAAACAATGAAATACTACTCGACTGTAAAAAGAAACAAAATTTACCCTTTGCAACAGCATGGATGGAGTACAGTTGTCTCCATTTCCCCTCCACCCCACCCATCCCCACCTCTTACCCTTGAACCTACCTTTTTTGGTTTTGTCCATGGGTCCTTCATACATGTTCCTTGATGACCCTTCCCCTATTTTCCCCGTTATCCCTCTCTCCTCTCCCCTCTGCTTGCTGTCAGTTTGTTCTTTATTTCAGGGTCTCTGGTTCTATGTTGCTTGTTTGTTTGTTTTGTTGATTAGGAGAGCATTGTGCTGAGTGAAACAAACCAGCCAGGGAAAGACAGACACCATATGATTTCACTCACAGGTGGAATCTAATGAACAAACTGAGCCAACAGGCAAAGTTGAGATGGGCTGGCAACTCTGGGCTGGGACAGGGGCAGGGGCAGGTTTAGGGGTGGAGGGCTTGAGCCAAAAGGAAAAAGAAGGCCTTGGGGATGCAGACAACAGGTGGCGGGGAGAGGTGGTTGAGGGTATAAGGAGATACATGGCAACTGAGAAAATACAATAAAAATTAACGATAAAATTGTTAAGTTCAAGTGAATGAGTGGCCTTGGCTCAGAATCGTCCACCAGCTTCACCTTTCACTAAGGCAAGAACGATTCCTCTGTGGAGGCCTGCAAGGCCCGCATGCCCTCTGCACCTCTGACCTCATCTTGCACAACATGTTCCCTGACCTTCAACATGGAGTGTTTAACTTTTTCTTCTTGTTTTACCATTCAGAGTGAACCCTCATCTCAGGGTCTCTGCACTCGCCTTTGCTCTGACTAGTGAGATGATATGAAGAAAACGTGGTAAATTTCTCCACAAAATCTATAGTAATCATAAAAACTCCCAAGCACTACCAATTACATATTATAAAACTGAAAAAAATATGTTTTCAAACTATAAAGTAAGAGCAAAAGCAAATTTAATAAATAACCTTAAAGAAAAGAGAGAATTCATTTTATCTTTCAAGGAAACACCATAAAAATATTTATTTACCATATTTTTTCAGACTATAAGACCCACTTTTCCCCCTCCCAAATTTGGGAGGAATAATAGTTATTAATGCTGCTGTTGAGTTCTGTTTACATTGGTGAAATATTATGTTATTTATGCTACTAAATGTTTTACCACAGTTTTTATTTCAAATTTTTTTTCCTATTTCCTCCTCTAAAACCTACGTGCATCATATGGTCTGAAAAATGCAGTAAATAACAGAACAAGGATTTTTTACTCAGAAAATATGTAGAAAAGTCACTGTAGAGATGGATTAGGTAGTCAATTATAAATGCCTTAAATGTATTACAAGTTATATTTACACAAATATTTATTTATAAATTGAAAATCATAAATATAGCTTGTTACTTTTCTGGATTTTGACATGTATAGTATTTCCAGCTTATTTAAATTTATAATTGGTTGTTATTTCCTTTCTTTAGCTAAATAAATGTTTAATTTCTTACTAACTTTTTAATATATATTTCATTTTTAAAGAAAAATGAGAGGAGGGTACTCTCTGATTATGATTATTCTTACTACAAAACTCTCTCAAGAACAATATCTCTTTTGATAATCAGAGCCTCTTCACAAGAATAAGTAGGAATGATGGCCACATTGCCATTTTTTTTACAAACAAAATAACTAAGGTGTGCGTGGGCTGGATGATTTGCCTCAGTCCAGAGAGTTTGAAGAAACAGGTCCGGATCTGGAAATCACATAGTCTGACTCCAAGCCTAAATGAAGTCCATTCCTACCCACCATGCCACCTGAGGATACAAAAGACATGCTTCTAACCTATAATATAGGAATAAATAACGATGTATTTTTAGTTTATTTCTATTGTTTATTGAATTTAGTGGGGTGACAATAGTTAATAAAATTATATAGGTTATAGGTGTAAATTCTGTAATGCACCATTTCTTAAAAAGACCTTTCATAACCGCAGAAACTTGAAGACCCACAAAGCTGAGAGATACCTTGCTTGTAGGCCACACAGAAACACTAAATATCCCTTCAGTTCTTATTTAATGTCTGTTCCTGAACAGCCTACATTCATAGAGATTCTCTTCGACTTCTGGGCTTCCTATCTCCCCTTATTTTCTTCTCTTGTTATTTTATATTTGACAATTTTACAAATGTCCAATCTGTAACATATTGGGTTTGAAATTATGAAATGTAGAGGTGAAAAATATTTTAGAAACTTGTGTAAAACTTTCCCATAGATGAAAGAGAAGAGAGCAGCCTCAGATATTTTAACCACATTTGTTTTTGAGAGAAAATAAACAAATTAAACATACCATCTTTTCTTTCCTTAAACCTTACTGTCCATTTTATCTTATATTTGACGCAGTAAACAACAAATGCATGGTTGAACTTTAGAGACAACAACACATTTACTCTTTTTCTTTCTATGTGACACCAACTTGCCAATAGTTGCCAATCATGTCTTTATATTTTTCAGGACAGAGTTCTAGTTAGAAAGATGATTTTCCTTATGTGAAATGATGGGTATGCCATTTTGTCATTAGTTAAGTGGTTACATTAATCAGGCCCAATTACCTGGAATAATACAGAAAAGTTTTCATGCTAACCATCCCAGAGAAAGCTATCTAGAGAGAACAGGGATTCCTTCAATGGCAATATATTAAATGCTTGTGTTTAAATTTTGTGTCACTTAGCATTTGTGGAATTAAAAATTTCCATGGTGAGTATAAATCAATAAAGATAAATAATATTTTTGTTCTCTTAAGGGGTGTTGAGTACTGAATTAAACTAATACAAACTAGAAATAAAAACTCAAAAAGACATTTTGCTATTTAGGATAAAAGCAATCCATCTAAACAATGTAGAAAGGACTTTTTGATATTTATTAGAGTTGTCAACAGAATGGTTTTGGAACTTGACTTAATATTTATAGGAAATTAAAATGATACCATGATGTCATCTTATATTGGTATTTTGCTATTCCCTCAACACTTATTTGAATAAAATAACAATTCCACCATTATAAAGTGCCTAGCTGTGTCATAAGTTTAAAATTCATTTTGAGAATTATGTGCTAACATTTATTTATTTATTTATCTACTCACCTATCTATCTATCTCTTTATTTACTTAACTTCTCCATTGATGACATTGAACTTGACCCAAGCCCTGTGATTCTGGAAAACAGCCATGGTGTTCTGGAGAAGGGCTCGCTGCAAAGGACCGCCTTTCCTTGTCAGGCTTGGTTAGGACCCGCAGAGGTCCCTTTCATCTTCCTATGACAAGGCCAAACCCTGTCCGTCCAAATTCCCATCTGTCACCTCAGGAATTATTAGTTGAACTATTTATCCTAGTTTATCAATTGGAACAAAATATCTGTTAACCAAAATTGAGTTAAGAATTCCTCACTTTTTTAGGACCCCCGAACTTTGATCCATGTTCAGAGGGATCTGTCATAGCCCCTCCTAGAAGACAGGTTGGCCTTAGAATAAAACTATTTTTCATGTCCTCTACAATTGTGTCATTTGTTCATGTCACCTCTCCACCACTGGAACTTTCTAGCTTCGTTTACTCCTCTCTCTCTAAAAAACAAAACAAAAGCCCTTTTGACTAACTCTTATGAAGCTTATGTATCTTATATTCAAAATATTCTCCTCATTGTGATAGTCTTTTCCAATCAAGTCTCTCCTCGCTTAAGTCTGGATATGCTTTTAATTTAACATTACATAACATATTTACATTTGGAGAAGTTCTGTGAAGGATATATGGAACTCTATGTACTAACTTTGCAACTCTTATAAGTCTCTTGAAAATAAAATTAAAAGAAATAAAATGATATTGGTCAGTGTACCATTCTAAGACTTTTGAAGTTTTTTATAAAACTTATAAAATTGGTTATTACTGAGGAAAAAAGAGCAACAATTCAGATAGTTTTGAGCATGACTTTGATAGTTATTTAATATCTGCATTACCACATTGATTAGGGCAGGGGTTACGGATGGGTACTGGTCTGGGCCTGTTAGGGACTGGGCCACACAGCAGGAGGTGAGCTTGGATGTAATGCCCTTGAATCACCCTGAAACCATCCCCTCTGCCCACAGTCCATGGAAAATTGTCTTCCACGAAACCATCCCTAGTGCCAAAAATGTCGGGGACCACTGAATTAGGGGATGGGACATAGGCTGCTTCTGAGATCATTGCAGCTCAGTTCCGGGCACGTCTGCTCCACAAAGTCTTTTCTACGCACAAGTACCACCCCCTTTAGAAATTGCTTTTTTATCACTACTTTCAGAGGGTCTTTTACTCACAAATGACAAAATACCAAAAGTCTCTCTTAAAAGGAAAAATGGTAACATATATGTGAGGGAAAAGATTAAAAAAATGGAGTTATATTTTTGTTAAATGTGGGAAGGGGTTATATTTCTTTAAAAAATGTAATGTGAAAGATATTTTGATTTTTTGAATTTTTGACCAAGTATTTAACAAACTCATCTTTGAATTAAAAAAGGGTAGATTCCTTCTACTCTCTCTGTACACAAATATCATTTTCTTGGAACTTATCTGATATATCTTCTTTCTACCTGCTTCTCTGGATATTTATTGGTCCCCTTTATACACCGCCTTTTTCTCAGCCCTGGGTACATTCATTTTCACACATACTTTATGGCAATGTCATTTTCTCCCTCAACTCTGTCTTCTATATTACCATGTCATAGCATTTCACATTTTCTTTTTCTGAGGACACATTTGGTCCAGTTTGACACAAAAATTGTGGAATTCTAAAAATAATTTTTATGGTGGGAATGAAAATTGGCACAGTCACTTTGAGAGTCAACTGGGTGGTTTCTTACAAAACTAAACATATTCTCAGCATGTGAACGAGCAATTACACCCCAAAGTTTGAAAATTATGTACCCCCAAACCTGCACACAGATGTTTATAGCAGCTTTATTTATAACTGCCAAAATGTGGAAGCAGGCAAGATGTTTTTGAATAGGTAAATGGATAAATTGTGGTACACTCAGTTAATGGAATATTATTCAATGCAAAAAAGAAATGAGCTATCAAGCAATGAAAAAAAAAACATGGAGAGATCTTAAATGCATATTACTAAGTGTAAGAAGCCAATGTGAAGACTAGACATATACTGCATGATTCAAACTACATGACATTCTGGGAAAGGCAAAACTATAGAGACAATAAAAACATCGTTGATTGTCATGGCCATTTTGGAGGTAGGATGATTGTAATAGCAAAAGCCCAATGGGCTTGTGATGGCAGGTGAGAAGTGAGTTGACAATAAATTCAGGAAGTGGAAAGTAAACAGAGCGCTTGAGGCCTGATCCAAACAACACACATAAAGTAAGAGATTTCAGAAAATGTTATTTAATATAGGCAGGCTCAGGTTGAGAACCTCTAGATGTGTGCTTTTATACCAGGCCTGAGGTACTTCCTCAAAGGAATTCACTATGGAACTTTAAAGTATTTTAAAGCCAAAGTGTAGGCATTTAGCTTAAATAGTCCTAAACCCCTATGAGAAAAGTAAAAATACAAGAGCATTGTCTGCATAGTAGAAGGCAGTTCAAAATTTTAAACTTTAAAATTATTCAAGACAATTTGCCTTGATCATTGTTTAATGTATGCTTCTAATTGAATTGCAGTAATTGGATTCCAAAGCATCTCTGTGGGATACTGCAACATGTAGGAAGTAATCTAAGAGGTGTCTGGTCATTGAAGGATAGCAGAATATGTCACCCCAAAATGACACCTCTATATGACTGTAAGAATTCAGGGCATGCTACCCAGAATGTGCTATTTATGTATATTGATTGTTTTGAGCTATAATCACTTGAAAAAAAAACAAATGTAGGGAATGGTTGTCATTAAACTCCCCTTACCTGCCTAAAGACAGATGCTCCAAAGTGAATTCAGTTGTCAGAAATCACCTCCCCACTAGTTTCATCCGGTAATGGAGAAAATCACATGGAATACATATTGCTGATAGTCACTTCAAGTGGAGTCAGGAGGCCACTGAGGAAATGGTTGCCCATACAAGTCTCATGGCTCAGTTCTCAGCGCTGCTATGAAGTCACTTACCTGTCACTAAGCTCATAGCTCAGCCATAAACATCCTGGATCAACAACTACTACCTATGGACTATATACTTCCTCCTTACCATTGCAACTGGACCATCTATATCTATCCCCTTGAAAGGAGCCAATCCATTCCACCAGCCAGCATCCTTTAAACACAGAGGACCCCAATGGAACTGTATTTGAAGTTCTTTCCTCCTTCATTTGCATAATCGATCTAACAATCCCTGTTGACTTGGCCAGCATTGTTCATTTGCATAAAGGACCTAAATGTGAACTATACCTGTGGTTTCATCTTTATAACTCTTTACTCTGTCCAGTGCACGATTTAAATTGCTACTTTAATATGTACCCATTTTTCTCAAATAAATTATTTTTAATAATAGCCTAACCTTTTGTTTGTTTTTGGTTAAAACATCACCCAAGGAAGATGGACTCTTATTACAGAAGACTAGAAGTCCACAATATACCCAGACAAACTTTGTCGTAATCCTTCATAGCCCATCTCTTCTTCTCAGAGCCCATTCATCTTTTCTACACAACTTTTCCCAGGTTAAAGCAGTTACCATTAATTTATATGGAAAAAAATTTAGGAGCTCATAGACTCATAATTCAAAGCATGCACAACGTTTTTATTTGTTCACCACGATTAAAATGCTTAATCATGTCCATTTTTACACTAAGTGTTAAAACCTTATGAGTTCTCTCAGGCTTTTCTGATACCTTAGGACGCATATTACTAAAGGATGTACAAAATAAATGGAGTTAAAACACAGATGCTCTAAGACAGAAAGCTGTGTCAGCTTGATGCAGATGTTGAGTGTAATTCCAGGGGAAAGCGCTTGGTGGCGCCACTTTAGCTGCTCAGGGTGCACATTTCCTCTATAATGGCTTGCTGCAAAATACATACTGAATGCTATTTTTGCTTTTATTCATTAAAATAAAAATCCTCTTGGGAATTCTTTTGGTTATTGAGAACAGGTACTAATGTAGGTCTTTTGTAAAAGTAAGGTGACAAAATATGAACTTTTGAAAAGGAGGGATATATCTGTTTTCACCCTTGAAGCCCATTCCCGCCTTCCCTTTCCCTGTTGAAATGGTATTTAAGCCTGAAGTGTAAGCCATATGTAGAAGTTACTGATTTTCCCATGGATGTCTCCATTTATATGAGGTATAACATGTTAACAAACTTTTGTTTGCTTTTCTCTTATTAGTCCATCTTTTACTACAGGGATCTTAGCTAAGAAGTTAGAAAGAAAAGGCAGAATGTCCCTTCTACACCATCAGTCATATTTAAAACCTAAAATTCTAAAATAATTTTAGAATTATTACATTATTATACACAGTGAAGAATATGAGGCAAAACACATGGTAAATTTTTAACTGTGCAAACACAATTCTAAGTTCCACTGGAAAGAGAAATTGAAGTGAAACATTTTTATGTTTCTGAAAGTTGCAAGCTGAATAAAGTAACGTGAAACCATTCAGTGAGATGACCTGACCCACTAAAAGCAATTTAAATCTCACTAAAGGAAACATTCAGCGCTTTTCACATGCAGATGGAGAGAGTTGTCTTCCAAAGGGTCAGTTATGTTAGAAGGACAAAAACATGTGAAAGGATATCAGAAAATTAACCTTTGGATGCGTAATAGAGAGCATTATAAATGACCTTGTGCCTAGTGAATCTATTCTGAAAAGATTCAGTCAGCCTGCACTGGTGAGCATAATACAATTTTTTAAAAATTTTAATACCTAGTTATTTTCAGCCAGGAGGCAATTCTTTTTTTGTGGCAAAGTAGGCATTTTGTGGGTCTTATGTTAATATTTGATAACAGAATATATCAGTTTTTGGATTCGAAAATATGAGCATTAGGAATTCAAAATGAGTCACTACAAGATGCACCTGTATAGCATGCACATCATTTTGCACTAAAGGCAATATTGGCTCAAAAGAAACTTCTGCCCACCTCCCATTTCCTTCACTACCAAGAAGAATTTGTCTTGCTCATTGTAAGAGGGTGTCAGAGATAAGCTTTTTTTGACCTACATATATGGGAGGACAAAGTACTAATTACTGAACATCTGCTTTTCTTATCATTGTCGAGTGCTTCGCTGAGTCCCCAAGGTGCCATGCATTGTGTTTAGCTCAGAGCGCCATGTAAGCCTCACCTTTCCTTTCTGTCTCTGAAACTCTCGTTTATGTGGTGTCTCTGGTTCTCCCCTGTATGTGGGAGTTCCCATATGTGCATACGTAATTATATTTGGTTATTTTCTCTCACTAATCTATACATTCACTTGATTATTAGACCAGACCAAAGAACCTTAGAAGGGCAGATGAAAGTTTCTTCCTCCCCCACAAGCAAAGCCTTTAATGAATAAATGTATTTATATATTTACATATACATATATTCCTCTAAGAAATGTATGTGATGAAAAGTCTGATCTTTGTGAAATATATTCATCATCTATATTTTAAATAAACAGAAAGGAACCATTTATTAAAAAATGTATTCTAAGGAAAAAGTAAAAAACAATGAATTTTATTTGTAAAATAATATATCAGCTCATAAAAAGAATCAGAGGGAGAACTATGAGTAACAGAAAGAAAAATGTTATGGCAAATATCTATTTCATAATCTAGCTGCAAAGCTAATTGTGAAAGCATTCTTTCTCTGAATGATAACAGCAAATAGAACATCCTAAACAGCAAATATTGCATTTCTCTATTTTGTTACATAAGACAAAAGATGTGATTTAAAATATATTTACCACTCTGAGACAACTCTAGTTCTTTCAGATTCAAATATGCATTCTAGATTATGTTTCTAAAGTGTTTACTATTTAGATTTATGCATATAATCTTAATCTAAATGCAACTTCATTTGAAATCCTAGAGTATAACCTATGTTAAGGCAGTATTTTAGTGGTTGAATTATGAATTGTATGAATAAACTTTCAAATATGTAGATATTGTTTTTTATATTAATGCTTCCATGTTTTCCTCCAGAGAGTTTGAGAAGCTACATCATGTAGAAACAGAAAAGAAAAATTAGGATGGTTTCACTCCTGATGATTATTAACTACTACATTGCACAGCTACTACAGCTGTTCAAATCTGTTTCTTTATTTCTATAATGTAGCTCATATCAATTTTTTAAAAGTCTATTTTGTCTTTCCTTTGTTCCAACAGATCTATGGATAAAGTCCCTTTATTAACATAAAGCTCTAAAGAGTGAGAGAAAATGCTCAGTTTGAATACCCTTGAAATTAAAGGTTAAAATACGAAAAAAAAAATCTTCATTGTTCATTGAATAGAATACTATTAGTTATATATTATATAAATTTATTTAAAAATTCTATTTACCAACTCTATTGACAGCTATAATTCTGGAAATAGTTATGTATAAACATATACTTGTTTGGCTGTACTTTAAATGTTTGCCTGCGGTTCAAAAGGGAGTTTTAAAAGTAATTAATTTTATATCCTTTCCCACATTTCTCATCTTCATAGCTGTGATACGTTTGGTGGCAGTATCTACAGTTTGAATAATTCTAATCAACCCCAGCATTGTCGCTCTGCCGAGTTGTTATTTAGCACGTTTCACAAACAGTATAACCTCCTGAAATAATCAGCTCAGCTCTACATTGGTGACCTCCATGATTTTTTACATATATATATATATATGTAAAGAGAGAAAAACACTTATCCTACTTTTAATTAATTTAAATTTTAATTAATTAATTTGAGAGAGAGGAAGGGAGAGAGCAGAGGGAGAGAGAAAAATTATTTGTGTTCCACTTACTTATGCATTCATTGGGTGCTTTCTGTATGTGCCCTGACCTGGGATCAAACTTGCAACCTTGAAGTATCGGGACCTCACTCTTAACCAACTGAGGTACCTGACCAAGGGCAAACGATTAAACGACAGTTGTCATTTAATATTACATTTGTTTCAGGTGTGCAGCATAGCAGTTAGATATTTATATAATTTAAAAAGTGATTTCTCCATAAGGCTAGTGCCCACCTGACATCATGCATGGTTATTACAATGTTATTGAATATATTCCCTATGATTTGATTTAGATCCACTTGACTATTTTGTATCTGCCAATTTGTACTTATTAGTTCTTTTACCTCTTGCACTCAACACCGCCCCCCAAACTTATTTTCTTTTTAAAGACCTACCTGTAAAATGATTAAAGTTCTTCACACAGCACTGTAGTTTTCTTCTATGCTTGTTATCCTGTTTGGTCTTAAAAGACTGCCACAGATTTTAATTTTATTTGTTTCAAAATTTGAGCATGTTTATACAGAAGGTCAATGGAGGGAAAGACAAATGTCAACATTGTAACAATAAAATCACCCATATCTTAGTTAAGCCATAGACACATTAATCTGAACACATCTTTCTGACCTCCTATTTGTGGAGCTCTTGGAGGCTTAGAGGGGGTTTTATTACTGCATGTAGGCTAAATTTTTTATTAATAATTATTTATTTAAACATATTTGTTAAGTATCCTCTATAAACTAGGCACATGGATAAATGCTAGGAATAGGACAATGAATGAAGAAGCCTACTCCCTACCCTAAATTGTTGCCCATAGTTTCCAGGAAAGGAAAAAGTAAAGACAAATAATTAAATAACCAGTTATATTTGCAATATAGTCTGTAAAGACCAAGTACAAAATGCTTAGAAAATGTATATGAGTGACACCTTGCCTAGTCTTAGTGGCAGGTAAGGCTCACCTAGAAAAGTGGCATCCAACTGAAATTTGCATTGAATTTTACTTTGTAAGGCAAGCAATCATAGGTGTTTCTTTTAAGGCCATATGCAATTTTCTTTTTCAGTTTTAGTTGGAATTGCTTTATCTAAATTCTGTTAAAAATCCACTTAAAATATGATTATTTATGTAAACCTTTGAAGGTCTAGTAACACTTCACAAAAATATTAAATCTAACACCATCAAAGGCAAAAAAAAAGTTCTGCGATTTTTGGTGTTTCACCACTGGAGTGGACTTTGCAAACATATTTCAGATTGCAAAGCTGGACCACTTACTAACATCATAATTCCATGAAAACAGCCAGTAGACAGACACTATTTATTCAGTAATTGGCTCATTTATTTAAACATATACACCATTAATTTTATATCACAAATGTTGCTTTTCTTTTTATCCTCAGAATTAACTGTAGTTCCCGAAACTTGTATGTTGCAGCTTTTTATATACTCTGTTTATGAATAGTTATTTGCAGAGAAAATATATTTCCTGTTATTTTAAATTTATCACTTAGTTGTGCTCTGTTTAGATGTGCCGTTGAGTGGTTTTTTGACATGCTTCAGAGTTATATCCTTTAGGACTACATGTGGATTTTATATGCTTTAATAATGAAAATTAAATTATTAGTTCTCTATTTCATGTATCCATTACCTAGAAATATAGCCACCATTTTATTACATAAATTTATTTTAGGCATAAATATTTAAACTCATTAACTATGAATAAAATTGAATAAAATTTGGATAACTTGTGAATCTAATTGTTTTATTTATATGATTTTTATTTAGGAATTTCAATGTCAAAAACACTATTGGGATAGATAATTTTAAAAGGAATTTGTTATTACTTTAAAATAATCTAGCTAGAAATATAACAGTTATTATTTTATAACTATAAAAGTCTTAGTGTCATAAATTGCTTTAGCTAATGGACACAAATGACTGAAAATAAGTTTTTAGTACGTACAGTTGTTAGGTATGAAGAAAGAATTAGCCTGAAGCATATTTGCATCTGGATGGGGAAAAATTGATTCATGTTTGAACACTTGCTCTAATTCCTAGTTTTCTCCTCACCCTGTATGAGGTTGATTAAATTATGCCTTGGTGACAAATAGTCTCTTTAAGCAGGCATGTATTTAATGGAATGAAATAGCCCTAATAGGGACTATGGGGTCGTTTGTCATCATCTTCTTCACATGCTCATCTATGTACAGAGCAGCGCCTGTCTCCCCAGGTCCTGTGTACTTGTAAGTCCTTCGGATACAGAAAACAGTGGAGGCTGGGAACAGGTTCTGGTGGAGGGAGTTTAGGAGACAGACAGGGTGTGGCGGAAGACCACACGAGCAGGGTCAGGCTCGGAAGAGTCCCTGGGGCAAGTAAAGTCTGTTATCAGAACCGTTCTCACCCTCTGAGTGCTCTGCTAAAAGGCTCAAGGACTGGGAGACCTGCCCTCATAGCCAGAGCCCTCTGCAAGGATTTGAGATACAGTTTTCAATGAGCTGAAGAGCGGTGCGTTTAGAGCTTAATTAGAATCACCTTTAAGATAATGTGGAGGATAAAAGGAATGCAGAGAACCAGCGCATGGAATGAGGGGAGATTCTGAAGCAGGTAGCGAATTTGACGACGTGCGCTCTCTGAATCAAGGTTTGGAGATTTTCAGTTAAGTAATTTAATTTCCACTGAGTGTACACTACATAAGCTATTATGATAGGCATACTTTTTTAAGACAAACAAATAAAAAAGCCTGGAAACTCATGGAGTGCACGATTACTGTAGAAAGTGGATTTAAAAATAATAAATACCAGAGTTAGAGCTACAGAGATACGTTTATGCAAAGGTCTGCAGGAGGTGTTTCTGATTGGTCATCGGTGCCAGACCTGGTTTATCCACATTTTTCTTTGGTTTAATCGCTTTATTTAAATTCATGAAAACTTTCACTATTGAGGGTGCAAACCAAAAAAATAGTCTACTTTTTAGGTAAGACCCATTTTTAGACTGCTTTTTTGATAAAAACAAAGCAAATCAAAAGGGAAAAAAAGCATTACTTGATCACTGTGCACTTGGGCGAAGATCACAGTGCCGAAATGTAACTGAAAGCCAGGCATTTCAAACTTGTACAAATGAGACCTCAGCAGCATTCACTCCACTGAAGATAAAAAAAATCGATAGAACAGGTTTAATCTAGAACCGTGTCCCTTTGATTGTGTTACTTCAAAAGGTGTTGAAATTATGCAGAAGCAACTGTTTCATCCATTTCAAAACAATGTTCAGAAGTATTCATGCTCTGGAATTATCTGCTCTTCATATTTTTTGAATCATTATCCAAAATGGTTAGTAGTCGCCGTCTTTCATGCCCCAGCCAGGGCAGTCACTGCGTCACATAGTTGGCCACTGGCTCCAGGCTCTGCTTTCCTTACGAGTAAGTCGCCACCCAGAAACTATTTAAAAGGTAACAGACAGGCCACCTTCATTTTAAAACAAAAACCTCCCTGTGCCTCGTGACATGTACTTAGACTTCATTGAATCATTTGCTCAAATTAAATATGGCTAAAAATGGAGACTGGTGGGCACATTTATATGTCATTTATCCACTAGAATGAAAGGCTGGATCTTTTTTCCTGAAAACGTATCTTTTGTAAAATTTAGAAGGTCCTACCTAAGTAGAGAAAGGTGCTGGAAGTTATTTTTAGGTCAAGCAAGTCTTTGCAAACTGTGGCATGTCCATATGCCACCCAAATTAATTGACTGGCCCATGAAATAACTGAAAAAAATATAAAAAGAGAAAGAAAAACATTTTAACAATATTACTATTGTTATATGAAAGCTTCCTAGTTCCTCCACATTCCAAGAATCCATTTTTTAAGAGCAACGAAAAAGGCAACACTGTAGAAAGAAAAACGCAGAAGGTAAAACGTATGACAGAATGTGGTGCCCGTTTAATCCATGCAAACTCAGTGTTTGGAGGAGGTGACGCAGTTTACAATCCACGTTCCCTTTGCGTTGTTCAGAACAGTGCTGCAGCGTTGATTTCATACCCAGGTCTTCTTCCCCCCCAGTGTTTTCTTTATTTGGGCATGACCTTAAGTAAGAAGGCTTTCATTAAAAGTCACAGAAACACTGATTAACAGAAAGTTCAGCTTTGCTCCTGTAACAAAAGAAAAATAATTTTTTCTCTACCATTTCTGAGTCCATTTCTGAGCTGAGATCCCTGTAATAAAAGACTAATAAAAAAAAAGTTTGTTAACAGGTAAAACTTCTTGCGTGTATGGGAGATACCCTGGAAAAAATGAGTAACTTCCTAAGGTGGCTTAAAATTTGGGCTTAAATATCATCTCAGTAAGGAAAGGGTCAGTGTATTGGCCTCGTAGGGGAGAGTAAGTCATTTTTAGGAAAGATTAATGGGCTCTTAGAAGAGTAGGTAGGAGTCATAATAGATTGTGACAGACTTTACCCAGGGGCTGGGTGGACTTCTGGTTTTATCTCCTCGTTCCTGGGTGATGGAGTTACTGGAGCAGGGAGTTGTAGCAACTGAGTCTGTTCTGAGGATCTGTCTTTAGACAGATAAGGAGAGTTCATAGAAAGCCACTTTCTGCTCTGGCTGTTTTTCAAGTGCTTATATCTCAAGACGATATCCCAAATTGGCATATTTTGTGTGGCATATTATGCTACTCTTCACTCAGATGAAGTCTGCAGGTAGGTATTTTCTAGTTTGGATGCGTTGGGTCCATTCAGTAATACAGGTACCAGAAAGTATCTATGCATCCATTCGGAAATCCTTGGAAATTTGGCATTTTGTCCTGTCATTTCATGACCCCATGAATATCATAATTACCTCCTGGTATCACCTCCTTAAATTGTGGTCAAAGAGGAGAAGCAAAGTGGGCAGCGGAAGTTGTATATCCTTATGATATGTCCACTATCAGAAAGTAAAAGCTCTTCTCCCAAAGCCTCCTTACACCCTGAAGACTTCCCTTTATGTGATATTGGCCAAAACTTCATCAACTGGCCACCCACGTCTCTAAGGGAAACTATAAATGTGAGTGTCTGGCAGAGTGGAGTGAGCTTACTATGATTAGCTAAGCTTAATCGGGCTATACCCCTGTGGCCAGGCACTTAGGGGCCCTAACCAAGATTCTTGGCAAGGATGGGGAGAGAACAATTATGAGTGTTTACCATGAATAAAATCTTTAGAGGAAACTAAGAGTTTTCTGTGTTAAATATTTGTTACTACTCTATGTCCCCTTGACATCAGTACAAAATATGAATAAAAATAGTGTCTAAGCCAAATGTTAAGGGTCAGTAAAGCTGATGTAGTGCTGTAGACTCTGGTAGGAATGTTCTACTACATCACTTCCTCACATTCTGTCACAGTTTTATTTTTCTGAAATGAGAAAGATGGTGGCTATGTGCCTTACAACCAGGAAAGGAGAATGCTATTTATTTGCACCTAGAATTTGGCAGCCAGTAGGATAGAAACTTTTACATATGTTTGCCATTTAATTTCAAAATGATAAATGAAATGTCTATCAACATAAACAATGCGTTTGCCAATATATTGAGACTCAGAAATGTTAAGTAATTCTTCCATATGTAATAATTTTCAGTAAAAATATCTATAAAATCAGTAGAGCTTTAACATGAGTTTTATCACATCATTTGGAATATTTTTATACTTCTGTGTCAGACTTAACATCAATACAGATAATTCTCAGATTGCACTTTTAAAAATATCTACTGAGCTAATCAGGTATAATATGGGTGCATGAACACACAGAGTATGCTCATTTTTGTTCATTCATGCAATACATAATTTTGAGCATGTAGTAGCATGTGCTAAACACTCAAATATTAAAAAGAATAAGAACACACATGATAAAATTTCTTACCCGGAGGCCTTCAGTTTAGAGAGGTAGGTAGAGAAAGGCGTGGGTGCTGCCGTGGGTTCCATACATGTTACGGAAGTGATGCTCATATGGCAGCACCAGAACAATGAGAGCTAGCACCTCAGAGGCTGCCACTAGCCTCCCAGTTATTTTTGTATCTGAGCAGAGTCAGCTCGGTGCGTGTGTAGGCAGAGAGGTATGTCTCTGGCAGAGGCAAAAGTATTTAAAAATGTAGGTGGCTAAGGATCACGAGTCCTTTTTCCTTTCTGCTCCATCCCTCCCTGCATTAAACCCCCATAGTTGTCAGCCTGCTTTCTATCTACAAGTTTGTCTCTGTTTTGCTTGTAAGTTCAGTTTGTTCATT
Organism: Trachops cirrhosus; assembly: GCA_028533065.1. Taxonomy (NCBI): domain Eukaryota; kingdom Metazoa; phylum Chordata; class Mammalia; order Chiroptera; family Phyllostomidae; genus Trachops; species Trachops cirrhosus. The sequence goes on along the minus strand of CM052548.1, from coordinate 11,198,093 downwards.
AGATTCCACATATGAGCGAACTCATGTGGTATTTGTTCTTCCCTTACTGGCTTATCTCACTTCACATAATGTTCACCCAGGACTGAAGTATAGCTGAAGTGTAAATAATAAAAGTAGGGAGCTGAGTATGCACAGACCTGGGTGATCTAATATGTTGTAAAGAGTTTGACCTTCTTTTTCAAGGATAGTTAAAGTCACAGTCATGAGTTCTATTGTATTTGTGTATTCGCTTGATCATTCTTGTTGTAGAGTAGAAAGTGGGTTTATGATCAGCAAGAATGTAGGGGTGGAGACCAGTCACAGAAAACTGGACAAGAGTTGATCATAATTTGAACTAAGAGAATAGAAAGAAAGATTTGACAACTGGATGTGTGGATGGATGTGAGGAGGGTAGACTGGTCCAGATATATGAGGCTACCTGCATCTCTGTATACATTTATTGAAATTTAAAAATGCATGCTATGCGTGTGTTTATAATTGTATGCTCCAGCACTTTTGCTGCTCTTGCACTGGCCTGGCTCGGTGTTTCTGCTGAGGATCCCACGTGTGACTTCAATGTGGGCAGCCATAACTTTCTTCGGTTCTGAAAATCTCTCAAGCTTTAACTCTCAGAATGTTGTATTTCCCTCCATCATTCAGTTTGGAATACCTGCTCAACAAATATTGAGCGGCGTCATTATAAAGCTGTGTAAGTCTGCAGCACATTTTCAGGAATATACTATGGTAAACACCGAACTAAGAAAAAATGTTTTTAATTATCAAGCTGATGACTCTTGAGAGTGGTGGATAATTTCAGAACTGCTTAGCCTCTGCTGCAGAACATTTTAAATCTCATATAATTTGGAGAGACTTCGAGAATTGTTGGTGCTCTAACTTTTCTTAGCAATTGATTAGAACAATTTCAGGGCTATGTCATGCATGGGTAATGTGCCTTACCGCTACTTTAGCTTCCACACGAAAGCTGTGGATTGAGGATATCTGTCCCAACTTCATGTCTACTTGCCGGGGAAGCAGTGTACACACGTCAGCGCAGTGTTATCAGTGTCACCATCAATTATATTTCACTTGGGTCTGGGACCAAATCCCCATTCAGATTTAGGGCTAAAGGTCTGGGTTCCTTTATATCCATGTATAAGTACTTATAACAGTAATTCACAAAACTCCAAATTTATAAATACATAATCAAGATATATGCAGATTTCTCTATTGGAGCTGATTGATATCTATTATACAATTATTATAATAGAATAGGATTAAGATGGCGACCATATAAAAGAGTTTCAAGGTATCAGTAGAATTATGTGACCTCTACCAGCACCACTGCATGGCACCCGTGGCATGTGCTCCACCAAACCATGTGGCCTGAGCGGTGGGACGATCACCTGCCATGAATTTACTCTTGTGAGCATCAGGACCCTTTATCCTGAGCTTTCTGCAATTGTCTGCAACTACTGGGGCTTGCCATGGTTTTCTTTTTATCTCCAGTACTTTGCACATAGTCTCTTTGGTTCTCTGAGTCATGTTTTTCCCAGCTTTCTGTGCCTTGGAGCTGGTAAACAGGCCCCCTGACCCCAACCTCACCATGAACATATGAACATATTTTACTCAAAAGCTTGTAGCGTTGTGATCAGTTTCCAACTGCCACATTAAATCCTCTGTAATAATCAGTATTCTCTACGGATACATAACAGAAAGTCAATTCAAACTAGCTCAAGTTCAAAATCAGCTTTATTGGTCCACATATCCAGAAAGGGCAGCGGTGACCCAGGCTGAGTGGAACGAGAACACTGAATATCTTCAGGATTCTCTCTACATTGGTCTTTTCTGGTTGTCTTTGTGGCGTATTTTAGTTGTATTCTGGGGGAGGCAGGGCTATCTACGTAAAGGACATATTCACGCTAACATTTTCATCGATTGTCAGGCAAACCTTCCCCACTAGTTGTAACTATTAATGTCTTGAAGAATGAACCAGGTGTCCTGGTTTGGGTAATGTTTAACTCCTCCATTTGGGAAGTTGGTTAGTATTTTCATCAGAATAAAAAATGGAATAAACAGCCCTGGCTGGTGTAGCTTAGTGGATTAAGCACGGGCCTGTGAACCAAGAGATCACGGTTCGATTCCCAGTCAGGGCACATGCCTGGGTTGCAGGCCAGTTCCCAGCAGGGAATGCACAGGAAGCAACCATACATTGATATTTCTCTCCCTCTCTCCTTCCCTTCCCCTCTGAAGATAAATAAATAAAATCTTTTAAAAAAATGGAATAAACAATATGAGACAAAGTACATACATACACACAGGCACATATAAGAAATACTAATTTCTTGCACAAGTTACGAGAGTCTTCATCTTGTCACCTTATCTTCTCTGAGTTTTCTTCCTTCCCTTTTATATTCTTCTGTGTGAGAAGCATGAAGGAGGTCTGTGGGCTTGTAACTCATGTGTAATACAGTGTATTTTTCAGGAGCATCACTTTTAGTATTAAGGCTGCTTTGAATTATCTTTTCCATTTATCTCATCTTCTGTTTCAGTATCTTCCACTTTAACAGAAAAGGGAGTTTTTTTGTCCTTTTCTCTTAGGGATCCAGGTAAGCATGAAGGTCTGCTTTACCCTGATGTCCCTGCATTCGAAGATGTCACATACAGCTGGGCAGGTTGGAAGTGCCACATTTCCAGGGGGCATCATTCACCTAGACCATGAGGTGACTAGTTTCCCCATGAGTTCAAATAGCCTCAAATATTTGTCCATTGTTACTGAAAAATTGTTTACTACAAGAATATAGCTAACTCTGAATGTAGGATATTTAAGCTTTTTGTTAAAATCATTCTCAGCCTTTGATACTCCTGATACTCAGACTAGATTAAAGAGTCACTTCCCTTATTGCCTGGTATTGGGTCTCTGGATGTAAAATGTGGCTTTATCAACCTCTCTAAGCCTCAATTGTTCATCTGCAAAATGAGGATAACAACAGTAACTTCATAGAATTGTTGCAAGGCTTACACATGAAATTGACTTATATGTGAATTACTTAGCATGACATCAGGCATAGAGTAAAAGTGCAAAAGGCATCAAATGTTATTATCATTTTTAACACTAGCCTCATCAGAAATTAATACACTCAGACACATGTTTATTTTATTTCTTTAATTCTCATCATGTTATTTGACAATATTTTAAAAGTCCATAGCCATTATAATTAGGTAATATTCAAGATCTTTTACCATGGTAACCTTAAATTGAAACATTGTTGTGAACTGTCTCATCAGGATTTGATGTGGGCTAAAATTAAATGAACAGAATGTTTTGAATGTTTGAACCAAACATGTACAACCAGATGAAAGCTACATTTCAAGTATATTTCAACCAAACTGTAGACATTCATGACTAGCATCACGAACAACTATGAAACTGGTTTTTAACTCCCCATCATTACGTAGCTTTTTCTCGAGGAAACTGACGAGTGACAACCTTGTTTCCATCTGGAAATGTCTAACATCTGTGGCTGTAAACATCCAAACACAGCTGTTTCAATTCTGAGTAAACACTCCAAGTTATTTATTTTTGACTTAAAAAAATCATTAGTTTTCATCAAATATCACAGTTGTTAAGCCATGTTCTTACAGCAGGAGGAAAACCAATTAAGAGAAATTACTATATCAAACATTTAAGTACAATACCCTTCCTTGTTTTCCATTTAGAGGAGAGACAATTTCACTTCAATTAAAAATATGTTTTCTGGGTGTGCCTTGATTTTAGAAACAACAGATACTGAGGGTACAGGGATGTAAGAGATCTTGGAGTGCATTTACATTTTGAATAGTTTAAAAAGTTTGTCAATGGGGCAAATGAAGCCACTCAAGGTCTCACAGGCAAATGATGACAAGATGAGGAACAGAAGAACTTTTTTCTAGTGTATTTTGCAGATTACATTTGGGTATTTCACATTCATTTTCATGAGAAAACTTTTCATGAAAAATAAGAGTGCGTCCTTGTGTATTACTGGGTGTTAATAGTATATGACTAGAAGGAATTCATATTAAGAATATTTTAAAATTAATTTTATATATCGTGTGTTGGTAATATGATAAATGACACCGAAAACTGAATCATTTTCTCAAATCTCACTCCTAGTTCTAATTCAGTTTCAGCTAGCTTAGCTCCTCTAACTGCTACCTCCTCATCTGTAGCCAGAGAGATCAGATAGAAAGTCCTGCAGGTTTGGCCCTCCCAGAATGCTCACAAGGTTTAGTGCCCCACAGTCCCATCAAACTCCCTAAGGTGAGTGGTTTCTGACCTCTTTTATTAGTTTTGCTTCTGTCATTAGTCCAGGCCCTTCTGACTGGTTCCATGTTTGCTCATTCTGGGTGCTGGCTTCATCCTAGCACGGACAGCCGTCCCAGACTCCCTGCTCTGCAGTCTGCTAACGAGTCCCACCAAACCCAGGGCTCAGCCCAAGTCCCTGTTTCCAAGCCCTAGACAACTGACCAGCTTTCTGGGAGGGAAGGATGGGTAGAATTCCCTGAACCCAAATAATGTGGGACCTTTCACTTGTTTCTGTATTTAGAACACAGTTGAAAGAGTGACACCAATCCAGTAAAACCAGGTTCTGCTCACCAGCATCATTGATCTGCAGATTCTACAGGTTATTGTTTAAGCCTCAGTCCTAACCTATGAAGACAATTTCAAAGCCAGAAATCTTTGTCCTATGGTGCAAGAGTGCCTCCACGTGGCAGAAACTCAGGTGCCTTGGTAGGGAGTACAACTAGATACATGCCAAGTCACCTGTCACACTAGCACCATGGCAACCGCGGTTGTTCTTGCCACAACTAACATCACAGATGTTTACAGGTGATGTAAAGGTGTTTCCCATTTTGATATGTCTTACCTCGGATTTTTAAATCTAAACTTCCTTTAGAAGAGGAAAGGGCAATAACACATTTTTCATAGCTGGTTTCAATATTCATTTATAAGATTTGAACAATAAATAGGTCGTAACATAAGATTAGTAAGAAGTAAATAATTTAAATGTTTTTACAAGTGTTTAGTATGAAATTTATCATTTATAGCATATGTGTAATATGAAATATGTTATATATACTTAATAGTATAATATATGGTATATATTCTATATGTAATACAAATATATAACAGTTATGTACTGTGTATAATACATGGTATTCAATAGTTGTGATATGGAATAAACCAATTAATATATAATTTATAATATTATCCTTATTTTTAATTATGTATGTATGTATGTATTTATTAATTTATAGTGAAAGGACAAGGGAGAGAGGCAGGGGAGAGAGACATCGATGTGAGCAAGAAACACCAATCGGTTGCCTCCTGCATGTGTCCTGACTGGGGACTGGACCCACAAACCAGACATGTGCCCTGCCTGGGAATCAAACCTGCCAACTTTCAGTTTGTAGCACGTCACTCAATGAGCTTAGCCAGACTTCTCAGGGCTAATTTATAATACTATTATCATGAGCTGTACAAATGTGCTTTTTCCTCTTTTGTGGCTTTTTTTCAGAGATGTCCAAGAGCGATGTCCATTGCTGGGGATGGATTCAGTGGCACAATAAATTATGGAGTTTTTGGCATCTTAATATGAGAACCAAGTGGCATTAATGTACATCTAAAGGCCCCAAATAGAAGCTCAGTATGACAAAATGGCACAAGATCTTGAGCCCTTCCCGTCCTCATCAACATTCTGTCAGAGTAAAAGGAATTTTCTGAAGTCTTTTGGGAAGATGTCTGCACTCCTTCCAATGCCACTGTCTGTGGCGAGGGATGAATGGAAACAGCTGAGGCTAATTGTCTTTACTTACTGCCGAGTGACGGCAATGAAGCAGGAGACAGCTGGACTGAGTCGCTGTGTCTCCTGCTGATATGAGGTTGGCACTAAGACATGGGCGACCAGTTTATAAATGTCCAACTCATGCTTCCAGGAGATATGCTAGCATTTATCTTATATGGAATTTCAAATCTCAATACTAAGGATAGTATCTGTGACAGAGTAAATCGGCTATTCTATGACCTATTGAGAATCCATTTCATGGTTTGGATTGAGATATGCCAGCTCTGTGGGACTCAGATGACTTCATAGCCTGTTTTTTTTTCTCCAATAACCCTACTTTCTCCGGACTGACGCTTTCTCAACATGGTAGACATTGATGATAGAGAAGTTATTTTGTGAATTTGGGGAGAGAAGAATCAAATTGTAGGGGCACGAATATCTAACTCTACAGGTTAATACTCCATAAACCCGATAATTTAGGTGTGTGAAGCCTTACTTTGGTTCTATATTCTAAAATTTCTCTATTATTTACATTTTAGAAGGTTTGTATTAGACACTATTCAGTTTCACTGGCCCATGTGAGTAATTTGATTTCAATAGGAACTCTAAGGCTAAAAGGAAGACATAAATTCTTTTCTAGGAAATTTAGAGGTCACCATCAAAACAGTTCCATAGAAGAGGGTGAAACAATTATATGAGACTGATAAAACATATAAAACATATCTTCAATTTAGGTATATATTTTATTTGAAACATGCTTTATTGGAAAATGTTACTTTCATTAATTCAATTTAAATACTGAAAATGTATTATTTGTATGTCTGTCTTTCTCCTACTAAAGCTTACTCAATATTTTTAAAAAATGGAACATGAGACAGGTTTCTCTTTTTTAAAAAAATAATGTTTGCTTCATAAAGAATTTACCTTGAAATTCACTGGAATAAAGGATCCAGTCTTTAATTCCATCTTCCTTGTAGCAACTTAATAAATATGTACTATGGTCTCTTGTTTTATACACCAAAGAGCATTGATGTGTGAAATTGAACAGATGTGGGATAGTAAGGAACAATCCATGATATGCTTTGCAAAGAAGGGAAGGAAATAATATTATTGAATGCTGACACTGTACCACATAAATAGTAGTGTTATTTAAACTTTAAAACAACCGTATAAAGGACATGTTATTTTCTCAGGTTTTCAGTGAGAGAAACGGAAACACAAGGAATGCAATTTAGCTGTGGTCCTTAAGGAAATCCAAGATGGAGGACATTCCCATCACCCACCAGGTGTCAAACTCTGCCCACTACAGAGTTCTACTTCATTTTAGAAGAGAATGCTGTTTTCTAAGATGACATTACAAGAGATAATGATGAGAACAATTTTTAAGCATATAGTTAGAAGAATTTGCCGGTAGTGTTTTTGTTCATGGCATGTTAGGGAAATACAGAGATAGGTTCCCGGGTTTCAAGCTATTAATTTGGGTGCTGCTGCCAAAGGAGTAATAAGAACAATTGGTACTGACCTTGAATTTAACTTTTAAATATATTCATTATTCCAATGAGAACCACTTAGATTAATAGCTAAGAGAGTAAATAATCAAGGCAGTCTGCCCCAGTTCAAATCTTAATTCTACCAGATACTACCTGCATAACCTTAATACTGTTTGGAAATTATAAAGTATATAAGTTTTTATGCAAAAAGAATGAAAAATGTGCTACAGGGTAAGAACCATATACATGTTATATAATTATTACTGCATTTTAATATTTTAATATTTAGAGAAAGCAATCCCCATGTTGGATCTTATGTAGAGGGAGTTCAGTTTGACCATGGACCTACAAAATAGTGGTTTTCATTTTAGCTTTGGCTTCAAAGAAGAAATGACTAATGTGAAAAATGTCTGTCGTGAAAGAGGGAACCCAACCAACTGTGTCACACAGCACAACAGAAATCGCAGACCTAGTAAAAAGAGTACATGCAAAGGAAGGAAACTGCAGGAATAAGCAAGTAATAAATAAGTTTTAAGATATATATCAAAGACATTAAGGACAACAGATACAGAATAGCTGATTTGGAGAGAAGTGCTATTATACAGAGTAGCAAAAATAAATTTATAAGCATTTGCAGGTGAAAAGTTTGAGAGTGTAGATTTCATAGGAAAGCAAAATTTCAGATGAGGATCAAGGATAGGGTGATTGGCAGAACTGGGATAATGAGGGAAACAAAGCATCCAGACGAGGGTATTTTTCAGCCTTGAGGGTATTTTTGCGCCTTAGTACCTTGGCTAGGTGAAATGCCATCTGTGAAAAAATATTAAAAAGGTATTTGACATTGTAATCAGCACTATACAATGACATATATTTGTATTTTATGCTCAGATTATTCAATGTATTTTGATAAAGTGTAAGATTAAGAGTTCAATTGTATTAAGGCTTGTGAGAGGTTTGAGCTTTTACCCTACTTGCAAACTGACATATGAAACTGGTACAATTTATAGATACTCATGAAACTCTTAGATCAGAGATGAAGCACTTAATTACTTATGGGAAAATTGGTCATCAGAATAGCAGCACATCACTTGTTATCCCGCCCTTCGTGTCCATGAAGTGATTGGATTGGTCCCCAAAATGCCCTCATATAGGGGGTTGTGAAATAGCTGAGAAACCCAGGGTCAGAGGCCCACTGGTTTTTGACCAGGCAGCCAAGGAAGGAGCAGGCAGCGGGTAAGCCAGTCTGCCTTTCTCTGGTGAGCAAACTCCTACGTGGAAGTCTCATTGCAGTTGTCTTGAGCTATTGGTCCCCTGTGTGACCAGCCACAGAAACTGCTCAGTATCAGGAGAAAGCGAAGCCTGGCCATCAAGTACACTCCACAAGAATGTGCAGGGATGCTTAAGGCCCATGGTAGATAGCCTCTCCATCCAAACTCCGCTCAGTGCTTACTTTTATACCTTTCATTAAGTACAAAATTAAAGAATCCTCAAATAGTTGCCATGGTTATGCATCAGCATTAGTAAAACCCACAGTTAAAAATCTTGTTCATAGCAGGAAGAATAGGAAAAAAACCCACCAACTATAAGAGTTTGTCTTATCAGAGTCTGTTTTTCCTACAGTGAACTATATATTACACACAGAAAATTCCTGAGCATTAGGACAATTCAGCGCTCAAACTGGTTAAGCAAAATGGAACAGTGACCCTAATTATGTCTTAATGCTTTCTCGTTGTCCTTTGTTTTACTACATATGTTCTATGACTGAGGTATAGGTTATCTGCCTTTCTAAGCATACAAACTCATAATTTCAGGGAGCGAAAGTAATTTGAACATTTCCCATTGTCTTCTTCCTTTTTATCCTTTGTGATATTTTGAAAATACATGATATAAACTTTCAGTACACATGCTTATTTCATCTCTTATAATTTACACTTGTGCTATTTAATCAAGTTGAAAATCATATCTATGTATCTAATATCAATCTATATTTTTATTACTTATAATAAAAATAGCATGGCAGTTATTTTTGCCAAGACAATAAGAATTGCACACCCTGGCCATAGAAATCTACATCTTTTGTTTGAAGATTATAAATGCACACATTTATATCTCAAATAGCACATATATCACTATCAGACCATTTTAGAACTTAAATAAAATAATTTATAAAGGAAATACTTTATTTCTGAGGGAACACATGTGAATTTTTTATGAATTAAGGGTCCAAGATGTGGAATACACATTTTTGTTAAATGATGTAAATGATGCCATGTCATCAATTGCATTTCAAAAAGTCATTGTCATTTTCACTGAAACAATAAAATAATGTAATAACTCAAAGGATTTTTGGTGTTGATGGAAATGTAGCATGGTAAGCAGCAACAACAGGTATAATTGAGAATCTACTATTGTTCACACAGGTGGATAGATCCATGAGAGATCTAGAGACTCAAAATACAGATTTTCCATATATTTAAATACATTTTAAAATACATAGTATGCATAGTAAAAATACAAATTTAATGTATACTTACTATCATGACATTATTGGACTATCAGTATACAAAAGTATTATAGAATTGTACACTTGAAACCTGTATAATTTTATTAACCAGTGTCATATCAATAAATTTAATTGAAAAATAAAAAAGCAAAACATGTGTCAATAATTTATATTAACTCTTTAGAATAATATGATATTGAATGTATTTATATTATAAGACAATGTAAAATACAAAATTTTAATTATGGAACCATAATAATAATTATACTCTCTAAATTCTATGATTTAATTAGTTTTTTCTCTTTTCAGACCCTTTCTTCACCATCAAAACATAAGCACTCCCTTAGGAGTGTACTTAGAGCAAACACTTGTGCAATAGAGGTGTTTTATAGGAGTTGAAAGGGGACTATTCAACAGCAATGTCAGAACAAACCTTTGCCCAGACATCACCTTACAAGCTAAAGGATTTAACATTTCTGGGTGTTTTAACATTTTTCATTTGATTGGCTCATTTTCTTAACAAGATAGTAACTATTTCATAATATTATTTAAATGTTTCTTGGGCCCTGGCTGGTGTGGCTCAATGGATTCAGTGCCGCCTGTGCACCAAAGGGTCTCTGACTCGATTCCCAGGCAGGGCACACATTGTAGTAAATGCATATGATACTAATATTTAACAGTTATTTATAACATTAAATAAAATGTTATCAGTTGATATTATTATTATTTTATTTATATTATATCCAGGATATATAACAGTTATTTATAACATTAAATAAAATGTTATCAGTTGATATTATTATTATTTTATTTATATTATACCCAGGATATATTTAAAATGCATTATAGTATAATATTAAATTATAATAGTTTGTTATAGTAGTAATAAAAGCTTATTAAAATGACTAACAGGTTTGATTATTTAAATGCCTAATTATTTTGAAAAAATATAACATTCACATTGAACTGCACAAATTTAACATTTTTAGAATAGCACATCAGGTCATATCTGTAGTATTGTTTGCAAGTTTGGAAATGAACGAAAGTATAGAACAGTACATTGCGTTTATTAGTGCAGACTTATTCTGGATGGAATTGCATTAGGAACAGTGTTTCTTTCACTGCAAATGTAATGTGCTCTCTGGAAATCAATAAAGTTATCACTGCTTAAAATGGGGAAAACAGTCAGCCCCTTGGGATTAAAAGTATTGATATAATAATTTGGAATGATTTATTTCATTTCATGGAAATTAACAGGCAACATTTTAAAAACAAAAATTACAAATTGTAGAAGTGGAGCACATAACAACGTTAGCTTTCACAAAGCGTGTGCCAGGGCCCTAAACGCATGCCAGGGCTCCTTGCGATCTCCTTAGTAAGCCTATGGATTGTCAACAGGCTGCTTGGTTACTCTCCCTAGTGACAAAAATAAAGAAGAAAAATTTAAAAGATAAGATTGCAAATACAAATGGACATTATTTTAAAGTGGCATGAAGACCATACACTAATATAACAATAGAAATAGATGTCACCAGGCATATGTTTGCTTCAGTTACTTAAAATGGAATTATTTCTATATTTGAATTATATTATGGAATTCACAAAAAATATTTCAAAACGTAGTTTTTTATGAAATATTTGAATAATTTTATATATGCAAAGACATTAAGAATAATAGTTTTTTGTCCACATAGTAACGTTCCAGATTTCCTGTTATGATTGTTTTTATTTTTCTTTCATATGGTACTCAACAAAATTACATAGAACTAATTTTATTACATCCCAATTAAAATTGTATTTGTTTTAATTTGTTATTACATCCCAATTAAAGTTTCTAATTGTATATGCATTATATTTATTAACTAGCCTAGTAGAAGAGGTATTTTTTAAATATTCATAAGCTCTTCCTACTTACCACATGATTATTCTAATTTTCAAGGAATTTTAATACTGTCAAGTATATTAAATACTAAATATTTCTGCACTGAATTTTCTATTTTTGATGATTTAAAAGGTACTTATCTCAAAACTACAATTTTTATATTGACTTTCTACTCTGGGCTTTTCCGAAGTTCTCACTTTCTTGGAGATCTCTTGCATCTGAGCAGTTTAAACTCATACCTCTATGCAAAATATTCCCACATCAATATATTCTGTCTTGATCTTTGATACAAGCCTTGCTGAGCATTTCTAACTGCAAAGATTTTTTTATGCCTAAAATTTAACATGAATTGCCTAAAATTATTATTCTGTAAAATATGTTCTCATCCAAGGGGGTTGATCAAAGATGTTATTTTTAAGCTGCACTTTTAAAGCCCAAGGATAATACAGCAAATGGAGGAGAATTAAAGCAAAATACAAGCAAGGAAAACTGACCAACAAAGGTGAACATGACAAGACTGGTATCAAAAACAAACGGCACATTCAAAAACAAGTTTGGATTTTTACACAATTTTGACTTCGGTGATTTCCCAATCTTGTGAGAAAATATCCTGTAAAAAAAAATCCAATGTCCTTCTCAAGATACTGAGGATTTTTAGGGCTTTAGTTATTCTGTCTCTCCATCTTCCTACTGAACTCATACTCTGCACCCCCATAACTGCTCTTTCTCCTTGCTCCTCCTGACTCAGACACAGAACAAGGGTTCTTTCTATTAATTATCTCCCATATCACACGTAACAAAGAAGGACCTATTGGAATGGTGAGGTCATGCTAAAATACAATAGTTTAACAGAAAACTCTGATCTTAGGAGTCAGGAACTTTGTAAAAACTACAAACTGGTCTCTGGACATGTTTTTGGTCTGGTTTCATTTACCTCACCATGTTCTCTCACTCTATCTTCTTCTCTCCTTTTCCTCTATTTTTTCCCTCCTTTTCCCCTCTCTTCAGTTCTTGGTCATCTCCACACCTCCATACCACATACATTTTAACTGGCGCTGTCCGTTGTTTCCCTGTGTTCTTAAAGACTTCTCTTACAGTTTTATCTTCTTTGGTAGTCAATTTAAAACTGCAACTAGGAAAGATAGCCTTACTTTCCTTCAAGTTCTAGTTCTCTATCACGCTCTCTTTACCATGTTTTCCCAATAACCTACTAAAATAGAGTTAATATTGCATATACTTTATATCTAAAATAAACTGTACTAAAAGCTACTGAGATAATATCTCACATTCTGTATGTGTGCTTGTGTATGTTATGTTTGGCAAAAAATAATTGTAGTCAAGTTTAACGATCAATTCCTGATATATTGGTCCATAAATCTGAATCAGGATTGTCTAGTGGCATCAGAACTCTCCCAGTTGGGTTCAGGTAGGTACCCAGAAGAGGGGTTGCTGGGACATGTGGTAGCTCTATTCCTAATTTCTTGAGGAACTTCCATACTGTTTTCCATAGTGGTTGTAACAGTTTACATTCCCTCCAGCAGTGCATGAGGACTCCTTTTTCTCTTCAGCCTTTCCGACACTTGTTACTACTTGTCAAAGCCAACTACAGGTTGGCTTTGTTCAGTTTTTGTTAGTCTAACTTTAGTTTTCAAATTGGCCAGGCTGTATATACAAAATTATTTTCTAACAACTTCATAAGTATCTGTTTGTCCTGCAAACATACAAACCCCACTTATTGATACCAGCTATTCTAACAGTGCAAGGTGGTATGTCATTGTAGTTTTCATTTGCATTTTTCCAATCGTTAATGAAGTTGAGCATTTGTCAAACCCTTTTCTGGGTATCTGCCCAAACTGTTTGGAAAAAGCCTATTGACAACAATATATGCACCCTTATGTGGATTGCACCATTGTTAATGGTGGCTGAGACATGGAAACCACTGAGGTGCCCTTTGGTAGATGGGTGGATAAGGAAGATGGGGCCCATGTACGCAATGGAACACTACTCAGCTGTAAGAAAAGATGAAATGCTGCCATTTACAGCAACATGGATGGACCCTGAGAATATCACTCTAAGTGGAATACGTCAGAAATAAAAAGTTAAGAACCACACGATTTCATTCACATGTGGAATATACACACAAAAGCAACAAATGAACAAACGAGAAGAACTAAAGAAAATCATAAGCACGTGTAGGAAGGTGGTTACCAGAGGGAAGGGAATGGGAAGGTAGTAAAGGGTAAATGGGGTCAGGTGTACGGAGACGGAAGAGTTCCCTTTGGGTGGTGAGCACACCGTGCACCATTCAGATGATGTATCATAGAATCATGCACTTGAAACCTGTATCATAAACTTAATTTAAAGTAAAATAAAATAAATAAATAAGAACTCTTCTGAAGAAAACTTTCTATAGGCCTTAATTGGAAAGTAAGGGGGTAAAAGGAGACTGTTCAGAGGAGAGGTGGGCAAAAAAATAAACAAATACAAAGTGAAAACCAGTTTAAAACCGTTACTCAATAAACAAAGTTGAGAAATCAATATACTTTTATATTCCTCAGAGTAGCAATAGTTAGAATTATCAATTTAACATGATTCTGTTATCTGTGTGAGGAAGAAGAAACTTTTGTATGTATTGGTAGCACATAAGTGGGTCCTTGTTTTTTCAGAAGGAAGTCTCTAAATACGTATTAAATATCTAATAATGTTACTCAATAAAAGCGTATTACATTACTACTAATATTATATATAATCATGCCACACGTGATATGCAATGTCTTGTGTGTGAGTGTGTGTATAATCCTCTGTGACCTGGAAATTCCTATATGGGAATTATCCCATAGAGAGAAGAACCCTAATATGGAAAGTTCCATGTAGAAGGATATTTACTGAGGCTAAACTTCAAGTGTCTAAAAAGGGGAAAGTCTCTCTCTCTGTCTCCCACTCGCTTGCTTGAGAATAGAGTAATAGAAATTCTACAGATTATCTTCTCTCATGCTCTCATTTTAAACCTCAGGAAATGAAGATGAGATATTAAAGTCATACAGCTGGTAATTTGCTCAGTCATCTGGAATAGGAATCCATTGACACACGGTTTCATTTTTTACTGACAAGAAATTTATGTACTGACAAAAAATTCTCTTTTCAAAATTAATCTCTGAAGGTCGATGAGACATACACTGAGGATTCTTATCAGCATGCTTTGTAAGAGAGGAGAAGACATTGGGGAGGCGGTGCTTCTATGTGTAAAAATAAGTACTTACTTTCTATACTGTTTTATTAAATTACACAGAACTTTCTTTTAGAAGGTTGCAGAATAAAACTATTTTATAATAAATAGTTCATAATAAAACTGTTTTATAATAAATATTTTGCTATAAAATAATGCAGTCTTAATTAGGAACTTCAAAAAATACAGACCACAAGGAATACATTTTAAATATCATTAATCTTTTTGGATCAGACTTCTAAATTAATTATTATTTCAGTGCTATGAAAGGATGTGTGCAATTGTTTTTTATGTGAAAATGGTTTCACGGGGTGTCCATCAAATGTTTCTATAAGCTGTAAACATTTTTCATGCTATGAAATTATTTTAATATTTTGTATCAATAGTTATGTAATATCTTCTCAGGTACCTGAAGAATATTTATTTATTAGATAAATTAAACATATTTGAAATCTGTTAGTTTTCCAATTTAAGCAACTCCCAAGGATGCAATGAGTAGATCCAGTATTTCCTCAAAATATATCCATAGAAATAGAATTTAAGATGAGAAATTTGTGGTTATACAGGTTAGCTTTGTTCAGTTTTTTTTTTTTTTTTTTAGTTTAACTTTAGTTTTCAAATTGCCCAGGCTGTATTACACAAAATTATTTTCTGCAAACTTCATAAGTATCTGTTCATCCTGGAAATATACAAACCATACTTATTGTATAACAGTGTATCACCAATTTGATAAATAACCTGTGATAAATCTTTATTTTATTTTACTATGTGTTGATATTGAAAACTGTAAAATAATAAATTTACTGGTTATATGATTTGTTTCTTCCATTTTTATTTTAGTAACCATTTTAGTCCCTTTTTTCCTATTTTTAAAGATTAGCATTAATATTGGTTTTCTCTTTACTAAGATGTCCACCTTTTTGTTTTCTTTTTGGCATTGGTAAATAGGTTTTTCAAGTATTTATTATCCTTTTTTATTTTCTGCATTTATAATGAACTTTTCTGTCTTTACTTTTTTACTAATGATTCCATATTTGAATACTCTATGAAATGCTCGCCACAATAAGTCTAGTTAACATCCTTAACTCTACTTAGGTACAAAACATTTCCTTGTGATGAGAACTTTTAAGATCTATTCTAATTTCTGTCTTCATAATCAGAGATTTCAATCTCATATTTATTTTGCCATTTATTTTTCTACTGTCTTCAGAAAGTTACTTAATTCACATCCATAATTTAATGATAGATAACCTGTACCGTCTGAATTACACATGAATTTAGCATTGGTCACATTCTATATATTTCAATGCAGTATTGTGTTTATTTTTAAATGTCTTTAAAAATGTATTGCTTAAAATAAGAGTTAAATAATATAAATAACCATTCCTCATATAATATTATGTCTCATGCTACATTTTCGACGTGATTTACCTGATATCCATATATCCATGCTTTTGCATTCAATGTATTAGGGTTTTTTTTTTTTCCTTATTTAAGGAGAAAGAAATCATTCTGGCAATTTTAGATAGGAATAGAATTGAGAGCCACAATTGGGTGTTTACGATGTTATGGGAACACGTGGAGGATCAGGGATTCCTACTGGCCCCTTTGGGTGATGTGAACACTGCTCACTGCGATGACCATTGTATGACTCAGATCCAGAACCATGCAAACCGAGGAACAGTGTGTCATGGTCAAGGATGTTTCCTGGGTAAATGAACTTTCCAAGGTGCGGGAAAGCTGGTTGGAGCTGTTTGCCCAGTGAGCAGGGACTCTTCCTTCTGGTCAGGAGAGGCCCGGAAAGGAGTGGTGTCCATGTAGGTTATTAAGAATAGTTTGCATGTTTAAATGTCTCGAATGAATGTGGAAACTGTTCAACTATGAGTACTGATGTAAATTAAATATGTGAATGATGTTGCCATTTGGCAATGTCTGGCTGCACCAATACTTCCATGTCTCCCTGGGGACATATGAGCCAAATGGAGCCTTGCTTATTCTGTTATGCTGACTCCCACTCTTTTGTCAGTCTTGCACCTAAAAATTTCTGTGTTTGTATGAGCAATTTATTTAGAAATTTTGGAAGTGGGTGATCTCTTTACACCAATCAAGAACAAACTAAGGAGAGAATATAACCATGGCCTTTTTTTGCTTAAACTTGCTCCATAAAAAATGCAGTACAGAAACATATGCAAACAAAGTCATCTCATGCATAATTGAAACACAGAGCAGTTTAAACCAGGAAATATAATTGTGTGTGATATGTATCAGGGAGGGAGAGAAAGGATTAAAGATATCTATATAATAAATAATGTTGGTAAAAATATAACTGTGGATTATATTTGTAATGTTTTCAACTTTCCAGAAATGTAGTTACAGTTTAAATTAATAAAATACTTAAACTAAATCAATTTTTTATTCATACTAAATTAAAAATTTATGGAAAATACTGATCACTAAATATCAAATTCAAAACCAGCTCCTGTAGTATTTGTTTCACTTCAGTGAAAACACCAAGATCTTCTTCGTGTTGTTCTGGAGGCTGGACTTCTGACATCAGGGTGCTGGTGTGGCAGATAGAATACGGGACCTCATCTGGGCGGTGACCGCTGACTATGCTCACAGGGCAGAGAGAGGGCTAACTTGCTCTTTGGCCTCCTCATTATTTCCCCCAGCTTCACTGAGAGTTGACACGTGACAGTGTGTACATTTAAGGTGTACATCTTGCTGATTTGATACACTTCCATATATCATCGGATTCGGATTAGGGTTTCTTGCTCTACCCCCAAATATGAATCAGATACAGATCAAAGTTTCAGTATGTGAATTTGGCAGGGGGGCGGGCAAAAACATTCAGTCCATTACTTTGTAGCACAGATTTTTTCATGCATACCTAGAAAGGTATGTCTAGGTCTCTCTCGATCCATTGCAGCTATGCAGCTGCATACTGAATATATGCAGCTTGTACTCTTGCTACATATCATTTGCTCCTTAAGGGAACATCCTTTGAGAAAAACGGATAAAATGCATTTGCAGTTTCTCTCTGGCTCTTCTGTTCTCTCACTCTGTCTGAGCTACATCCAAATATGCACTATGGTATTATTAACTACAGTCACATTGTTGTTCATTACATCCTCACGACTTACTCGTGTCGTAACTGGACATTCGTGACTTTAGACCCTTTCACCCATTTCACAGCCTCCACTCCTGTCCCCACCAATCCCCAATCAGTTCTTTCAACTGTGAGCTTGCTATTGTTTGTTTTTTATTTGCTTCTTAGATATCACATAAATCAAATCATACAGTATATGTCTTTCTCCGTTAGACTTACACCACTTAACGTAATGATATTTCACATTTTCATTATCCATTTATTCATTGATGCACATTAATGTATTTTCCATATCTTAACTATTGTAAATGGTTCAATGAATATGTGGGTTTATATATAATTTTGAGTTTGTATTTTCATTTTCTCTGCACAAATACCCAGAAGTGAAGTTGCTGTATCATATAGTAGTTCCAGTTTTTTTTTGAAGAAACTGTTCCCCATAATAGCTGCACCAACTACCTTCCCACCAATAGTGCACAAGGGTTTCCTTTTCTTCACATCCTCGCCAACACTTGCTATTTCTTGTCTTTTTGGTAATAGCCATTCTAACAGATGTAAGCCGATATCTCATTTCTGTTTGATATGCATTTCCTGACCATTAGTAGTCCTGAACATCGTTTGTGCATCTGCTGGTCATCTGTGTGCCTCCTCTGGTAAAATGCTATTCAAATCCTCTGCCTATGTGAAATCAGTGTTTTGTTTTTGCCATGCAGTTGTCTGGGTTGTGTATTTTCAATATTGGCCTCTTATCAGACATGTGATTTGCTAACATTTCCTCTTATTTAGTAGGTCGCCTTTTTATTTTGTCAGTGGTTTCCTTTGCTCTGGAGAAGGTTTTTAGTTTGACGTAGTCCTACTTACCTATTTTGATTGCTTCAATAGGTCAAATATTGCCAGATTTTATAATTAAAACATATTTGAGAAATAATAAGATAAAAGAATACAGAAACAGAAAACAATATTTAATCTTTATTATGAATATTTTAAAGGAATAGATACGACATGAAATTAGTTTAAAATATAAAAATATTTTAATGGCATTACATAAAATGTAATAGTAATATGATTATACATAATTATGTATACATGTAAGTAATCAATGATATCTTAAATATATTTAAATTTATTAAGTGTAATCAGCATGATAAGCTATATTAAAGTTATCTTTGGTAATAATATTCAGAGTAAATATTACAACAAAGCCCAAAAGTATATAGTGGGTTGGTCAAAAGGTCCATTTAGTTTTTTCCATAGAATAAAAGACACATTTTTATTTTTAGCAATAACTTTATTGATTTGGGAATTTTAAGTATGTCAAATATCTCCTGCAGAGTAGAACATTGATTGTTCTCAGCTAATGTCTTGATTTGATCGATATCAACTTCAGCTGATCTACCTGACAGTGGAGCATCATCCAGCAAAAAATCTCAAGCATGAAACTTCGCAAACCACTTTCGACATGTTGGATCAGTCACAGCACCTTGTCAACACACTGAACTTTTTGTGTGTGTGTGTGTGTTTCAGTTGTATTTTTACCTTCTTGAAATAATAAAGCATACTATACTGCAAATGCGGCAGATTTTCTTCCATCTTTGATATTGCAATGGCAACACAGAAATTCACCAATATTGATGTATTTTAAATGCACGCTGATTGACAGCTATCACAGCGCAATCTAACAAAATTGTTTTGAATGGTTAAAGACAACTAAGCACTTCTAGAGGGCCATCTTGCAGGAAAAAAAATCAAATGAACTTTTGGCCAACCCAATATCATGATTAAAATGTATAAAGGTATTGTGTTCTGATTCAAAAGGAATTTCTAATCTATCATATTGGTAGTGTAGAAGAAGCCGGTGACATGATTGAGACTAGAATCACTGTGACAGGTGGAGAACACAATGTAAGTATGTTAAAGTAATACAGAGAATGGATTTTAAACCATCTCAGGTGTTAGGAAAACTCTGGGGCCAGTGAGTGTCTATAGACGCTTGGGTATAAATTTGACTAACGTAGTCCCCAGGAGTGTGCTCCCCAGGAGTGTGCTCATCATAAACCAGCAAGGCCACTGAGTCCAACAAGATGTAAACCTGTTAGGTCACAAGTACTGTATCACAGTAATTTGTTTCCACAGAAGTGTGCAAAGTGAGGACGCAATTCTGAGTGGCATGAGTTCCAATTAACACAATACCATGCAAAGTGAAACCTGTCTGTTAATGATAGTTTATAAGGTGTGATTTTATGATGTGAAATTATTTGATATTTAGCAATTTCTCTATGGTTTGTTAGAACGGATTATATGTATTCTTACATATATTCAATATGAGTGTATATTTACTTTTATGGGCTTGAGGATCACATTGTCCAAAACTAGCTGTCTGGAAACTATTTTCTGAAAATTATTATTATCCTCTCCAGCTTGCTATTATTGGGAAGAACATTATATAGAAAATTGTCCTATTAGATGGACCTTATGAATAATTGGAATCTAACCAACGATAACCATGATTTTCATAGAAATTTTGTGTCCTAGACTGGTAACAACTAAATTGACCCACTTTCAGTGTAGGTCACATGAGGCCAGTGCCTTCCAGCTCTCAACATTAGCAAATCTTAATAAGGCCAAATGTGATGCTGCGCTGCAGTGTTCAACTAACTGATAGGGCATTTTAGACACAGTCTGGCTTCATGTTGCTGAGCCCGGCAGCCAATATTCCCTGGGTGCTGTGTCAGGGAAGGTCCCCTTCCAGGATGCGCCACCACACGACGGTATTCACGCTATCATATGCTGCAGCGCCCAGATGAGCACAATGATGCCATGCCTGCTACTACATTCAACAGCGAAACTGTGTGAATTAATACGTGCTGAGGGTAAACGATAGAAGTGATGCGGAAAAGGTATACCGAAGTCTGTTGACACAATTACGGTCATTTTCTACTCTGTGCTGCTCTATTTAAGTGGCAGAGCATTAAGATTATAACCGAGGACTAATTGATAATATTTACTGCTTTGTTAACATCTGCAATATTATATGTCTGTTAAATACTCAGAAACTAAAGTGGTCAGTGTATAAAATTGAGACAATCTAGATTATGGTTATCCACAAATATCACCTAGTACTTTAAACCTTACAAAGTTTCTGAGTTTCCTTGGCCAAGGTTTACCAATCCAATGGTGGCTACTTCTTCTCCATGATGATATTGACACTGGGTTTTCATCATTTTCTTCTAATATAAGCACAGCTAATGAAGTACATATTTTTCTCATCACTAACATTCTAAGAAAGTTTTGCTAGTCGGGTAATCAATCATATTTTTATAATAGAGTAAAATAATTTTACCTTAAGAGATTTTATTATACAAAATAGATGGCTATGGAAGTACACATACTTCTATGAAATATTTCTGTTTTTTTGAAGAATTAGAGTAAAAAATATTGAATTAAATATGCTAATTAAACTAATTAAAATGTTTTGTAAAATATGAACCGGAACTTTCTCAGAGAGGCTTTGGAATTAAAAATAAAACAAAACCAAAAATACAAATCAAACCAAAACAAAAAACCCAAAGCCCTCCAAGTTTTTTTAAAAAAGACATCAACTACATAGTTATCTTTTGTACTGAACAAATTTTTCTTTCACTTAATTTTAATCACTTCCATTATCATCTCTCCCACACATTACTTTTTGGTAAATGATTTGTGGTTGCATTTAAATCATTGGAAAAGACATGGCTTATTTGCAAAAAATCATGGCAGGCATTATATTAAAAAGTTACCTACCACATGTTTCATGATGCTACATTGCAAAATTAAATACCCATCATGGTCTGATCACCATAAATAAACAAGAAGACTTATAAGGACCCACACGTATATTGCAGTTTGGGAGCAGTCTCCCAGCTACCACAGACTCCTAGTTTCTTGCTCTTAGTGACATTCTGCAAATTCAGGATGGAACCAACTCAAAATTTGTTTTGTGTCTCAAAAATGATGATGCCAGACACACACCAATAAAGAATAAAAAAGTTTATCACTTGCAAAATATGAATTTCCGGAAAGAGCAGAGTTGGTCTTCCAAGTTGCTCTGAAATTGTTTGAAAGAAATGAGAAAGGAGACCGGCTCTGGTTTTTATTTTATTGTGTTGCGGAGACTTGAACTGGCACCAGCCTGCTCACATGTGGGGCAGAAGGTGCAAGGAAGAGGGACGGTGAAGTTTGAAAACTGACTGCACCCAAACATAAAAAACTGTCAGACGCTGTTATACTTGTCGTGTGGGTATTTTCTCTAAGTCTGTCAGATTTGTTATTAACATGGGCACTCTATCAATCTTTTATATTTGCTTTAATGAGATAAGAAAACTGTACAGATGAATCAAACTTGTCAGCATCCTTATTTCAAACTACTAGTTACCAGTTGTGATTTGTGTGTTAATGGTATACGCAGAGCTATTTATGTCAGTAGGTATTTTGATAAAGAGTATATCCTTGAAGAAAGAAATTTAGTCTGTAAAATGAAGATTATGAAGAGAGTTTAAATGATAGGTCAAACTTAATGGGTGAAAAAAATATAAATTTCATCAATAAAGGGAGTAAGTAGAGTACTAGGGTTTAAAAAGTAAATGTTAGTAAAATAGCAAAATATATCAGAACTTAAATACAAATTATGAAAACCTGTATAATGAAAACTACCACAGTTTCATGGAGAAGCTGGACATGTTAAGGAGATATGTTTTTCTGGGGGCTGCTGGGAATGTAAAATAGCTGAAACATAAAACAGGAGTCAAAAGAAAAGGGGATATGCCTTTATTATAGACATTGATGTGACTCAATTTCAATAAATACATATTTTAGTAAATGAAAAATTGATTCAAAGAAGGGTGAAACCCTTCCAAGAAATGACCCATGCATATGATTAAGGACACCAGGCAGAAAGAAATGAAAAAGGAGTGGTGTCTTGGAGACATTTATTGAAAAATTAGAAGAATTGGCTTTTAGCGTATAGATGGCTGGGCCACCAACTAGCAATGTGCATGTTATCTAGACACGTGACTCTTATGAATATTCAGTACCTCACTTGTTAAGTGGATAGCAAGACTTGTCTTTTGAGACATTTCTGTCTAACTATCAGATGCCTGATATGGATCTATGAAAAAATGGAAATATTATATAGCTATAGAACAAAAAATGTATTAACACATGATGAATCTTAAAACATTATGCTAAAAAAGAAGGCAAGCAGAAAAGACATTATATTGTCCAATTAATAAGACATTTCTAAAATCAACAAGCCTATGGATAGAAAAATGGATCATCAGTTTTTGGGGGAAGAGGAGGGAACAGGAATTGATTGAAAGTGGGCAACAGGGAGCATTTAAGGGTGCTGGAAATATTCCACATACATTCCAAATGTAGTTAGGATTATGGTGGGAGTTACACAAGTCACTAAACTAAAACTTAATGAACTCTATGTTTAAATGAGAACATTCCATGGCATGTATATTATACTCCAATTAAAATATTTAAAGCAACAATCACCATAACAAAGTCAGAATATATAATAATATCATCAAAATCCTTCATTGAATTCACATAAACTCTCTTATTAAATTTCAAAGATATAACAGTATTATGAGCTATCATAAGCATTTATATGTCATATGTCTAGAACTTATTTATCCCGTATAACTGAAACCTGAGAGAGAAATTATTACTAATGAGTCATGTGGATCATTTAAGACTTTAAAGATGATTACATTTTAATATAACATTTGGAATTCTTGGACTACCAGAATCTTTACTGAGAAACTTTGGAATATCCTCATCAAAGAAAACTCATTTATAAATATCCCATTAAAGTATCTAACAAATGAAATATTCTTGCATTGACTTCACATGAAAACAAAATAAAAACACACAAATCATGGGGATGTTAAGTATGGTAAGCATCAGCCATTCTATTTGATTGCTGAATCTTGTGTTCACTTTGTAGGTGTTTTATGTGTGAGATATATATATTCTTTTATTATATCATTTTTATTAATTTTAATAATCATACTCAATCTTTGCACCTCTCATATTGTATATTACTAAATACTACTCAGTGTTATTAGCTGAATAACACTTATATTTTTCCGAAGTAAATAATTATTTTGTGATGTTTGTTAAAATGCAAATTTCTATTCTCTGCTTCTTCATGATTAATTTTCAGGATTGCCTTCCCTTACAAGTATTAACTACTCATACTTAATTGTTAATAAAGTACTAACGTTATTCCCCTTATTGTTTGCTATATTAAACTGTCTGTCAGACACATTATGCAAAGATATTTGAAACAGATTGTACGCTGTTTTGCTATGTTTTCAACAGATGTCTTGTTAATTGGAATTTCTCATAGATGGGCCAATTGTGCTTGCTTCCTGAAAGTATAGGAAAATCACAACCATACACTGTTTTTTTAGAAGTCGTATCTTTTAAAAAAAGTTCTACATTGACTTTTCCCCAATTGTATGCATTATTTATTAAATAACATGTATACCTTTTAATAAAAGAAGAAAAGACCTTCATTGATTGGTGACATTACAATATATATAAGAGAGAAATGGTTCAATCTAAAGAAGAATCATGAAAATGCCAAACAGGCAAAGTTAACACTCAAACTCCATGACAGCACAGCAAAATGAATCAAGATGAAAATTTATTGGTCTTCTAATAACCACTGATTGGGAGATGGAAAAAGCAAATAACTGAGGTCATTTCTTACCTGCTAAGCTTGGATATAGATATAAAAACATGTTTATCAAATTTGTAAGTGGTGTAACTTCCTTACATATTTTTACAAAATCAGATTTCCATATTATTTGATGATCTATTATAATGGTATAAATATCACTCAGTTATATTTATTATAGTTTTATGTATTATAAAACTTTGTAGCAAATTGTAGCAGATTGCATTTTATGTGTATTCCCAGCTCATATCTTTTCTCTGAATTTCAGATTTGTATTCTTAATTGCTTCCTTCTTATTCACTTGGATAATGGTTTTCCTTTTTACTCCAATTAAAAGCCTTACTGTATTACAACACACCAGAAATTCTTTTCCCTTAAGCTTCTATTACCTTTTGAACTTTTTCTTACTGCTCTGCATACCAGATGCAATGGTCCTTCATATATACATTAGACACATACACACACTTGTGTGTGTCTTGATTGTGAAAGTGATCCAGATTTTGCACTCACCCCTATGCCCATACTCTTTGCAATGTGACTTTGCAGCTTCTCTCTCTGAGAGGTAAAACCTATGCCTCTATGCTTTGCATCTAAACTGGCCCTATGACTTCCTTTACCATAAGAAAATACATCTGTCTCAAGTGATGGTGTGAAACTTTTGAGGTTGTTCCTCCAGTGCACTGTCCACCTCTATTATCCCCTATGAGTACCTGTCTCCTTCCTGAGAAGAAACTAATCCACTCTGACAGAAAATAAGAGAAAATTTGGAGAAAAGCCCTTGGTTTCAGCCAAGGACATTCGAGACCAGACTACAACAAGCCAAGTCTCAAAAAAATGGAAAACAAATAAACAAACAAAAAAACATACCCACACGAATTCAGCAATGCTGCTCACTTGATCCACAGCCAAATGCAGACATACGAGTGAGTTCAGCCCGAAATGGAAGAGCTGCCCACATGGTCCATAGACTCAGGAGCAATATAAATGCTTATTGTTACCAGGTTCATAACAAATGTTTGCTTGGTTTGGCTATGCTTTCTGTTGTTGTTGTTGTCACTGCAATTTCCCAGCATATAGAATACTTTCTGATCTGTTTTTAGTGCTCATAAATCATTAAATATGTTTTGGGCCCTTTTAAAATTTAATTACAGTAATTTTTCAATACAATGTGTGGCTTCTAAGTGGTTGTTAGTATTCATACTGAATTCTCTTTTTTTGAATACAGTTTTAGTATGCAGGAAAAAGATCACTTATTTTAAATTAGAGAAGCTTTAAGGCACATCACAATGGCAAAAAAAGGTAAAGATTTACAGGGTAAATATTTTTGGTGAGAACATAGAATACTGAATCCCCATCGGTTGTTGAAATGTGTGTAGACTGATGCAGATATTCTGAAGAACAGAATGATGGTAGTAAGTAAAATCAAGCATACTTGTTCTATATCGCGCAATTCTTATCCTAGGTAAATATCTAACATAAATTTTTACACAAGTATCTAAAGGGATATTTACTAAAATATCCACCATCGCCCTAGTTGTTGGATGTGCGCTCGTAAAGGCAATGGAGATATTCCTCAGTAGTGGAATAAATAAGTAGCATTTAGTATATAGTATGCAATCTTGAGTAAATGGCAGTTAGCCACACACAGGGTGAACAGTTGGGAACACAAGTAAAGCATAATATATACAAACACATACACATATACATTAGTGTGTTTCCCACACTATATGAAAATAGGACATTCCTCTGAAAACTTTCACAAGTCAAAGAGGTGTAAAGTGAAAAAGCAATTACCATTAATTACATAGAAAAAAACCTGGACTGTTCCCAGACCTCCAGAATAACCAATCGTACTACCATAAAGTGTGAAATAACACTAACGCATTGTAAAAGCAGGAATGCACACAGCGAATACAGATAAAGCACAGATGCTCACAGACACCATTCAAAGCTGCGGTTGCTTGACTCTGAGATGCTGAATGTGGTTCCGGGGAAGGAGCTTGGTGGAGCCGCTGTCCCTAAACAGGGTGCACACGGCTTCTACAGGGGCTTGCCGCAAAGCAAATGCTGCATGCTGTTACCACTCTGTGCCTCTTTTCATAAAAGCCAAAGTCCTCTTCGGATTTCTTTCAGTTAGCAAAACAAGTACAAATGTAGGCCTTTTGTGAAAGCAAAGTGGCCTTACGGGTGTGACCTATTGAAAAGAGGGGAAACACATATTTACTTACATATGTTTCCAAGATTTGTTTGCTGAGAAGTAACAATGACACAAATTAGATCTGTTATGCTAGTCAAGCCTTAAGAGTTATAAAGAAGAATATTAATATCAATACACAATCACCTAATCAATATGTTGTCTGTGCACAAAAATAAGTAAGTGAATTTTTGCACACAAATGCTAGAAGTAAATCAGTGAGGGTCTACATTGTGATTTCTACATCAATCATAATCACAGGCATCTTCTCATCATTATAGCTAGTAATGTTTCAGGGCCACACACAAGTCATTTGCTAGGTTTTTTGACGTATTATTGTGTTTAAACTTCTGAGCATTCAATTCTTATCTCTGTTCCACAAAAGAGTAAAATTGAGCTCAGATAGTTTAGTAAATAACACCAAATCATAAGTCATTTAATTATTTCCATCTGCTTGTACTTAAGAACTACTACAGACATCTAAGAAATATAAACAAATAAAAATCAAATACTCAAGAATTTTATGCTGGGTGGCACCCAGGGAGACTTCAACCTGGTCCAGGTCCTTGTCATAGAAATAGAAGGAATTCAAGAGCATGACAGAAAGATTCAGCAAAGCTCAGTGAATGTACTAAAACGATAGTATGCACTTGAGAAGTGAGAGCAGGAGACCTGGACTGGAGAACAGGAAACACCAAAGGGCTCTGGGTGGAAAGATTTCATTAGATAAGGAAGCGGAGGTAGAGGGCAGTGCAAATATGATGGTCCTTTTCTGTTGCTGGTGGGGTGACTGCTGAAGTGACTAGTGCTTGCGTCTGCTCTCCACATAGTGATTTTTTTTGTTTGGAATTTTTTTACAAGGAATTGGGGAGGGGGAAGCCCGTGAATAGGTGGTTAGTGAAGATTACGCGTATGATGCTCAACCAAGAGGAAGAAGTGGGGGATAAAGCTTCAGGACTTTTTCCACATTCTGACTTTCCTGCTTCAAATTTCTATCGATATGCAATCAGTTATGTTATGTTTCTTGCTAAATGTGGAAGCACAAATACATTGAATGTGTATTGTTGAAAGATTATGACATTTTTATTTAAATGTCTGGAATTATTTGTGTACACTAATGTTTAGTAGGACATATACATGCTGGTTTTTCTGAATGGTTGCATCTAATTTTATTTTCTATCTTATTTATTTGAGAATGCTAGATTGGAAACTATATCGCCTAACTCTCTTGCACCGAGGGATTTCAATTAAACATTTGATGTACTTTTTTGAGATTTGAAAGCAAAAACTATTTACAGGCCACCTTACTGCATTCTTGACTGCTGGTAATGCCAGGCAATGCCGTAGGAATACGAGCCATTGCTGAGATATCCCTTCACTCTTTAATTTTGTCCTCTGGGTCTGAGAGGTAGCTGTGGTGGAAGCAATGCTTGATTGATTGATTGATTGACTTTTGCTTCTGGCTTAGTCCAGTATGAGTAAACTGAGGTGTAGTATGGGTCACTTACCAGTAATATTCTTGCCCCTTTCAGGAGACTCCTAATAGATCTGCTTTTTAGTACTTTATCTATTTTGTTACCATCTTGTATTAAACCCTTCCTACTTCAAATGTCTAGAATTGTTTTTTTTTCCTTA
This sequence comes from Trachops cirrhosus, assembly GCA_028533065.1. NCBI lineage: Eukaryota > Metazoa > Chordata > Mammalia > Chiroptera > Phyllostomidae > Trachops > Trachops cirrhosus. The sequence continues at coordinate 11,169,526 of CM052548.1, read as the reverse complement.
ACCCAATTGATACATTGCATACATTCTTTTTACTTCTACTGATGTGAATAAAAATTAAAGGTCTGTTTCTTAATATACAGAGTAAAATACACTTAAAATGTTCACACAGGTCCACCCACTAAATGTCTGCTCTTGAAGATATCATTGTAGAGATATCCCTATCATGGTAGAGATGTACCCTTCAATTCCATCTACAGAGAAGAGGAAAATAATCTTGGCTTTTGAGAGTCAGCAACATCTGATATCTTTTATTGACCCTACAGAAGCTGCTGGCCCAGGAGGGCAGCCTGAGTTCTTTGCCTTAGGTCTGATTCAGAGAAACAAAGCACTCAGAATAGTCATGTTTTTTTTCTTATACTAATTGACAATATCTTCTCAAAATTATTTCTACCTGGTATCCTCCAAGTTATCTAACAAGTGTGACATGATCTCTATCTGATTATAAACCTCATAAAGCTTCCAGTTATTTATGGACTTCTGGACTGGCCAGTATGACATTTTAAGTGTTTGTCTCTGTTCCTCATTATATCTACCAACTCACACATGTTAGTATAAAAAAGTTGAGTGAGAGAGGGCATTTTCTTCTTTCCCTTCTCAAAGCATCCTAACAGCCCTCTTCATAAAGGTAACACATGGTATCTCAGAATGCAAAGGGAAGACTTAGTCCAGGGACATTCTGCCCCTCAGACAAGTAAAATATGCCTTCAATCACAGGATGGGGAAAAGCAAGAGAGGGAGTCAGGTAAATTTTCTTTCAGGCCATTCTATATTTTACACAAATTCTTTTTCACATTTCAGGTGCTTGAACATATTTCTCATGATCTAGATATACATTCCCTTTCACAACTCATTGTCATATTGTGATAAGAGAAAATATGTTTTTTTAACTTGTTCGTGAATGGCTCAATACCTATTTTTACTCCTAAAATTTGATAGTTTAAGCATCCATTCTGCAACTCAAAATATGCACTACCATTAAAATTTGAATAAACAGGTATGAGCTAGTTCAAAGGTAGAGCAAAACTAAGGAAATGCTGCTCACTCTTCCCAATGTCATTAACCTCTACATAATATTAAAAACTCACTTCTGTCATATACCTATTCCTTTGACAACACCCACACTTATTCATGTGCACTGATGCTGGTTTTGGTTCAGTTTATCTCTGGAACGTGTGCTAATTTTTTTATGTTTATGATAAAATCAATTCAAGAGGAGGCAATTCATCTGACACAGTGATGGTATCATTTAAATTAAAAAATTTGTATCACCTATTATTATGGGTTTAATTACATTGTTCTTAAGGTAACATCACTTAGAGCTACCTTATTCAAGTATGATTGGTCATACTTTATTGTTTTGATAATAGCTGTGTGTTTCAAAACCAGTTAATGGGTGAAAGTTTCCATGATGTTTCATGATTTTGCTGCAAGTTGGAAATTCTCTAAGATAATTTGACATTGTATGATTGATTACATAAATTTCATTCTGCATTGAAAGGGAAGGTGACATAGTCAATGTATATTATGAGCATATTATTTATTGTATTTCTTTTGCAAAATTTTTGCCAGATTATTCCCTATGATCTTCACTTTATGTGTGCAAGGTAAAACTCCAGTTCTTTTTACAATTTAGTTGCTATTTTGCATATGTAATTCATAATAGAAATTTTAAACAATTTTACACAAAGGTAATGATATTAGAAAATATTTTTGTCATGTGAAACTGGAAATAGTCCCTTTAAAATGACTAGAAAACACAATGTATATAGGAAATGACTACAGGGAGAAATAAATGTATGTATGTGCATACATGCATACATGTTCTAATGTAAGTTTCTAAACTATCATGTGTCTCATACGTGGTTGGATAGTAACAAAAGTTCTGCATCATGGTTAATCATCAATGCAACTATAAATAGGAGCATTTTTTCTCTTGTAAAATTATCATTTTCTTTGTAGTATTTTTCTGCCTCTTCCTCTTGCACCCTTTAAGAAAAGAATAATAGAATATTCAACAAAATTAAGAGTTTAGCACTTTGCATATCAGAGTAACTCTAAACTGGTGTCCTCAAAAATAATAAAGTCCGTGTCATTTCACGTTGGTTCTGGAGCATTGCTCAATCTCCCATATAGCAGTGGCTGCTCCGCATCTTCTCTGATGGAAAGCATTATGATTAAGAAAGGCAGGAGGACCAGGGTAGTTATTTTAAAATGAACTATGCATGCTCATGTGTTATGATGGGGAATGAAGATTATTCTTATGTGAATTCATTTTTGCATAACAATTGTAATGCTTTTATTTATACAATTTATTTGGAAGAGTGTAGATTCAGGGTGATAGAGATGAGGGATAGGGTAGTAATCAAAGCTATTTTTTTGGCTACTCTAATAAAGAGAAGAAAAATAGAATGGACACCATAAAAAAGTATCCTTGAACGATTGGATGGTCCTGATCACTTGGGTAAAGAGCCAACATCAAAGACCACCTTTCCTCCACTGGTGCAAACCTACTTTATTATTTCAGGAATAACATCTAATCAGAATGAGCCTCTCCCAAAATTCAACCTCAAAAATAGGCAGATTACATCACCCCTCAAGGGGTGATCTATAAAATAAATTCTCTCCACAAACCAGCCCAACTGCTGGGCAGTCACTTCACATTCTAAAACACTCCTTATCCTTCCACGCTGACTTTTAGAAGCTTCCTCATTTGTGGTATTTACTTTACTCAGAGAATTGATTTTCATTTTTTTTGCCTATCTGTTTACAGCAGACTGATCATTTCAAAGCCTAGGACTGTCTCATTCATTTTTATATGGCAGCATGTGGCAGATTTCAGGGCCTCCTGATATACTTCACATTGAATGAGAGAATAAAGTACAAAGTGAAGCAGGAAAAGGAAAAATAATAAATGCTATCAATAATGTGCAATAGGTAACTTTTTATAGACCATTATTAATTGAAAATAATTTTGTGTTAATGTGTATTAAATTCTAATTTTGAAAATTTAGAAATGTCAAAGTAATGTAAGAAGAAATGTAGAAAGTTTTGCATTATTTTTACATATAAATAACAAATTTCAGATAATATTTTAAAAATATGTTACACTCATTATTGTCTACATCTATTCAAGTTTATAAAGATCAAGCAAACTACACATTTCCTTGGGTCATCTATACAACGGACCCATGAGAAAACAAAACAGAGTATCAGAAAGTGTTGAAGAGCCAATATCACAATTTTAAGCTTTTGGTTGGAAGCGATTCAATCTCACAAACAAAGTATTACTCCTGACCTTGAATATTATCTCATGGCTGGCCTGCCAGTTAAGCTTTCGCTTTGTTCCTTCGGTCCTCGGGCGCACAATCTGCTGTCTCTGCTCCTAAAGCACGGCTCCTACGCTCCCACCTGGCTTCCAGCTTTGCTCAAGCCTCCAGCAAAACAGAATGCTGCGTCCTCAGCTTTTCTATTTCTTATGGGTTTGTAAAGATAATGCAGAGACAATTTTAGTTAAAACCAGTTCACTGTTAATTCCCAAGAGGAGATAAAGAATAGAAACAAAAGTAAACTACCTTAAAATATAAAATGTACAGAAGGAAATTTTAAAAGTCTCTAACATACTCGTATACCAATATGTTCTAATTTATGAGTAAGGAGAATAATGTAAATTTAGCTAAAAGAAAAGATAGGTAAAACATACTGGCAAAAGTTAAAGTCAGACAACTTCTAGTATTGAATCAGACAAACAGACACTGACTCCCTTATATATTGCTAGTAGGAATATTTACTGAAAAATAATTTACCATTTTAATGATATTTCCTTGACTCTATTAGCAGAGTGTTCATGTTTAACAAGTCTTACAAGTCATCCAGTTTTACTCAGCAGCATTTTTTAAATCTCTTAGTGTTATATAAAATAATGGTGTATTTTCCAATCAGTGGCATTTTAAAATTTGATGAAATACAGCAATAGATTTGAAGATTCATGAATTTTAAGTCACAGAAATTTACCTAGGCCTTGAAATTGGATCAGTTGCTTCCAATTTCAAGGCTTAGGTAATTTTTTATAGCTATTTTTGTCAAACTACATTAGTCATATTGTAAGAAAATGTAAATAGGATAAGGTAAATACAGTCATGGCACGGAAATAAAAGAAAGCTTGCCTTTCAAGAATGAGAGACATCTTCTATATAAAATGTGGTGGGTGTGCCTTGGCTGGGTAGCTCCGATGGTTAGCGTATCATCCCAATATGCCAATGTGGCAGGTTTGATTCCTGGTCAGGGCACGTGCAAGAATCAAGTACTAAATGCTTAGGTAAGTGGAACAACAAATTGATTCTCTCTTCCCCTCTTCCTCTTTCTTGGTAAAATCAATTAAAAAAAAAGTGATGGATCTTATCATTTCATTGTAGTAAGACATTCTTCTTTTATATTTTTATGACATTGATCAATAAATCAGTTATATTTAGTCTAGAAAAGACAATTACTAAATAGGTGCCCAAACTTGTACTATCCTTATAGATAGATGGTCACTTAATAAACCTTTGTCAATCTAGCGGGATATAATAAATGTATTTTGTAAGGAAAAAGGCACAATTAAACAATTAAAAGGCAGTATATTTATCTCTGCCAGAATAGAAAATAAGCAATATTATAAAATATAGAGAAAGAAAGCTAGAAAGAAAATTTGAATACATTCCTTTTAGCTTATAAAATTCCATGTACCTTACTTGATACAAACATCATGGATGAAAGGGCATCTTCACACCTGTGCTCTGTTTTAGCCTAACATAGCCAAAATATATTCTTGAAGCCACTGAAAAAGATGCATCACGTGTGCATGTGTGGCAGGGGGTGGCAGGGCACCATAATACTTCAACCACAGCAGTTCTTTTTTTATATTGTAATTTTATCACTGGGATACTTTGAGTTACAACTTGAGTGACCGTGATCCTAATGTTGATGTAAAAAATTGTGTAAAAATTAAACTAAAGAAGAAACTTTGGTCTATACTATTTCTGTTGAATGTCTTTCTATAAGGATTCTTCCCATTGCAAGAGTTAGAGAAATGCAATCAAACTTGGGGAAAATAAAGGAAAATGCATGGCCTCAATTTAAAATATACGGAAGTTTGGCAGGCTTCCAATGCAGTACCTTCTAGGACCTCAGGGGCTGCATCAGGGACTCTCCTCTCTCCTTTCATGCCGGCTACATCTCCGACAGGCTCTTTCATCGTGACCCCAAGTCCACGGCACTAGTTCTGTTTCTAACTAATATCCCGTTAGCTTCTCCTGCAATGCAGAAGAGAAGCCTCAGAAACCTGAGAACACTGAAGAGTTTTAAAAAACCAGTCAGCTGTGGCCTGACTTTCACTGCAGCAATTCAGGCTGATGTTGCCATGAATCTCTCCGTCAAGGGGCACGAGACTGTGCTGGCAGTCTACATTGGGTCAGGCCCTGCTCCCAGGGGTGTGCCTCCCTCCAAAAGTTAGGTGGCCTGTCAGGGACAGCTGCACAGTTTGCGCTACCCAGTGCAAAACGAAATCGCAGGATCCCTTGTTCAAACAAGTATTCAGGATTTCAAGAAAGTGACAGAAGAGCGTTAAACCAAGCCCAGGGCTCTTCTACTCACGGGACCTGGTGCTACTGCACAGGCACGGGCCCATAAAACGCTACGTTTTTCAAACAAATGTTAATCAATAATAATATAAATATGAAACCCACATTCTTTATGTTTATATATTTTAAGCTTGTTTACTTCTGTAACATAACTTTTATATTTTCTTTTGTATGTATCCCTATTTCTCCTCCATATTCATTTGAATATACCAATACCCCTTATCCTCAAAGCAGACACAAATGCTCTTGCCTTAACAGAGGCTTCCCAGCTTGCTTCTCCTCTGACTTCACTTCATTCTTCCCAGTCTCCAATCACACTTCTCTCCTCTGTTTCCCAACATGCTTCTCATGCTCTCCACTTTATAAAACTCTTTCACAGTGACAATGTGCAGTTTTAATTATCCCTGAACCTCACTATAATGCACATAGTATGCAGCTTAGTGTCATGCACCTAACAGGGCCCAATAAATATTTGATAAGTAAAGAAATATCATTACTTTTATCCCACTGTTATGCTCATTTGAATTCCCAGCTCTGACTGAATTCCCTCATTTAATTAGATAATGTAGATCAGAGCACCGGCATAATCCCTTGTACTAGTAAGTTCTCAAAACAAAGCATAATTTGATTTGAACTTATATGATTAAATCATTTATTCAAACATAGATATTTTATATCTCAGAGAAATTGATTACATGTTGCTTAATCTCTAACTCTGCAATGAGTGCCTAAGGCATACCAGGCACAGCATTTTATCTTAAAGGAAAAGTGGTTCTATAAACTTAATTATATTCTGTAATTTTAAAAGTGAGATTACTTTATCCACAAATAATATTTTTTTTGTTTTGTATGTGTGTGATTTTCCCTGTGTTATCTTAATCATGTTCTAAACACCAATTTACAGGGTGGGAAAAAGTAGATTTAAAGTTGTTCATATAGAAAATAGTACAGTAATTAATAAATATTCATACAAGAATGAACACTGAGTTTTGTGTACTCACAACTATAAACCTAATTTTCCTCTCCCTATATTTAAATTGGGGAAAGCATCAAATAGACATGAAAAAGACTGGCTTGATGAATGTTTTTATAATTATGTGTCATATACCAGGTTGTCATGACTAATCGATCACTTTTATATCTTAAAATCAATACCAAATTAATGACACCCCATATTTTTAAACAAAATGATATAACACAACATTATTTTCTGGTTAAAGGCCATACTAAGGTACAAATATATTTTCATGTCATATCTCTAATTGCAAGTGTCAGTGGAGTAGGAGACCTATTAACATTAGTCAGTGAACAGACTTCTGGCCCAGATGGAGGTGTAGGTAGACACACTGTGCCTCCTCGCAAAACCAAAATAAGGACAACAATAATTTAGAGACAAAAAACAACTAGATCCAACAGAACATTGAACTGTATGGAAGTCCGACAACCAAGAAGTTAAAGTAAACACATTCATCCAGACCAATAGGAGGGGCAGAGATGGGCAGCCGGGCGGGGAGGGGTCATGGCAACAAAAGCAGTGGCTGGCGGACCACGGGCGCAAAGTGACTGAGGGCGGATCCAGCGAGACAGCGGATTGTGGACAGCGTGGCGCACAGGGCAGCTGGCAGAATTGAGCGGTCCCACATTCCCATGCAGATAAACCAGGTGGAACTGGGGAGCGAGACAGACTACGCAACCCAGGGCCCCAGTGCTGGGAAATAAAGATTCAAAACACCAATTGAAAACACCTGTGGGGGTTGAGGTGCCAGGAGAGACTCCCAGCCTCACAGGAGAGTTTGTTGGAGAGATCCACAGGGTTCTAGAATGTACACAAGCCCACCCACCCAGGAATCAGCACCAAAAAGGCCCGATTTGCTTGGAGGAAACAGGGGAAATGACTGAAATCCAAAAGACAGTGGAGCAAGCACCATTGTCCCCTCTCGGACCCCTCCGCCATACTGCTTCACAACCCAGCAACTGGGTTGCCCTGCCCAGGTAAACACCTAAGACTCCGCCCCTCATATGTAACAGGCACACTGAGACAAAAAAAAGGCCCAAATGAAAGAATAGATCAAAGTCCAGAAAAAATACAACTAAGTGATGAAGAGATGGCCAACCTATCAGATGCACAGTTCAAAACAATGGTGATCAGGATGCTCATAGAATTGGTTGAATTTGGTCACAAATGAGATGAAAAAATGAAGGCTACAATAAGTGAAATAAAGGAAAATGTACAGGGAACCAATAGTGCTGGGAAGGAAATTGGGACTCAAATCAGCAGAGTGGACCAGAAGGAAGAAAGAAACATCCAATCAGTAAAGAAGAAAGGAACAAGAATTCAAAAAAATGAGGAGATGCTTAGGAATCTGTAGGACATCTTTAAATGTTCCAACATCTGAATTATAGGGGTACCAGAAGAAGAGGAAGACCAACATGTGGAAAGTTATTTGAACAAATAATAAAGGAGAACTTCCCCAAGCTGGCAAAGAAAATAGACTTCCAGGAAGTCCAGGAAGCTCCCAGAGTCCCAAAGAAGTTGGACCCAAGGAGGAACACACCAAGGAACATCATAAGTACAGCACCCAAGATTAAAGAAGATAAGGAGGGAATCCTAGAAGCAGCAAGAGATAAGGAGGCAGTTACCTATAAAGGAGTTCCCATAAGACTTTCAGCTGATTTCTCAAAAGAGACCTTACAGTCAAGAAGGGTCTGGGAAGAAGTATTCCAAGTCATGAAAGGCAAGGACCTACACCCAAGATTGCTCTATCCAGCAAAGCTTTCATTTAGAATGGAAGGGCAGATAAAGTGCTTCTCAGATAAGGTTGACTTAAAGGAGTTCATCATCACCAAGTCCTTATTATATGAAATGTTAAAGAGACTTATCTAAGAAAAAGAAAATAAAAAACATGCACAGTAAAATGACAGCAAACTCATAATTATTAACAACCATACCTAAAACAAAAACAAACTAAGCAAACAACTAGAACAGGAACAGAACCACAAAAATGGAGATCAAATGGAGGTTTAGCAATAGGGGAGTGGGAGGAGAGAGGGGAAAAAGGTACAGAGAATAAGTAGCATAGAAGATAGGTAGAAAATAAATAGGAGGAGGGTAAGAATAGTATGGGAAATGTAGAAGCTAAAGAACTTATAAGTATGGCACTTGGACATGAACTAAAGGGGGGGAATGTGGATGAGAAGGGGTGTGCAGGGTGGAGGGGAGTGAAGGGGGGAAATGGGACAACTGTAATAGCATAATTAATAAAATACATTTAAAAAACATTAGTCCGTGAACATAAAATAAATACTCTTACTGAAACAGATAATATTATGAGATAATTTAATTATTAGTTGGATTGCTTTTTAAACTGGCTCAACAGCCTTCTGCTTCAGCACATGTAATTTGCATTCTGATGATGAACTTTAATTAAAATGACCAAACATACAACTAAATACATTTCTCAAGCAATAAGTCTAATTACATAAAAATTTTCCCAAGATGTTATTTTATAATTGCAATCATTTTGGATGTCTCTGTGTTATGGGAGAAACTCAGTTCTTCTTGCCAATGCAGTAAAGAATTACAGATCAGCAAGCCTATTCGCATGCAAGCTAAGTTCTAATGGGAAAGCAAAAGCAGGGTGGCCAGAAGCGGCAGATGTCAAGAGCAGGATGGCCAGAGCAGTGTGACCAGAGGACAGGTGGCCAGCAGCCAGAGAGAGAGTGGCCAGAGGCTGAGTGGCCAGAGGCACTCTGTGTGGCAAGAGAGTCCTTTGTTCTGAGGACTTATATATTGGTGTATTGGGAGTGATGGAGTTAGATATTGATGGGTAAAGGTGGTGTCAGCTTTCCGCAGGAGACGTGACTACCCCAACATAGGTATCTGTGGGTGTCTGTTATCCTCAATCATTATCTTTGACTCCAGACTCTATTTGTTCATTTTGTACACGACAAGAGGCAGACGATTAACCGAAGCTGTTTCATGGGCTTTTTCTTTGGGCACTGTGGGCCCCTTCCTCTTCCCCCTTCCAGGCCTTAGGATGAATACACAGTCTCAAGGTTTTCCTTTTCCCAGCCAGTGGAGATGATACACACAGACTTTGAAGGGCTACCCTCCTCCTACACTGTGATAGTTTTGCTCGTGTGTTCAGAATGCCTGGCAATCCTATCAGACCAGGCTCAGGCCTGCTAGGTCAACAGGTGAGACATGTCTCCCTTTTGCTTCTAGCCTCCTGTACTAAGTTCTCAAAGCCAAACGTATCCTGCATTGAAATCTGTTCTTTAAATGTATATCACAAAGCACTCTGTCATGGAATAAGTGCTAAAATGAATACTTTTGAAATGTGTGCATAAAAGTAGATAATAGAAAAGCAAAAAGATTTACACAAATGTTCTCGTTGGAACAAAAGGGAGATAAATCCTTCCCACTTGCCTTGGAAAAGCAATTTTTCATGAAACTTTATTTAACACTTGCATTGATTAGTTGAAGATCAGTAATTACATTGCTTCATCTAAACTTAAAAAATATATAATGTATATGTTTTTTAACTGAGGAAGTTAGTATATTCTGATAACAATAGCAACAAAACCTTGTGTAATGTATATGTGTATAGTCCATTTATAAAATCCATTTGGTTTCTCTAGGGATCTGGCGCATTCTAAGAAAATCAGATAAATATAATCTATGTACTACGCTAATTGTGTTACCTAAAAAGGTTGAATTAAGATGTTATATATGTAGTATACCATCTGTTTCCATTTTTGTTATATTCATCACATGAATCTGTTCTTATTCAGGTATAAGAAAGCACTTTATCTTAATTCACACATCAAAATATTGCAAAAAATCAGTTTGGTACAAGTAAAAAACTTTCTTTTCCTGAAATATAGGGTAGTATCAAAGAGTATGTTTTAAAATAATAAGATATATATGTACATGTATATAAAGGTGTCATTTAAAAGTATATGTTAACTGATGATCATCCTAATGTTTTATTTGAATTAAAATGATCAGATATAACACTTATATTCTAAAAAGAAAGTGAATATAATTAACCTTTTTTTACATGAATAAAATAATGGCTCTGAAGACAAAAAGATACACTAATCCAATTAGTATTAGTAGGTTTGCAGTTTGGTTCAAAAATGCTGTAACTTTTATGAGTATTGTAGAACTGGCAAATGAATAATTGTTTGATATTTTTCAGAAAGAGGCTTCTAACAGTGTGAGAATAGAGGGACAGATCAGGAAAGCAAGAAAGAACCTTGGCCTATTGAATTAAAATTTAGAGGTATCAAGAGAAACTCATCATTCTTAATATGTACATCCACACATATGTATACATACACAAACACACATTTTAAGCTATTTCTGTAGTAGTGGCTACTACTCCAAGTCCTGGTTTCTAAATACCTCACTTTACAAAAGTGGAGCTCCTTGGCATGCCCTGGCTGATGTGGCTCAATGAATTGAGTTCTGGCCTACGAATAAAAGGGTTGCTGGTTCGATTCCCAGTCAGGTCACATGTCTGGGTTCAGGGCCAGGTCCCCAGTAGGGGGTGAGTGAAAGGCAAACACACATTAATATTTCTCTCCTTCTCTTTCTCCCTTCCCCTTTCTAAAAGTAAATAATAATTTAAAAAAAATTAAAAGAAAACACAAAACACTCTTATGCAGAAAGAATCTATTTATATCCTTTCAAAATCTTTAAACAAAATTTCTATATATTTTTGTGTTTGTTTTATTATACATGTGATCATTTCCTCACTTCCAAAGTATTCTTCTGCAGTTCATGTTAGATGTACCTTAACTTATGAACCTAGTTTATTGGTTAAATTTCTTTTATATTTTATGTACTTTTGCTGGTTTGTAGCTCATTCTAAGAGAATATTTTTTGTGACTAATAAGTAGTGTTTGTTCTGTTCTGCAGCAGAGCTATTGATTTATTGACATATCTGATTGAGATTAATGAGTTTTTTAAAGATATAATGGATCACAGAATTATTTTTCTGATAAAATTAGTTGTGCTCAAGATATAATTATGAGTACAAGTGTTCTCTTAACCATTCTTAAATATAATAATAAAGCCCATGTTTTTGAAATAAATTTGTCAATTGAAAATTGACTTGAGTATATTCACCTGAGTTTGGTTAGAGAATTTAGTAAATTTAGCATCTAAAATATTCTTATTTTTGTCTTGAATAAACATTTTCTACAAGGTGAGGTTAGAGCTCCAAAACCACAAACAAATAAAAACCAAAAAATTAAACAATTGCATTGAAACCCTTGATAACATTTTTGTCATCTGTGAGTAAATAATTATACCTGTGGTAGAATCCTGCTTGAGAAATTTATTCTTTGTAACATACTCCCTGAAAGGAATATTATAGTGAATGCAGCCTGCCACCCTTCACCTACTTCATTGAAAGGTTATACTCTACACTGCAAATAGTCTAATGACTTTGAGTAACCGAAATGGTCTTTGTGGATTCGCAATAGCATCAACAAGCAACTGTCCAAAACTTGAAATCTTTTATTAGAGACCTATTGCACTTTCCAATTTCCCCACATCAATAAATGAAAAATTTGCCCTCAAGCTGAAAGATTAACCATGACTGAGGCCTAACCTATCATCTTTCATTTGAATTGTTTTCATAGCTTTCTCTTTGCATCTGTTTTCATTTTCATATCCCTACACCAGCTAAAGTGATTAAAATGTTAAACAAAGTATGATACTCCTCTGTATGAAATCCATTAATTAAGCTTCCCAATCAATTCAGAATTTTATTCATAGCTTCTTTTTTCTCATGCAAACACAGAGAACACACACATACACAACTATACACACAAACATACACAGCAACCTCATCATCTGACATTTCTTCATTGAACAACATGCTCTAGTCTGTCTGGTATTTGTGATATTCTTAAAACACACCCATTGTACTCTCATCCAGGATCTTGGTACCTCCTATTCCCTCCCACTAGAATTATATTCACTAGATATCATTATTTTATATCTTCTCATATTTCATGCTTCTGTCCAAATGTCTATGTAATAGAGAGATCTTTACTGTCCATTCTATGTAAAATAATAAAAAAACACCATCTAGTCTCCCCTTATAGCCTTATAACTCCTAAGAGAGAAGGAAAACTAAGTATATGATAAATAAATAAGTTAGGTATGTACAAACTGCCGAAATACTTCTAAAATTTAATTGACTTTAAAAAATAAAAATTCGTTTTTCAAAGATCACAAAATATCACAAACAAAAGTTAGAAGGAATGTTAAGGGGAGAGTTACCTACCTGCCCTCTTTTTCATGCAGTCCAAAAACCTGTCCTCCACTCAGTTCATGAAAGATTCTGTGCATAAAATTTGATGAATTGATGAACATGAATGGAAAAAATATTGCTTTTTATTGTTTCAACAATCTCTGAAATTTAGCATTTCATTCAGTTATGAAAAGCCGGCAACAAAGTGGAGTAATATTAATAGTATCTGTTACTTTTTCACCAATAAAAATCAAAATTATTTCCTATGATAGATAAAAATATTCAATGACAAAAAAGAAAAGGAAAAGTGACCTAACTGAATTTTTAAGCAAGTCATGAAACAAGCATCATCCCGTCTAGCAACTAGAAAGGCCCTCTGAGGAAATGTGCACAATGGAAGTTTCTATAGGAAGAATGGGGCAAAGAAGCTCTTAACAAAAGAAGAGAAAAGGTTATTTTTAGATCAAGACCTCAGTTTTGCAGAGAAGAGAATTTAAAGGGTCTTTATTATGCAAATTGTTCCTTTTTTCTCTGGGGGTTGGAGAGGTGACAGATTCCTTTACTGGTGCTTGACCAGGAAATTCCAGACTGTTTGATTAAGGTTATATTTCTAGAAAAGGGTGATACTGCAGTTAGATGAGGTATTAAATCTACATTTGTTCCTTTTAACACTAATCATGCTATGGTCATTTCAAGATGCTTATAAATGTTTTTATGCGCTTCCCTACTAAGAAATTATGGTACTTACGAAACTTGCCTCTAGATAACACATGGTTAAAATAGTGTCCATCCGAGTCTCTGCTCTTCAAACTACAGGGTGTTTGGGAGTGACGTTGTATTGCTTTCTTTTCATGTGAATCTCTCTCTATTTTCTAAGTGGGGTTTCTCAAATTTTCTGGCACATGACCAAAATCTATCACTATTGCTGATTCAAACAATGGACACACCTGTGCTCACAGTTCACGATGTCTTTTACCTAGAGCTACTACAATTATTAGCTAAGATAGATAGCAAACCACCGCAGAAAGGGGGAAGAAGACTTTCCCCACCCATTATCTCAGAAATCCTGAGCCCCTCAGGTAAGATTGACATTTATTCCAAAGGTCACAGGAGAGACCGATAAGGATAAGCACAGGAGAGGAGACTTTATTATAGTCTCCACTGTTTGGGAAAGGAAACCGTTGAAGTGGTTTGTTCATCCCTGAATCCAGAGCAGGTAGTGAGAGGGGGAGCCTGGAGGATGGCTGAGAGCATATAATTCCTAAAGCCATAATGAGTTGGGCACTCAGCCTAGCTGGGTGCCTACATACAGCTCTGTGCTCAAGTGTATTTCATGAATAAACCTGCTACCTCATTTCCACTATACTTTGTGTCACTCGGCTCAATTTGTTCTTGTGATCATGATAAGGAGGGAGAAAATCTCCCTAAAGTGGGAACAAATGAACTATCTCACGACCCACTCATAATTCTATGCAAAAACTGTTCCATATTCTCTTCACCACAAATAAAAATGTTTTGGCTTGGTATGCGAGAAACTCGGTTCTTCTTGCTGATGCAGTAAAGAAATACGGAACAGCAAGTCTATTAGATTGCAATAAGTGTTTATTAGTGGTATGTGCTCATGGAAGAGAACAGGCTTTGCCGAGGTGGGAGTGGAAGGAGTAGGTTTAGGACAGGGCAAGGTAAGGGTGGGAAGAACAAGGTGTGCAAGAGCTAGGGTGGCTAGAGCCTCAGGTCCTTTGTCCTAAGGGCTTACATAGTTGACAAGATGGGGTGGGATGGGGTGAGGGAGTTATATATTGATTGATGGGTAATGGTGGCGCCAGCTTCCCCCTGGGGGGGATGTGAGTACCCGAAGGTAGGTATGTGTGGGGGTCTGTTAGCCCAAATCCTTATCTTGCTCCAGACTCTATTTGTTCATCTTGTTGTAAGACAGATACGTGAGAGGAGGCAGTTAATTAAAGTTGAGGCAGTTACCCAAAGTCATTTATGGGCTCTTTCTGTGAGCACTAGGGACTCCCTTGCAAGACAGGTAGTGACCAGAGGCAGGCAATTAACTAAAGTTGTTTTATGAGCTTCTTCTTTGGGCACTGTGGACCCCCTCCTCTTCCCCTTCTAGACCTTGGGATGAATTCACAGCTTCAAAGGCTCTCTTTCTCAGATGGTGGACAAGACACATAGAATTTCAAGGACTCCTTCCTCCTGTGCTAACACAGTGTGTATTGTGATTTTGGAACACCTGGCAATCTTACTGGACCAGGCTCAGGATGCTGAGTTAGTGGGTGAGACATGTCTCCCTCCTCCTCCCTGCCTTGGTTTGCTATCTACCTACCTAACAAGCTTGGTATATAGAAAACTTCTACTAACCTCAGCATATATTACGTCACTTCTCTGTTTCCTATATCATCTTTCAACAACAACAACAATAATAATAATAATCCTTTATTGAGACCAATATATGTCATATACCAAGCAAATTGCTTTATGTAAGTTACCCCATTTAATTACCACAGAATATTATGAATATTTGCACTGTATTATTTCCAAATTACAAGGAAGGAAATGGATGTTGTGAGGTTAAGGAAATTTCTCAGCGTCTCACAAGCTGAAGATGTGAAATCCAGAATTTGGACCCACCCTGGATGGCCCCAGAGCCAAAGATCTTTACCATGTACATGAGAGTAACACTCTTCGGATCTCCGTGAGTCCGCACCACATAGTTCTGCAGATCCTGCTGTAGCACTCGCCACATTGCATTTACTGAGCTATAAACCTGCATGCATAACAAGGAAGGTTGCTTATTTATTACTGCACTTCAGTAACAGTTGGTTTTATATGTTGCAACTTTAATATCTTAAATACCCGAAAATACAAATGATTTTATAATTAAACAGTAAAAATAATTTTATTAAGACATCATCCTTTCAAGACTGAACTAAACAAAAAGAAGCTCTGATTCTTAAACAAAGTGAAGTGAAGCTATTTTCAAGGTTGAGGTACATTTCCAGTTGCATTTTTGGAGGCCTGCATTTTAAATTAGAACAGAGGTAAAAATCAAGCTGTAACAGCAAAGTTTGCTTTGCCCCCAAAGATTTCCTCTCCCTGAAGGTTTCCCTAAAGCTATTTTTTATTTTAAGTAGACATCTAGTTTTGCTACTGCTGCATCTCAAGCAAACAAAGATACAACAGCCTGAGAAGTTTAACATTTTTTATACTGGGAATATCTCCCAAGAGATACAACCACTTGCAGAATTAGGTATAGGATCTTGGTAAACATTATGAAAGCAGCATTTAAAGGAAGCCAAAAGTATCAGCATAAACTAGCTACTCCCCCTGAAGTCAGTATTTAACTTCTAGAGTGTCATCCTCAGAATGGTTCAGAGGATTTACCTGTCCCTGGAGATCAGTTTGCAAATTTGAAATGAGGCATTCATGATAATACTTTTAATAATTCTTTTTTTGATAGTTCTTATTTACTTGATTCCATACTTAACAAACAAGTAGTTTTTATCCTATTAGAACAGCCTGTGAAGCATTTACAATTTTAGGTACCCCTCAGCCCTACTTCTGAATCAAGGAGGCTCTCCAGGTGGATATTTAAAGACATTCTGAAATAAGCAGTAAAATTTTCTCTCAAAATTCCAGTTTCAGAATTACCTTAATTCACTTGTATAATAATTTGGAAGAAATAAGCAGAAGCAGGCCATTACTTAGAGTAGGATGCGTGTCTCTTATCGTGAAATGACTGTGGCCAATCAGTACAGCTCAAAATAGCAATCATATATGGTCAGAAATATGATGTGATTGCAAACTCAAGGTTTCCTCATCTCTCAGGGGATAGCTGAGAGCAACCACGTTCATGGGCAGAAGTGTAAACTCAGACTATGTGTGTATATATATGTATATATGTATATATATATATCATATAGACTATTCTCTAAATATACATATATGTTCTGTAAAAATACATATATATACATGTACATATATACACATATATACACACATATATTTTCAATGAAAGATAAACCTGTTCAGTTAGTATTCTCTCATATAAAAACAGACTATTTCTATCAAAATCTCAGTTTTCATAGGAACAACTATTTATTACTTTAAGTGATAAATAATACTGCGCCAAGGTACGGACACTCACACCATTTGTCGAACAGCATCGCTTGCTGTGAACACGCGACCTGGGAATGGGTCAGGATGTCATCAGAGGTGTGCCTGGATGGCATGGAAGCTAGCAGTGTCAGAACGCTGTGCTGTTCCCAGACATGCGGCCAAGGCAACCTCACACATTCTTCTGCACGTTATCAACACATCCGCCGCGGTGGCAGGAAAGCCTTGGTTCTCAGGCCGAGGTCCACGTGGCCCTTTGAATGTCTGCATAGATATGCTTGACATTTCCCTGTGTGGCTCTGTTTCCCTTCTCTGCAGAAGAGCAGCACTTTTTCTGAGTGAGGTTTGGAAAAACTATCAATGCATTCACATTTGGTTATGGTCGAGTGTTAAGGTTTATAGTGACTTCACATATTACCACTCTGATCCAAAACGTGTATGAATTTCAACTCTCCTCTGAAAATTGTATCTGTTATTATCAAGTCCTTAAGACCATTTATACTACATTCTTACGAGTTATATGCTGCTTCAATATCACTTATTTCCTGACAATATAAGAACAGGAATAAACTCTCCTAGGAAATTGTTATGTAAGTCCTACTTCTAATCTGTTTATTGTGTGCCATAGGATTCAGACAACAATTCACACAGTGAATGATCCTGCTGGTTCAGGAAACTATTCTCTTCCCTTTTGACTGAGTTTAATGGAATGACACTGGCCAAGAAAATCATATTGGTTTCCGGTGCACAATTCCACAACATATCATCTGCACCCTGTCTGGGGCTTGGTGGGTGGGAGGTGGAGGGATTGAACACAAAAGAAAAAAAAAGAGAAAATTCATGGACAAGGAAACTTGACTAATAGCACCCAAAAGAATATGCAAATAATAGTTTATTAATTTTGATATTGAATTAACCAATCAACATGCAAACACACATATATATGTCATCCGAAGTTAAGTAAAAGATCATTTGACATTACATTTCAAATGCACAAATAAAGGTTGAGTGAAAAGGCCTGAAGCCATACCATAATGAAAAATACACGTGGTTTACTAATAATTTAATAAGAAATTATATATAAGTTGACTTTTATTTCGATTGGCCTAAACACCAATCGTTATTTAGCTCAGCATTCTGGTCTTTCTATCTCTCATCCCATCTAGCGTAGCCTCACTTGCATGTCTGGGATTAGAAACTGTCATCTGGGGGGTTCGATTCTTTTGCATCTCACTGCTCATCTTTCAGCATGTCAGCCAGAGTAGTGCAGATGCTGGCCTCAGATGTCCAAGCTCAGTGGAAGAGGGAAAGCCTCAATGCGCAAGCAGTGTCCTGTCTCAGCTTATGTTACACGCCCTAAAGTCCCCTTACCCAAAAGAGATCCTAGGGGTTTGGCAAGCTATGCCATTTCTTGAGGAGAGGAGATACCAAGTCATGATGCAAAGGAGGGTGCAAAAAGATGGGGTGGGTTTGTAGCCTTTCTAAAACCTACCACAAATCATATATATTTTAAAATAAAAGTTCTAATCTTCTCATTATCATTGTACTTTTAGCATACCTGTTGCCAAAGCAAGTGCTAAGGAAAGTTATAATGGTGCTTTTTCCTAAGGCAGTGGTTCACAGGACCCAGACACTACAGGAGCTACTCCAGCTCTTGCCAAATGCCTAGACTGCACCACACAACTATATAACCCTCTCCTGGGACATCAGTGTGTTAACCTGAAAAGTATTTTTATATCCTGCTAAAGAAAATTCTCCCAGGAGCTGCAGCTCGGGTTAAATGCTGTCTATTTGCTGTTTGGGCAGTATGTTTGTTCTTTGTATATTTCACTTGCTGACCTGTCCATGATAGCAGAATGACATTGTCCATTTTTATCTGTAATTACTCCTTAATATCCAATTGCTTTTTAGACACTTTGGAAGTTAGCCTTGAGGGCTGCAGTGTAGATTCCTTTCTGCAAGAAACCCAGTCTGTGTGCTGTCATTTCCCTGCATGGCTTCCATAGCTTCCCATTCAGCAGTCAGAATCCCTAAATGAACTGCAGTACTGACCCTGTTAAAGACCTTTCATTGCTTGGCTGCAACTTCGTGCTGCCGAGAGACACTTAGAACTGTAATTGCTACAGCTCTTGAAGGAAAAGAGCGGCGATTATAAATGGGGAGGAAATTAGGGGATGGGATTCATAGATGGAGAATAAAAAGTTTCAGCCAGTCTTCCAGTCAGATATCAAACATGCCTAAGGAAGTCGGTCTCTGTAATGCTTTTAAAATGATACTTGCTGTTAACATTTTGCTTTTCTTAGTCCATATTCAAGCAAATACTCTTTATGGAAATGTTTATCTTCTATTCATTTTTTTCTTTAAGTCTTAGACCAATAAACTGCAACTGGATTATGTTAAATAACTAATTTCCTGTTCTAAATTATGTTCAATAATGGCAACACTGTTAGGGAAAACAATTCTATGGTATCTGGTTCTTCTCATTAATCAAAGGAGAAGCTGCTCTGCTCCTTGACATTGGACTTTTTCAGGACTCTTCAAAGTGCTATGTGATAGGTAAAGTGGGGTAAGATGAAGGACGCTAATTAAAAGACTCTTCAAAGTGAAAAATAGACAGTGCATCCCAATTGAGAAAGAAAAGCCAAGAGGAATTTTTAAAGCATTCAATACAGTAGCTGCCTGACAATTGTTTGTTACATTGAGCTATCCAAGTGGATATGAAGGTGTCGGTTCAGCGTCCCTTTCCAAGAGCTGTCTCTTCCAAAGTACATGGTAAGTACGGAGGGTGAGTTTTCTTTATTCTTCAAACCTGATATTTTTGGAAGTACAAGGGGTGCCATTAATGATTACGTGATGAAATAAGCACAGGCCTCCTTAACTCAGGCAAAACTAATGCCTGATATGTCTATTAAATATGAGGTCCCCCACAAGCCTCTATGTTTTCGCTTCTGACACAAGTAGGATCAAGACTAGAAATAAGTTGTTCTTTTGTGACTGAAGATGTAGAATGAAATCATATCACTGTGAAATAAAAATGACAATGAAGGCATCGTGGGGAATACAAAATAAAGAAACAAGCACCATAACAGAGATGAGCACATTGAGAGGGGGTTGCTTCCCATTGTTCTTCAAGTCCAACTGAATGCCAACTCTTTTCATGGTTTTGATTTGTAAAATTTCATTTGATTCCTGTTTTCTTTTTCTGTGATAGTTTCAGATCAGTTTCTATCATTTGTAACTAAAATGATTCAAGTAAAAATATGATTGGATGATTTCTGTATGAGACAACATTAAAATATATAATTACATAGAAGCATTCAAGATGATCCCGGAGAGAGACTTGCGTGGAATTCCTTTCAACTGTTATCATATCACATACAATCATTCCATTTGTCTTTTGGGTCGGATCTCACTTCACTAAAGCAGCATGCCAGCTAGTCAGTTGCCATATGCTGTGTTCCATAAAACATCTGGAACATAAGAGATAAATGTCTAAAATTGAAATTTATACACAGGTAGCAGGTAAATCATTTAATTATGTAATTGCTAGATAAAATGGTGTTTAGGAGTAGAGGCTGAATAAAAATGTAATACATCAATGTTTCAAACAAAAGATAAGGAGTTTGAATTCCCTAAAACCCTGAAGGGAAATCAAAGACCTGGTGATGTTAGTTGATCTAATACTACGTCATGACTAATTAATAAGTATTAAATATTTAAAACTTTCCTTTCTGGTATCATGGCCTGTGAGCTTTCTTAGAAACATATTTTTATGTACTCAAATGCAAAATAGTGTTTGAAAGTAGGACCTCAGTCAGAGAAATATTGGGCCATTTCACACTCATGTCTGATGTAGTCCAAGGATTAAAACCCAAAGTCATCCGTTCTT
Source organism: Trachops cirrhosus (assembly GCA_028533065.1). Taxonomy (NCBI): domain Eukaryota; kingdom Metazoa; phylum Chordata; class Mammalia; order Chiroptera; family Phyllostomidae; genus Trachops; species Trachops cirrhosus. The sequence continues at coordinate 11,148,626 of CM052548.1, read as the reverse complement.
TTTTCTCACCAATGGAAGTAAGGTCAATGAGAGGACTGTGTTTACAGTATGACATTCATAATTACTCAACATGATTTAAAAGGATAAATAGACATTGAATATAATTCCAATTAATTTTTTGCACTTTGAAAATTAATGTGGGTAGGAAAGTGTTTTCTTCTGAAATAGTTTGTCACATAAGACTGGGAGGGGTTAAATTGGAAATACTAAACAAAGAAAATAAATTTTATCTTGAAGCCCAAAAGCGAAGCCTGACAAAATCAGTAATAGTTGAAATGCAATATAGGTGCCCAGGAAAAGAGCATCTGTGGGGATTTAGGTAAGAGGATTAAGGGAGATAGAGCCCCACGGGCTGTGTGCTCTGTTTCTCTCCTTAATAAAAGTACTAATACAGGGGTTAATACACTTAGGGAGGGGAGCACTTCCAGTAAACGCCAAAGCCATTTCTTAGAACTACTCAGTTTTTATGGATATTCTTGTAATAAGATAAAACATAAAATTATATCAGCTTTTTGATGAGAAAGAAAAACCATTGAGGTAATTAGAAACATACCTCATCTTCCTTAATTTTAAGCAATTGCATACCCAAGAATAAGAGACCTACAGATTACATTTCCAAAAGTGTTTGATGATAGGTAGAGAATGTAATCTTTATTCATATAACCAAAATTGTCAGTTATAATATTTGAAAACAAATCATTGATTCATGCTTATGAGCAATGGTTTCCATTAAAATGGGGAAATAATTAGGACAAAGACCATGTGTTATTTATGTGTTTATTCCCAGACTCCACCAGAACCTGGAAAATAAATCATGCTTAATAAACACTCAGGAATGAATACACGTGTAAGTTCTGTGTCTGTTTTGAACTTCTTTGTGCTCTATTATGTATGTTACTTAAGATCAATATATATTTTGTATTAATTTGCAATGTAGTGCTAGAATAAGGTAATAAAAAAGCAGTAGTTTTCAATTTTGATGATGTATAATAATTACTTTGGAAATTTTTATAATGTACCATTGTCTAGAACTCTGTTTGAGATTCATTTGGCCATTTATAAGTCTGTTGTTTGGGAAAGAGCAAGGGCATTGGTATCTTTTAAAAAAAAAATTCTTTGAGTGAGTCCAACTTCTATTCAGGGTTGACAACCACCAGTTTGGAACCTGAGCCTTCAAAGCAATTAGATCTGTGCTTATTTTCCCAAAGAGACCTTTTACCTGATGCATGGGCTTCAGAAGTCAAGTTTTCTGAGCCTTATCCTACAGCCACAGAAAAAATGTGTTAAATATGAAATGATAATGATAACTTAGTAATGTATTAAAAACAAAAAAGTATCTAAAATGCTGCTGTTGGTCTTATGATTGACATTGTTACTGACAGAATTATTACAAGAATAAATATTCTTCCCTATTTACATGGTTGTCTTCTGATCTTCCTTCAGATTTCAACTCAAATGTTTCCTTTTTAGAGAGGTTTCTCTACCAACCAATTCAATAGTGGCACCTCTCTCTCTTTCTCCCACTCTCTCAAGTAAATCATTGCTCATCATCCTATTTATTTAACTGATAATGCCTATTCAGCACTCTCTCTCTCTCTGTCTCTCTTTCTCAGAACATATAAGCTACAGGAAAACTGAAATGTGTCTCTCATTGACTGCTGAGTTCAATGCCTAGAACAGTGTTCTGGCACATTGCATGGGCTTAATGAGGTTATATCTACAATTTTCATAGCATGAACTGAGATGTAAAAGAAATCCCAATGTGAATGTACTGTAAATATATCTATATTCCTTTGATAACTAATCTTTATAGTTGCTGAGAGAGCAGTTGAATAAACAATTAACACTATTTTGCATCGATGGGATCTTGTCAGTACTAAGGAGGTACTTGTCACTTTCCAAGGTTACGGAGGATTCACAGAGAAATTACACTCTAATAAAGGGGGCATAGCATCTCCTTAAAATGTGATTTTCAAATGCCTATTGTCACAGTGGAGATTATTTATGATAATAAGCTATGTAAAGAAAAACAGTAAATTCCACATCCTTTCTCAGAGAAGCAATAAGAATATACAGGGTGCAGCAAAAGTAGGTTTACAGTTGTTTGTATGGAAATTAATACAATAATTAATAAATATCACAAAAATAAACTCTGTTTCACACATTCACAACAGTAAACCTACTTTTGCCCAACCCTGTATCAGTTTTCATGTAGGAGCCAACTCATATTGATTGGGATTCCCAAAGCATTCTGAAGACAAGAATTTTCAAGTTCAGTGGTAGGAAATGGATAAGGAGTGGCAGAGTGTGCCATATATCAGCAAATACTGAGAACATTTTATCAGCATAACTAAAAAGTGTGAAAAATGGAGTGGGCAAAGTTGTTTAATGGCACATTCTATCTTAATCATTGTATTCAAATTTTGTACCCAGATATGTAAGAATATAATTTCTGTTTCTGTCTAGAAAAGTATATGGTAAAGACAACTATAGAACTTACTTGCCTCTTGATATATAAAGTAAAAATATCATTTAGTAAAAGCAAATAGTAATCAAGTAATTCATTGTTTATTGAATGCTTGAAAACAGTTTAAAAAGACAATGTGAACAAATAATTTAAGCATACTGTAAGTAGAAATAAAAGTTTCACAAAAAGAAGTGCATTCTCAAAAAAAGAATGGAAAAATAATTAGAAACAAGCATTAAGAGAACAGTAAATTCCTCCAATTTAGATGATTAAGAAAACACTAAATGTGCTAAAAAAAAAGGTGTTTCCCTTATTTTTTAAAATATCTGTGAAGTAACAACATTGTGAGGAAAAATAATGTTTTAATGGTAACACATTTGTCCATAAAGTTTTTCCATTTCAAGTACAGAGATTGCATTTTATAATTCAGTACATTGAGGATACTCTGAAAACACAGAATATTTTGTTATATTTTCACAGAGTATTCTGTGAAAACACAGAACCTAAACATCAAATTTCATAATTTATTTTAAATCACTACATTTTCTTGTTAAAATCTAATTCTAATATTCTGTTTTAAAATTCTATCGCATGCCCACCTCACTGCTCCCTTTACTATTTCTGTTGTAGATTCTGGCTAATTTTATGTAACATAGTATAGCCAGTTGTGAATCTATAAATAGACTACGGAAAAAAGGAGGGAGCAGGGAAGTGAAAGAAATCCCAGTACTGCTCAATAACAGAAAGTCATCTGGATTATTTGATCATTTACTCTTGCAACTAAAAAATATTTTCATTTCTTATTACAAAATAATGAAGAATTTGAAAGTTTAAGTAACAAAATCAAATTTATACTTAACCTCACTAACAAAAGGTGACCTGCAGTGATATTTGGCTAAATTTATACTTGCTTATAAATTTAACTTGACATTGTACTATAAATATTCTTCACAACGTTAAACACTATTTTAAAATAATTTTAATGGATGGTCAATTTTCCATGTGATAAATTTATTTTACCTATTTACTTAGTCTTCTAGCAGTAAACCCTGATTTGTTTTTCGGCGTTTCATTGTTATAAATAATACTGCGATAATAATCCCGGCCCATCATCGTTAGCGTTCTTCACTTCGCAGGGCATTATGCCTGCGGTAGCTCCCTTACTGAAGCAGGAACTCACGTGTAGCCAATGTGCGCACTAAGACAGAGCCATTCATTTATACATCAACATATTTCTGAGTGAAAAGAGGAGTTGGCTTCCCCTCTAAAGAAATGTTTGAGTAAAAAAAATAAAACTGCACTTAATTCTACCATCCAGAGATAACTAATATTAGTAATTGGATGTTTCCATAGGCAAATAGTTTCTCCACAGCATTAAAAATTAAATATTAAGATGGAATTAAGTAGACTCTAGAAATAAGATTTAATGCATTCTATATCATTATTTATTCAGCAGGACAGTGAGGTTTTTGACCCCTGCTCTGAGTGACTAGGGAGGCTCAAAACAACTCTGTCTATGACCACATGGACGCAATAACTAGCACAACCCTTCACTGCCCCATCTTTGCTCTTACGGTATTTCCTCCAAATTTGTTCATGTGTTTATCTTTCTCACTATACTGTGGGATTTTTAATGGTGTTATTATTTTTTAATGGTGGTTTTTTTATTATTTAAATTTAAATAGCACCCAGGAAGTAAGTGTGAATTGAAGTTTTCTCTTTTTTGAAACCTTTATTCATTTATAAGGTAAGATTAATTTGTATTAGATTATTATAATAAAAATACATTGTAGAAAAAAACAAACTGATAGTTAAGAAATCTAAGATGATTTAAACTAACTTAGAAACCAGCTTATTTTAATTTTCCAAAACAATCTTTCAACTCAATAGCTTCTGTCCTGAAGACTTTATACAAATAATTAAAACCGAATCTGGGATCATACTTTAAGGTTGTTTTAATGGCAGTAAAAATAAAGGCTTTAAAGGGGCCAGTGAAACTAATAGCTATTAAAAATTTTTATCCAAATCTGCAGAAATTAAGTTTATTTAAAACTGTATAAGATATGTATCACCATATGCTATAATAAATTGTTATGTACTTTAGAAAGGAAGAATATCATTTAATGAAGACAATTGACCCTGTTTTGAAAACTTGTTTTTGATGCAATGAACCGATGTAATTCCTGCTCAGTCCTGCGGCACGTACTCATCCGCAGCCGTGCGGCTCTGAGGTCCTCCTGCAGTAGTTACGGGGAATGATGAATGTGCTTCAGTTGTTTAAGTCTGGAAGTATGTTGGAGGCATACACATTTATCGAGGCTTATGAACAAAAATATTGGGATTATATGTAAGAAAGCTATAGAAATATATTTTAAATATGGATAGCTGTGTGTGAAAATTATGACATTATATCTGATTTGTATGGAAATACCTCTTGTTATGCACAAACAAATATTTTCTACATTGAAACTAATTTACACCCAAACCCCTCTCTGGAACAGGAACTTATGCTCACTTTTTTTTAGTTAATTTATGTCATTTTTTTTCTTTAAGATTTTATTTTATTCTTTTTAGAGAAGGGAAGGGAGGGAGAAAGAGAGGGGAGAAACATCAACATGTGGTTGCCTCTCGAGTGCCCCCTAGTGAAGACCAAGCCCAAAACCCAGGCATGTGCCCTGCCTGGGAATCAAAGCGGCAACCCCTTGGTTTACAGGCTGGCACTCAATCCACCGAGCCATACCAGCCAGAGCAAGTTAATTTAGCTCAGTTTTGACCTCATCCCTCATGTTTTTCTCTGAGCCTCAGAAATACCAGACGCCTTTACAATGCCATGACAGTGTGATGCGGAGCTGGGACACGTGACAAGATGTTCTTGGCCTCTTTCTAATAGCATCATCTGGAAATATGGCTAAGTTTTGAGGAGATTTAAATTATATGATTCATTCTCATTGTGTCTATGTTCTTTTATATCCAAGATTGCGTATTTTTTAGGGCTTCTTGTTTGTGCTGGACCATTGTTAGGCATAGACAAAAGCATGCATCTTTTTAAGACCATCTTGGAACAGCAAAAATGTCTAAGAACTTGCCTCAGTCCCTTTTTATCTGCACAGAACACACACTCATTGCTCTTCTAGGCAGTTCAAGATGCCTTCACAGATAATGCTCCTGCCTTCCTAGGCTCCACTCTACAAATCAGGAACACATTTGTTTGCAAGTTATCAAGCTTATCTGAAGGTACTTTTTTCTACTCTCTGGATTTAGGCTCCAATGAATGTAGGGATGACATCCTTTCTCAATCCACTGAACCACACCAGCCAGGGATTAGGACGACATCCTTTCTCTAAGGGCCAAGTTATCTCCTCTTTTTATTTTTATTTTTTATAGGTAAGCTGAACTTGAGATTGGCTCTTGTATCATGGGTTTTTCTATCCATATTTTGAGGTATAAAATTAATTCATTGAATATTTAAGGTTTTCACTGAATTTATGGATAAAATATTTTTCTTCTAAAATTTTGTCACAACAATAAAGTTCAAATACCTATTTTGAAATTCAAAATCTATAAAATGATTTCTTTGATTTGCTTTCCCTTAATTTTACCACTCTTCTTTTTCTTGAGATCATGAATGCTACTGGTATTACAGGAAAAAAAGGAAACAGAAGTTATTGGAAATAAAAATCATACCTGTTAATTTATGAAACTTCCATTACTGAATAATGTAATTGGTAAATAAGGCTTTTTTAAAGATTATTTTTAAAAGACTTTATTTATCTTTAGACAGAGGGGAAGGGAGGGGGAGAGGGAGAGAAACATAAATGTGTGGTTGCCTCCTGTGCTCCCCACACCGAAGAACCCGGCCTGCAACCCAGGCATGTGCCCTGACTGGGAAGCAAACCAGCAACCCTTTGATTTTCATGCAGGTGCTCAATCCACTGAGCCACAACATCCAGGGCAGAACTGGTAAATAAAGCTTAATAAGACATACATCATCCTCTTTAATTTAATAGTTACATTCACTGGGCTTGGACTCCTCAGCCATGGCAGGAGTCAGAATAAGGGCTACTGGAATACAGTGCTCGCCATTCCTTTAGAATGCTTTTATTACTGAAGCTGTTCACAACTGGACTCAAAGTGAACGGTGGCAATTCTAGTCAAAGAAGTCTGCTGACAACCTTAAAATATTCAGAGCCTGAAGTTCTGGGAATGATTTTGCAGGATGTTTACATTTCAGAACCTTCTCTGAAGGCCTTTACTTTCTCAGATACCTGAGGTAGGACCCTGAAAGAATCTAGGAGATTTAACAAGTGAAAGAAAAGAAAAAAGGAAAAAAAAAGAAGAAAATTACAGGTCATATGCTTGATGAACATAGGTGCTAAAATCATTAACAAAATGTTGGGAGGTCAAATCTAGCAATACATTAAAAAAGATCATAAACCATGATCAAGTGGGGTTTATTCCAACGTTGGAGAGTTGGCACAATATGCTCAAATAAATAAACATGATACACCAAATAAATAAACATGATACACCACATAAATAAAATAAAGGATAAAACCACATGATTACATCAATAGTTACAGTAAAAGCATTTCGTAAAATCCAGCACTCATTTATGATGAAAACTATCAGCAAAGAGGGACTAGAAGGAATATACCTCAATGTAATAAAGAACATGTATGGCAAACCCACAACCAAGATTATATTCAATGGGCAAAAAATATAAGTGTTTCCCTTATCACTGGGAACAAGACAGGATGTCTACTTTCACTACTCCTATTCATTACTACAATGAATAAGTCTTAGGCATAGCAATCAGACCAGAAGAAGAAAGAAAAGGCAATCGAATTGGAAAGAAGTAAAACTGTTATTTGCAGATGACATGATACTGTATATAGAGAACCCTATAGATTCCACCAAGAAACTACTAGAACTAAATGAATTCAGTAAAGTAGCAGGATAAAAAATAAATATCCTGAAATCACTTGAATTGTATACAGCAAAAACAAACTATCAGAAAAGGAAACTAAGAAAGCAATTGCACTTACAATTGCGTCCAAAAGAATTAAATATCTAGGAATAAAATTAACCAAGGATGTAAAAAAAAACTGTACTTAGTAAATTATGACAGTAAAGTAAGAAATTGAAGAAAATGCATATAAGTGGAAGAATATATTGTGTTCATGGATAGGAAGAGCTAACGTCATTAATATGTCCATACTACCTAGTACAATCTATATATTCAATGCCATTCCTATCAAAATACAAATGGCATAATTCACAGAACTAGAAAAAATATTCCAAAAATGTATATGAATTCACAAAATATCCAGAATAGCAACAGCAATCTTGAGAAATAAGAATAAAATCAGAGGAATCACACTAGCTGATATGAAACTATATTGCAAGTGCATACTAATCAAAACAGCATAGTACTGGTTTAAAAACAGACATATAGATCAATAGAACAGAATAGAAAGCCCAGAAATAAACACACATCTTTATAGTCAACCAATATTTGACAACAGAGGCAAAAACACACAAAGGGGTTAAATAGTCTATTCAATGAGTGGTGTTGGGTATATTAGACAAAAAAAATGAAACTTAGACCACCTTCTTACACCATACACAAGAATAAACTCAAAGTGGTTTACAGATTTAAATATTATACTCAAAACCATAAAATAACAGAAGAAAACATATGAAAAAAATCTTAGGCATTTCCAGTAGCAATATTTTTTCTGATATATCTCCTTGGGCAAGGGAAACAAAAGAAACAATAAACAAATGGGACCCTATCAAACTAAAAATTTTTTGCACCACAAAGAAAACCATCAAGAAAATGAAAAGACAGCCCACTGGATGAGAAAACATGTTTGCCATGATACATCTGATAGGGGGTTCATAACCAAAATTTATGAGTAACTCATAAAACAACACCAATAAAGCAAACAATCCAAATAAAAAATGAGCAAAGAACTTCTATAGACACTTCTCCAAAGAGGACATACAGAGGGCCAACAGAAATATGAAAAGATGCTCAATGTCACTAATAATCGAGAAATGGAAAATAAAACTGCAATGAGAAATCATCTCACACCTGTCAGAATGGCCATCATCAATAAATCAGCAAAGAGCAAGTGGCAGTGAGGCCATGCAGAAAAGGGAACTCTCATGCACTGTTGATGGGGGTGTAGACTGGTGCACCCACTGTGGAAAACACTATGGAGTCACCTCAAAACATTAAAATCAAACTACCTTATGACCCAGCAATTCCACTTCTGGGAAATTATTCAAGGAAACCCAAAACACCAACTTGACAGACCATATGCACCCTTACATTCGTTGCAGCATTATTTACAATGGCCGTGATTTGGAAGCAGCCCCGATGTCTATGAGTAGATGAGTGGATGAAATCTGTGGTACATTTACACAGTGGAATACCACTCAGCCATAAAAAGAAGTCAATCTTACCCTGTGGGACAGCATGGATGGTCCTAGGGAGCATTATGCTAAATGAAATAAGCCAGGCAGAGAAAGAAAAGTACCATATGATTTCACTCATAATGGAATCTAATGAACGAACTGAACTCATGAGCAAAATAATAACAAATTTATAGACAGAGAGCAGGCTGACAGTTGTTGCAGGGAATGAACAAAAAAGAAAATAAAAGAGAGAGGAAAAATGCAATGAAATAATTAAGGTGAATTTAGAGACATTACATTAGAGTGGGTAATCTATTTTCTTTTGCCATATCCAAAGGAAAATTTGGAAAGATAATTCTACTAGCCTTATATTTGTGCTGATTTGGTGGTTCTAAATGAAATGAAGAAAGTGTGTAGAACTGTAACTGCTGGAGAATAGGGCTGTCGTTCTCCCTCTGTGACCTTGTTCATACCCACGGTACCTTTCAAAGGAAATATGTTGACAGGACATGATGTCACGTCCATGAAACACATTAAAGAAGGCCGTGTGAAAACAAGTCCATGATTTTCACAGGGCTGATAAGCACTAGGGAGTCATATTTTTGCACGCTCCTTTTCACACCAACGATAAGCACAGTTTTAAAATTGCACAGTTACGTTCCACATTCTGATGTGGAAAACTGTGCCTCCCTCTGGGATACACTAATACACACCCAAATCACAGAGCTGTATTAAAGCTGTCTTTTCTGTTGAATATGTGAATGTAGTTTAGAAAGTTTGATTTCTTGCTCAACAATTTCACGGTCTCCTAATAGAATTACTAAAATTATGGTGCTTACAATTCTGCTCAGAGGGATGTTTGATTCTCTTTGGTGAATTACACAAAGGCACTAACTTTCTTAAGAGCCATAATAACTACCAGAAGCTTATCCTAATGTCTACTCGAGTCTCCATAAGATGAAAAGTGGTGATGAGAGCCCTACAATGAAGCAAAAATGGTTTTCTAACACTCAAGCTCTGTCTTTCAGGAGTTTCTTTCCTATGTGAATTAGTCGCTGTATTTTAGGTGAGAGACTGGATTATTGAGCTGGGCAGAGCTCTTTCACGGTGATACACTGGCTTCGTAGACGCGGACTCCATCTATATTCTCACACGTTGTGCTTTAACGTATGGCTAACAAACAGCTCCTGAAACTTCTATCCCTGTAAAAATGGTGTGAGAATTTTAAACAGTTTGGTGGATGGCTTACCTTCCCAAGAACCCTTCCTTCAGAACAGGCTGCATTATGAATCTGATTCTTCATTACATTCTTCTAGGGGGAAAATAAGAGAAGGCCAGTACAGGGATCCATTGGTTTTAATTCACATGGTACTTTCAGTAAAACCCCTCTCTGTCCAAAAATTTGGGAAGTAAGGCTTCAAGGCTAGTGAGTCTCTTTGGGGAGAAAAAAAGAAAGAAAGACATACAGGAGCTTTGACTGGATGAAGGTTGTAGAAGAGGGTAAATTATGGAGATAGCTTGAGGAAACAGAAGTAGTGACAGCTTTCCATGTGCAATGGTGTAAAGACTTATTGGGAGTCAGCATACCTTGGACTTCCATTGTATTCAGACCCCAATCTTCTGGGCATTAGTAAAGAAAAAGAATGGATCAAATGTCCTGGAACAAAAACAAACTTGGAAAACTGTGGAGATCAAACAAACTCTACATTTGCTACTAATATGGAAGTGGAAGCAGAGCTTGAGTGCTTTGGGGCCATTTAAAACCAAAGTCTACAAAAATCACACTTGAGAAGGTAATTTTGTTTTTCCTGGAAACTGGAGATGGGAGTTGAATCCTGTTAAACCATTTCCCAAGGCCATTGAAAACAGCGTGACCTTAATGAAGTTCAAAACGTTTTCCATACTTTGACAGGAAAGGAGACAATGCTCAGGGGAACCAGCCACCTTTTATCGGTGATGGTTGAAAATTAGCCCTATGTACCGGACATTAAATGGGGCACAGAATGTCTTAAGACTACTGTTTATTACTCATTCTCTCTAGACCTAAATCAAACAGACCACCCAAAATGAGATATTTCATGGAAAGTTTGTTATTGTTTACAATAGTGAAAAATTTTGAAATTTTTTTAAATTGGATAATTAAAAGTCCAAATTTAGCCCATGAAACAATCTCTTATAGGTCTGTTGCATAAACTGAAAAACTGCAGTGCAGGTTGACTTATTGGAGCCAATTAGGAGCTGTTCACTCCTTCATGGGGGAGCTCACGTCTCGTAACCTGATTTGCGCATTTATTTCAATAGCATCTGGCTCACTTGTATGTTTTTCAATAACAAAGGCATGTAGTAAAAATCAAGACATTTTCCTCACCTGATAGAAGTGGAAGAGAAAAGTACTACACCCAGTGGATGCAGATGCAAGGTGAACCTTCATAGGTAGAAATATTTCTTACTTTAAATCATCACCTAAAACTGGCTTGTAGTCAGACTAACCAAATGTTGCACTGATGTTGAGCTCACATTCCTGGAAAGAAAAGAACAGACTAGAAACCCCCAAAATGAAAAAAAGGAAGATAGGAACTGAATATCTTGTTGGAAAAGGCAGGTCATGAGCTAGTGACCCAGTGCCTGTAATACACAGGCAGCACGAAGCCTGCATTCAAGGCCTGCCACTGGGCAGACACCAAATACAAGTTATCTGTCCACAAACTAAATGCTGAGAGATTTAAAGTACTTTAACTTCTAGTTCTGGCAAAATGAATAACCAAGAATGTTTCTTTTCTAATTAAATATAGTCATATAATAAAGGTAAAATACTTAATACAGAACCAGACTCACAGAAACAAAGGGAAATCCACAGATGAGAAATAAAATGCCGTAAGCATGTAAATCAATGCTGAATAGAAATTAATGGAATCGTTAGATCTTGTAAAGGTGAGAGTCTTTGGCACTTAGAATCTTTTGTGTGAAACTCTTTCACTGATAATACTATTGAGGTGTATCATGTTCTAACATAAACTGGTACACTTTTCTCATTTTTCTTTTTGAGTAATATTTTATTATATGGGTGTACCATTTTTTATGCATTAACTAGTTGATTGACTTTGGGTTGTTTTCATATTTGTCTCTTAAAAGTTATGTTACCATAAACATTCATGTACAAGTTTTTGTATGGGCATTTGTTTTCATTTTTCTTGAGTATAAACCTAGAAATGAATTTCTGGGTTAGGTGGTAGGTAATTCTACATTTACCATATTTCAAAACTGATCAATAATTTCCCAAAGCTGCTATGCAGTTTTACATTTCTGACAGCAATATAAACATTCCACTTTCTCACATCCACGCAAATACAGGTTTTTGTCTGCTATTTTGATTAGAAAAATTCTGGTGAGTGTGAACTGTTTTTTTTTTTGTTTGTTTTTTGCACTGGTCTAATGACTAATGACATTAAAAAGTTATGCATGTGTTTAAAAGCCATCTGTATATCTTCCTTGGAGAAGTGACCATGAAAATTCTTGCCTCCTTAAAAATTGGTATATTTATCCTCTTAATTTTCAGTTTTAAGAGTTCTTTATAAATTCTATATTCAAGCCCCTGATCAGATATATGATTTATACATATTTTCTCCATTGTCTGTGGTGCCTTTTATTATTTTAATTGAGTCTTTTTATACACATGTATATTCCTCCTCAGTGTGATTTGGTATTTTTGTCATCAAGGAATCTGTTTCATGTAAGTTGTCAAATTGTTAAAAATGATGTTGTTTGTAATGATCTCGTATTATCCCTTTACTCTCTGTAAAATCTGTAGGGATGATCCATCTCTCATATCTGGTAATTGTATAAACCCTCTTTCTGTTTTTCTTGATCTGTTTATTAAACTTATTGGTCTTCTCAAAGGTTCAGGTTCCGGTTTAATCCATCCTAATCATTTTTGTTTTCTAATTCATAGATTTCCTTTTAGATTTTTATTGATTATTTTCTCCTGATTCCTATGTATATATATTGTTCTGTTTCCAGTTTCTAAAGATGGAGGATGTAATCTTGATTTAGAGTTTTCCTTAATTTTTTAATACTCACCCAAGGATATGTTTATTGATTTTGCAGAGAAAGGAAGGGATAGGAGAGAGAAACAGAGGGAAAGAAAGAGAGAGAGAGAGAGAGAGAAACATTAATATGAGAAACAAATATCAATAGGTTGCCTCCCACACATGACTGGGAATAGAACCTGCAGCCTACGTATGTGTCCTGACAGGGATGGGAGGACACTCCAACCAACTGAAACACCCAGGCAGGGCTCCTTATATTTTTATATAGGCATTTAAAGCTATACATTTCCCACCACTTAATGTTTTAGTAGTATCCCATAATTCTGATATACAATGATTTAATTTTAATCTAGTTCAAAATACTTTATAATTTCCCTTTTGATTTCTTTTTGACCCATGGGTTATAAAGAAGTAAGTTATTTAGTTTCCACATACTGAAAGGGAGCATTTCAGAAGATTTTCTTTTTTAAATATATTTTATTAATTATGCTATTACAGTTGTCCCATTTCCCCCCTTCACTCCCCTCCACCATGCCCCCTCCCACCCACACTCCCCCACTTTAGTTCATGTCCATGTGTCATACTTATAATTTCTTTAGCTTCTACATTTCCCATACTATTCTTACCCTCCCCCTGTATATTTTCTACCTACCTACTATGCTACTTATTCTCTGTACCTTTTCCCCCTCTCTCTTCCTTTGATTGCCCTTTTGCTAAGCCTCCATGTGATCTCCATTTCTGTGGTTCTATTTCTGTTCTAGTTGTTTGCTTAGTTTGTTTTTGTTTTTGTTTCAGGTGTGGTTGTTAATAATTGTGAGTTTGCTGTCATTTTACTGTACATGTTTTTTATTTTCTTTTTCTTAGGTAAGTCCCTTTAACATTTCATACAATAAGGGCTTGGTGATGATGAACTCCTTTAACTTGACCTTATCTGAGAAGCACTTGATCTGCCCTTCCATTCTAAATGAAAGCTTTGCTGGATAGAGCAATCTTGGGTGTAGGTCCTTGCCTTTCATGACTTGGAATACTTCTTCCCAGACCCTTCTTGACTGTAAGGTCTCTTTTGAAAAATCAGCTGATAGTCTTATGGTCACTCCTTTGTAGGTAACTGTCTCCTCAGTGGGTTCAACTTCTTTGGGACACTCTGAGCTTCCTGGACTTCCTGAAGTCTATTTCCTTTGCCAGAATGGGGAAGTTCTCCTTCATTATTTGTTGAAATAACTGTTCCACTTGTTGCTCTTCCTCTTCTGCTTCTGGTACCCCTGTAATTTGGATGTTAGAACATTTAAAGATGTCCTGGAGATTCCTAAGCCTCTCCTCATTTTTTTTGAATTCTTGTTTCTTTCTTCTTTACTGATTGGATGTTTTTTTCTTCCTTCTGGTCTACTGTGCTGATTTGAGTTCCAATTTCCTTCCCATCACCATTGGTTCCCTGTACACTTTCCTTTATTTCACTTAGCATAGCCTTCATTTTTTCATCTAACTTGCGACCAAATTCAATCAATTCTGTGAACATCCTGATTATGAGTGTTTTTAACTGTGCATCTCATAGATTGGCTATCTCTTCATCACTTAGTTGTATTTTTTCTAAAGCTTTGATCTGTTCTTTCATTTGGGTCATTTTTTTTGTCTTCAGACACCTGTTACATGGTGAGGGGCAGAGCCTTAGGTGTTCACCAGGGCAGGGCAACCCAGTTACTGGGTTGTGATGCAGTATGTGGGGGCAGGATCTGAGAGGGGACAATGGAGCTTACTCTGCTCTCTGTCAGATTTCAGTCACTTCCCCTGCTTCCCACAAGCAAACGGCCTTTCTGGTTCTGATTCCCATGTGGGTGGGCTTGTGTCCATTCTAGAACCCTGTGGATCTCTCCAATGAACTCTCCTGTGAGGCTGGGAGTCTCTCCCTGCACCTCAACCCCCACAGGTGTTTTCATTCGGTGTTTTGAGGCTTTATTTCCCAGGGCTGGGGCCCTGGGTTGCGTGATCTGTCTCACTCCCCAGTTTTGCCAGGTTTACCTGCGTGCGAATGTGGGACTGCCTGGTCCACCAGCCACCTTGCCCACCGTGCCCTCCACAATCTGCCGCCTCACTGGGTCCACCAGCAGCCACCCTGAGCACCCAGGGTCTGCCAGCCACAGCTTTCTCATGACCCCTCCCTGCCTGGCTGCCCATCTCCACCCCTCCTACTGGGCTGGATGAATATTTCTTCTTTAACTCCTTGGTTGTCGGACTTCCATACAGTTCAATGTTCTGTCAGTACTGGTTGTTTTTTGTTTCTAAATTGTTGATGTCCTTACTTTGGTTGTGCGAGGAGGCACAGTGTGTCTACCTACACCTCCATCTTGGTCGGAAGTCTGTGTTTTCTTTTATTGGTTTTTAACTTAATTTCATTGTGGTCTGATAATACAATTTAATTGACTTGAATCCTTTAAATTCATTAAGAATTGATTTATGGTTTAGATTTGATCTACTTGCTTAACTATTTCATGTGTACTTGAAAATAATACATGTTTTCTGCTGGTGGATAGAACATTATATAAATATTATGTTGATGGTTAATAAGGTTGTTCGAGTCTATTATGTTATTGCTTATATTACTATTTATTCTATAAATTATTGAGAGAAGAATGTTGTAATTTCTGATACAATTTTGTTTTTTTCTCCTAGAAATTCAGTTTTTGCATCATGAAATTTTAACCTCTTTTATTAGTTACATATTGTTTGGGATTATTATATTTTTCATTGGCATATTTGTTTTTAATACATTTTCATTCTTGTGTCTGGGAATATTCTTTGCTTTTGAAGTGATTTTGCCTGACAGCTACCTTTTGACTAGCTTCAATATGGTTTATCTTTTAATATCCTTTTACTTCAGTGTATTTGTGTCATTATAATTGACATCTGTATCTTGTAGGTAATCTATGGTTAGTTTGCTTTTTTTTTTTGGAAATATGAATTTAATTGGGGTGTTTTCATCATTTGCAGTCAATATGATTATTGATATAGTTTTCAATGCCCCCTTAATATTTGCTGTTTTAGGACTCTGTTATTTATTTGGTTGACTTATTAACATAACCCTTTGTTTGGTAGTTAGGGGATATTTTAGGGCTTGTGGTGTATACAACCATCTAATTCAAAGCTCTAGAGGACTCCTCTTTGGTTCTTTTACCGTGGCCGTGGCCTAGATACTCATTCCTGGCAGCATGCTGGTGTCCTATTAGAGCTTAGCTCCTGTGTTTCCAGCTTCTCAGGAGTGATTGGTTCTTGTCACCTGGTGCTTAATATCTTAAGCAACCACAACAAAAAACAATTTTATTTTGTTCATGTTTTTGATTCACGTGGAAGACTACATGCCATCCCTGTTTTTATTTTTTGGCCAAAAGCAGAAGTTTAAAAATTATTACAACAATTCTCTGAGTTAGGCACTAGTACTTTCATTTCTCTACTAAATCAATATGAAATAACAACAAATTTACTTGAAGGGTTTATTATGTTTAATGTTCCAGAAAATATCTGTAGATAATACAGATATGAAGACAGAGCTAATAGGAAAATTTGAGAAATTTTAGCACATGATGAATAATACTACTTTGACTTCAAACATGGGGTTGGTGAATTTGAATCAATAGTGACATAGCAGTTTCAACTGAAATCAAATAATTGTGGACAGCCTCTATACTTGTCAATGGAAGGAGAGAATAAAGTTGAAAATAAAGTTACATTTTCATTTCTATCTTTATATCCTCATCTCTCTGTTGACAGGTAATTAGGGACACTCAAAGTATGTTTTTTCTTCACTGGATAAAAGGAGACTATGATGTGATTCCAACTATAAATCAGAGAAGTCAGACTTAAAATAGTTTTATTTCTGTGGGTTCTTGCATTAACCTTCTGCCTAAATTTTTAGGATTTGTTTTTCTAATTTTAGCTTACGATCATACCATTCCTTATATGTTCTATGGCTTAAAATGTACTATATGCATATTTGGGTTATGCAATACATTTAATTAATTACATTATGTTTATGAATTTGCCTTGTGCTTTAGAATAATGAATCTGTTTCTGCCCAGCATCAAAATCAGTTTTGATGTGTTTATTTTCTGTTCGTCAGTTTCCTTCAGTTTATCAAATCAATGCCCTCTGCCAGTGACCTTGAAAATATCCTTTCCATTAGTTTCTGGAGCCTCATTGCATCTGTTATCTGACATATTTTCTACATATTTTCGATTCTTTCTCTCTGTTGATTTTTAACTGTTTCTAGTCTGAGTCTTCACATCTGAATTACCAGTTCAGGATTCTCCTATGTTATAAAAACCTACGTGACCGTGCATCTACCTTTATCATTGTATCTTTACACTTTTCTTTACATTGTGGGTTGAGGAACTCTATTTCTTCCAATGCCATTATTTACTAACTTTCAATTAACTCCTTGGTTTTGAGGAATCAAAACTTTGTCTTCTTTAGAGAAAATTGTTAGTGAAAGGAAGCCAACATCTTCCATGTTGCCAAATTGTGTAAATATATTTATTCCTTATATTATTAGACATTTCTGCTCCATCAAACATATTGTGTGTTCAGTCTTATATGTTTAGTCATTGACATTCTACTTTAAACTTAAAACCCTCACCAAGGTAATACTATTTCAAAGGATGTTAATACTACGATTATATTAACTCAGTTTTCATGCTCAAGTAAATTGGATATAATCTATCAAATAAACTTAGGTAATTTATATCTATGGAAATCTTAAATACCTATACCGACAGGAATCTAGCATGCAGAAACTCAAACAAAAATTATAAAATAATTGTTGAGATATATTGTAATAGTTTCTTACCTCAACTTGAATAATGCTGTCATACTTACTTGCTTTCTGTGGTAGTACTCTTCCTTAAATTTTTAAAAAATTTTCTCTGTATTGTAAGTATTTATGTGAGTCTGTTTTCAGCACCAATGCTTGCATATTTGTTCTCATGCTTCTCATTTTTTCACTCTCATAAAAATCCTACACATTCTTATCATTCCAAGATACTCTTATCTTACAAATACTTCTCTCTAGCTTTAGTGTTTTTACTTGAAAATCCTGTAGCCACATCCCATTTAATAATGGTTAAATCAAAATTGTTAAAGTTTCCCCAAACTTGAACTACTTTCTGCATCCTTCATCTCTAAAAATGACACCAAAAACAACCCAGTGACCCAGATTCGAAACCTGAACATCATCTGAAACATTCTAGACTCCTTAGAACCTGCACATTCTACAGTTAATTAACCATGATATACAGTCAGTATTAGTCATTAAATTGTTCTCTAGAGAGTGTTGACTAGCAGGATGAAAATCAGTCTTTGGTAATCTAACATTCCACAACATGGTCATCTTCTACTGGTTAGAAGCAAATTACACAGGGAAAGAGATTATCCTGAGATTATTTGGGGACATTTTGTAGTCTGTCTGACAAACATTCCATAAAATGTGAATGCTTCAAATGTGCAGGTTAAAAGATTGATAACCTCATCATAATTAAGCCTGGTTAGGAGAGTGCAACTTGGATCCCTGCAAAGGCAAACTTCCTACTCCACAACCAGTGAAATGAAGCTGTTCCCTCGTTCATATATCTGCTTCCTCGGGGTTGAGCCACGTGCATTGGGCTTCACTCTGAATGGAGAGGGGAAAAAAGAATGTGACTTCTGATGACAGATGGTTTTGAGCAATATCATCAAGATACTGACCTATCGAAGGACTCAGTGAATCCATGTCTTCTATATGGAAGATATAGAAGAATCTTTCCTTCAGTAGTTAAGAAATCTATTATTAAAAGCAATTTTAAAAAGTAAGAAAAGTATTTTTCCTTCAGATCTAAAAATCCAGTGACTACAATATTATCATATAGGCACCATTATTATTTAATGGAATTAATAGATTAATTTATAGAATGTGTAGTTCTGTACTGAGACCTCACCCTTTCTCAATATCTTTTAACAACATGGAAAACACTAACTCTAGCTTTGGAAAATTAATTGGTTCAATTGTAAAGTTTTCTATGTGAAATCATCATATCATACCAACACTCAATTTTATAATTGTTAATATTAAATGGAAACACAACGCAGAATAACCCTATCCATACATCACATATAGACACTTTGTAGTCACAACTGATATTATTATTAAACCATGGGCATAGTTTAATATTATTAGTTTCAAAAACCAATATTTAAGGTGAAAAATTTGGTAACCAGAAAAAGTTTCTCAAAAATCTTTGCACTGCATCAGACATCTGCTGCCCTTTTATTTTCTTCATATTTCTGTTGTTGTATCTTCAAATAAATCTATATCGATGCTTCTATATATGTCACTGAGAACTTCATTACTTTCAACCTCTCAACTTCATGGCGATCTTAAGATCATATCGAACTTCAGGTCCAATTACTTTATATAAAGATAGTGATCTGTTATTCAACTCCCCCACCAACAAAATACAAAGAAACTGACTGAATCACTGGAGGAGTTATGTAAGTCGGATAAGATAAAAAGCTTCTTTTATATGGGAAGATACCAACTGGGATGCCATTTTATGTGCTAAAATGATTTACCTTGAAATCAGTCAGAAATATTATATGTATAACACTTGAAAAGACACTGAATTTAATAAGAATTCTGTATTGTATGTTAAGTTTAAGGTTTTGATGATTTTATAATGTCAGTACAATAAACTATGACCCAATTTATCTGTTTGGTATTTACTTTTCTCAGCCCACCTGCCACACTTTGCCATCTGTCTCTCATTACGTTTAGATCTTTCTTCCTTAAGTTAAATGCTTTCATTTTGCATAGTGAGAACTATAATGTGTTGAATGTAGTTTGGCTGTATATTTTCCAGAAAGGTGTTGGAATTTTAATTTTAAAATGAGTTTATTTAGACAATTATGTTCCAGATAAATAGTCTGATCCCAGATGGTTTAAACAAACTCAAAGCACTTTTAAAAAAAAGTGATGTTTCCCTGTGCATTCCTTATTGAAAATCTGTTGCTTAATTTCATGGTCTAAGACATCAAACACTAGAAAATTCCAATAAATAACTTATCTGTGGGTGCATGGGTAATAGACAAGAATACAGGCCTGAAGCTAAGAAAGATTTTGCCACATCACAGCAGAAAGTATGCACTTGATGTGTGCATTTAAAGTATAACAAAACGTGTAATATATATGTCCTTAACACATTCAAGGAGCATTGAGGTGGTTGGTATAAAATGAGCAAAGAAAAGAGAGGTTGAAGATAAGACTGAAGTATGAGAAGGAGAAACCTACAGAATGAGAACATTAATAATATTAGATAACCCTACATATTTCCTGCGGATCTTTAACTTTAGCAAGTTTAACTCAACAGGAGCTTGCAAATCTGAAATTTAAGGATAATCATAATGATTTTTTTTTCTGGCCTATGTTTTAGCTCTAGTAATGAATATTCCATAGTGAGGTTTTGTGTCCTGTAAATGCTAATATGGTTAAATTTCTACTATCTCTGAGTGCTTATTATGTGTCAGGTTCTGAAATAAGCTCTATATTATATTAGTCAATCTTCATAATAAAGTATTTATAGAATCACCCTGGTTTTAAAGTTCAGAAACTAAAAGATTATAGAGGTTATACAACACAAATTGTTTGTAGGAGTTGGTGGCATATAGCTTCTGCACTGCACAATCACTATTTAACATTTAACAGTTTTTCCTCCCAACCATCCACTTCCCTCCTTCCCCACCCCCTGAATTCCTTATCTCTATACACTGTGGGCCTAAGCTACTAGAGAAAGATTTCTAATATCTGATTTTCAAAACTATAAGAGTCTATTAGTTCCCACATAGTAATAAAAATTAACCTCAAGCCTAGCTCAGAGAATTTTATTTTTATAAAAATAAATAGGTGTTAGGCACCTCTCCACATTGTGCCATCACTGACCATAACCTCTATATTTAATTTATTTTCTATCCCCATGACAATCTTAATCTCAATCTAAAAATTTAAATCTCCTAATAAACAATGGGCACAGATATCCTGATATGAAGTGGGAAAAATGGATACATCTTCAATGAATTAAATTCCACCTACTCAATATGTTCACCTAGAAGCAGCAATCTCTAATGTTTTGTTTGTATTTGTTGGTATTTGTGTTGAATTAAATTTAATTATCCTGAAGTGTACAGATGCATAGTTCATCAAACATGTTATAATTGTTATACTAAAAAGTACGCAGGTCAAATTCATTTGGCAGAGCTGGACAATAATAACTGTCATCCTCATTATTCACATGAGTTATCTACTTAGATAATTCCAGAAAAATAATGGCAAAATATTAGATATGAAAAAGAGATTTCAGCAAGCATTTTTGTTCAATTTGAATACAGTTTATAAAATTGCATTACTAAGCTCCAATCTTTAAGCTCTAGAAGGTATAGTATATGAAATTGTATTATTTAAACAGAATCAAAAATACAAATTGCCAATGGAAAAAGAGAGAACAAAGTACTTCCATAATAATTATGAGAAAAATTTTAGAAGTATATATAAAACTTAAATTAATGAAATGTTAACCATGCTCATGTGTATGAATAATTGATATGGTTTTCATTTCTGCCCCAAAATAATCTATGAAATTAGGGCAATTTCAATCAAAGTGCTGTAATATTTTTTCATGAAACTTGAAATGCTGATTCTGAAATGTGCAAGGAAAAGAAGAACATGAATAACATCACATTCTGAGTTACAAGGTTACAGAGTTTACCCTGCTGGGTAGCTGGACAAAAAGTATCTGCATGACCAGGCAGATTAGTTATGTATTTATTTTTATTTAGTTTTTAAATTGTTGTTCAGTTACAGTCATCCCCATTTTTCTCCCATTACTCTCCCCTGCCTCCCCAATCCCCCCAATACATTCCTCCTCCCTGTTGTCTTTGTCCATGGGCCCTTTATATATGTTCCTTGTCTTGACCTTTCCTCTTCTTTTCCCCATTATCTGCCCCCCGCTTCCCCTCTGGTCACTGTCAGTTTATCCTTTATTTCCATGTCTCTGGTTTTGTTTTGGTCACGTGTTTGTTTTGTTGATTAGGTTCCACTTATAGTTGAGGTCGTATGGTATTTGTCTTTCACTACCTAGTTTCTTTCACTTAGAATAATGCTCTCCAGATCCATCCGCACTTTTGCAAAGGATATGAGTTCCTTCTTTCTTCCTCCTGGGTAGTATTCCATTGTGTAAATGTACCAGTTTTTTGTTCCACTCATTCACTGATGAGCAGCACTTGGCTATTATAAAAATGCAGCTATGAACATTGGGGTGCATAGGTTCTTTTGGATTGGTATTTCAGGGGTCTTAGGGTATAATCTTAGTAGTGTGATTGCTGGATCAAAAGGCAGTTCCATCTTCAGTTTTCTGAGGAAATTCCATACTGTTTTCCACAGTGTCTGTGCCAGCCTGCATTCCCACCAACAGTGCACTATGGTTCCCTTCTCTCCACATCCTTTAAAGCACTTGTTGTTTGTTGGTTTGTTTATGAAGGCTAACTGAGCTGTGTGAAGTGGTATCTCATTGTGGTTTTCATTTGCATCTCTCTGATAGCTAGTGATGCTGAGCATCCTTTCATATGTCTCTGGATCCTCTGTATGTCTTCTTTGAAGAAGTGTCTGTTCAGGTCCTTTGCCCATTTTTTAATTGGATTGTTTCTCTTCCTGGAGTTAAGGCGTATGACTTCTCTATTATTTTGGAGATCAAACCCTTGTGTGAGATATTTCTTAAATAACATGAAAAACAGCATCAACTATAAAAATGGTATTTTTATATTAAAGTATACAACCTAGTTTCTCTAAGGACACCATTAAAGAAGGAAATAAGCTATTCACTGAGAAGATACTTGTATACATGTCAACAACAATTGTAAGTGACCAGAATATATATATGACTCAGTATTAAAACACTAACAGCTCAACAAAAAAAAAATGGCAAAAGCTAAAAACAAGCATCAACAGAATAAATATACAAATAGATAATATATAGTAATTGTTGCTCAACTTTACTTGATATAGAAAAATTCAATTAAAATTAAAAGGAGATGTGATTTCATTTCCATCAGAAACAGAAAATTAAAAAAAATTGAAGACACCCAGTCTTGGCAAGGATTTGAAGCAACTGGGGCTTTGACACCCTGCTGGGGGAAAGTACACAATTACAAATCTTTGCGATAGTTTTGACAAATTTTGGTAATCTTTATAAGGTGCATGCTCTGTGACTCAATTTAACTCAGACTTCTCTAAAGTTTGTTAGGATCTATACCAAAATTAAGGGGAAATTGGGAAAAACTGCTGTAAGCAGCAGTTTTTATATTTTAAAAATGCTCTAAACCTTCATCAGCTGTGAAAATGAATGTGTTGATCAACAAATGCATTCAAATGAATTTCAGATACCTATTGTAATAGAAAAGGGAATTTACTAGAAAAGAGTGATGACACAAAGTAAAATATATGTATTTTATAAATATTTATATATAATTTATATATGGATTTAGACAAAGGCGTAAATGGAGGATTACAAACCAACTATTAGATGATAATCTTCGGTAGTGGAATAATAAGTGACTATTATAATTTTATACCTATTTGTTATTCTTGTTATAAAATATTTGGATAGGCAGTTTTACATTCATTTTGCATATAGAAACATTGCCTGTTTTTCCCATAAATTATTTAGTTCTTAATTCTGATTTGTTCCAAATACTAGGAACTGGAACAAAAATCTCTTCCTGCCCTTTGACAAGCAACACTGAGAACAAGCAAAAATCACTTGGCTTTTAGCTCCAGAACGCATTTGCTCCTGGAAGATAAGACTGTGAATCCAATAAAATAGATGCTTTGTCAAGACTTAGAGTTTAACCATCAGCACCCCTTCTCCTCTTGTTTTTATGAATCAAAGCTAGCATGGCACAGTGGCCCAATTCCAGCTAATTGTCCATATTGCAGCACCGCTGTAAAATCCCTCAGCCTGTTACTATTCACCTGTCTACTTTCTTTTTTACTGAATTTTCCCAAAACAACAGATTTAATTGATCAACACACTGGTTTGGTGCTTTTTTGAGAAGGAAGCCAGTAACAATCTAGAGTATATGTTCTTTGCTTTGTTTCTAGAAAACAAAGAATAGGTCATTTTAAACATTCTCACTATTATTATAACTTCCTTTTGGGTTATTTAACAACATTTATAAAATGGCACTTGCAGAGTATTATGTATTGATTTTTGTAGCAGGAACACATTGGATTGACTTAAAAGGATGGATTAATACATGGGTGGTTTTCATGGAATTTTTGTCTGTCTCTCAGTGAGCTAAAAACATTATTATTCTTTGGACAGTTGTTGAGATAATTTTTAAATAAAATTGAGATTGAGTTTTAGATGAGGGAGTATTTTGTGGTCTTTGCACAACTGAAAGTTAGTTTGTAATAATCATGATATCGCTGCTATTTTATTCCTCTTATGGCTAAATTTTTATAGAACATATGATCTAAAAATTTTATCCATAGTATTAGAATGTGGTAGTATTTTTAAAGAATAGGAAAAATGCTGAAAAGAGTTGTGTTATCTGTTTTCAGATAACTTTTCAAGACCTTTTACTTGAGAAATGCAAATCTAATCAATTTAGACTTATCCAACTTTACTTACTTATTTTAAGTATTGTTTATGTATATTGTGCCTGATTTTTGCTCTTTCATATTCTCTTCAGTTCATAACATCTTTTTGCTGATTTGTGTAAAATACTGCATTTGAGGTAACGTTAAGGACACAAGTACTGGTGAAAAATGCTACACGTTTTTCAAATTTTATCACGTGGTGGTAAGTACATGGAGCAGCATTATAAAAAATGAATACTGAGGGTTATTTGAGAAGATATGAGATGTTGTGAGTGAGTTCGCCCCCTAGCGGCCACTTTTGGCTGTCTTCTCTATCACTGGCTAACAAATACGCGTTCTCTCATTTCCAGGAAGCTCACCTCTGTCGTACTGCCTGTGATGCTACCCTATGAATCTAATAATTTCCCTATGGATAGACTACTTATTTTCCTTGATTATCAGATAACAGAACTTGCATAATATCATTTCTTATCAAAATTCTTATTTCAAAAACCTTCTGCACGTCTCATCTGCAACCAAATCTCCTATACTTTCACTCACCCTATAGCCTTTTGCCTGAGCCCACAAACTTTTTCAGGAAAGAATCTATCTAAATCATCATCATTCCCTCACCCACTCAAGTAAATCCTATTTAATCACCTAAATTGTATTTGTCTTAAGACCAAAAAGTGCGGTCTGCATAATCTTGCTTCCAAATATCATTCAAAATTGGTCCATCCTCCTTTAAATTGCACTAGTTCACATTACTCCCAGAATACTATGTTGAAATCCATGTTCCCTCACTAAATTGCCATTTTATAGGTACATTACATTATATGCTTATATATACATACATACATATAGGGAGAACTTGGAGCCAATTATTAAATCTCTAACATATTAACTTGGAAGCATAAAATCAAGAAGTATGTCTCACCTTTTTGTCTGAGGACTGGTTCTGTGAGGTTAAGCATGAGAAATTTCATCCTATTTAAAAGTGACAAAAACATAAGTTTCATGCTTAGCAAAACACGATTTGAAAAAACCATTGTATTAAACTTAATAGTGGAAATTGAGTTATATCTAGGACTGTACACACCTTAGATTAGAAGTTCATGACTGACCACAGACACTGTCTATGTAGTCTGCATGTAAAATGACACTTGCAGAGTATCATAGATTGATTTTTGTAGCAGGAATAAATTGGATTGATTTAAAAAGGTAGATTGATACATGGGTAGTTTTGGTGGAATTTTCCTCTGCATTTCAGTGAGCTATAAACATTATTATTCTTTGACCAAACTCTGGAATAAGGGAAACATTTTAACAAATGGAAATGTAGAAAACATTGTTTCATGCAGAGGTGATTATAGGAGAAAATGCATGAATAAGGGGAAGTAGGAGGTATATTTATTTTCAGCAAGATTATAAATAGTAGTGGATTCTATGAGTGGAAAATGTTTTGGATCGAATTTTGAAACACTCTGGGAGTTTTCTTAACTGGATCAAGGAATTTTGATTAGAGACTTGTAGAGAGATCAATCTGTATATGGGGCTCTAAAAGGCGAATTAGAACAGAAAAAACACAGCATTAGCAAGCCAATAATAAAGCCTTTAAAAAGTCTTTATAAAGTGAGTGGTACAGCAAAGCTAATTTAGGAGGGTGGTGACTGGAGAAGAAAAAAAAAAACAAAGGAAAGGGGAAAGGCATACAAAGAACCAAATAATTTAACAACTGATGGGAAAAGAAAGGGTTAGACAATACAGTAGAGGATTGTGTGGTTTCATTTTTAACTGGTAAATGGAAAATCATTTAGCAAAGACTGTCATGGTTAGGTCATGGCATAACATTTATTTTGGTATTGAGATGCCAGTTACTCATCTAGGTGAAAATATTCACAAATTGAAAACCTAGTTTGAGAGCTGCCTGATTTAGATGCAGGATCATGATGATCAACACATATGCATGACAATATTTTTCAAACCAACAGCCCAATGGCCCAGGTCACAAACAAAATCACTTCATTCACAAAAGTACATTATTTCCTAAAATAGACCAATTTTTCTCAACTATCAACAGGAGGCTTTGTTTCTCTTTTTCCATCTCACAATATACTCTTGGGCAGCTGAGAAGATTGACTGATTTGGAACATTAGCAATTTTCCCTGGTTATTGCTTTAAATATAGCCTTGACTTTAGTCAGCTTGCATTCTCTCCGGGCAACAACTCTACCTAACTTTACCTTTAGATTGCAGCAATAGAACCAAACTTCGGCCAGAATGTCTAATTCTTCTCTCCCCCTCCCTTTCTCATTTTGGGCCCCATACCCATCCAGCTTTACAAATAGAAGTATAGTACTAGACAGGAGATAAAGAGCAGTTAGGACTAAAGTATTCACACATTTAGAAACTCTCTCACAGCAGGAATTACTGATACTGAGTCACAGATGAGTGTTAGAAATTGCATTGGGTCCCCTGCCAAGAACATATGTAAAAGTCCTAACTCTCAGAAACTGTGACAATGGCCTTCTTTGAAAATAGGATCTATACAGATACAGTTAAGATAAAGTCATATTAGTTTAGGGCAGGCCCTACTGTAACGAGGTACAGATCATGGGTCCCCTGAAAAGAGGGGAACCCCCCCAATTTGACAACAAAGGCAGTGGATGGTAAGGAATGACCACAGGGCAGGAAGTACAGCATTGGGGGCTCATTGCGTCACCAAGGCAGATTAACAGTCCCTTCCTTCCTGAAGGGAGGAGCTGCAGAAGAAGGCTGCTACCTGGGGCACATTATGTACGTGACTGAGAGAATGTGCACCAGCAGAGTGACTCATAACATAGCTTCGGGTAGCTCATATAGCGCCTTTGTGAGCTTCAGGAGCTAGGTGTCCACCTAGCATGGACAGATGCATGCGTGCTTGCACATGGTTGGGAAACTTTTGCCCTGACTAAAGATGGCAGCTGAAAGAGGATCAAAGATGCTAAGGAGCTGACAAAAATGGTGGACACAAATGCACCATAGGAAGAGCCAGATGTTTGGCTGTGCAGGAAGTTCTGAACCAAGCATTTAAAATGGAAACACACCAAGAAACATGAGGTCTCTCTGTAGGTTGGTCAGTTTCTGTGCATCTGCCTGTAAAACTGGAGGTCTGGAGGCATGTTGGAAACATCCTCAGTGCCCCTCTTGCACAGAAGACAGCAACTCAGCTGGCAGCGCTACAGGAGACCTGCCTGGCCAAGCACCCAGACATGTGGGAGACGCTTGGAGCTGAACTGTGACCAGGAATGCAGAACTACAGACTTCTGCATTTCTGAAGAACAGTATTCCGAGTGGCCCTTTCTGAAAGTGGTCTGGCTAGGCAGAGGGAGGAATGATTATTTGTTTTGGGGTGTTTTAAAAGGAGTGAGACAGTAGAAATCTGCCATTATTCTATATCTCTATAAACTTTAAATAAGCATGCCCTTTCCTTTTTCCACCAAACTCTCATCTTGAGAGTCTTGCCTCATGGTGGCAGGCAATCAAACCCCACCATTGTTCTAGAACACCATTGGCTGGTTCTGTAACCCTACTCTAGCAATTGCTGTCCTTATGACAAGAGGGAAATCTGCACACAGACACACAGGTGAGAAAGCCATGTGAAGACAGAGGCAGACATTGAGTGATGCATCTGTCTACATGCCAAGGAATGACCAGGTTCAGCAGCAACAAACAGAAGCTGGATGTGGCCAGGAAGGATTCCTCCTCTAGAGCCTTAAAGAAACCATGGTTCTCTCAACAACTTGATTAAGGACTTCTAGCCTCCAAATCTGTGAGAGAATAAATTCCCATTGTTTTAAGCCACCTAGTGTGTTTTTTTGTTAAGGCAGCTAGAGAAACTAATATGGCCACTGAAAGGCTCTGTACTATTGTAAAATTCCCACACATGTATGCCACATTGTCACCAAGTATTTTGTAATGTCACTATAAAAGAACTTCTGTGCTTCTTTTGGTCTTCCCCACTTCATTCTGACGTCCTGTTAGCTTAGGTAGCTAGTTAGTTTTTAACAAAAGAGAAGGGAGCACAACTGACTAGGCCTGATTAGGTCAGGAAGCTACAGCTTCACATATTTATGTGAAGGACACCCCAGAGGACAACAGCATCCTCTGCCAGAAGGATGCTAATCCCCGAACAGGCAGGAAAGACCACTTTCCAATACCCACAGGGAACAACCCGCACTTGAAGCATGTGCTGGAGGAGCCAGAATGGTAACCATAAACGGGAGGAATATGACCTGGGATAATCTGGGATAATTACTGGCTACGTAAGGGCTCGAAGCTCTGGAAGATCCTGGAAAAGCATTAGATCAGAGGAGGGCCCAGCATTGCTCTGGGAGAGACCACGAAACAGGTTGGACAGTTTGAAAGACAGCCAGCTTGTTTTTGAAACCAAGAAAACATGTGGAGGTTTGGATCCCAGATTGCTCTATCCAGCAAACCTTTCATTTAGAATGGAAGGGCAGATAAAGTGCTTCTCAGATAAGGTCAAGTTAAAGGAGTTCATCATCGCCAAGCCCTTATTTTATGAAATGTTAAAGGGACTTACCTAAGAAAAAGAAGATAAAAAGATGTGTAGTAAAATGACAGCAAACTCACAATTATTAACAACCACACCTGAAAGAAAAACAAGAAGAAACTAAGCAAACAACTAGAACAGGAACGGAACCACAGAAATGGAGATCACATGGAAGGTTAGCAACAGGGGAGTGGGAGGAGGAGAGAGGGGGAAAAGGTATGAAGAAGAAGTAGCATTGAAGGTGGATAGAAAATAGACAGGGGGAGGGCAAGAATAGTAGGGGAAATGTAGAAGCTAAAGAACTTATGACACATGGACATGAACTAAAGGGGGGGAATGTGGGCGGGAGAGGGTGTTCAGGGTGGAGGGGAATGAAGGGGGGATAATAGGACAACTGTAATAGCATAATCAATAAAATATATTAAAAAAAGAAAACATATGGAGGTTTGGCAGGGACCCCGGGCAGCTGCTGCTAGAGCCTGCCTGCCCTCCACCTCCCTCTTCCCGATGCCGTGTTATTCCCTTTCGCCACAATGAATCTTGCCACTACACTTAGACTTCGCCTATGTGTGCGTCTCTGAAATTCTTGTCTCATACATCACAAGAGCCCATTTTCTCTGGTAACCGTCTCATTTAGTGCCGCCTGTGTATTCATTTCTTTAAAGTTCAAGTTGCATGTGTTTTTAAAACCTTTTAAACATTGGAGTTGTAATTCTAATAAATGTGTGCATTCTAACAATGGTTGAGAGATAATATACGTGATATATGATGTAAATAATGTTTTTAGGACTGCATTCACAACCCCATATTGTGAATGGAATGAAATGGCCTTATTAGAGCTGCTCCTAACCTCTCTAGACTTTGTAATGTGTATATCGCCTCCAAATTCTGAAAAAAGATAGTTTGATGATACAGCAAAATATAGATATTAAGATGATTTTTTGCAAGACAATATACGATTGTTTTGTAGTAAAGGGATAGGTTAAAAAATGGGGACTGATGCTGAGATATTTTCACATAAGAAAATAACAAAACAAATCAAAAAGTTGTTGAGAAACTCGCTCAGTAATAAAATCAATACATGCAAATAGCTTTAATTTATTTAGGACATAAAGGAAGTAGATTGATTTTCTGATCATCAGTGTCTGTAGTAGTTTATGAAGTGGATTCTCCAGCTCAAATATTTAAGGACATAATGTGACCAGGGTAATGTGTCCATGGTAAGGACGGCTTCGAGGAAGATGAAGCACGGTCCTTGCTTTCATGAGACTCCCAAGTCAGAGGCATTTTCTGGTGTGAGTTTGATGTTCAGAAGATCGACAATCCCTAAAATAAGACAAATGTCTCAGGGAAAAAGTAATTCTAAACTTGAGGACATTAAGTTGCTAATTTGATCTTTACTGTCTCTAAAAATGCAACCTGGTCTGCTGCCATATGGCATTTATGAAATATCATTATTTGGAAAGAATATGACATTATTTTAATTAAATATTTTCCTCCAAAATTTATGCCCAATGCAAAAATTAATACAAGCTTAAATATATTCATATAACTACAAATGATTTAATGCATATTTATTGAATGTTGTATTCTAGGCACATTTCTGTGTTTGGAATATACAAAAGAACAACAGACATAAAAGTACTTGCCAATAGGCAATAAAGAATGTACAAAATAAGTATATAGAAAACTTATGAAGGTTAAACTTTGATGGTTATGTAGAACAAAATAAATGTGACTTTAATCTCTGAATGGCATTGGGTTTTAAATAGGGGAGGTCAGAGTTTTCATTGAGAAAATAACAGCTGAGGAAAGTATCTGTTAGGCACATGGGGAGATCTAATTGAAGTAAAAGAAGCTGCACCAATTTTTTTAAATATCCTAAATGAGGAAGGAAGGGGTGGAGACATTTGGAAAATGTGTTAGGCTGTCAATGTGAGGTTTCAAATCGGCACTTTTGTGAAGGCATTAAATCTATCTTTAGGCGTACCATTTAGTCTACAGAATTAAAACATTAGACACGGTTTTATTAGAAACAGAAAACACATTACTTCACAAATGATCGCGTTCCCGTTGAGGTATTTGAGTGCAGAATTTAATTTATCACAATTAGATAATCAATAGTCTCTGCCACTGAAGTATTATCATGCAGAAAATGCAGGCATTCCCTTTGCAAGAAATTTACTCACTGCACTTGTTTGATTTAATGATTTCCCCTCCAATGTCCAGCATTCTAAAAAGTAAAATAAATATAAAAGATAAAGGACTTCAGTTCTTAATGGATTTAATAATAAATAAAAATGCATTAAAATGTTCAAAATAACAGTTCAGGTAAAAATATATAACAGTCTTTTGCCACACCAATCATTTAACAATCATTTCAGGACATTTAATTTCCTAGGCAATTAGGTGTTTAGGGACAAAAGTAGGATTAAGTCAAGCAATCTATGTTGCCAAGTGCACATCTTCAAAGAGTATGAATTTTGCCGTACATATAAACCATATATGCAGCATAAACCCTATGTACAGTTTAAACTACAGGATCCAGGGTGGGATGTGGGGATGGCTGGGGTGGGGGGGTGAAGGGGGGAGAAATGGAGACAGCTGTACTTGAACAACAACAACAAATAAATAAATAAACCATAAAAACCAAAGTTCATAATATAACCACAGAGAGTATCTAAAAAAACAGCAAGTACCTCATAACAAATTAATACCTTCTGTGTGTATAACTACTTTGTTTAATAAACAACCTTGTAATATAATCCACACAATATTGTATTACCTTCAGGTGTATAAGAGAGTGATTTGACATTGTATACACTACTACCTGATCACCATGGTAAGCCTAGTGCCCATCTGTCAATGTACAAAGTTGTTACGATATTGACTGTATTACCTGTGCTGCACATTGTATCCCTGTGACTTGGTTTATTTCTGGATAAAGGAGATGTAGTATTATATAAATATTCAATATGTATACTTGTGTATTGGAATATTACCCAGCAATGAAAAAGCATATGTTTCTATGAACTCTGAAGTCCACATTTGGTCTTTGAGAAACATGTGGTCATTTAATTCCACAGGTGTGAGTCACTAAAGGACACACAATTGTATCTTCATTTGAATGTTGTTTCTCTCTTCATTTCTCCACCCTCCTTCCCTCTTCTCCTCCTTCCCTCTCTTTCTTCACCTTCCCTTTCTCCTTCCCCTTCTTCTCCTCTTCCTCCTCCTTCTTTCTCTTCTCTCTCTTTCTGGAAATGTGACCATAATTACTGATATTAGTATATTATACTTTGGAAGAGCTCTTAAGGGTCATCTGATTTCCTTTTATAAAATTTTCATAAACTTTGACCTAGAACATCAGGCATATTTGGGGAAAATGTAAATGGTTATCTTATAGAATGCTACTTGGCCACCTTCACAACTTGTTATGAAATTCAATAATATATGAATTTTTAAAATTTTCAATGGAAATTATTGTTTTATTTGCTTCTAATAGGATTTTCTACCATACACCATTTACTACATGATTTTAAATTTTCTAAATTGATTCTCTCCTTATTATATGCAACATACTCTTTACTCTTTAATCATCGTTTACTTCTCTGATAGATGTTCTATTGCAAATAAAAGTAGTCTCTCACAATTTTCTTTTTTTAATTCTGAAGTTAGATTCAACACATAGATGCCTCTTTCTTTCCCCCCACCCCGTGCTTCTGTCTTGTATTGCTAAAGTTAAGGCACTGGATATATTTGTAAAACTTACTCCTGTATATCTGATAAACTTAATTAAAAGACACAACAAATTAACTTATCAAAGATAGGTTTTATAATGCCAATTTCCACAATGAAGCAGTAAAATACACACTGATCAGAGTAAGGGAAAGTTAGGTGACCAGTATAATTATGAAATTTCAAACTGTTAAAAAAATTATTCATGTTAGTAAAGTGAGAGGTATACACAGAATAGAGAGTAATACTTTGAAAATAACATTTAAAAATAAAATTTATTTTCTAGAAGCAAAAAATGCAATTAGTTGATAAAAGTATATTTCACAAAATAGTATACTATTTTTATCAATATATTAGGCTTTTCTTCCCCCCAAATAAAAATGTTTGTTACAAGAAAGAATACCATCATGTAGTGAGATGAGTCTACTCAGTTAGGTCCCCATTTTATTGACCTGCCATCAGTAATAATGGCTTAATTATTGTAATTATGCTGAATTTTGTTCAGATATTTATTTGTCTTTTCTGAAAGATGTATTATGAAATATATAATAATATGAGAAATTCATGAATTATATGACACAGTTTTCCAGGTAATTTATGATATTAAATTTGTTCTGATGAGTCTCTTTTACTTTTATTATGTTCTTAGGAGAGGAAATAAAAATAGTGGTACCATTTTAAAAGACTATTAACACAGTGGTACAATCAGATTACTAAATTGGGTTCTGGGATCACATAGAAATATATTAAAAGTTGCCTTTCAGTTTTCTTATCTCTAAAATGTATAATAGTAATAATACATCTTATTTATAAGAATGTCTTGAAGATTTAATCAAGTAATGAAAGTTCTTATCTCAGTAAATGGTTCACGAGGCTAAACAATTTAATGAGTGATGTGTTTTCATTTGTATTATTAATGATAAGAATTATTTAAACATTATCTTCTTAATTCTTCCTTGTCCTTATGGGAGATCAATTTGCCTTATGAGAATATATAATTGTTGATTGGAAGATAATATTCCTTTTTTTTACCATGCGACAGCCTGTCGTTTTTAAAATGTCCTCTGGAAGTGAGGATGTAAGGGATGGAAAGTTCTTACTGCCTACTTCGCTGTGGTCTTTCCTTCGGCCAAGGAGGGAAATGTGAGGCTCGGTTTCCACAGTAAACAGGTGCTTTCATTTCTCCCCCATAGCAGAGGAGCAGAGATGGAGGGCCCTGTGATAGAAGGAAGCAAAATAAACGACTCCTTCGTTAGATCAGACTTTTATACAGTTACACTCGTTCCTGGCCCCTAGTTTAAGCCAATGCAGACGGTCAATGTTTAAATCCCAAATTGAACACTTTCCATCCTGCTCACTTGCTTGCTGGCTCCCTCCCTGTTTTGCAGGGGAACCTTGCAATCGACAATTAAGACACAGAGTGTTCTTGCCATAAATAGTGTTCTTTGTGTATTCACGCCAGAGCCTTGTGTATTTACGATTATTTTTCTTTCCTCAATCTCTGACCAAGAAGAGAACAAGGCCCTGATGAATATCAAGTAACTCAGAGATACGAATGCCAAGTTGGTCTGTGTGAAACAAGAAAGGTGAATTATTGAGCGTAAATGGATCATGTCAGCAAGGACTTGTGACTGGAATATGTAACAGTTTGTACCCTTTTTCCTTTTCGGTAATCAGAAATGAAAAAATGCAGATTTCTGTTCAAATTAAGGGAAAAATAAATGAAAAATACAATGATTATATTATACATTTGAAACAGAACAATAATTACTAATCAAATAAAATCAACATCTTACTAGTATAGTCTGAATAATTAAAATGTGGCTGTTAGGTGAAACATACTGCCTATTTACCTCTATTTGTATATAAAAATTTAAATATTGACTATATAACTCACAAGCAATTTAAATCCCATGAGTAGACAAGATATTATGCATACTGTCAAATGAAATATATACTTATATACATAAAAATACTGTACTGTTCTAGTAAAAAAATGTTTGTCCTTATTATATTATATGTAAAGCAATAAAACCAAAAATTGGTCTTCTTGCAAGATGCATTATAGATATACTTATTCTAAGTCCATATTCATCTAGTTCTTACTAATTACTTTAGTGTGTTCTCATTCATTCATTTGACAAAAAGCACATATAAGTAGCTGGTATATGTGGAATTTTTCAAGTTCCTTTAGTGATTATCTCATTTTAAAGGTTGAAGCAACAAGCACTGTCAACCTATTTCTGGGTAATTTTATATATAAAATATATTTCATCACCTAATGAAAGAATTAGTGAGAGAAACTGTATTTGAAAGTTGCTACTTTTTAGTGAATAGCAATGCTGGCTGCAGTGGTCAAGACTTCTCTGTACGCTTTTTTTAATGTATGAGTTTCTTCTAACACAATTGCCAAAAAAAGAGGAAAGCCAATTGAATGGATAATAATTATGTGTCAATCCTACAAGTGATTCCTTGAAAGAGAAAATGAGCTGCCAGCCCCTACTTCCGAAGTAAGAGCCTTGGGAGAATGAAATCACTGTGGATTTTATCCAGTCCTCGTGGATCGGAGCCTGGAGGAGGCAGATGATAAACACTCTGAGGCATCAACTCAAAATAGAGCAGCTATAGCTGTCTTGTATTTTTGCTGTTAAGAAAATACCTGAAACCTGTTCTTAAACTACACTTCTGAATTGGAGGTGAAGCCTTCAATGGCTTAAGAGCACCAGTAAATTTCATAGGGAACTATTAATAACCAGAGTCAGCATTAAGCACATTCACCTGCAGTGGGAAACTCGCCTTACTGTGCAATGGAGAGAACAAGAGAACAAGATAGTTGACATCACTGGTTTACCCCTTCTTTCCCGTCAAGTATATTATTTAAGTAGTCTATTAGCATTCAACCTCTTACCTCTCCTGCCCACAATGCACATGTCTTCTTAAGTGTCTGCTGCTTGGTTTAACTTCATTTGGATAGTGGACATTTTCTAGTTAATTGAAAAATTACTCTGCATGCCAAACATGACATAAATGACATATAGAACACTGTTCAAGCAGACATGCTGCATTCTTAAAATAGTAGGCAGACTGTTCTACTTGAGTCAATTTTTTGAGGGGACTCAACTGGAGAATTGATAGGTTAAACATGCTATGTGCAGAATTTTGATATTCTATGCAGTTGCTTTAATTATTTAATTCGCTAGTAGAAAATGCACGGGGACAATACAGACCTTTGCAAAGGAGCTCTGACCCATACAATTTTTTGCACAGAATGGTCCATAATCTATGCCATCTAGGAGTAGAGTCACTAAGTATATTAAGTTATTGAGTGCTTGTATGATTGAAAACTGAATTTAAATTGTGTTTCATTTCAATTGACTTGAAACTTAAGTAGACATACATGGCTTTTCACTATTGTATACAGATATTCATTTTGGTGACATATATAGTAAATATAATATGTGCATTATTATATCTATTTATATATTATATTATACAAATACAAATAAATAAATACATGCCATATGTTTTTGTTTTACATGTTAACATGAAATTTTAGGCATACAAAAATTTACCATATATTAGGAGTTTCTATATACACCTTACCTTATGTTAAGAGTTTACATGTCCAAACTACAATTTTAAAAACAAAGCAATTATACTTGTATGATACAATCTATTGTAGCATAGTATTGACTAAACTGAAGTCTTTATTCAAATGTCATTGAATAGTCTTATTTTCTTTTTCTTTTTGCTCTAAAATCTGATGTAGGCTCCCATTTTATACACAGTTGTTATTTATCCTCAGTCTCTTCCCGTCTGTGCAGCTCTTCAGTTGTCCCACGTATTGTGTGACCTTGACACATGAAGAGTATTGTCTAGTTATTTATTTTGTAGAATGTCCCTCAGTTGGGTTTCTCTAAATGTCTCATAATTACATTGATTGAAGATGTGTATTTTTGGCAATATTCCCCGACAAAGAAGTAATATTCCCTGTCAGTGTATCACATTAGGAAAAATAGGATATTAATATTTCTATTATTGGTGGCATTCACTCCATTCAACTGGTTAAGATGACTTTTTTAAGATATACCCAAAGTGATTTGGGTATACCCAAAGTGATTTTTTCATACCCAAAGTGATTTTTTGATGATTCAAAAGCTTCTTGGTGGAAATAACTTGAGGATATGCTAATACCCTACTTTTTCTCAAATTTTGCCCCCAAATTTTTCCACCCATTTATTTGAATCAGAAAAACCTATAGACATTAATTTTATTTGATGAGTTGTAATTCACTATTATCATTATTTTTAGTGTATTTAATTTTACTATTCAAATTGTGTTACTGGCCTCTAGGAATTTTATTTACATAATAACAAATAATGAAGTTATATATTTATCTCATATGATTGAATATTATCTATAAAAGTCAAGTTTAAAATTTTAATATTTAGCAACGCTGAACATGATTAATAACTAATTAATCATATTAAAATGAATAATCAATATTTGGAATTTCCTAAAATATTTAAATACTGTTCCAGTTTTTAAAATTCAGTAAAATGTTGAAAATATCTTTAAAAGTATCTTATTATTTTACATATGTGAATAGTTCATCTCAAAATGAAAAAAGAAATAATGAAGATTATACAAATGCTAATTATAAATACAAATAAGATAAATGCTTTGATCAGTATCTATAATAATATCTATATTTCTTTTTCTACCTCATTCCCCTTCTCTTTTTTCCTTGACTGTTTTATCTTTTGATTTTGTAACTATACATATGCATATATAAATAAATGCATACATATCTGTTTAATATCTAAAGCTTTGGCAAAATTTTATTTTATTCAGCCTTAAACTAGATATGCTAATATTTTTAAATACTTTGTCCTTAATACATCATTTATCTAAATGGTATCTTATTTTCTTTTCATTAGGAACTCATAATTATTGTTTAACTTGCAGGCAAATTTAAGGGCTAAATAAAGTTTTTGCCATACTACAAAGGAATTTCTGTTTATTTCAGTCTAGCAAAAATTTTGAAGATTAAACTCCCTTATGGAATTATTATATGTAATACATTCTGGTTGGGAAAACCATGGTAAATTAGACTAGAATTGGTCATTGATATAAATATACATGGAATTTGGACAAATCATACTTGTTTTTTTGAAACTGAAACTCACTTATGTAGCAGAATATCATTTAATACACACATAATACTAAAACCATTGATAATACTGTGATTATTAATCCCAGAATATGTTGCCCAACATGTGAGAAAAACACAGGACAAAAATATGTGAAAGGGATTTTATGTATAAGCTGCTCAAAAACTATCATCATGTCTTTCTTTCAAAAATGGATATAAGTTAAATAATGACGTCAATACTTAAAAACTATTCAATGGTGCGACTCAAGCAGGTGTATCTAAAAAACAACACTGACTGTAGGAACATAGACTATTGCCATATATATTTCCCTCCTGGACTGGTATAGTGTTTTCAGATATTACAGTTGGGTGTCAGGAGCTGTTATGATGCTCTTTGATCTCTGAAGCTTTAGAGCAGAAAGGATTTGGAAGTTGCCCTCAGCAACAGCAGCAAGCTGCCATCTTATTTGATATCCCTTTGATATTTGGCCTCTTTTTAGTCCTGCAAATTCAGAAGTTTTGAGGGGCCATAGATCAATGGACATTGCTATCGTCTTTAAATCCGGATGAAACTATTTTAAAGTATCTTTTAAGATTGAATATTTTCTTTGGTTCCAAATTATCAAAACTCCAATATTTTGCTTCTTCACATTGGTCTTGTAATCTGCCTAGAAACAGTGTAATTAATAGCTTCCAGTCCCAATTCCATTTTGTCACAATTACAGTCAAATGAATTGAAGTTCATTACTTTTCACTCAGTAAATGATGTAATAGAAATAAAACAAAACAACAACCATAAAGTAATATAGCATCAATGGTTCAACATATTTTCTCTTAGATTTATTTCTCCAATTCAATTAGAAGTCATGAAAATTACTATACAAATCAAAAGTCAAAATAAATTATTTAAAATTGATCAAAATTATTACTGAAGTGATAATTTTTGACATATTTATTAAAAGTGAAATGGAAAAGTAAAAGACCTGAATAAAACTTTTCTGAAGAATGTTCTTTATTAATTTTATTATTAAGATCTGTTTTCTCTAAGATACAATCAAAACTAGTTTAGGATGTTTAATTAAAATATTAAAGAGTGGTAGCCTTATTAAACATTAAAGCTTAAAGTTTTAAAATGTAAGAAAATAGAATTTATATATATATGTACATATATATGATAAAATATAAATGTCAGGAAAGATGACAACATTTTATGCCTTATACAAGAGAAAAAATTTCTGGTTAGAAGTATTGTTGGCATAAAATTTATGTCTAAACTTTGTTCTGTGCTTTATGTACAACTATATGACACTCTAATTTTTGTTGTCTAATTACCTTTATGCATTCATACACATACATCTGTTACCTTTAATCAACTGAATATTTTTGTTATCATTGTTGTCAAACATATCATAAAAATCTTATACATTAACTGCATAATTAAAACCTTTGCATTGTCTAGTATGCATACAA
Organism: Trachops cirrhosus; assembly: GCA_028533065.1. Lineage (NCBI taxonomy): Eukaryota > Metazoa > Chordata > Mammalia > Chiroptera > Phyllostomidae > Trachops > Trachops cirrhosus. Next base: position 11,109,126 of record CM052548.1, on the reverse strand, counting down.
AAGTATATATTAATATATTTCACCTATGAAACATAATAATAAAATGAAATCATGGAATCACTAGTTCTGAAACAACTACTCAGCTTATGAATTATATTATTAAAACTATGTTTTCATTTTGCACTGTTCTTTATGCAATTATTTTGCCTGTCTCAAGAGGCAACTGCTAGACTAAATTTTGTGTTTGTCATTCCTTTATATTTACTTATCACACAGGTGTGCATCCTCACAGAATATATTTAGCTCAGATTGTTTTTATAATTTGTAAAACCTTTTTACATTTATGCAATTTTTAATGCAACATTAAATATAACAGATATGTTCACATTGCAGTGTCTCATTATACAGTGGTAAGTTCCCTTGTCAGGCACAGTTTCCCTTGCCATGGTTTTAGTTAGTCAAAGTCAATCTCAGTCCAAAAATATTCAATGGAGTATTCTAGAAATAATTTGTGATTATAAACCGTGCTCCATTCTGAGTAGCTTGATGAACTCTGGCACTGTCCTGTGTCATCCTGCCCAGATTTTGCATCATTTCTTTGTCCAGCACATGTGTGCTACCCATCCATAATCACTTAGGAGCCGTCTTGGTCACCAGATAGGCTGCCCTGACATCACAACGCTCCTGTGCAAATTTATTTTAATTGACAGTGGCCCCAAAGTGCAAGAGTGGTGATGCTGGCAATTCCAACATGCCGAAGAGAAGCTGTACAGTGCTTTCTTTAAGAGAAAAGGTGAGTATAGTACAAAAAGATATTCTGAGAAAGAGAGAGGAAGCAAGAGAGACTGAATTCACATAACTTGTGCTACAGTATATTGTTACGATTGCTTTAGTTTTTATTAGTTACTGTTGTTAATCTTTTACTGTGCCTAATATTAATTAATTTAATCATTGGTAGGTATGTAAAAGAGAAACAGTGTATGTAAGATTCGGTACAGTTGGTGGTTCCAGACATCCACCACGGGTATTAGGATGGGATACACAAACCTAATCTTAGTTACCTCATTTATTTAGATACACATCTAGATTCTCCCATGATATGTCTACTGTTTTCCCATGGGAACTTCTCAATTGCAGTGTGGACAACTCAGCTTTCAGGATTTTAGATAAATTTAAATATATAACCTGTTAAAATGTTTTTGGCCATGGGTGGCATAACAATGCTTTACATGAAATGTTTGAAATTAACTTCGATAATCATTTATAGTTGATTTCTTTCTTCCTTAAATCTTCATGTGTTTTCCCATTGGACTTTCTGAACACCTGAGATGTCAAGGTTAGCACTACAAATATTTATTTTGCTTCTCTGAGACCAAATGGTTCATCTTTTTGGGTATAAGCAAACCAATAATGTAATTCCAAAATTACACTCTCTAACTTCTCTGAGGCAGAAAATAAAATTTTATCAGATTCTTTCATTTCAGCTATATTTCCCATAGCTAGCTCTCTTTGGTGTTGATGCCTACTGACAAGTACTTCTCTGCAGCTTTTAGATTCTGTCAAAAACACAAAATCAATCAGTTTTTCCACCTAGCTGGGAAATCAGTAAAATATCCACCTAGCATGCAATTTTATTTTAATTTCTTTCATTATTGTCAAACAATTTTAAAATGTTTCTAGAGAATGAACAGGAATTAACACTCATTGAACACTGATTGACTATTATGCTAACAAGACAAATTTCATAGACTCTTAAGACCCCAAAAAATGAAATTTTAAACAAAATTTTAGAAAGACCCAAATGGTTACTTTTACAGTAGCTAATGATTGTTTATTATTTCTATTCACATAAGCAATGCTGATGTTTCTCTAATAAGTGAGGAAAAAGTGAATTACTTCTCACTTCTTCCAGATTCTGCCTGTTTGTAGTTACAGTTAATTTTTTTAATTACATTTTTTCTGCAGAGTCTTCAGTTAATTTTTTTAATTACATTTTTTCTCAAAGAGTTTATAATTATTATCCAAAAGAGTATTACTTAAACATAAGTTACTGTGAAATTCTTGGAGCAGCAAGATTTTCTAGAAATTTTAACTTTATTTTCTCTTCATATCACAAATTCATCTAAAATAATCAAATAATATGAATACTTACAAACATCAGAATAATATATTTAAGTTTAAGTTTAAGCTTTATACTGCTTTGTCTTAGGGAAAAAAAGGGTTAGTTTGGAAAATAATATATAAATAAAAAATTTAGACTATGTTTTTACTATTTCTAAAAATTTATATTTACAAACACAGCTTGTATTCTGAATTTATAAATCAGAATAAAATTCATCTGAGGCATGGCTGATGTGGTTCAGCTGGTTTGAGCATTGTTCCATGTCTGAAAGGTTGCAGGTTTGACTCCTGGTCAGCTCACATGTCTAAGTTGTAGGTTCAGTTACCCAGTTTGGGTGCATATGATAGCCAGTTGAGATGCATACAGGAAGCAACTAATCAATGTTTCTCACATAGATGTTTCTCTCTTTCCATTCCTTTTTCTCTAGAAGCAGTGAAAAAATGTCCTCAGGTTAGGATAAAAAAATTAAAATTAAAAAAATTCACTTGATTTGTAACTCTCAGCTATTTTTATATAAACTTTCTCCAGTTGTGAAGTTAAAGATGATACTGCAAGACCTAACTAAATCTGTGAGGTATTGCAGATGGCTGGTGTGAACCCAGAGGGGGAAAAAAGACACCTACTAAGGAGGGGTCCTGGTGGCTAACTGGACTCAGATAAAAGAGAAGGAAGGAAGGAAGGAAGGAAGGAAGGTAGGAAGGAAGGAAGGAAGGCAGGCAAAAAAAAAATAAAAACAGCCTAGCAGCCATTTCTGCACAGGGGTCTCTCACACAAACTACACTTCATAGATAAGCCTGAACTAAATTACCTGCCTTTGTGCTAAACTCTCTCTGCACTGTTTTTTTTTGCCACTTGAGCCAGCCCTTATAAAGGTTTTCTGGAATCCTTCTTGAACCAACAGGATTGCTCCTTTCTCCATCCAATCAGAGTTGGGCAGCTCTAATAACTCAGAGAAGTTCTATTCTTTCCAATCAGGACAGTGCCTTTTGGGCCAAACTATAAGGATTTGGAGTCCTCATCTGTATGAGAATGGACCAGTCAGGGACCAGGGCTAAAGACTTCTCTTCATATAAGACAGCTCCACTCTGGCTGGGGGATACACTTTTCCTTTCCACCAAAGATGGAAGACTGATGTTTTTCCAGAGCAATGTGAAGCAGATTGTGGTGGAGTGGAGCAGGGTCTGGTGGGAGAGGGGCCTGGCCCCAGAGCCACTTGGCACGAGAGCTGTTCTATAGCTGTGTTGTAACACGGTTGAGCTGTTTTGCACTGAATAAAATGGCCTTCTTCGCTGCATCCCAAGTTGGGGATTCTTGTGGGTGGTGACTTGGTGCCAATAACCATCAGCTGACACCAAATATGATTGCTTGATTATCAACATCAACATTTTAATGACATCTGACAGGGACAAGTTTAAACAAAGAGTTAACCTTGATACAGAAATGTGTTGGCTATTTTCTATGATTATCAGACCATAAATAGTTGAGCTCTGCTCTTTAATAGAGGTCATAGAAATGCTGTTTCCTAGAAAACAAAACAATAACAACAAGGAAAAAACAACCTAAACTGCTTTAATTCCAATAGAAAAGTATTTTAATTGTAATTTTATGTAGGTATCACCACTAAATTTGTTGATTGGTTAGTAAGTTCTAACGATATGTAAACATTCCCTGAGACTCCTTTTATTTGCATATATTAAATATAATATATGTAAAATAAATAATCTCTTGCTATTTTTCTTGTCCTTGAAACACAATGGTCATATTTTATAGGCTTTTTATTCTGTTACATTTAAATATTTTCATATTATGTCACCCAACACACAAGCAAATGTATTTAATATGTGGAACTGATTTAAGTTACTAAACTTTAAAGGTCATTTTCTTATTAAATGCAAGGTCACAATATTATGTCATCTTAGTTTATGACATATTCCATCAACTTTCCTAGTGGAGATTGATCTCTACCCTCTTTCTGCCATCTAGATTGTCAGATATATCGTTTTATTAGGATTGACCTGTCAACCATGAGATGTTATCAGCCATTGTCCTGGAAAATAAAAATAGTTTGTATTTTTTCAGAGTTCCAATAAGTGCTCAGGCAAATCTTTTATTATGTATCCTACATTATAAGAAATCTCTATGTGGTCATTCATTGTAGTTTAAGATCAGGACCCTTAAATTAAAATGAATATTTACAATATATCATATTTGAGTAGAAATGCAGTTAAATGTAAAAAGACTTTCTCGAGAATATAAGGTGCTACGTATCACGGCAATAACTCATTCTATGTGCTAAAAGTTCCTGTGTGAAAATAATTATTTCCATAGTTTAGTATTTTTTCTCTTTTCTCCTATTAGAAATCATTTAGACCTTGTAGATACCATCATTTGTATTTTATGAAAAATATTCTAGTTCTTATATTTTCAGGTTTATAAATGGAATTTTTTACTGCTAAGAACATCTGTTAATAGATATTGTTTTCATATGCAAGTAGTAATGCTAGACATTATGAGACTAATTTATTAAAGTGATAAATATATATTACTATATATAAATCACTATATATGTATAAATCACTGTAATAGGTGTGTATTACAGTGCAAACTGTAACAACAAAGCTGCATAAAAAGACTTTATAAGCTAAGTTTATGGCCATAGTAGAAGGTCCTTAAGCTGAAAAGAGTAAGAGCTCCTGGTTAAGTGGCAAAATAAATAAATATATATATATAGTGAGATGTGAAATTTCACGATGCCTTTGGGGAAGTTTTAATAACCTGATAATTCCGGAATGCAAATGTATGTGTACAGATGGGTAGAAGGTAGTAAAAGTCAGCAAAAGAAGAAGGTGGAAAAATAGACAGAGGCTACATCATAACAATTCCACCCCACGTTTATTCAAATAAGACATAATTATTTTAGACATAACTTATATGTGTGAATTCTTAAAGACCTAACTATCTTTTTATACACCTGTTGATTATTTGTATGTTTTTTGGGGAAATATCTATTCAGGTTCATTGCTTATATTTTTAATCAGGCTATTTGTGTGTGTGCGTGTGTGTGTGTGTGTGTGTGTGTGTGTGTGTGTGTTTGCTCTTGAGTCACAGGAGTTTCTTATATTTTAAGGATATTAAGCACTTATCAGATATATGATTTGCAAATATTTTCTCCTATTTTGTAGTTTGTTTTTCATTTTGTTGATTATTGTCTAAAATCATATAATCACTACAATAAACACAGAAAAAAACATTTGACAAAATCTGACACACTTTCCCAAAAAAATGCTCAACAAATTAAGTACTTTAACATGATAATGGACGTATGTGACAAGCCTGTGGCTAATATCATTCTCAAATGTAGAAATCGAAACCTCTTCCTGTAAGTTCAGGAAAAAGGCAGGAGTGTGCATTGTCACAACTTCTGTTCCACATAGTACTGCGAGTCTAACCAGAGCAATTAGGAGTGAAAAAGAAATAGAAGACATCCGAATCAGAAAGTAAGAAGTAAAAGTATCACTGGCACAGATGACATAATCTTATATGTGTCAATTCTTGAAGACTTGGGGAAAAATTGTTAGAATGAATATTCAGTGAAGATGCAATATATAAAATCAAAGAAGAATCAATTGCATCTGTGCACACTAATAGTGAACTACCCCCCAAAATAAATTGGAAAACAATTTTATTAACAATGGAATCAGAAATAATAACATATGTAGAAAAAGCTTAGCCAAGTAGGTAAAAGATGTGTACTGCTGAAAACTACAAAATATTGATAAAAGAAAAAAAGGAAGGCACAAATAATTGAAAAGACAACTATGTTCATGTATCAGAAAACTAAATGTTATTAAAATGTTTATACTACCCAAAGCCATCTGTAGATTCAATGTTATCCCCATTAAAATTCCAATGGCATTTTTAGAAAAAGAGAAAAGGATCCTAAAATTTATATTGAACCACAAAATGTCCATAATTGACAAACTCATCTTGGGAAAGAATAGCAAAGCTGGTGGCATCGCACTTTGTTAATTCAAAATGTATTACGAAGCCATGGTAGTTAAAACACTTTGACACTGGCGTAAATATAGACATATAAACCAGTGGAACAGAACACAGAGCCCAGAAATATGCCCAAGCTTGTCTTTATTAGCTGATCTTTGACACGGATACCAAGAATACACAATGGAGAAAAGAGAACCCACTCAACAAATGATATTGGGAAAAATAGATTTCCATGTGCAAAAAAAAAGGAAGGAAAAAGAAATTGTACCCTGTCTTACACCTTATACAAAAATCAATTCAAGATGGATTAAACACTCAAATATAAGACCCCAAACTATAAAACTACTGGAGCAAAACATAGAAGAAAATCTTAATAGTGTTCTTGTCAATTATTTCTTGACTATGACAACAAAAGCGCAGAAAACATAACCAGAAATAGGCAAGTAGGACTGTATAAAACTAAAAAGCTTCTTCAGAGCAAAGGAAACAATTACCTCTCTCAATTTTAAATATTTCGTTCTGAATTGTTAGCCTTTTTACCTCAATATGCAGTGTAGCTGAGCTAGAAAGGTTCGTTATCTTTATAATTGGGAAAACTAATATCTGTTAGTCCCAGTCCATCAGAAGACCTCCATCTGTACTGGACCAGTCTCCACAGTCATCATAAAAGAGAAGGAGAGAACACTGAAATATTTGGATTCCATGCAAAAATGTGAAGTTACAAGAACAACTTTATTTAAAAAATTCAGAGAATTTTCTTTAAAAGCATTCTAAGTCAGCAGGCAAATGTTAAAGGCAAATTTCAGGATGCTTCTTTCACAAAGAGTGACACAAAGCATTCTCTATACTGGATAACACTGTACATTATTTATTTATTTTTATTTCTACCTAATTTGTTCCATATTCGGTAAGCTCCTGATGTTTTGCTCACAAGTTAGTAAAATGTCAACTGTCAACTCATCAACAACATGTATCATTTGGACAAAGACATCGCTATATTGCCTTAAACAGTTACATTTGATATTTATCCTTGAGAGTGATTTCTTGAGCAGACCTTCATATTGGGTTCATTGAATATCAGAATCGATATTGACAATGTATTCCTCAGATTAAAAGTCATCTAGTGTTCATAAAGTTACTTCTTGTAGTAAGGTCCATCAAGAAAATGAACTAATGGCCTCAAACCACTTTTAAAAATGTTTGCTATCTTTTTTTATTTATAACATGACTGAGATACTTTATCACTTAAATTGTGTTGAGATTTGATATTAATACTCAGCTACAGTGTAATCCAGAAATAAAAATATACTATACAGTTTTAGGAACATATATTTCTAATGTATATATACTTCTTATAAATCATACAAAATTCATATTTATTTTAAAATAAAGACTTAGAAAATGAAACCAGTTTATCTAATTTTTGCTAAGTGTGCCAAAAATATTTTATGCAAAAATAAATACTGAAACATAAAAACACTTTCAACTCAGTTTTCTAATGTCTTAAAAATCATATCAGTTTTACAAAATACTATTTCTGAGGATAAAAGTATAACCATTCCTCTTCCAGTTACGCCATACTTATGATAAACATAAAAAGTACTCTAAACACGATAAGTGGAACTTATATTCTGGACATTTTAATATAAAATGTATCAGTTATCATTTTTATATTTTTTACTTAAGCTTATATTTCACTAAAATAATTTTACATGGGAGAACTATTTGATGTATAATGACACTACTTTAGAAAGAGTCTTTGACATTCACATCTGTATGAATGGATATTTCACAGTTCACTTAAATACATTTTTTAGTATATACCAAATCATGTAACAAAACAAATCTATAATGCTAATCCGTTTTGAGAGCAGATCGTCAGTATTTACTATTACTGCCTTTGGGAAATACATTGATTTTTTACTGTTTAAATCAGTCATAGTACCTGATAATAACATTTAAGCAATTCCTGATAATTTTTCACTTATTGTTGATTCTCTACATGACTACTTCTTAAATAAAACATTTATTTTGTTTAAGAATTAAGAGCAAACATGTTTGTGTTTTATCCAGTGGAGCAGAATTTAAGAAGAGAAGTAGTAATACTTCAGTGCTGGCTTCTAAGCTTGGTGTATATAACTAAAAAGTTCAGTTCTCACCATTCTGCTGCCAAGTCTGTTTGTTATGATCATAAAAACAAATGTTAGCCTTTGAAAATCATTATTACAATTAAAAGCTTGGAACAGCATGATAAACATGCTATTGGCAACATCTTGAATCCCATTTTAAGTTAGTTCTACTTCCAAATAATACTTTAAATGGTTTCAGATTACCTACGGTAACTGATTAGCCAACATCAGTTTAGGAATTTTTTTTTCAGTGTTCTACTGTGTGACTCATGGCATCAAAAGTACAGCAAGCACTTTATATTTGTGATGAATAAAAATACCAAGTTCTAAAATACCACTGGCTTCGCTGACAGATGTGACTCAGTTCCTTGGGCATCACTCTGCACAGTGAGAGGTCGGTTCCTGGTCAAGGCATACTCTTAAGCTGCAGCGCTGAAAGCATACAACAGAAATCTGATTGATGTTTCTCTCTCACATTAGTGTTCTTCTTTCTCTCCCTCTCCCTCCTTCCCCTTCCCTCTAAAAATAAATAAATAACCCCTTAAAAACTAAAATAAAGTAAAATACCAGCTGTTCTTGTGATAAGGTAAATATCTCTCTCCATGCAATGCTCTCCCCAAAATTAAAGTAACATTTTATTTCTCCCTCTGAGAGTTGACTAAGGAAAGAAAATCACTTTTTCTTTTCAGTTGAGGTGAAAAAAATTGCTTCATAAGTTCATTTGTTGTAAGAGCCATTGCTTGAGAGGGAATGCAGCAAATATAGCTCAGAGATAAATAACCATATATATATTTTTGAGTTCTGTGATGTCCATAAACATATTTCATAGTGTCCACGTGGTAATGCACTTTCAAATTCTGGAAGAATAGCTCCTAATTGCATTTGCTTATGAGTCACACCAAGTTGGGTAGAATTATTGCTTCTGCTATTGTTCCAGCAACTCCACCACAAGAAAGTTTACCTGAGTTTTCAAAGCTAAGACTGCTACTGGACAAAAGCGGGGTTTCGTTGCCTGCCGTTGAACAGAGGCATATTCCGAAGACAAATGTTGGTGAGGAAGGAAAAAGTCTTTGTTAAGATGTTGCACAAATAGGAGGAATGAGGAATCCCTGACTGCAGGCTACTCTTTTCTGCAAAACACAGAAAACACCGGTTTGTTCCCAAAGTGACTGAAACCCAAAAGCATGCCCAGAAACCTCGCCCCATCCTTATCGGTCCTTATTGGAGCCCCAGAGGGGTAAGTGTCTGGATTTCTGGCCTCAGGGTTCTCTCTGGAGTCTGCACGCAGCCCATGCAGTCACGGTGGTATCAGGGTTTCTCTAGCTGATAGCTTCTGCCACTGGGGACCTGGGGCTTCTGCCAATCGCTACAGCTGGCCACGCAGGGTCACTGCTCATGGGATTTAGCGCCCGATGCCTGGTCCCGCAGTGTCCAGGGTCCCACAAGTGCTCTAGCCCTCATCTGTTCCACGGAACCCATAGGAAGAGACAGGGCAATTCTCTGCCTCCCCTCCTTTTAAATCTCCAGGCCCAAGCAAGCTTCCATGCGCTCTGGGAGTGTTCAACTCTCCTGTCAATCTCATCCTTTTCCCAGGATGGACTGGCAGGTCTGCACCTCCCCTTGCTGCCCTGTTAACTTTTAGGTACTTGTGGCTCCCTGTCCTCTTGTTTGCCCTTCAATCGGAACCCCGAAGCAGGTAGGAGGGTTTTTTGTTTACCAAACATTTCACTAGCCTCCTGCATACTGAGCACCATAACTTCCCCCTGCCAAGTCTCTGCCCCTGGGACAGGGAATCTGTTTTCATGCTCTAGGTTGTCTACCTGGGGAATGCAGCCTGTCTCTCCTACTGCCTGGGGGCCCCTCCCCTCTGCTCCCAGCTCCAGGCCAATGTCATTAGGATTGTCTGAGGAAGGCCTGCCAAGCAGGGTAGGAGCTTGGGAAAACCTGACACTCTCTAAGGTTCCCAAAGTAAGGATTGAAACACCTGCATATGGGTGGATGGAGGAAGAACAGGGTTATAAGGGGAAAAACGGCAATAGGAAAACATACAATTAAAAGAATCTTAAAAAATACTGTAACTTTAAATAAAATATATATATCCATTTTTCAGCGATAGCTGTTGCTAACCCCGGACAGCTGTGAAATGCCCAGTTTACGCATTGTCGGACACTGTGCAGACAGGTGGCAACTCAGGCCAATACAGTCCTAGTTCCGTTTATTCCTATTCCGCCATGGCTTCTTATTTAATTATTTTATCAATTAAAATGTATTTACTGAGAAAAATGCAACACCTGCATAGGGAGCCATTCCTCATACAGGAGGCATTTGGTTTCTGTGAAATCCAAGGAAACCCCCTTCCTTTGCATAAATCATTTTAAATGCACGGATCATTCGGTGTGTGCTCTCCTTTCACCTGAAACCCTTTCACCTGGAGGGCTAGGCACACTCTAATCACGTCAGGATGATAAATACTGATAACTGCTGTCAGTTGGGCCACGGGACTCAGCTTTGTAGTAATTAACGTTTCACGAAGCTCAAGCACCATAAACTGGATTGAGCCGTAGGGATAGATTGGAATCATGATTGCACAATTCCCTTCATACAATCCGAGGTATCCCTCCTTTCGGGGAACAGCACGCAATGCAGAACATACTCTGAATGTTCCTAATGGAGATTGTGAGCTTGCAATCAAACTTGTAGCACAGCCTCTGGTGTACCTCTGGCCAGGGAGGAGCACAGCCAGAAGGCTGGGCTGGCCGTGGGCTGTCAGGCTCCTGCTTCTGCGTCATCAGGAAAGCAGAGCTGGCCACTGCCGGGGTCCCTGATGCCATCTGGAGCAGGGCCACGTCAGAAGCTTTGGTTGCCAATTCACAATCCAAGGGCTGGGGCCAAGGCCATTGCTGGCACTGGTGGGGCGGAGTGTCAAGTCACTTTTTCATTAAAACAATTCTTTGGTACATGGAAATAATTTGATCAAACTGAAAAGTTTCTAAAGTCATAATTGAATAATTAATCCCAGGCTATCAAGAATGAATAGACTATTCTTCAAATAAATCATGAAGTCCATACTCTTATGTGAAAATCAAAGGGTCTCACCACCACTTTAACCTAGATGATGATTATTCTCTTTTGATACCACAGTTGCAATCAGATCAACAGTTAATGATTTAAAAACAGAAGTTGATTGATTAAATCATTTTTTTCTGTGATTTTGGAAGGGGCAAAATGTTCCTAATCTTTACTATTTCCAGCAATTTATTTCCTTAAATTAAAAAAAAGCTATCAGTAAATAAAACATAAAATTGAGCCATGTAACACACAGATAAATAACATTTTGGTGCTTAGTATATTTTCTATTATAAATGCAATGCATTCACCCTTTAGTAGAAGCTTTGGATATTTCAGCTTTGCATAGTACAATTATTAATAGTTATGTATTTTTCCAAATTTACTCAGCACGATAATGAAGGTGAATGCCTACATCTTTATGCATTTTTGGGACAGCCACTAATGTTATGATACAGTGTGACATATCTACATAATAAATTTTGTTTCTTAAACATGAATATCATTAAGCAATTAGTCAAATGTCTTTGTAAGTTTATCTGTACTCTGAAAGATTAAACTGAATATACAAACCCAATGCTGAAAGTCTCTACCCTTCTTTTTTCTTTTTTTTTGGAAGCAATCCTGCTAGCTGCTTCTTCTTCTTCTTTTTTTTTTTTCACTCAAAACATTTTAGATTTGGTTTTATCGTGGAACACACATATTAGAACAAAGTGCTGTACACACAGCTACACATCATTTTGGGGGATAAAGGTGTAAAAAATTAATCAGGCTGCAATGGCTTTAGTTCTGACGTCCGGACTTGTGGATTTGATGCCAGCTGACAAAGGAGTTTTGGCCCTCAGAGGAGCTTCTTCTAGGTGGCTGCCCAGATTTTTGCAGCCTCAGGCCTGGGCCTCTGTGACACAGGGCTTCCGTGGGTGTGGCAACCTAGGGACTGGGAGGCCCCTGTTTGCAGCAGGTCTGGGTTTTGGCCTCAGTGGTCAAGGATACATTCTAGGGAGACATTTATGCGGTGTATGGAGAAGGTGCTATGACTGTTGGAACGTGTCAAAAGTAGTTTGTGAAGTTTCATGCTAAAGATTTCTCACTGGGCAATGCACCAGGGTCAGGTAGACCAGTTGAAGTTGACAGTGATCAGATCGAGATATTGCTATATTTTGCCATGAATAATGTGCTCCTGTATAAAATGTGCACCTATGTTTTTGGCTAAAATTTTTAGAAAAATTATCTTTTGTTTTAATTTTTTTAATTTAATTTTTTATTCATTCATGTTTAGAAACGAAACTGATTACTATATTTCAGGGTATAATTTTGCATAGACATTGTTATTGCTTTCTAGGGTTACACTTTTAACACATAATCATAAATAAAAGTAATAAAAACATATATGTATTTAGTATACATACATGGGAATTAGTACTACCCATGTATAATGAGCATCCTTATTTTTCCCTCAAAATTTTGAGCAAAAACATGTGGTAATTGAGAACAATCAATGTTGTACCATACAGGAGATAGTTGACATACTCAAAATATCCAAATCAGTAACATTATTGGTGAAAATGAAAAATATGTATTTTATATCACAAAAAAACCCACTAACTTTTTGGCTGTCAATATCACAATTTGTTTATCCAGTTACTTATTGGTTGCTTCCAATTTGAGGCAGTTATGAGTAAAACTGACATAATCATTCATGAGCAAGTTGTGTGTGGATACAAGATTTCGACTCATTTGTTAGAGATTCCTAGAACCACTGGGTTGGCAAAGTTAGCTTTGTAAGAAACTACCAGCCTGTCTCAAAGGGCAACTGTCGCATTCCCAGGAGCAATGACTGCGAGTCCCTGTCACTCCTCATCCTTGCTAGAATTCGGTGTTATCAACGGTTTTAGGTTTTAGTCATGCTAACAGATGTGTAGTGGCATCTCATTGTTTTAATTTATAATTCACTCAGGATATATGATGTTGGGCATCTTCTTATTTACTCATATGCCATCAGTATATTTTTGTGAGATATTTATTCATGTGATATGCCCATTTTTAAACTGGATGATTTGTTTTCATATTAAGTTTTAAGAGTTCCTTGTATATTTTGGAAACAAGTCCTCTATCACACAGGTATTTTGCAAATACATTCTCCCAGTTTTTATCTTACCTAATCTTAACAGTATTTTTCATGTTTGTCCCAGAACAGAAGTTTTTTTTTTTTATTTCAAAGAGTTCTGGCTTACCAATTTTGTCTTTCATGGATCATGCTTTTGGTGTTGTATCAAATAGAATTTATATTGCCAAATCCAAAGTTACTTAGATTATCTCCTATTTTAGCTTCTAGAAGTTTTATAGTTTTGTGTTGCACATCTAGGTTTATGATCCATTTTGAGTTAGTTTTGTAAAGGTCATATCATTTTTACTATAACTTATTCTTGTTTATCCTGTTTTACTATAAACTATAAGAACACATGAACTATTCCCTACTTTAAACCATATCCCAAATACCAATCCCTGTGTCTAGAATCAGTGAGTATTTTTTAAAGGAATACACAGGAGAAATAGCACCTATATGAGTTAATTCTGTAGCTATACTGTTTTTATTCCTAATTATTTAGTTGTGTTATTTAATTTTCACACTTCGAAGTACCTTGACAAACAGATCATACTATAAGAAAGACATCATCACCGTGGCTAGTGTGGTTCAGTGGGTTGGGCGTTTTCCCACAGACGGAAAGGTCAGGGTTCGATTCCCGTCCGGGCACCTGTTGCAGGTTTGGTCCTCGTCCGGGGGAGTGCAAAGAGGACACCGATCAGTGTTTCCCTCTCACATTCGTGTTCCTCCCCCTCTCTTTCCACCTCCCTTCCTCTCTCTTTGGAATCAATATAAAAAAGGACATCATTAAAGAAAAAATATTCGAAATGCTATAAATAATTTAACTCCAAGCATCACAGTATTTTTTCCTATGTAATGTTTCTTTGTTGAAAACAGGAGTAAAGATATGTGGGACAAATTGCAAACAGTAATAATTGAAACAGACCAGATATTTACAGTAATGTTTATAACGTGAAAATATCCTGAAGTTTTTTTCATCTCAAACAGGAAGGATAAATGATGATGGAAACAAAATAAATATAAAAACTATATTAAAATTCCAAAACAATAGAAAAAATAAAATACAAGTAAAAATACATTTTTGAATGGAGGATATCCCAATTATCTGCATCTTTAAAATATATGTTGCTTACATTTTTCAAAAAATGAAGATTTGTAGCAAATTTTGTACATAAAATATGCTCAAACAAGCTCAACCACAAATGTTTTAAACTATCCAGGTATACCTATCTTTGGACATGATACTAATAAGTTAAACATTTAAAGGATTAGCAGTTTCCTAAATAAAAATATACATGTATCAACATGTAAGCCCAGTATTTTCATACAAAGATATAGAATTTAAACTGTGCTAATAGAAATGCCTTACACTTTGATGATATCATAAAATTGGGTCCAGAAAGCACTGCTAGGGTGCTCTGAGTAATGGAAACAGGGCTTATGTAATTGTAAATGCCTCAGAATGAGACGGCAGAGACTGTTTAGTAGGGTAATTCGGCAGTGTATGGGAGCAAAGGGACTGCACAGCCATCCTGCTTGGAGCTGACCTGTAGTGAAATCTGTATGGAGTGAAACATAGGAGACATTTATTCTGATATCTGAAAGCAACTGATAATGTGATGAAAATTTTAAAATTGTCATAGAATAAAAGGTATTCTGAAAGGTATGTATTTAAACATTAATCCAAAATCCTACCATTAGTTTGTATATTAAATGTATGCTAAGGAAAAAACATTTATTCAATTTTACATTTTATCTTGTTAGATTGACACATTCAATGTATTCATGGTCAACCTAAAGTAATATTATATTTTACAGTAGGAAAGGAGTTGAAGATATATTTTTTATAAAAGAGATTTTCTTCTGAAATTAGTTTTATGTACTTGAATTTTTCAGTTCAAAAAATGGAATAGCCTAAATACTGTTTAGAACAGCATTTTTATTATTTTTTTATTTTGAAAAATACTAGAGATATTCATGTTTTGTTTTCTTTTGTTTTTACTTAAAATCAAGATATAGGAGTTTACATGTATAGTTATGCTGAGTGTTTGTGTGTGTGTTTGGTAAGCCCTAACTTTTCAACTAAAGAAAAGAAATATTAATAAAATGTTGTTAAAACATATAATATCTAGAAAATAGTAGATCCAATTTATTTGTCACACTGTCACTACTTTACTGATATATTGAGTTAAATTCTATGGATATGTTCAAGCAGACTAAAGTACTATTTAACTTTTTAAAAAAGATTTTATATATTTTTAGAGAGAGGGGAAGGGAGGGAGAAAGAGAGGGAGAGAAACATCAATGTATGGGTACCTCTCACGTGGCCCCCACCAGGGACCTGGCCCACAACCCAGACATGTGCCCCGACTGGGATTCCAACCTCCGACCCTTCGGTTCACAGCCCACACTCCATCCACTGAGCTACACCAGGCAGGACATATTTACTTAACTTTATAAAGGAAATATCTGTACCACTTGGGAGGCTAGAGTATAAAATCATTCAGAGTCCAAGAAATTTAACCTTTTAAAATTATTTTATTCTTTGTATATTCCTATTTTTTAAGTTTTTTTATTTTAGATTATTCAGTACAGTTTCTATCCTTTATTCCCATTCCAGCCCACCCACCCATCCCTCCCATTTCCAACCCCTCTAGTTTTGTCCATGTGTCCTCTATATTTGTTCCTGTAAACCCTTCCCTTCTCCCCTGAAATTCCCTCCCCTCTCCCCTCTGGGCCCTGACAACCTGTCCTCTATTTCAGTGTCTTTTGTTATATTCCTATTTTTATGAATGTGACTTCTATATTAAAGTCACTCAATAAATGCATTTTTATTTTCTATGTAAATACCTCACATCAACAATATGAAAATATTTATTATCTTTTGACATGACTGTTCTGCTTCCAGTGTTACTGTTACAGGTACAAAAGGGTATTCATTTCTAGCTTGTGAAAACTGAGTAAGCATACATGTCTGTGGGTAGTGAGATGACCAAATATATTGTGGCACTTGCATATTTTGCAATATTTTTTACTGTTAAAATCAGTTAGGGCTATAGTTACTGATCTGTACAGAAATAATAATACCTTGTTGAACAAGAAAAGAACAAAATATGTGAAGTATATGATTCTCTTTCATAACAAAAGAGAACACATACAAACACATGTGCATTTATACATGTATGTAAATGTATAAACTTACTCTATAAATAAGTATTTAGGCTACATAATCATGTCAAGTCTTACGTTTGAGTATCACATATATACTGTGTAAACATTTGAGTACAGTTTCTATCCTTTATTCCCATTCCAGCCAGCCCACCCATCCCTCTCCTCCTCCCTCCTCTTTCAACCCCCCCTAGTTTTGTCCATGTGTCCTCTATATTTGTTCCTGTAAACCCTTCCCTTCTCCCCTGAAATTCCCTCCCCTCCCCCCTCTGGCCATTCATTTCTTTTCAAACGTGGCTTGAGCCCCTTCTTTATAAGGAGCACTCCACTTTCCAGTTTTGACATCTTTCTGAATGCGTTCAATAAAAACTGACAAACCACTCTCCAGGTGTCTTCTGTCTAAACCAGTCTGAGGTAGTGTCATCACTTCTTTCTAGCTAACTTTACTGTCACCAAGGGAAATATAATCATAAAACTGCTGGATTATCAATGTTTTGCATCAACTAACAATTCTATATATTATTGATGATCTTAGGCCATGACCTTCCCATCCTTTGCTGAGAAGCTCAGCTTAAACATTTGGTTTGAACTTGGGGTTTTACAGCTTCTCCTATCTAAAATGGACTTGGCGGATGTGGTGTCACTGAGTGCTTAGGAACAGGGATGCTAAACAACCCTCACCTCTTCATTTGCAGGAGAAATTTTATTTTCAAGTCATTGTGTTTCATCTTTAATCAAGCAATTTCCAAAACTATTGAAAAACACACGTCTTAAAATATGACCCAGAGACATTGCAATCCTCTTTCACATTAACAGTAGTTGTTTTAGAATAATCTGTATCAGTGCAATTGGCCATAATTAGTGTATGTTTTTGCTAGGCTCTTTTGTTTGCAAAAACAAACCTCAGCCATAACAGATAACGTTTTTGTTATTTTGTAAGAGGAATATATGTGTAATGTTATACAGGCTGAGCTGTGCTAACCACTTAGCCACATGTAAATACTGAGCACTTAAACACAGCTAGTTGGAATTGAGATGTGCTATAAGTAATACACATTTTTAAAAAGTAACAAAGGAATATAAAATGTCTTAATAAATTTCATGTTGATTGCATATGATATGATTATATTGATATAATTGACCATATTGATATGATAATGTTAACTAAATAGGTTAAATATAGATTAAATACATTATTAAAATAAATGTTATTTCCATTTACTTTAACATGGTTAAAAATTGAAAGCATGTATGTGACTTTCTATATATTTCTAGCTCCGAGCTCCTTTGGAGGATAATATTTTCAAAGTCCATAGACGGTATATAAAAGCCATGGGCCTTGGAAGATTTAAGGCAGATTTAGACCAATAAGTAACTGCATCAGTTAATAAATCTTTCCACTAATGTTTCAATATTGCTGTCTGTCTGGTTCTGTTTGTCTGGTTCTGTTTGTCCCCTACATCTTCAAAGTTTTTCTTTCCCTTTGGCTTTTATGCATTCACATAGTATTTCCCCTGTTATATATTTATACATAATTATGGAAAATCATAATCCCCGTTTCTGCTTTAATATCTGACCTTGCTGACATTTTGAAGCACTTGATTTTCTTAATTTCAAGTTTCCAAGGAAAGAAAGTTGCAATGATTTATATAACAATGTTTGCTAATGAGGGAAACATCCAAAGTTCATGGACACTCGGTGTGTCAAGATTTAATGAGAAATATGGTAACCTTGTTTGACTTATTTATGAGCAGTGACACTGCACTTTTCATATTCTTAGACATAGCTTAAGAAAGTGAGATACACCACATGTGTATATACTGTATTATTCTGATGCACTATATTAGATCTAAAATATTACACATATACACAATATTGCTATGTAACACATTAATTAAGACAGTAAGAAAAGAGACAGTGAGAGATAGGTAGGAAGAGAGAAACAGAGACAGAGAAAAGGGTGTTTGAAAAAGTATTGATACTTGTTGATTTACTCAAATATGAAATACCTAACTGGACTGTCCTTAATAAAAATACAGGAATGCTGTGAATTATTTTTATTTGTGAAGGAAAATTTAATAAACATAACATTCAAACCTAATATGAATGACACATTCTTCTAGATCCTTTAAATACGCTATCTATATATTATCTATTTTATATATTATCTTGAAAAAAATCTAATGATTCACGTGTTTCACTGAGGAACATAGTCAGATTGATCAAATATGTATAAATTTCCACCACTATCAATAGACCCAAAGCAGAATTTGACTATAAAACAATTTTTCATATACCATACTACCCTAGCATGTTAACTTTCTGGTTTAACCAGAGATTTCATTTTAAAGATAATAGGAAGTGAAATGATTGGTCTTATACATATGATACATTAAAACATACTTTATTAATTTTTATTAGTGTTATTGAACATCTTCAGTTGACTGGATATGTGTTGATTTTATTGACAAATTGATAATTTCTTTAAATTCCTTTAACCCATTAATTGCATCTCTTCAATTTCACTATATTAAGCTTAGTATTTTGATGTTATATTATTAGCCTTTTTGTTCAAAAAGTAACTCTGATTCTTATCGTATTGTAAAACCAGATTATAGAACTCAAAAATATACTTTTAATGACTTTTTAGAACTTTATTTAATCTACTATAAATTATTTATTAATCTACCTTTAAAATTCAAGAACGCAGCATATTTTAGCAGTGTGAGATGTTATACTCCAAATAAATATTGTGATTTTAAGGTGTTAGATTATTTTAATTAACTCCCTGAGGAAGTAAATAATTTAAAAGAATCTTTATACTCCTAATAGATTTTAAAGAAAAAAAATAAAACCTCACCACTGGTTAAGTTCAGAAATTTCTTGTATGTAAAATACTTAGTAATGAGAATCTCAGTGGTGCATCAAAATCTTTTGTAGCTATACTAAATTATCATTCAAGAAATATATTTCTCTAAATATCTTAAACAGGTATTTTGATTTTCATTTTAATGAAGGTTAAGGTTAATTTTGGACCTAAAATTCATTTTTCTAAGTTGTACTTAAAGAATTTAAAATTGTCCTTAAGATAAATTTTATCCATGGTTGTTGATAACCAAGTTCTTGTCTCAAACATCATTTTTACACAAAACATAATTGTCATTAATATCTATTGGGATCTACCAGTACATTATTACTCAATATCTCTGACATCTCTCTTTAATGGTCATCAAGATTAATTCTCTTAACAGAGATGACAGGATTCTTTTCTGCATACCTTAAGAGCTGATTTTTCTCTTGACTTTTATTAAGAAATAATCTATATAAAATTTCTGCACTAATAAACCACGATTTTTACAATGGAGGGTGAGTATGACCCTTCTAAGAATTACTAGTTTCTATGCTACTGATATTATTTCTACTTTCTTCAGTGACATCTTATCCCCGGCCTCTTACCACAATGATGGACAACAAACTGGTTCTACAGTTATATAACAGTAACAAATACTAAATCAGAGACACTCCAAGGAATTCCGGGGCCAAGTTTTCACAGTATTCCCAAAACTTAATTATCGTTTACAAAATGATACTTTATGTTCTGAGTAGGTCGTGTGGATAGTACCTGACCATGGCATCCTATATGCTATTAAATCATGTGCTTTATTACCCGCATGTTAATTTTTAATTTCTGCATAGCAAAATTATCACATGGTAATTGCTCTAAAAGCATTTTTTTAATTTTCTAATAGTTCTTTAGATCAGAATTCTCAGCCAGTCACAGAAGGTTAAGTCAATGTATTCCTTGGACTAGGCTCTTACCTGGACATTAAAGGGGAGCATCATCTTCCAAGCTCATTGCAGTTGCTGGGATGAACCAGTTCTTTGTGGTTGCAGGTGTGAAATACTTCTTTGCTGGCTCTCAGTTCTGGTCTGCTCTCAGCATCTGTGAGAGCTGCTTGCATTTGTTCTTTTGAACTAGTAAGGGTGCACTGAATCCTTTGTGTGCCTGTAAAGTCTCTGACTTCTGTCACTAGCCAGAAAACACTCTTTCCTTCTAACAAAATCATGTAATTAGAGTAGACTCACTGACAAAAATCTACCCTTTGCCACATAATACAATAGAAGCATAGGAAAAATACTGCAGGGAAATGGCCACAGGACCATCTTAAAATTCCACCTGTCATGTCCACTAATGTTTAATTCAATAACTTATTTAGTAACTACCCCTTGGAAAGAGTAATTTTAACTATATTGAATTTAAAATTTTAGGACAGCTGATCTTCATAATGATTACCTGATTAGATGACTGCAAGATTGATGAGAAACTTTATAATCAATTGATTGAAAATCACTAGTTTTCAGTTTCCCAAATATAGCTTTGCTTTACCAAGTATTATAAACTATGCTTACCCCACTCCTCTACGCCTCGTGTTCATCCTTCCCACAAAAGGGCAAATATCCCTTAAGTTAGAACCCAGGCTACACAAAGTATTTTAAAAGAAAATACAGCTGTTCACAGAAAACCTCACCACAGATGTTTAGAGTAGCTTTATTCATAATTGCCAATAGCTGGAAGCAACCAAAAAGTCACGCAGTAGGTGGATGGATACATCAACTGTACTACATCCAAACACTGAAATAGTATTTAGTACTAAAGTGAAATGAGCCAATAAAGGACAGGGAGTAAGCTTAAATGCATGTTACTTCATGAAAAATGCCAGCCAGAAAAGCCTACATCCTGGGTGATTTCAGCTGCATGACGTTCTGGAAACAGCAAAACTCTGGAGAAGAAACAGGCCAGTGACTGCTGGGGTGCGGGAGGTGGACGATCACAGGGGATTTTGAGGGCACTGAAATTACTCCGTGTAGTGTAATAAAGTTGGATGTATGTTATTATATATTTGATCAAATTCACAGAATGTACAACACTAAGGGTGAATGGTGATATAAACACAGGACTTCGGGTGATTATGATGCGCCAATTGTAACAGATGTATGACTCTCATGGAGGATGTGGATAATGAGGGAGACCAGGCAAGTGCCAAGGTGAGGGCTTTATGGGCAAATGATAACTTACTTCCTCTCAATTTTGCTGTGAACTTAAAACAACTCTAAAAAATAAATCTTTAAATTTAAAAAAAAGGAAATTCACAATCTGTTTCTGTCTTGTCCTACTATTAGTTTATTCTTAAACTAACTGGTGTGATTTTGACTTATTATTAACTTCCCCAAACAGAATTGTATTCTATAAAGAAAACACTTTCTTGCAAATGTTCCAGCAATGAAATACCAAAATAGCAGATACTGGTCATAGTGAAGATCAACTATATCCTGTATAGAAAATCCTAGATACCTTACTAACTGGTCAAATACTATCAAGTTCAGGATCACTTATAAATGCCTGTGGTTGGCTATATATAATATGTGTTATATCTGTTGTCATACAAGTCTATGTTTGAATTCTAACCCCTCATCCTATTTTTTGCATAGCCTTGCACATTGATCTCATCTGATTGAGGCTTATATGTAAAATTAAGAGTTAATAGTAAAATTGTTGTCAAAATATACAGTATATTTCAATGCTATTCTCCCTTTCATAATCTATTTCACACTGTGATTGATTTACTATTTAAGAAACTGAGAACCCTGGCAAAGAATGAAAAAAAATAGGTCATGATTGATACTTGATTTGTATTGCATTGTGTTTTTATATTTTGATTTATGATTCTGGTTAATTGATGGTATAATATTGACCTTCATTGACTGAATTGGAAGGAAATCTTTCCCAAGGGAAAACTCTGCAACAGCTCTGATTATTTGGTGTCACCTTAAACAACGGTAAAATACCATTTCACTTTTGGTGTGAGAGGGCAGCCTTAGGATTAACTTCTAATTCACACACACACATACACACACACACATACACATCTTTTCATAATATTAAATTTTAAAAGATAATACAATAAGCTTAGGAAAAGAATAAAATGTGTATTAGTAGAGCCTGAATTTGAATGGATTACAGATGAAGAATTGCATATCACTTGTTTTCTGCTGAGAAAAGAATAAGATAAAATATATTTCATAACACAGTCACAGAGATTTTTAGTCTATGAGAAAACAGAAAGTCTCGACTCCTGAAAGCAATCTGAATGCAGCATGCTTTTCAAAATATCACATGGAAGTGTTAGAAATGTTGAAAGTAGTGGAAATTGATAGGGTCTAGTCTCCTGTGAAATTGAGCAATGTATATTCCTGAGCTTACAAAGAAGAATAGAATAGATCAATAGCAGTTTGAACCTAAAGTCTGCAGTGCTATCAAGCTAGAAGAATAAACACAATATATTATACTGTTGCTTGTGAACAAGTTACTCTTGGTGATGAGGTTTTTTAGCAACAATTCAACCACAAATAATAAATGAACAACTATAATCTCCAAAGTAAAAGAGAATTACTAGTATAGGTATTCATTGGAAGGATTTTTTTTTTCAATTTGGATTTTGTAAGTTTTGCAATTTAAAGCCTTGAGACTTCTTAGAAACTAGAAAAAAAACTAAACCACTTTGGGAAGTTGTAGATAATTTTCTTACATAGAACAGAAATCAAAGTCAAAATACTTATTAGGCAAGTAATTTATAAAAACTGCTCTTCAGAAACCACATGTACATTCTCACTCGAATAATAAATAGCTCCCAATGTTCTTTCTTCAAAAACACAGAATTAAGAGAATTCCTTTCTTCAAAACACACAATTAAGAGAATGGTAGGATTTAGGGTGGGAGGTGGGGGTGCGTAGGGTGGGGGAGATTGATGGGGGGAAATGGAAACAACTGTAGTTGAACAACAATATTTTAAAAAGAGAGAGAGAATGGAAGCATGAACCCCTAAATGTGAGATAATATCTGTAATACACATAACTAATAAAAGTCATAATTGATAAATATTTAAAACATGCACGATGATTGTATATAAATCATGAAAGGCAGACGTCTTATTGAAAAATGAGAAGGGGCTAGAAGACTTAGCCATAGAATAAATGAAAAGGTACTCAACTACATTAACAATCACATGCATGCACACTCAGAAACACGGAGGCAAAGCGACACTCTCATGTGAATAGTTAAAAGGAGAAGACTGGCCAAGCTAAGTGTATTTATCTTCTATAATATTGTACATCAAAGAAAATCAACTAACTACAGATATAAACAGCATAAGTAACAAACTAAAATGATTAGTCCAAGGCAAATTCAAAGAAATGCACGCTACATAATTCCTTTACATAAAGTCCTAAATCAAGCAAAATATATTCATGGGATTAGAAGTCAGCCCAAGGTTACCTTAGAAAAAATAAAATACTATTGGGAAAAAACATGAGAGAGGCTTCTGAGATGCAGGGAGAATTCTAATATGAGTAGCATTCTGATTCAGGAGCTGGATGAAGTTCGCATAGGTTCAAATTACATTAATGCATTGAAATGTAATTTGTATTATCTGTCCTTTTTTCTCTATGTGGGTTTCCATGTTTTAAAATATTAATTAGAAGTAAATCCAAAGCATCATCAAAGAACTCATAGGGTCATTTTGTTCATTTCTCTCCTTGCAAGAAAGAACACAACCAATTAATCTCAAGAAAATAAATGCATGCACATTAGAAATTTCCTCTAAATACTCTCTAGAATGCTTGCTGAGATGTACCAGTGAAATAACAAGTAGATTGTAAGTCAAAACTCTAATACAGCCTTCTGAGCTTCATTTTTCTTAGGTTATCCTATCCATGCCACCAGAAAAGAAAACAAGTATCTTTTTATATCAACTTGGGGAGTGCTGGTTACTCTACTAAAACTTAGTGACATCTGGAATAGTGCTCCCAATTTTATATTTTGAGGGTCCGTGTTACATAATAGTTGAAAACATAGGTTTTCTGTCAAGCAGGGAGAATCAGCTTCAACCCTGGCTCTGGCACTGGAACCTCAGCCAGGTCGCTTCACCACCGTGGGCCTGAAGTCTGCACTGGCGAAGAACTCACTGTGCAAGTGCTAATCTTGTATGGTTAATGTAGGTCCGTGCGATAAGGCCAATAAAGCGCATCTCAGTCTCAGGATTCATGGCACATTGAAAATGCTCGATAGACATAACCACATTGATTCAAAATAATAAAGTGACATTCATAACAAAACAGAAAAGCACTTACTAGAAGTATCAGTGGAAGTCTGCTTATATCAAAATTATACTATTCTACATATAATTAGCTTCCACTTCTCTATTGAGTAACTCAAATATTTTAGACTCCTTTTCTAAAGATTTCCATTGTATTAAATTTCTTTTTGATTAAAGCACATTGAATTGCAGCTGATCCACGAGTGACTCAGTGGTCAGTACCAGACATTGTAACAAATAGGTAACTCACAAGCATGAGATTTTGAAATCGGTTCTCTGACCAGCATTAGTTTTAATGGCAATGAAGATGAAACTAACACTAGAGAATAACATTGCAGTTAAATAAGACATACAATGTCAAAACTTTCACTTAAGTCATTGCCTGTGGTTGCCTGGAATAAAATGCCCTCTGAAGTTATAGCTGTGGAGGAGTAAGTACTAGCTAATAGAACTCCTGTGCTACAAGCAAAAGACAAGTGTTTCAGAGTGGGTTAAATCCTACTCGTAGCACACACACACACACACACAAAAACTGAAGGAAGAAAACACAGACTTTTCTCCATTTAGTGCTCAATGCTATATAAAGATATCAGACCACACACACCCCCCGCAAAAAAAATACAAAAATTTTGCTATTGGTGGGTGATGATTTACTGTGTAGGTTGAATTCATGGACATCCCAGATTTCTTTGGTTATTCATTGAAAAAAATGGGACCTGAAAGTTGAAATGAATGCACTTAGATAATTCTGAGGACCATGACCTCCAATTTCTGAGCCTTTCTAGATCTCAGAGACAGTTCCTCTTCCCTGGCTGATGAAATCCTTTCTGCATGAAGGCCGTGTTCAGGTGCCTTATCGTTCAAGGGCCGGTCAGTTCACCATTCCTGAGTGACTCTTCCTCTGTAATTATATCCAGATCCCAGTCTATCACAAGGTGCCAGTTGAGTTTTACCTGGGATGCCAAAAATGTCGCATGGTTTTCAAAGTTATGTCTTTAAAACCATAGTTATTTTGTGAAAGAGTTTGCTAAACTAAGAGGAGAGGCAAAAGGGGTTAAGTTTAAAACATTACATCAAGAAGTGAAGAATCTCTCTCTCTGTCTTTTTTTGTCTCTTTCACTTAGATCTCAGAAACAGACTCAATGATAGTATGTGCAGCATTAGATTAAATCATGAGAAATTTCAGGATCGAGTTAAGAGCTGCTGTGTCTGATCCAGCATCCAATGCCCAGATGTACCTGTCGAGCAACTGAGATATGGCTGTCCAAATCAAGCTGTGTGTTAGGTGTAAAACACACACCAGATTTGGAAGACTTACTGCAAAACAAAAAGTAAATTATCATTAATAAATTTTATATTGATCACATGCTGAAGTGATAATATTTTAGATTTATTGGATTAAATGTATGGCTTAAAATTTTGTATTAAATATATTGGATTCGTATTTTGCCTGTTTCTTTTTAAGGTGGCTACCAGAAAATGTAAAATTACATAGTGGCCAACACTTTAAATGGATTCCTATTACACATCTAGAAGAAAAGAACTAAAGCCATGGAGTTCAAGAATTGAACATTTACCATGTGCGGGTGGTTTACCCAGAAGCCGTTCTCTCATCAATACTTGGACAGTCCCTTAATGAGAGGGCCGGCATCTTCACAAAATGCATGTGCCTTGGAAACCGTAGTGCAGGGCAGGGCAGAGGAAGTTGTAGCCATTGCACGAGACCCAAGTCCCCAGTGAGAATGACGGAATCCAGCCTTTCCCCATCATGTGCCAGTGCTCACAGGTACTGGAATACACAGCAAGGCCGGAGTGAGGATCACTGCCCCGAGGCTGTTTGGGATGGTGTGTAGGATGCAGCATCTGTGTTAAACCAGGCACCGACAGTGCTTGTGTTTCTTTCATACCCATCATGTTCCGGCCAGGTATCAAAAAGCAGACACAGGAGAGCCACAGATACTTGGTTTCCTTTTTATGGTTGCTGTTATTTAAGGCAAAAATGATTCTACCAGGAGTGACCAAGATTGTCTGCACTTTCCCCAGTTAAACTAAACTGTAGGTAGGCTTCTTCTTTGCTCTGGGCTCTATATTCCCTTTCCGTAATACATTTACTATACCAAATGTGTAATTATTCATTCTTAAGCTATCCTTTTGAGGTATAATTTTTTAAAAAACATCTCTTGGCATTCTTGCTTTTATTTTTTATAGTGGCAGTATGTGTGTATGTATGTATTATTCATTATTAGATCTATTGGAGAGTCAGTGGTTAATACGATTATATAGGTTTAAGTGAGCAGTTCTATAATACAAAAACTGCATATCGTATTGTGTGCCCACCACCCAAAACCAAATCATCTTCTGTCACTTTATATGTTTGACCCCTTTTATTCTTTACTACCCTCCACACCCCTCTTCCCTCTGATAATCACCGGAATGTTTTCTGTGTCTATGAGGTTTTTTTGTTTGTTCTTTTTCTTGTAATTTGTTATGTTCAGTTTTATATCCAACATATGAGTGAAATCGTATAATTCTTAACATTTTCTGCCGCACTCACTTGGTTTAGCATGGTAGTCTCAAGGTCCCTCCATAGTGTCTCAAGGGCCAGTATTTCATCTTTTCTAATGGCTGAGCAGTGTTCCATTGTATACATGTACTACATCCTCTTTATCCAAGCCTCTATCAAAGTGTCTCCAGTGGTATTTAGCTAAGAAAAAGGAGCAAAGGGAACTAGACATTGGATTTAATAAAACTGGAAGCATCAGCTTCACAGCATTTCTCCAAGAGGATTAACACTCCTTCCTCCCCTTCTGGTGGGAGATGAGGAAGGCAGGCACAAGTTCAATAGAAGTCAGAATGGTGCAAAGGAAGGTGCTTTCCCAGAGAGCCCAGTCAGTCCAGATGGGAAAGAAGGGACTGGGTGGGAGGTGGACCTGCTTGAAGAGCATGAAAGCTTGGGAACTTCACAGGTTGTTTTAAAAAGGCACTGGGTCTGACCCATATCCAATCTAATATAACCCTAGAGGAAGAAAGAAACTCTCTCTCTCGCCCCGATGACCTGCACTCTCCTGTGCATTCACACATTTTTTCATCATGTCCATGTAGTCCAGGCAGTTACATGACCCATGGCCATGGAACTCCACACACAGGCTCCAGGACAGAGCCTGAAACAGACTACAGCTGGGAGCAATGCTAAGTCTCCAGATGCTGGACTGGACTGGACTCTGATGTGGAGCATAAACTCTGGGCACCGGCCTTCATCCTGGCCCTACTGAAGACAGGATCGAACTTTTTCCTTGACTAGAAGGACAGAGGGGGGACATAGGGATGTCAGAAGGGGAACCCCCTTAATTTTACATCACTAATAAACCATACTGCAGAGCCACCTCTTTCCATGTGCATCTCAGGAAATTCATTTCCTTTAGATACTTCAAGAGCCCCATTTCCACTGGTAACAGATGACATTTAACCAGTAGCAAAAGGATGCTTCAACTGTTTTCGTGTCTTGACCACCATGAATAATGCTGTAATGAACATAAAAGTGAATGTATTTTTGTGACTACATGTCTTCAAAATTTAGGGGTAGATACCCAGAAAAGGGGTTGCTGGGACATATGGTAACACTATTGTTACTTTTTGAGGAGCCTCCAGACTGTTTTCCATAGGGGCTATACCAGTTTATGTTCCCACCAATAAATAAGGGTCTCTTTTTCTGCACAACCTCTCCAACACTTGTTATTACTCACTGGTCTTATTGTTAATAACCATTCTAGCAAGTGTGAGGTGGTACCTCATTGTAGTTTTGATTTGCATGTCCCTAATAGCTAGTGAAGTTGAGCATCTAACCCAGGAATGCATTTCTCAAGGACCTGGGAGCCATCTCTTTGAATGTAATCCTCAGGGGACACAGTGTCGTCATCTCTAATGAGAGGATAAGGCATGTCCCAAGTTGTACAACTATCTCCTGTCACAAGGATACCAGAAAGTTTACTTTTCCTTTGCATAAAGCCAGTTAGGAAATGCAGATGGCCTATGATTCCTCTTATTCCAGCTCCTAAAATCTAATCTTTTTAAAGAGATTTTATTTATTTATTTTTAGAGAGAGGGGAAGGGAAGAAGAAAGAGAGGGGAGAAAACATAAATATGTGGTTGCCTCCCACATGCTCCCTACTGGAGACCTGGCCCACAACCAGGCATGTGCCCTGACTGGGAATCGAACCAGCGGCTCTTTGGTCCACAGATCAGCACTCAATCCACCGAGCTATACCAACCTGGACTCTCTAATCTTTTTTTATTTATTTTTTAGTGGAGTTAAGCTGGCTTTTCTCCTCTACTGCAATGATTTTCAATAAAGTGTTCCTTGCTTGTGTAACTTTGTTCAGTAGAATTTTTGCTTTGACAGGAGATTCAACAAATACAAAGAAGGGAAGATGATGTAGACTGAAGTAGTTATTTTTGTTATTCAAATTTGTTATATTGCCAGTGTGAAGAAGATTATGCCAGCCACTTGTGGGGCATTTTGCCCATCCTCATAGTATTGCCGTTCTAGTCATAAAGCTAATGAAAAGTTATTAACAATCCAATATAAGCAGGATCACTGAAGACTAAGATGACTCCTAAGTGAGTATTTGAGCCATGCTACAAGGTATACATCCCAAGGTGCATCCACGTAATTAACTAGAATAGCTGAAGATAGGTGATATATAAACACAGGAAAAATGAATATGAGAAGACTAATGGAGGAAGGTTTTTGCTCATTTTAACTACAGTTTAGTGACAAGATAAAAAAATAGGACAGTTAGCTACCCTTGATTTTTTTTCTTGCTCTGTGGGCCTCAGATTCACATTCATCCTTCTACTGCAGTTAATTTTGAGTAAAGTTCAGCCTGTGGGAGACATCGTGTGAGATTGAAAGCGGGGGAAAGGGAGAAATCACAGGGTTTTTTTCCTTGTGTTTCACTCTGCCAGGGGCTGTGTTTATAAAAAGCAGGTCCTGCAAGCACTTATAAAGGATCTCATACAAAATTATGAATCTATCTCAAAAAAGTCTTAATACTATTAAATAAGTAATTTACTACTGAATTGAACACAGCAACAAATTCATGGATTAATAAAATCTGTTCATGGATTTTTGTCCCCAAAATCTAGTCACACCACAATAATAATGTGGTCAATGATTTTTAATATAACTACTAAAAGATAATTTGGAGACATATTTATTGTGTTAACTGGTGATGATAAATTGCTGCTTAAGAAGTAAGAGCATTATTTGAAGGAAAATAGCTATTTAATTACTTGAGATATAAGATGAAACCTCAAGAGTCTGGGTGTCCATAGAACTACAACGTATTGGGAAAGGGAGACAATTTATGAAGCTCATAAGAGAGTCTGGGTGGGGATTTCAATTCCGAGAAAATAGTTAGATGGCTGTTCCCCAGGAAGTCTTCAAAATTCTAGACTCTCTGACACCGTGGAGTTGCATGGGGTTAAAGTCAATGTTACTTTGTGTTTCTGGGCCAAGTTTATATTTGGGCTCCAAATTCCCTTGACTGATTCTGAGTCAGGTGAATGAAGGTGCAGTTACCAGTCAACCATCAAATTAAATCAAAACCCCAGAAGTCACGAAAGCAAAGGTTGATGAGGAATTGATTTGAGCCATTTTAAGTCTGAAGACATTTTTACAATCTGCTTTTGGGTCCTTTTATTTGGTTTGGAGGGGTAAGTGTTCTAGCATGTCCATGTGATATACACCTGTGTGTGTACAAACGTGTACAAATATACAGAGTTAGAGAGCATTTGTTTTAGAAAAAAAAGCTATGAATGTTTGGCACATAAGGAATTGTTAAAAATAATATTCAAATATGTATCACAGTATACATTTTCAACATTTTATTGAGACAAACAGGAAGTGTATATCAGATATACCTGGGCTGGTCTGAACATCCTACCTGCTTTTACTGCCAAGATAAAATCACCTGGAGATCTGGATCTCACTGTGTGGTTGGTGATTATACAAGCACTGCTTCTCCCCTGAAAGCTACAATACATCAGAAGCTAGCAGTGGTCTGGGAAGTGCAATGTCAGGAAACAGGAAGAGAGTTTTTTATGATGGTTCAACATGCAATAGTAGAAGAGTTACACTCCTGGAGGCAACGTCGTGGAGGGAAGGGACCGGTAAAGAGTTTCTGGTCCTGACACTGGCAGTTAAATGTTGCTGTCTCCAGGTTGCCGAGGGCTCGGAATCCTGGCAGGTTGCCTCATAAAGTTAAATGTCTCTTCTCTGAGTCAGTTTTTTGACCGTGAACCAACACTTATGAAAAACAATATTTGGATATATGAGTAGACATAAGTTTACAACAAACAGCACATACAATTCTTTTAACTATAGTATGGTAGAGCAGACTGGCTACAAGTAATTGCATACAAGAGCAGTTTTTACTGGACTTCAGAACAGCAGCTCAGCTTTCCTGAGAGCACTGATCACCCCTAACTTCTCAGTGCTATCAAAATCATTTCAGGACTTGAAAAAAAGCAGTGTTGTTGTCGTGAACCAATGGACTCTCTTACATCTCAGTTATGAGAAAATGAGATTCAGCTTGAGATTTAAAGAAAGAGAAGTAGCTGGCCTGAGACGAGAAGAAGAAAAAATTAAGCACAGTGTCTCTCAAGTGAGACAAAGTGGGCGTATTTGAGGTTCTGAAAGACAACCAATATGCCCAAGGCTTAGTGAGCAAAAGGAGGGACAGAATAAGGTTGGAACGTAGGTAGAGGCTGATCATACGGGCACTTAGGTTTAAATCATCAGTGCTTGACGGTAGGGGTGAGAACCCAAGAACTCAGTAGATGAAACAGCGGTGCTGAGAAGACCACAAAGCCGGTGGCATATTTTCAGGGAAGCTGGGATGTTTGCAAGGAAGCAGTGACTGTGGAGGACCAATACTCCACAACTGGAGGTGTTTTAAGGATTAGATAGCTGGGGATCTCTTATTGAGTAGACAGCAGGAAAATGATATTTCTTTGGGAGACAACCACTTTTAAACCTAGACAAAGCTGCAAAGGGATAGAAAAGTTGGCACATTACACAGTGTCATGCTATCTACAAAATCAGAGTTGCCTCAGTTGGAAAGTAAGCCTTTAAAAATCACAACCCAGATAAAATAACAACTAATCAAATCCTGCTCCCAGTATGTCATGCACATGTCTTACAATAACTTTTGCTCTTCAGCTCATTCTGCTGGGTGCTAGAGTACGTCGTCGCGAGACACAGTTCCTGTTAAAGAGACCTACACCCTGTCAATAGTCTATGATATGGATGCTTACTAGATGTGTGTTGTGCAGGTACCTAAACCCGCAAAAGATTGACTTTTTTTAATCTTGAAATTTTATACCTATTATTCAGACAGATAAGGTGATGGGTCATACACAGAATATCCCTTGGGTATTTCCTGTATCCATTTTACAGCTATGGAATAAACGAATGTGTAAATGGGTGCATGGGTGCATGAAGGTTCCAGGGAGACAGCAGCGAGACTGGTATGACCAGGGAAGTGAATAGAGTAAAACGAAAGTACCCTCGGGTCTTGCTGCCATTTCGTTATCTTCTACTGATTTTTCAAATCCATTACCCGATTTTGTTTTGAATGTATTATAACTTTCAGATTTCGTATTTAGAATTTAATGATGGTGTCTCTGTTTAACCAAACTCCAAGTAAAGGGAGCAGGACCTCTGCTGAATAACGT
The DNA here is from genome assembly GCA_028533065.1 of Trachops cirrhosus. Taxonomy (NCBI): domain Eukaryota; kingdom Metazoa; phylum Chordata; class Mammalia; order Chiroptera; family Phyllostomidae; genus Trachops; species Trachops cirrhosus. The sequence goes on along the minus strand of CM052548.1, from coordinate 11,076,702 downwards.
GACCCTCAAAAGCATAAATTGTCCCTGGACTGTCTGTGTCTTTAGTGCCCTCCTCAGAAAGCACTAAATAACATTTGTGGCCAATTTAACAAACACCTCTTAAGTTGACACGAATCAGTTCTAATATATCATTCTGAAAAGAGGCTTGAAAACTGTCTTTTCTGACATGACATCTGGTTAATCGACATGCATCCTCAGAAATAAATGTGTACTTTAAACTGAATAATTATAAGTAATTTCCAGTGGAGGCTAAAGCAGTACCACATTAGGAAAAAAATTCAGTTATATCAATCATAAAGCAATGTCAACAGACAAACTAATTACAAAAGTTGCAGCCCATTTAAAGTAGCTTCCTTTTAGCTGTGAACAAAATTTTAGTTGTTCCAATTTGTCTCATTTTACTTGATGAACATATCCCCTCTCTTATTGGAAATAGCCTCCAAGTTTACAAATGGGGTATTGATTTGTGTTTAATCAAGGATTAATGATTACTTTAATCAAAATGCTTTAATTAGCATAATTAATTCAGAATTTTATGGTCTACTAAAAATCCCCAAGATTCAAATTCTAGGCTGCCAAAATTTAATAGATATGGTTTTTGTGTGTGTGAAAAGCCTGTGCCTGAGGGTCCTATTAATTCTTTGGGGTCCATATCTGTCCAAAACTGTTCTTCCTAAGGGGGTAATAAAGATTCCATTGCAGGCTTGGATCTGTTCCGTAGAGTGTGTTTTATTACCATAGCATCAATTTTAGTATTGTAATTAGTAGAAATACACTGAGGTCCCTTACAAGATATTATATAAATTAATACAGATAATGAAGCATAATATAGTACCTGTTTGTAATCATATCTTAAACATTTTGTATATATTTAATAAATTAAAGTAAATCTGTGTCAGATTATTATGCATAATAATTTTCTCATTCTATCTCACTTTAGAAATTTCTAGTAAAAATAAATGACTGGTACTTTAAAAACTTGTAATGTTTTGTTATTCTGTATTGTGGCATGTTCTGTTTATGAAAAGAGGTTTTTAAAATCATTACCTCACAAATGATTATTTTTAACAACTGGTTTCATATGCTTTTCAAAAATCAACACACACCCAAACACACAAACACACATATTTTCATCTAAATAGATAACAATATCATCTTTGTTGCTCATTATGTGTTTCCAAATCATTAGTTCCTCCTTTTTGAAAAATTACTCTTTTATAATAACATCTGGTCCACTTGGAAAAAAAAAATACCACTACACCATTTTTCCACCCCTTTCTTGCTGCCATATGTTGAATTCTTGGAGATTTACTGTCCTTGAATGAAAAATTTTGTTCCTGACTCAAATCCTGTTCTCTTTTTCTCCGATTAGGTATTATATATTAGTGATTTTATACACTGAGTAAAATGAATCACCCAAAATCTTGAATTGTGTTTCTTCACTCATCACTGCTGCCCACTCTCTGCACATTCAATCCCCCTCCTTTCTCCAAACCATCAGGCCGTTTAGTTCTAAACCATTTGATGTCACCTTCGTGAGCTCTATTCATCAACACCTTTCTGGCTTCAGCACTTCTTGTTTAGACTTGATTCATTGCTCATCAGAAAACTCACTCTCCAGCCAATGCTCTCAAATCACTTGTGTGTCTTACACTCCATTTTACTATGACAAAAACAATTCTGGATTAGTCATTACAAATGCTTCTCTACTCTACATCCAAGTTTTTAAATATTGGTTAGAGAAATCAACACAAAAGTTCAGGCTATTTCCTCTTTACTTTTCATGTCTGGCTATACTTTTCCATTTTTGATATGAAGTGTTTTTAAATCCTCTTCTTTCCTTTTACCCATTCTCTTTCCTCTATTCTCATTCCAGAAGATACTGTCTTCTCTAGGAAAGAAGTGCTAAGTTCTGGTCTCCTTATCTTCCCACAATCAAATGTACTAGCTGACAAATTACCACTTTGTGGTTGAAAACAGCACAAGTTTATTCTCTCGCTATTCTGGAAGTTAGAATTCTGAAAGTGTGTTTTAAGGGACTAAAACTAAAATGTGAGCAAGGCTGCACTCCCCCTTGAGGCTCTGGGGATGTTCTCTTTTCTTGCCTTTTTCACTTCTAGAGGCTGCCTGCATCCCTTGGTTCATGGGCCCCTTCCAGCAATGGAGTTACTCTAACTTCTGTTTCCATTTTCATATTTCCTTTTTTATCTTGATTCTCCTGCCCTCTTCTAACTACCCTCTGATCACATTTTAGTCTACTAGGGTAATCCAGGTTATTGCCCCATTTCAGGAATCTTAATTTAATCAGAGCTTCAAAGATCCTTTTGATGTGTAAAGTAATGTATTCACATATTTGTGGGATTAGAACATGGGAATTTGGGAAGGGCATTATCCAGCCTAACATACCTACAATCATCCTTGCCTGCACACCTGTGTGTTTACCACTGCTTCTTCTTCTTCCTATTTTAATAGGAAAAAAAGTCCCTTTGCTTATCAAAAAAAAATTCACTCCTCTTGTGCTCTGTTCTTTGAATCTTATTTCAGCGAGTATTCAGAATAAGAATGTTCCTTATTTATTCTCATTTTTCTTATGGCACCAATTATTATTTTATTCAGAATTAGTGTGCCACTTACAAAACCGGATGTGAAAATAATTCTCCCCCTACAAAACGTCAACAGCAACAACACAACTCACCCGTGCACCACATATCAGCCCTGCCACTCTGAGCTACTCCCTTTGCAAGGGCTATCTGTGCACGTTATTTCTCTGCTTTATTGCCCGCTCACTCCAACTCACCTCAAACTGACTTATGTTTCCCACTTTTCTATTGGTACTGTTCATGTTACAGTCAATAAAGTCCACCATGTATTTTATATTAAAGTAAAATAAACTCATTTCAGTCATTTTTTTTTATTGTAAGGTAGCACTTCCTATTGTTTCTTTTTGAACTCACTGCTCACTCTACCTTCACTGATTTTTTAGCACCCCCCTTTTCTCTTTCATTCTAAATGTCAGCATCCTCTAATGTCGTGTCCTTGGCTCTATCCTGTACCTGTTATACCTGCACCCCTCTCCAGGCATATTGCCCACACACTGAGGGTGGAGCTCTTTCCAATTATAATCTCTGTCCTTATTAGGTTAGAGTCCTGCAGACTTTTATGTCAAACTTCTTACTTGGCACCTCTATTTGCTTTCTATCAACACCCCACACATACAAAAATAAAAAAACAGAAAAATTCATAGTGATTCTTTCAACAATAGTTGCAAAGATGTATACAACTCCACCAGTACAATTTTCAATCATGCATGCATATTTTATCACCCAGGCAATTAGATCACCTCTGATCTAACCTCGCTTCTTATACTTTCACCCTTCTCTTCAGTCCCACTTCTACCAATTGTCAACAAAGTGATCCTTTTAAAACGTAAGACAAGGTATGGCCCTCCTTTGATCAAATTATCAATGTGTTCTTATATCAAACAACATGTCAAGTACCCTACTATGGTCTGTAAGACCAGACAATACATTAGCTGGTGCTTCCTCTAATCAATTTCTGCACTTATCAGCATCTGTCTTGATGCCGCCTTCTTGGCTTCCTAGCTTTTTCTTGAACACACTTGCTAATTTCTCTGAAAAGAACATTCTTCCTTCGAGTATCTATAAGGCTTATTTCTTTAATTATTTACCCTCTCTTTACTTTTTATTCCTGACTATCATAACTTGATATATTAAGTATTTATCAGTTTACTCCATGATTCTTTCTGTTGTACATTCAGTCAGTGATGGTAGGAGTTTGCATCCTCCGTTTCCTGGCACCTGCTTAATTCAGTTGTTGAATACATGAATATATTCAAATCTCAAATCTCTGGCACTTACTAGCTACACTGTCAGAGCAGATAGTTCGTTAGTTATTAATGAAAGAGAAGGGATTAATAAACCTGACTATGTCAGGGAAACAGCAGTTCCACAGCCAGCCCGAGGTATAACTGGCACTGTCCTGGACAACATCTTGCCCAGTCAGCTAGGCAGGACAGACAGCCTCATAGCCACCCAAGTGGTGGGGGGAGGAAACCAGCATGGTTCCAACAGATTAACAGGATTAACAGGGGGTAGGGAGAAAACAGCACAGGAGAATTCCTTTCACTGAGAGTATGCACAGTGGAAGCCCAAATGGCAATGAGAAAGCTGGAGGAGACCAGTCTGGGAAAATCTGGGGAAAAGATCTAATCAGAGAAGGGTGTTATCCCCTGGAAAATCTAAGAAAGGGATGGGATCGTGGATGACAGCAGTACAGGTCTGGGGAAAGCCAGAAAAGGGACTGGATAGTTTGAAAGAAAATCTACTCTTTCCCAAACCAAGGAAATGTATGAAGACTTAGCAGGGACTTCAGGGCAGCTGCTACCCTGGAGTCTACCTACTCTCTCTGTCTCTCTGAGAGTGGACTCTCACTGGTCTCTTGTTGCTGTAATAAATCTTGCCACTCTTGCTAAACTCTTCCTTTGTGAGTGCCCTTAAAACTCTTTTCCTGTGACACCACTGAAGACCCGCAGCCTCCCATACCAATATGACTATTTACATGGTGTTTACCATGCAAAGCCCTAGTCATGTCACTTCTGAAACCTAAATAATGTTAGAGTCTGCTCTCATAGCATGAGGAAAGGATTATGTAAGAGAAGCCATACAAAGCATTTAACTCAGTTAATAAATGTTCGCTTGAATTACTTTATCCTATCTCTCTGATCTTTTACTCCAAACAGGCATGATCTTATCCTTATCATTTATAGAAAAACAAACATTATGCTTTCTTATGTGCAATTCTTCTACTCAAATCAATGTATTTAAGTCTACTAATGTAGTCTCAAGAAGTTCAGAATACTCACTGGGGGAAATGTACATGGTTAAAACTCAGACAGTTCAGCCGTCTTTCCTCTCTATCATTTATTCTCTTTCCCCTTGATATGCATATAAAGTTTATACAACATAGAGCTGTGTTTCCAAAACATAAAACCTTAAGAAAGAAAATCCTTATTCTAAAACGTTTTAGAGTTCCATGGTAGCATAAGGCAACTAAGCATTTTCATTTTTACCTTCAAAGTTTAAATTATTTCTCTCAAAATGGCTTGTCACCTGAAACTTCCAGATGTCTGACATCTGCTTTGTGTCTTTTTAAAAGACTGCTTGGAAATGATGGATGAGCAGCTACTAAGGAAATTCTTCTATATAATGCACATATTTCACAATCGAGCATTTGAACTGATACTCTTTTCACTGGACTAGTTTAATTCATGGCAGTGTGATGCAGGGTAAAGAATGATCACTTATATCCCAAATTTATGAGAAAAAATATATAGTCAAATTAAATTTTTCATAACATAACTTCAAACAAAACTAAATAGAGAAAGTAACGAGAGGTTTCTAAAAGACCAGACAGAAAAAGTACACCTGAAACTGTATAAGTTTGAACTGAAGTCAAGAGTTAACATAGTGTTTACGACTACCTCTATTTCTATTTGTCAGAATACAATTTCATAAATGCTAGAGCTGATAAAAACATACCATTTTATTATTAAATATCTGACTTCATATTCATAATTTATTTGTACACAATTAAAAATCAGCATGGAATTTGAGTCATTTTTGTACTCGTATGTTTAATTGTTGTTCAATTATAATTCAAGTCTTAGTTAAAGTATGCTCATGATAGTTTGAGACCAGAAAGATAACCAGTTTATTAGTACAACAGAATATCTGTATTGTCTCAGTTAAATACGTGCAGTCTTCAGAGCCCAGATAAAGTTTTCATTTCAGCCTAATAAACCTTGCTCAGGCTTCAAGTTTGAAGATCCACTACGTGAACGTATCCTGAATGTGTTTTTTCCATATACCTACTGTCTATGTAATTGTTCTTTTAGATGTAAAATTATGAAATTATCAGTAATTTATTCAATGATGCCAAGAGAATAACTCCAGTTTACCAGCAGATTAAAACTTCAGGTACTCAGTATTACTAGTACTATATTTCATGTAAGTAAGTAATACAGATAGCAAGTACTTTCAAATAAAATAATTGTTTTTTGAAGACATTTGCATAAAATATTTCCCCATAATCATTTTGCTGAATCTCTTAAATGGGGTACATGAATCTGAACTTTTATGCTCATTTTGTATTTTCTGTGTTTCACATTAGTATGTGCTTAGTTGTTTTAGTTGGTCTACACCTTTTACAGATAGGCTAAAAATACTCTAAGTTGTATACATGAGTACTCAAATTTTGTGTATGACTTGAGGAGGTTGATTCTTTGGAGTTTAACCCTTCGCCCCAGGAAGACTACTAGCCTCTTAGTTTCTACATGTTACAGCTCCTTCTGCATTAGCACTTTCTTCATGCAACCCTGCACATTTAAATCTCTGTGGTTAAGGAAAATCAAATCACAAAGAATTATTAATGACATAAAGATCAATATGTTCTTCTATGAATAAAACATGTAAAATTCAACACACATACTTCATTTCTCTATTTTTTTCCTTCATGTACATGTTTTCATTTCATTTCTAGGTGGTTAGCATCTAGTTGGTGACAGCTAGTTATGAGAGGTGACACCTTCACACAGTAATTTTATTTAATAATTGAAAGGGAAAGTTGGATAGATGGAATGATGGAAGCCAAATATGCTTCTGAATCTCACAAATCTGTGAATATACAATTTTTCATGGTAATGGGATTTTTCAGATGTAATCGGTTAATGATTTTGAGGTGAGGAGATTATCCAGGATTATCTAGATGGGTCTAATGGAATCACAGGGGTGCTTATAAAAGGGAGACAGACAGGAGGGTTGAGAAAATCAGTGAGTCAAAATCTTTCTCTCTCCCCTGTTTAAGCAAGATTTCTGTCTTGGGCTCAAGAAATAAAAGATGATCTAAAAATAATCTTAGGTTTCAGAAATTTGTCATAAAAATAAAAACAACCCTAAATATTTATGTATGAGGATATTTGTTAAAACATTTTTGTAACAGTGAAAAACTGGAAACCTCTTCATTATCCAAAAATTAAATTATGATTAAATTCAAACAATGGAATACTATGTAACCATTAAAGATCTTATTATAGAAGAATTTAATGACATGGAGATTTTTTTACTACATAATGTTAAATATAAAAGCAAGATGAAAAAATCTATCAATATGCCCTCAATTTTGTAAAATAAATGTGTATATGTGGAGAAGCTTATCAGACTTCTAATTTGAATTACCTCTAGACAGTGGAATCAGAGGTTATTTCATTTTTGTGCTTCTTTGTGTTTACATTGTTTTTCAATGAATAGATGATCCCTTTATAAATAAAAGTATAAACACACACACACACACACACACACACACACACAAAAGGAGACAGGCAGTAGGGTTAGAATCAGAAAAGATGTGATGATGGAGATGATGGAAGTAAATGAGAGAGAGAGAGTGAAAGAATGCTTCCAGAAGAAATGCATCCCTATTGACTAATGATTTGGGGACTTTGGGAGCTCCAGAACAATAAAATAATAAATTTGTGTTGTTTTAAGTCACTAAGTTTTGGTAATTAGGTATAGCAGCAATGGAAAAGTAACACAGAAGTACAGAAGATGGTGTGGGGAAGTAAATATGAAATGAATTGACATATAAATAAGTTAGAAAATTATTTCACTTTTAATTATACTATTTGATAATTGCAAGTAAGTAAAATTAATCATTTTATTAATTTATTTTTATCACTAATATTATGAGAAGTAATTAGCAGGGACGTTAAACAATGAAGAAGAAAATAAAAGTGTAGTACCTTAGGATCTGGTTTCAAGAAAAGAAAATTGATAATGTCTTAGAATGGAATTTTGAGAAAGACGGAAAAGAGCCATTAACAAATCTAAACCTTGGCTTGTCCAGAAAAAATTATTTATGAATTTTGCTCTAGTAATGAGAGAAGTAATATGTAATTTTCACTGCATCATAGTAAAAGTAGCATCATACACAAAAATACATATTAATATGTTTACATATATTTTATTTCTTAAAATAAAACTCTCAAGTCAGAGGAAAATAGGGTATGTGTTTTATAATATTTTAAGAAATCTTACTTTTTGGATGCACAAAAGTAGCTATTTCAAATAAAATAATTGCATGTTGTATCTGGAAGATAAAATGAGACATAATATTCATGACACTAGTTGATAGTGAATAAGAAATTTCATAATAAAATGTGTAGATATCTTATAGAAACAAGCAAAATAACTTTTGCATAATTTTATAAATAAAACAATTTCTATAAATTTGGTTTTTCATAGATCAAGGCCTGATCGTTTGTTTTTCAAGGCACTACAGCTGTTCTGAAAATTTTTGGCACCAGGAATTTTGAGTAGGCTTGGCTCCAGTCCTTCTGCCTGAGGGTGATAGTCTGTGGGTGACCATCCAACTGCAGCAGCAACATCTGGAGCCCAAGTCCCTACTGAGCAAAATCAACAGGGCAGGGCCAGCAGAAAGCACGCCAGATGTGCTATAATTATTTTGTTTGCAAAATAAGTTGTTTTCATATACTTCATCACTTTTAACACTCTTTTAGAAATCTGGTAAAAATTTGGTGCTTTATCCAGTGCCTTTGGCAGATTTAAAAATCAATATGAATTCACAGGCAATAAAAAAGAGAACTTTGCTACCAGCGCCTACATCTGTAAGGAAAGCCTGACAAATAAAGAGATTTTTAGAAATCAGTTAACTCAACGAACAATTCAGAGCCACTGTTAAGAAGGACTGATGGTATGATTTACTTATTCCTTTGCCTACATCAATCATTGTCAATGCCTAGGAGCACAACAGAAGGGTCATCTTTCTAGATAACGCACAGAAAAGATGATCCAATTTAATTCTATTTCAAACTCTTCAACAGTACTAGGCACAGAAATACAAAGATAAATTGAAGTGCCAATGTCCTCACAGAGTCCAGGAGCTAGAAATACTAGTACAGGGCACAGAAGACACCATGGCAGGTACCGTCTATTGCCTGGCCAAATGGGTGTACAACCTCCCTTCCTTCTCTGATACTGTTGAAGGAGAACACAAGTCCAGCTCAAGCCAGCAAAATGTAAAGTCTGCTAGAAAACTTTTGGCAAAACTTTTACTTCTTTTCAAAGGTGCAAGAGAATGGCTTTATCTTGCTATCCTTACCTGGAATATAGATTTGATGCTAAAGATTACAGCAGTTTTACCGTAATCACAAGCTGACAAGAGGAGAACGAAACACCAAAGCCTATGGTTGTGGAGGAGAATAAAAGAAAAAGAACAGGCCTTGGATGATTTGGCTGAGCAAATAGATGCCAGCAATTCCCCCTGTCCCCTCCTACACATACACACCGCTCTAATCTTCTTGGTACGTGGGATAAGAAATTTCTGCATAGTTAAACCTCTATTAATTAGATTTTTGTTACTTGCAGCTGATAGCTTTTCAAGCTGAAAAACAAAGCATAAATATCTTGTAGTAAAAAGGGGACAAAAATAATTTATTTAATTAAAAAGTATTAGTGAGGATTACATAGATTGATTAAATAATCTAAAAATAGCCCTGGATGGTGTGGCTCAGGGGATTGAGTGCCAGCCTGCAAACCAAAGGGTTGCTGGTTCAATTCTCAGTCAGGGCACATGCCTGGGTTGTTGGCCAGGTTCCAAGTAGGGGGCATGCAAGAGGCAACCACACATTGATGTTTCTCTCTCTGTCTTTCTCCCTCTCTTCTCTTCTCTCTCAAAATAAAAAAATAAAACCTTTTAAGAAATAAATAGCCTAAAAGATGTACATGTTCATGTATATAGAAAATTTTCACATATATAAATGTTAGGACATGATCACTATTAGAAAGAATACTTAATTATATAAGAATAAAGATTGATAAGCGATGCCATTTTAGATGGGGTTAGTGGAGATTTTTCTAGAGGAGAAGATGTTATAGTCACATGGATGAACAGTATATGTATGCTTTTTTTAAATTAGTTTTACTGTTCCTCATTTAATCTATAGATGAGGGAATGAATCATGAAATAGGACAATATATTTCAGAAAAAGGAAAGAAAATAGAAAATATGGAAAACATGGGAAGAAGCAACATGGTATATAAGGTATTGGGAAAAGAAAAAGTGGTGAAATTGAACACAAGGAAAGAATCATGGTCTGCTTTAAAGAATATATTGAAAATAGAATTTAATATTACATTGACTCTGCATTACAGTCAGCATTGTTTAGAAGGAAATGCCATCTAAAATATGGATACAAATACAGACATAAATATAAGTGAAATTTTAAATGTAAGTATATTTTTTTCTGGATGATCTAAGCCCAATGACACACGTATTTGCACTTTATATTGTTTATGTGCAATAAAAATGTTTGCATTCAATGACCATTATGTATTCTGTCTTCTAAATTTTGTTTGTATCAAACTATTTCTTACCATATTTGATAACATATATGATGCTGTTTGATAACATGTTACAGAGAAACTATTTGATAACATATATGTCACAGAGTCTACCTTTTCTCTAACCAAGTAAAAAGAGAAATATTATTATAATTCCCATCCTTCTTGAGTATACAGTAAACTTATTCTTTACTGAGTATTGGTATTCCTGGAGATAGAATCACATGTACTTATGAACACTTTTTTAAGTGAAAAGATTCAAATATATTTCTTAGTAATTCTGCAACTAATAATATAAATAATTATCAAAATAGAGCTTTGTTTTATGCCTAATAATTCACTGATACTTTATAATGGGCACTTCCTAACAATCATTCAAGTATGATTATGATCCCCATTTGATAGAGTAAAACTAAGTTAGGAAATATTAGTGAGTAGATGGTATATAGTTCTAATGTAAACACTGTTCCTTTGTTTTTGTTTATTTTCAATGAATCTGCCACCGGAGCTAAGCTGTGACCCTCTAGGTTGGTTCCTCTTACCTTTTTTTGCAACGAGTCTGTGCTTCATGTCTGGGATCCACTTTAGGGCACTTTCAAAACAGACCACTGTTGAAGATCATCTCATTGTCCTTGCTGCTCCCTTTGTCAGAGCAAAGCTCCTATCCTTCCCTCCCTTAGTTCCCTGTACATTACTATAAAACCAACAAACAATGATTTTTAAAATATTTATCTATTACATAGAACATATTACAATTATATTTTTAGAGGTTTGGGAGAGAATGTGTACACTTAAAGAGTGGAAGGGATGCTAAGAAATATGGAAAACCAAATGCAGGATATCTCTCATGGCAAGGTATAAATAATGCTTAAATGTATGCTTCAAATAATGAAAACATTTTTAGAAGTTGTGAGTAAAAACACAATTAAAAGTATTATCTGAACCTCCCCTTGACTGAATCATGGTTGGTGATTACACATTCACCCCCATTTAGTAATACATGTGCAATGTAGTGTGCTTGAAAATGAGCACTGGCAATGCTAACAGTAATGACAGCATACTATTTGGGGGCTTTATACAAATTGGGCATCATGTTAAATGCCCTATATAGATTACATCATTGACTCCTCAAAAATACTCCATAGATGGTATCTGTATTTTCTTTCTTTTTTTTTTAAAGATTTCATTTATTTATCTTCAGAGGGGAAGGGAAGGAGAGAGGGAGAGAAATATCAATGTATGTTTGCTTCCTGTGCATTCCCTGCTGGGAACTGGCCTGCAACCCAGGCATGTGCCCTGACTGGGAATCGAACTGTGATCTCTTGGTTCACAGGCCCACGCTTAATCCACTAAGCTACACCAGCCAGGGCTGTATCTGTATTTTCAAAGTGAGAAAACTGAGGTGTGTAGAAAGTAAGTGGCTGAGACAGGGATAAAACCTACTCAACTGTGACTCCAAAGGCCATACTCTCAACCTGCAGAATGCATCTCCATTTGGGTCATAAAACATTCCATAGGATTAAGCACAGTGCTGTACATGGAAAACTACACATTTAGAAAAATGTGCATGGAGATAATGAAAGAGAGGAATGGTTTCATTAACTTACAATAAAACCTACAAAATCACTGATGTTTTAGTGCTACTAGAAATTGTCAAATAATATATGGTGAAGTACATGAACAGTGTAAGTATATAAGCAATTTTGAAAAGATGCCAAATTATAACAATTAAAATGACTCTTATTTGCTGTTTGCCAACTTGGATCCTACACTGCTGGGGTGGGGTTAGGAGGAGGGTGGGTGGTCAGGGACAGCAACAAGAAATGACAACAGTAGTAGTGTAGAAACATAATCACTTAATTTTCTCTGAGGTATCATGGAGGTTTTATTTTTCACTGGGCATAAAAACTATATTATCCATATTATAGCTTATTTCTAGTTTTCAGATCTGATTTTATTAGCATTACTTTATGACCAAGCCCCTAGCTAAGTGTGAATGGACATTATTACATTGCTCTTTCCCATTTCCTGTTTCAAACTCTGAGCTCAATATACTGGTGGATTGGCAAAATGATACCATCTACTTCGGGACATGGAATGATGCACATTTAATTCAGAACACAGGAAGAAAGTTAAAAATGATTACAAGAACTATTCCCCAGGAATGAGGTTATGTTCTCTTATGAAAACAGATAAATGCCAAAATAAACTCTATTGGTTGAAGAAAGTGAGTGCAATTTTCTTTCATAATTTTTATGTTTTTTCAATATGAAAACAAAATTGGTCCATGGACTCATCATAACAGGAGGATTGAGATGCTCTGAGTATGGGGTACGCCCAATAGGAATGCTCAGACTGAGCAGAGGATAAAGTTGACAAATATTTGCTTGTGTACCTACACTGTATATGAAAGCATAAAAAAAGGAGGCCCTATACTCACTAGCTGAGTTTTGGAAGACAGGAAAAGACTAGGGTAGGTAGAAATCATGGGAATTATTCATTTGAAGTCCATTTAAAAATACTAGAACAACAGATTCTAATTCTGCAAGTTCATCTCTATGACACATTAACACACACACAATTGTCTGTTGGCTATAGTACTGGGTTGCTTCCTAATTCTAGGTTTGCTATTCATTAATTACCATTACTTGCTTAAACAACACTACAGTAGTATGACTTAACAAACATTCTTTGAAAAGGTGCTATTACCTTTTCAAACATGTGTATTATAGGACAGATTTCTAAGTCATTTTTAGAACTGTTTTACTAAAATCCAATAAAGTTTTCTTGCCATTACAACAAATATAATTCTAGAATATTACTCTTCTTGTGTATTTATTTATATTTAGAGGGGGGAAAGAGGAGAGAAAGATCAGTATGTGATTGCCTCTTGTGTGCTTCCTACGGGGGAACTACAGTGTAACTCAGGCATATGCATTAGACTGGGAATCAAACCCACGACACTTTGGTTCTGAGGCTGGCACCCAATCCTCTGAGCGACACCAGCCAGGACTGTGCTATTTCTTTTTTGAAAAAAGTTTTAGTAGTTTGAATCACCTAGATGATAAAGTTCTGAAATACTAACAGATTCTCCAAGGTTCTGTGATAACCTGAATTCAGTCATCATTTTTAGTCTCTTTTCCAACAAAAGATCCAACTACTTTATATTCTAAATGGCTTTAAACATAGCACTCATCTTCTATAATTCACTCTCATTTATTCACTCCTTCATTTATTCATTCAATAAGCATTTATTGAGCCACATGTTCCAGGTGTTAGCAAAAAAAAAAATGCTGTATGTGAAAAGGTGAAAGATACTAAAACAAAGATAAAACTGATTAAGAAAGACAAAAACTGAAAAGAGGAGTTCCGGGATTGAACATATGGGGAAACATACTTGTCTAATAATATTTTAGTCCAAGAGGTGGAATTAATGAACTATGCCTTTTCCATAAAAGGAGGCCCCACATTTAATACTTTTCTTGTCTTCTGTGTTTCTCTCTGCAACCATGTTGTTACATTTGAACACCTTGCCTCACTAACATTGCCTTTATAGCATTTAAACATTGATATTTAAAGTCATCTGCCCAGCCTCACTTATCCTATTGTCTTTTATTGAATATCTTCACTTTGGGAAACTCATTCATCCCTAGAGCTTCAGTGATTCTTACTGGTGGATGAAATCCACATTTACTACATTTGCCAGTACCTAGTTCTAGTCTATCTAGCCCATACAACTAACTAGCTTCCAGATTCACCTGTCTGAATGCCTCAACAATAGCTCAGTCAATTCCTAAATTTAAATCCCAGGCATTGCTTTGAAAGTACTCCACTCCCCAAACAGAGCTAAGTGTTATTTATCCTGAAGCACAAGCCAGGCAATTCTGAAGTGTATTTATCCCTTCCTCCTGCTCCTCACAAGCCACAGTGGATGTACAAATCCCTAAGTCTCAGATTTTCTTTGCAGTTTCTAAGGCTGCATTCCTTTTGTTCTTCATGTTGAATCTGCTCAGGTCCTCTCCAAACCAGTGTACACAAAAAGGCCCAACACATTTCTAAACTGATTATTTTACTCACTTGTTTAACATTTCTATTGGTTTTCTGTTGTTATTCAGATAAACAATTCATTTCCTAAAATGGCTTGAAAGCCCATTGGTCACTGCCTACCTCTCTATCCTGATTTACAGCTAATCAGTCATGGTTCCTTCTGCTTCAGTCACACTGACTTTGCTTCAGCCCCACCCCTGTTCCTTGTTCTCTCGCACCAGAGCTTCCCTGAACATTGTTTTCCTTCTTTCTGCATTACTTGTTCCTTTTACAGCCAATTGTTTGGTAATCAATATCAGACTTCCTAACTTTCTACAAACAACAGAATTTAAGATAGCTATACATTTCCCTAAAATCATTTTCCTCATTTTCTATTCAAAATAAGAATATTTTTAAATGATTTTAAATGGATCTCTCACTGTATAATTTTTATGATTTATTTTTCCCAGTGCCCGGGTATCCATTAGACCAAAAGTTCCACAGTAGCAGGACTGCGTTTCTTTTTGCTCTCCGTTTTATTCCCAGCATCTCACTGCACCCCTAGTACATAGTAGGAAATCACATAATGTTTATTAAATAGTGAGTGAATAGATGAGTCTGATTCTGTAATTTTATGAAAGTGATCTAAACCACTTGAAAAATTTTAACTCATTGAAAATCTCTGGTTTAATTAGGAAGATATTATTTCTATAAAATTAAGATAATTGAATTATTGAAATCAAAAGAAATAAAAATAAAAAAGATTTAAATATTTCACTACGAATTTGGGGGCAGTATTTAAAATATTGTGCTTTCTAAGTAATCCTTAAATATTCCACTAAGTGCAGGGATAATTGCAGTTTACTCTTACACATTTTTACAACTTGACCCACAATAATGCCTTGATAAACATAAAAATAACAGGACATCATTTATTTACATGATGACTTATTGTGACATCCTGTGTGTAGTTTTCTTCCTTTCATCTATGACCAATGAGTCCTCCTTTAGTAATACCGTCACAGTATTGCTTTTTTTTTAGGTAGAGCCTATAAAGCATCTATAACTCTTAGAACCTTTGTGATTTTCCTTCAGAGTACCTTCTGAAGTCAAAGGTCTCCAAAAGCAAAGATAGAAGCTATAGATGGACTCAGTAGGGAAGCAACTACACAGAATGAGTTGAATTATACCATAGGGACCAGCTTTGAAGACAGTCTCTTTCGGGTCAAGCTGGAGTACAGTGTAAATGTCAAACAACCAATCGTACAAACCAAGTTCCCCTGTGACTTCAGCAGTGATGTATAGTAGTCAATTATGAGTTCTTCATACTGATTAACTCCATTTATATAGTTACCAATCTATTCCACAAGAAAGTCCACTGGCTATGATGGACTTATAACCTTTGCAAGGTATCACACTATGCCTTTTATCAACCTGTACTGCCCATTTCAACATGTCTTTGCAGTCAATGACATTGCCTACAATAGAACCATGATTGTGAATAAAAAATAGAAGTAAAATAAAAGTCTGGTGTTGAACGGCTTGTCTGAATCTGGAAACAAGTCCTATATTTTCTTTGTCATAAAACATGCTATTTTTAACTGTAATGAATCAATTGATTTAATTTTACATAAGACATTTAAGTAATAAAAACAGAAGCTATCAAATATCACATTTTTCGATCTAAATTAAGATTAACATACAACAAGGGAAGGAAAGAAACCATTATATGCTTTATAAATATAAGGATATATGATTTGCTGGTTCAACTAACTAATGACTAAAAATTTCTGAATTCTTAGATAAAGAATTTGATATTAATGGAGAGTTATGATTCTTATAAGCTAGACAACTGACATTAAGAAGATAATTCATATGAATTAAAGAATATTTTATCAGTTTTAAAATTACAGTGGTGAGAGTAGCACATAATTTCATAATAGCTAGGAAAGGGAAAAATGATACATTTTTTTAGAAAAGAGAGATAATATTTTTAGTTTAAGATTAACAATATAGAGTAGAAATGTCATAAAACAAAAAAAAATATTTGAATGCACCTACATTGTTATTCTATCCCTCTGTTCCATAATGGTTAAGTTTAATTTGCTAATGTCAATGATGCATCATATAAATTGACTTAGAATATAATTAACATTCTTCTGGCATCAGTAAACTTCAATTTATATTTTAGCTGTTAAACATATAGCAACTATATATATATGTATATATACACACACAAATATATACATATACATACACACGTATACTAATTAAATACTATAATAATTCGATTCCACTGTAAAATATCAACGAAATCATTTTCAAAATCTGAAATATATTGTGCTTATCTGAATTTCTTGTTTTTAATCGTTTGAACATTTAAAAATCAATCAAAACAAAAATGCAATCTAAAAATAGGTGTATGCAATTTTCCTTGAGTATTTTGGTAAACTATTTATATAGACACTTTTAGAATGAACTTTTTATCCTTCTTGGAACCTTGCTATTGTGACTGAGAATTTCCTTGAGATACTTGGGAAATTTTCTTTAAGTAAATGAATTTATATCCTACTCACTTGATCATTCGTCTTGAATGTATCTATTCCTATTTTAAATCACCATCATAAGTACATGTTGTAACATTTTGTTATGCACCAAGTTTACAGTCCTGTCGTCTCCTTCCATCTGTCTATATCCATCAAAGTATTCTCTCTGACTTTAAAATAAACTTTAAATTCCTTGACATAAACCAGAAGACTATAACTCATTGTGATAATTAGTTTATTTGTAAACTTAGCTAACATATAACCCTAGTTATTTAATTAAAAAAACTGATGTAGTTAGTCCTGTGAATCTTGATGGCTAACATCTACACTCATTTGATATTATGTAAAGTGAATTACCTTCGGTAAGGTGGATGGACCTCATCCAGTGATTTGAAAATCTGTAGGAGCAAAAACAGAGGTTTCCTAGAAGAGAAATTCTGCCTCGGCATTATGGCATAAACTCCTACCAGAATTGCTAGTCGACTGACCTCTCCTATAGATTTTGAACTCACCAGTCCCCATGATTTCATGAGTCAATTCTTTAAAATCAATTTCTTTGGTTTTAAACACCCCATTGGTTCTGTCCCTGGACAACCTGATTGATACAGTAAGTTAATTCTGTGCTCTCTTTAACCTTATTTCCCACCACCCTCTCCCTTGCACAAGCTACTTTGGGCACAAATGACTGGAATTTAACATTCTTGAACTAGAAGTGGTTGTATTTTCCCCCTCTGTTTTTTAGATTTCTAATTTGATCATTATTATACTGTATTGTTCTATCTCTTCTAGAGTTCCACCTTTTTTTTTGCCCTGAAAACTGCCAGCTAAAAATCTTGTCATTGCAAGTAGGATTTATTAAAATAAAGAAAATTTTAAAAAATTTCAGATATTTTCCATTTTTCTCTTAATTATTGTACATGTCCTCCAGATATTTTAGTATTTTCTTTTTAATTTTTTGAGGAAAAAATAAATATTTACTTAAGGAATTAAAGGAAAAAGATTTTGGAATTTGCATTTGGAAACAACTTCTTCAAAAACATTATCTCTGACCTCAATTGACTTCCCCACCTTATGTTTGTCATCTATCATCTGTCATCTATCTGTCTATCATCTATCTATCTGTCTATCATCTATCTATCTATCATCTATCATCTGTCTATCCATCATCTATCTATCTATCATCTATCATCTATCTGTTTATCTACTATCTATCATCTGTCTATCATCTATCTATCTATCATCTATCTATCTATCTATAATCATCTTCCATGTATAAGTTTCAGCAACATTATTTGAAAATTCATAATAATCCAAGTTAAGAGAAATATTTGTACAGTCTGGGTCTTGAATGTACTTATTCCTTGTTTATATGGTTTAAATGATGAAACGGGTGAGGTGGATATTTAAAGAAACTTGATAGCTAATTTGTTTTTTATGTATTCTAGCAGAACTTTTCATTTATGTTATTAAACTATGTTTAGTCATACAAAGTTAATGTTACATATATACTGAACAGTTTTAATACTTGTTTAGTAATGTTTTCTTTGATGTTTGTCATTTTGGCCATTCTGAAAACATTTGATCCTCTTTCCCGAGAAAAAGAATAACACATCAAAATTATAGCGTTCTTCTATTTTTTTAATATCAGTGGATTGTTTGCTGAATAGGAATATTTTCTTGCTAGAAACTAAGAACAATATAAAATTTCATAAGTGTTTCCAACTGAGTCTTTCTCTTTATTGTTTCCATTCCTTTCTAACTGCAAACCTTTCTTCTCTGAACATAGGATATTTACTCCTTAATAGGCTTTCTCCTCCTGCTGTTTATTCTTTAGCTAAAGTCATAATCCTACATTTATGACATTATAATCATCTCTACAGTCACTAATTGTTCTAAAATGCTACTTTAGGTGAAGTTATGCAGCAGGGAGTGAATGAAATACCAAAAAACAAAAGTACTATTTTCAACTCCGTACATTTTTTTTCTGTGTGTGAGGAAAAGGACAATCCTCAAATAGAGGTTGATTGCCTACAATTGTTTCAGGTTCTAGGGCTTAAGTTTAAAGAATAGGTTTTGATTCTTAACTTACTTTTTTGTGCTTATTAACATTGATTTTAATCATTTTATGTATTATAGAATACAGCCATTATTTGTGCTGGCCTCACAATACAAAATTCCCAGTTATTACAGAATATAATTATTTAGGAAAATTTTGTGTTAGAATATCCAGATGAGAATAAAGCATAAAATAACAACATTGATTTTTTTAATTGGAATCATATTTGAAGAATATCATTTATGCAATATTGGATTTCTCTTTCATGGAGACTCCGATATTGTAAAATCTTATAAATTCTTATACAGTTAATATAATTTAATACAAACACAAATATGACTTCAGAAACAATGAATTACGGTATTTTGTAAAATCAGGTATTCCCTAACAGAGCCTTCATGGGTTTTCATTGAGCACATTTCTCAGAAAGCTTCTTAGAATTCCTCTCCAGACCATCTTGCCTCTCTCTCGAATTCACGATTCTGAATGTATCCATCATCACGTGATTCCTTCTATCCCTGTGACTTTTTCAGTAACATCTCTCTTCCCTTCACTGTTTCCTTTAGCTTTCTGTATCATAATGACAGCCTAATATTGGAATTAAATTAATCCCTGCTTACGGCCTGATCTATGTGACCCCCCAAACAATTTTTCTCCCATCATCACATTTCCTTGTATGGGTGTTTCATATTTTCTTTCATATTTTACTTTCCTTATAAAAGGGTTCATGGGCCATTTCTGACAGATAAATGTTTTGCCCATTTTCATAAGACAACAATTTCTTAGTAGACTATTAAAATAAGTAATGCACCATTCCATTAATGCCATACTTAGAGTGGGATATTATTAAATGTTTATCCATCTAATTATTCAATTTATCAACTTAAGAATAGCTCCAAACCTAACCTTAACACTGCCTTTTTAAACATAGTAATAAACTAATTGAGAAATAAAGAACACAACTTACCAAGGCACGGTGCCCCCTGATTAACTGCTTAAATAATAGAAAAAAGTTTTCGTATAGCAATTATTTCTTTTCCATAAATGGAAACTTCAAGTTATTCAATGAAGCAAGTAACTTTTATTATATCACATTTATATTTAAGTTAGTGAATTTAGTCATTCTAGATTAGATTTAAGTTCCTAACCCACAATATTTTCTGTTATTGAGTCTGCCAGTGAGTGTGCATGCAAGTCATCTGCACTGTAGGGCCTTTAGTTTAATCATCTGTTTTATGTGGACATAACTCATTAGAATGTTATAGTTCTATTATAAATCTATAGGAACTTAAATAATAATATATGAGAAAACTAGGACTAAGAGGAGGAGACTACAGATATTATATAGACTCTTGATGTCCTAGGATTGGAAAAGATTTGAAAGAATCAACAAGAGTTCAACACCACCTCTTTCTGCTTGAATTATCTCAGCAAATGGCAATCCAGCCTCTAAGTGTTTCCACTAACAGAAGACCCGAAAACTTCCTAGCTGGCCAGTTTCAGTTATGGACAACTAACAGTCCTTTCATGTAATGAATTAATTTCTATCTCCTTATGACTTCAGTCACAATTATGAGTTCCTCTCACTGAGAAACATGGTCTAATTTTTCCAGGAAATATATTCCAACCCTTGAGTATAATTATTACAGGCCCTATAGTATTTCTCTTTTACAAATTAAGCCCTGTCGTTTCCTTCAATTATTCCTGAAAACACATGATTAACTGTCTTAACACACTCCTCTGTGTATACTCACATTTTTCAATGTACCTCTGGGGTGTGATGCCCATAAATAAACTCACAACTCAGCTGTGAGAATTTAATCCTGGGACACGTGGGATCTTCTATTTCTTGAATGGACACAGTCTTTTAATTAACTTTGTTCAAGGTAAAAACACATTTTTATAATAACCCAAGCACATGCTTAGTTTCAATAAGGAAATGCTAAACTTTGAATGTTCTTTGGAAATAAAGTCACTGCACAAACCCTCTGTATTCTTACTATTTAGCAATAAGTATTTGATAATTACTGTATCTATTTTCAAAATGTTTGTGTTTGGTATGAATGTTGAATGCAACTGAAAATTAAGCATTAATCAAATTCAGAGGGGACATGGGTTGAGAGAAATTTGAAAAAGGGGGGCAATGAAGAAGCAATGGGCACACAGAATTCAACTACAAATTAGATGAGAGGTAGAGTGTAATTGTCTTTCAAACATATGCTGACATAGGGACGTGTATAGGAACGATGAGGACTATTTGGAGTTAGAATCAATGATGATGGTGTCATCGTTTTTAGCCAGATCAACTAAAGCAGAATGTCTTGCATTGGTGAGTAAAAAACCGAACTTCAAAAGACATGATCCTCAAAGAGAGTTGGAACTTATTGCAACAAGATCCAGAAAATACTCTTAGTTATTCATATCCCTTTGAGTTCAGCCTATGTGGGATGAACTTTTTTGACATGGGAGGAAATAATGTGATTTTTTTAGTTACAAGAGATCGACAAGTATTTAATCATCAATGCATTAACCACCTCTAACATAATTTTAGAGATATTAGTTGAGTTAATTAATAAAAAAACAGTGAAGATTGTGTCTTTCTGGAAGTGGAGCCACATGGAACATTTAAGTATTGATACTGATAAAATATTTTAAATACATGCACATAACATTTTAAGGTATATGAAAATAGAATATAAATATATACAATGCTATTACTCCAAAAATGAAAATTACATAAACAAAGAATAAAATAGCTAGCAGAAATAAACCATTTTTTGAGATAGGAAGAATGGAAAAAATGTTAGTCACCACTTTAAACATGCCTTCACTTCCCTTGTTGAGGAATCAAATTAAGCAAAACTAAATGTATATTTTCACTATTTATAAGATATTTACTCCCAAACAAATTGGCATTCAAAGGTAACCATGAAATCAGGAAAAAAGCCCCTCAGGGCCGGCTGCCCACTGCCACGAAAGCCAACCTCGTGAGGCAGGCTCTGGGTGAGAAGGAAAGGGGTTTGTTCAGAAGCCGACAACCTGAGAAGATGGCAGACTCATGCCTTCCAAACCATCTCAGCACCTCAGACGTCCCGGCTGGGTCACATAGGGGAACCATGGGAAGAAAAGGATGAAGGAATTTCTGGCGATGTGCAGCTTCTCAGCTCTTGGACGGTTTCAGAATTATCTCCCGCCCGTGTCCTCATGTGGTTCCATTGCTCCATCTCCAATTTCACTGCTGATGTTCAGGAGCAAGACGTACAGGCAGCGTTTCTGTTAGTTCTGATATGAGTTGCTGAGCTTGTCCAGGGTTGAGAGTCAGAGTCGTTCTTTGGTCAGTAACTGCTGATGTCTACAAAATACTCATAAAAAAACTTTTAACGCATGATTTTTCTATGAGTCTGTTAGCACAACCTATTCTATAATTATGACTTGAATAGTATGTTTTTTTCAATCACTGCTATAATTTCTCACTGTTACAAAAGGAAGGAAGAGGGTATATATATATATATATACACACACATATATACACATACACACACACATATATGTATATATCTATATATATATATATATACACACTAACAAAAACCAAGCATAGGGATACTAGTTACAGGGAAATCCACAGCCATTATTCTCAGAGATTGACATGGTAATTATATAAAAATAAAAAGTCATATATACTTTAAAATTTTTAAAAAGTAACAAAATTGATTTACTTTATACATCAATATTATTACCTAAATATTCTATTTATGCTATTAGAATATATTGCACACTACAACATACACAAAACACTGTAGAGGAACTAAGTATTAGTTTACAACATAGAAAAATATATACATATGTCAAAATAAGAAACATATAAGCTATAACATAGACTGCACTGAAAATTTATTGTAATTAAATATAAACATATAATTTTAAAAATCTAAGTGCTAATAGTTTTTCAAAACAGAAACCACTCTTCTGAATACTCTTAAGAAAAATAATTTGAAATAAATATGCACAGCATTATAAATGAATTCATCAAGAGATGATAAAAACCTTTGAACATTTTCATTGATAAATAGAATTAAATATACCAGACACCATGTGAAATTTGGAAAATAATTACAAAATAAATAAAAATACAACAGAAAATAATATTGATAGTAAAACTGAAAAGCTATAAAGTCAAAGTTAAAAAAAGAATTAAACAAAAATTTGGGGCTACAATATGCAACATTACGTCACGGAGATGCATTGTCCATCACGGTGACTATAATACTGTGTTAATAATACTGTATTATGCTTTGAAAGTTGCTAATCATGAATCTCAAAGGTTCTCATTACCAGAAAAAATATTTTTGGAACTACATAAAATAATGATGTTAAGTAGACATATTGTGGTGATCACTTCACAATATCTGAAATGTCAAATCATCATGTTGTACACCTGGAACTACTATAATGTTATATGTCAATTATACTTTAATAGAAAAATAAGATTTTTGGCAATTTCAATATATTCAGTGGAACACTGGTACAGTTTTCTAAAGAAAAAGAACACATGCATACACATAACGCACACACAATTCTGTACAAGCATCTCCGACAGTCCATCTGGCTTATTGAGTAAGAGCCACAACTGACCTTCTCATTTTCTTGCCTCCCTCCCCACTGTGTTCTTTATTGACTTAGCTAAAGAATTCCCTGAGGGCCTCCTGAGATCCTTTTAACTACTCAAAAAGAGAATTTTCCAGCAAGAGAGATTTTCATCTCCAGTCAGTGGAAGTTAGTGGCTTTTCTGTTAGAGCAGGCACAATTGTCTGGCAGGGAATCTCTTCTTTCACAGTCCGCTGTGACAATGTTCACATCTTTCCTTCATTAGTGGGAGCCCATTCTCTCCCCAGACCTCCAAGAACCATCCTGCCTGCATAGTATAAGCATATCCTGTAATCATTTCATGGCATTAAACTCCATGCAACGGGAGAGTAAGCCTATATTAACAAACTTTTTTGCAAATCTATTTTACTTCCTTTAATCCTCTCTTCTTAACAAACCCAGAAATTGTCAGATCAATTTATATAAAGATTTGTCTGTAGTTACTGGTCTGGTGAAGAGGACACGAGGGTGGGTTCTGAGGAAAGCAGCATTACCTTATTAAGACATTTAGATTTTTGCATAGGCTTTAATTAAGCAGGATTGGCTTTCAACTTCCTTTTCAACCTACCTTTCAACTAGAAAGGGTGAACAGTTACGTACATAAATAACTGTACTTATTATTCTGAATCTTGTTATTAGTCTATGCAAATGTTCTTAACTGGACTTAAGATATTTGTTGATTAATTCCCTAAGCTCATTGATACATAAAATTTTATTGATAATCTTAACTGTAATCTCACTTTAATTACAAGGGTATTGTATGAGGCAGGGCATTCCTTTCTGCTTGCATTCCATCCCATTTCAACCAGGAAAAAGGTTTAACAACTACACTGCAATGATATGCAATGAGTAACAGTGGGGTTCATCAGCTAGTGTTCAATCCTACAGCAGAACCCCATCTTCAGAGTCTGATTGTGTGGGTCAGATTTATTTTCTCTCTTTTAATTCAGCTTCCTTGCAATCCACTTTTATCTTACTCTTCCAGTTCGTGCATATACAGGTTAAATGATTTGTGCCATTCCTTTGGCATATAATGTCTATTTTCTTAGCCTGCCTAGATCTTTCCTAGTTGACTCACATAGAGATACAGCCTTAGATATCGGTGCAAGGAAAGGAAGAGGAAGGTGAGAAATGTGTTAGCTTGGGTTCCCAAGAAACAGCTGGCAAAATCAATCCAGATAACATGAAATCTAGGGAATGTGCTTCAGTAAATCCCGGCACCAAAGGGAATGAAAAGGATAAGGAATGGAAACAAGCTGGGTAAGCATGTAGTCTCAGGAAACGTAGCTGCAGTTGCTCTGACTTAACAAAATGAAACCAGGCCCTTGTATAGACATATCGGCTACTGGACACTCTAGGAGTACAGGCTGGGTGAATGAAATTTCCCAGAGTAGAGGTGGCTTCCGTCACTTCTGGCTAGATCTCTGGAGAAGTGGAGGGAGGTAGGAAGAGGAGGAGGGGATGGCTGTGAGTTAATGGCATTCAACTCTTACAGCTGCTGGAAACTGGGTACGCTCACCCTTTAATTGGGAACTGGGTGAGGCATTGACATCATCTTTTAAAAAGACTATCCATTTTTTGTACTTAAATTACCTTGCAGCGTAACACTAAGAATCTACCTATTTTTACTTGCGTCTGAACAGTAAAGGAGCACGCCGGATGTTAGCTAAGGCTCAGTTACTGCTAACATTGTAGTGAATGTTCTCTAAATATGGGGGAAACATAATCTTTCTTAGGTCTTAGTCTGGTGAATTATTAAAATAAAATTTCAAAGACAAAATTTAATCCATAAACTGTTAGGCATATACCTGATATTCTTAATTCCATACTCACTACTTGACCAAATACCCACTATCAATTTACAGAAATAAATAATACTTGAATGCTATGAATGAAATGTGCTATATTAGCCTCTGTGCATCTCACACAGAGGTTGCATCTGTTTATTATAGCAAGGGTTCTCCACCTCAGCACTGTTAACATTGGGGCTGGATAATTCTTGCTGTGGAGTTCTATCCTGTGCATTGCAGGGTGTTTAGCAGCATTCCTGGCCCTTAACCCCTAGACACCACCAGCTGAAAATACTGGTTCACAGCATAAAGTACAACATAAGGAAACTAAAGCATGACACCCGCTGTCATGACACACAGGTACGCGGTTATCTGAGGATGACAGATTTAAACTTGCTCAAGCAACTAGCAGGGAAGAGGAGTTGTACCACATTTTGGATGATGCTGAGATTCTCATTAATGTGCTCAGCTTTTCTCTGAAAGCCTACCATCTAGAACAGATTAAAGACAGTGGCATTCTAGGGTAGTGAGACTTTGTTAATAACAGAGTATGGATTTTTCACATCAACTCTTCAATATAACTGGTAGATGAGTGGAAGCATTAGAACAATGAAGAAAAGTGATCAAAATATACAGATCTGTTGAGCAGCAAAGTCGAGAGTGGGCCAACAGAAAATATAGAACTGGCACCTATAGTGGGCTGAAAAATGGCTGATCAGGAGTCAAAATCCTTTGTGGCTTTTTCCTAAACATTCCAAGGTGGGAAGACTCCTTTCACGTCTGTGATTCTTTAGTACAGAAGTGGAAATAGAATTGAAAGACAAGTGATGATGATGGTTGACTGGAATCACACACTTCAATTAGAACCATTTTCTTCAAAATCCATTATCAACAGATACTAAAACATTGCCTTTGCAGGGTCCCTGTTCCAGTTTTTCGCCACTTCCTCTCTTAGTAAAACTTTAGACCCTTGGGATATATACATATATACAAACACACACACACACACATGTGGACAGTTGACACACATGTTATTGATCCCAGCAATGTCGATAAAAACTCAATTCACTTTTGTTGTTATGACAGAAAGGGGAAAAGAAATAACATAGAAAAATTTGGTGCCATTTGATGATTTTTGCATCTACTGTGATGTAAATTCTATTTTTAAGTTTTTTTAAAAACATTTTATTTATTTATTTTTAGAGAGAGGGTAAGTGAGGCAGAAAGAGAAGGAGAAAAACATCAATGTGTGGTGGCCCTTCATGCGCCCCCTCCTGGGGACCTGGCCTGCAACCCAGGTGTGTGCCCTGACTAGGAATTGAACAGGAGACCCATTGGTTCATGGGCTAGAACCCAGTCCACTGAACCACACAGGCCAGGGCTACTTTTAAGTTTTTAATGAAACTCATATAGCACATTTCACATGTGGTTCAGTGGCCTCATTCTATGTTACATTTCCTCCTTCTCCATTATATTTTGATTCATACCCACACTTCCCCTCCTTGGAGGCAGAGGATAAACCTGACCTATTTTATATAATTGCCATTTGGATTTGTGAAGATTTTCCATCTTGAAAGTAGAATTTTTCTAATGAAGTGTATTTTAGTAAAATGTACTTTGAAAATTAAACAATTGAGGTGAGCTGGTTATACTGAGTTCCATTAAACAAATCTTAACAATAAAAACAAGCAAAAATAAAAAGGATTTTCATCATTTATCGCTATCTAACCTGCTGCAATAAAACTAATTAAAAAATCATTTTCATTTTTACAGTAGGTAATAGTTTCAATTGAGACTCTAATAACTGCAAAAATTATTAAAACATAAATGTGTTTTTATACCAAGTATCAATTTTCAGGTTGATTTAACCACAGAAACTGTATGATTTTAAAGTAAAAAATGTATTACTCATCAAGTGAGTCATATTAAAGGGCTCTGAACACTGTTTTTTAGAGTATTTGCATATTAAATATTAAGGGGAATTATGAGTGACATCTATAGGATGCAAATTTAGATGCTCTATGTTTTGGCCACAGGCACACCATCTGATATTGCACAGTGTCTTCTTTGCTAACACGAATTCTCTGCCACTGATCACTGAGCACACAGCCAGGCGCACAGTAAAGGGAAGACGGCCTGCAAGCACCGCTCCCCGTGCTGGACTTTCATTTTGCCTGTAACGCTTTCAAATCCTCATTGTAGAACAAAGTTGCCTTGCCCATTAAATTTGAACGGAGCTTTTCAGGGCTTCTTCTAATTAGGTAGTTCTTCCTCTGAGATTCAGTGTCCAACATCAGATAATCCATCCTCCTTTATGGAAAGAGCATTGGTGTCTGAGGCATCCGGATTAATACAAGGACGTTTTCTTATTTTTAGCTCATTCTTTCTTGTACTGAGCTGAATGGAGTCCATACACAGAAGCTTTTCTTTTTCTGCCCCTAGTGCTGTACATTTTCTGTATTTAAATACACACATTCATTCAAATGCAAGGTGCTCTACAGAGAACTCCAAATAATAATAGCACAGAACACTACTACATTCTATATTTTCAAATATTTGAGGGTATGTAGGTATGTACCTAACATCTTTCAGGCTAAAATTGCAAAACTTCTTACTTATAATTAAAATCGTCTAACCTCCTAAACATCACTGTAATTTATATATGTATTTTTGTCTTCATTGTCATTCTTGTAGGCTTCCTGGTTTTCCTCTCATATACCTAATAGTGTCGTGTTAATTTTGCTTTCTCCGGGGTTAGTGATCCCTGAAACATGCTAAAAAATTAATTTCCTATTCTGTCTGATTAACATCTGTTAAGCAGCTTTCCACTATAGCACAAATACAATTTAAAACCTTTGTTACATATTGTAAAAAGACCCTGCTTAATCTGACCCTTGCATTCTTTCCCAACACCTATTTCTTTCCATCTTCCTTGTTGAGTACACCAGCATTCATTCTGATATGAAATATCCCAACCTCTGACCTGACTTCAGACCTTATCATTTGCACTTTCTTTTTCTGGATTTCACTTCAGCCTCCCCTTCCTAAGAAAACTAGCCACACTTCTGCAGTACTACATACAATGAAACCGACTCGAGTTATCCCACCGCAGAAACTGCCTGCCCTTTACCAAAAGCATTCACTGTTCTTCCGGACTACATTTCTAAGGCAAGGGTGTCAAGCTCATTTTCACCAGGGGCCACATCAGCCTCACGGTTGCCTTCAAAGGGCCAAAAGGACTGTATCAATGTAACTGCTCCTTAACAGTTAAGTGAGAGCTCGGCACTGCCACTGGGTAGAAACAAGGTGCGGACCAGATAAAATGGGGTGGAGGGCCGGATCTGGCCCTTGGGCCTTGTGTTTGCCACCTGTGTTCTAAGTCATGCAAACAAGTGGGATGGGGGTAGAAGGGATGTGTGCCACTCTGGGAACAAGATTTTAAGAATTAGTATATCTCCTACTCCTCTCATTTACTTCTTCCTGAATTGGTGTAACAACAAGTCCCTAGAGAGATGCAGAGCCTCGGAAAACCTGGTTGCTGAGGACTGAGTGGAAGACAGTGATGTCCTCAGAGAATATTCTCCCTGGACTACTAAGCAAGTTTCATGCTAACACTTTTAATGGTCATCTTCTGATGCTTATTTTCATTCTTTGTTCTATTATGGATCTGGATGATAGCCAAGCACAGTTGAAGTTAATGAACAACAACAACCAAACAGAGTTAATACGTTTGGGCTATGTTTTTGAATGGGTAAGATATACAATAAGTAAATCAATACATATTTAGTATAGTTGCAGAGAGAGAAGAGCAGTAAGGGGATAAGTATGCTAATTCCAGAGCTGTGGCCTTCCCCAAGAGCAACTAATAAGCTTGCAAAAAGAGTTAGATCTGACTTTTGCAGAATGCTGGAATCAGTTTAAAACCTTGCCACAAAGAAAACAAGACTTGGAAGAAAGAGGCTGTTATTTTGCTGAAAGAGTGCAGGGTCACGTCTTAAATGCCCTTGCTACCATCTCCCAGGCATGAGGTTGGAAGAAGCAGTGAAGATGAAGAGGTTGGTAGCCTGGAGACCTGGTTCAGCTGCCAGCGCCAGAGGAAGGCGACAGTGTTCTCAAGGATGGCGGTGGTGACCTCAACCAACGTGGTAGCTTCCTCAAGAGCCAGCACAAAGTGTTCTCTTCTTTTTGCCTCATTCAGAATTATTCCAGGGCTGGGCGGCACTCGGGACAGATTTTGCTGAAACCATTTAAAAGCACAGTTATTGGTCACTGCGGTCTGAAGCAGAGAACATTTCTTTTCAAAAGTGTTCTGGTTGTTGAAGTTCACTTTAATTTCCATATGTGTTTTTGAATGAGTTTGTTGGTTTTAACCAAAAATACTCGTGAGATGTTTGGGGGACTATGTGGAATCATCACATCAGTCTGGGGAAACAGGCAATGTCACATGTTCCAATCAGTGACGTGGAAAATGGCAGGCTTTACCTGGATCTTTGGTTCTTATAAAGTTTTGGCATAGATATTTGGCATTTTTGTTAGAGATATGCCAATATATTCTGTGCCCTGTGGTATTGTTTATACTCATATCATTTAAAAATGTCAATAATCTATTTTTGTTATGTAGATATATAATGGATTTTTTGCATATTTGTCTTAGATTTTAAAACATTAAATTCAAATGTACTTATTACTTCCAGTAGCTTATTAAGGACTTATTTCATATTTTCAATGCATTGTTTCATGTTTTTGAGAGTAGACAGAGCTCTATTTTCTTCTTAAACTGTTGATTTGCATTTTATCTGCTTATTGCCCTGGCTAAGAACTGAAATATAATAATAAAAATAACCCAGAAGTATATATCTGTTTTGTTCCCAAACTTGGGGAAAATAATTCAGTCATTGACAATTAAGTATGATGTTAACTGCAGATTTCTAATCATTCAATTAATCAATTCCATCATTATCTAACCCCCCATACCCTCTTGCACCTCCACCCACTCCTCCCCAACAATGACCACACCATTGTCTGTGTCCGTGAGTTCTTTGATCTTTTCATTTTTGCTCAAGCCCCTCCCCAGAGCTGTCAACCTGCTCTCCATCTGTGAATCTGTCTCTATTTTGCTTGTTAGTTCAGTTTGTTCATTAGATTCCACATTTGACTGAGATCGTATGGTATTTATTTTTCTCTGACTGGCTTAATGCCCTTAGCATAATGCTCCCCAGGTCATCATATTGTCACAAAGGGTAAAATTTTCCTCTTTTTTACTGCCAAGTGGTATTCCATTGTGTAAGTAAACCTTAGCTCTTTTAACCACTCATCTACTGATGGACACTTGGGCTACTTCCAAATCTTAGCAATTGTAAATAATGTGGCAATGAACACAGGGGTGCACATATTCTTTTGAATTAGTGTTTTAAGTTTCTTTAGTAAATTCTCAGAAGTGCAGTTGCTGGGTCATTGATAAACTTTTTATTTTAGAATAGTTTTAGATTCACAAAAAAAATATAAAAATGAAAGAGAGCTATTATATCTCACATGCAAGTTTCTCTATTATTAATAACATGTATTTCTCAAAATTTATGATGCAATGTTGATACATCACTTTTCTTACAATGTTTTCTAGTTTTTATATTTGATGAATTTTGCTGTTATATATGATTTGAAACAAGTTCTTTCTCACTCTAGTTTCTAGAAGACTTTCTTTGCTTCGTCCCATTGAAACCAACTGTGCCTAGAGATTTTATTCTAGGAAAGGTTTTAACTTAAAATTCATTGTTATGGATAAAACTATTCACATAAACTGTTCTTCTTAAATGAACTTTAGGATTAGTATCTGAAAAAATTGTCCATTTTAATCTAAATTGTAAATTGATGGTTATATTTTTAAAATAATAAAAATTATCATCACTTCACTAATGATTACTTGATTAGGGTACTCAAATAAAAATATAAAAGATACAAATTCCCAAATAAGCAAAAATTGAATGCTTATTTGAGAATCTGTGTCTTTTTTTATTTTTTTACTTGATTAGTCTAGACTAACAATTTTTTCAAGTTATTGATCATTGAAAGAGCTGTGTTTTTTTTGTTTTATGGATTTTCCTTGTTATTTGTCTGTTTTCAACTTATTTGACTTTGGTTCATTTTCCTATTATTTCATTCATTCTGATTTCTTGGAGTTTAATTTTTCTTATTATTTTATTATTTTACTGTGAAATATTAGGTTATCTGTGACAGATCTACATTTTTAATGTTAGTGTTTAAGGATATAAATTCCCTAATTAGCAAAATCTAAATATTTTATCTTGTTTTTCATTTTCATTCATTAAAATATATATTGTAGTTTCCTGCATTGATTTTTCTCTTTGAACCATAGGTAATTTAGAAGTCTCCTGTTTAATTTGAAAATGTTTGGGGGCTTTTCTGATATTATGCTTGTATCAGTTTGCAGTTTAAATCTCTTGTGGTTAGACAAATTTCAATTATAATTTTCATTTTTGAAATCTTTTGAAATATTTGTGCACCTATGATCTATATTGTTGAACATTCCATTGAATTTGAAAATAATGTTTATGACACTGTTATTCTGTCAAGAATTCTGTACAATGGCAATTATGTAAAGTTGTTTGTGAATGTTCTTGTACATCTTTCCTTATTTTCTTCGTAGTGGGAGAAGCATACTGAAGTTTCCAATTTAAATTCTTTGTATCATCCTTGGGTACCGTGTAAGTTTTTTTTTTAATGTATTATGCACAACTATGTTAAGTGCACACCCACTTAGAATTTGATTTCATTTGGAAATTCCTTTTCTATCCCTCTTCCTTTTTGGAGGCTCATATAATGTCGGATTTAATGCAGCCTTCCACTCCTCAAACTCTCTTCTGTGTACCTTGTAAAGTTTCATCCTGAAAAACTCTAGAGTCGCTACAAAATCTCCAGCATGCCTGTAGCTCTCATGCTCAACCACTTGAGCATTTCAGCAATGAATTAAGAATTGTAATGAAATTCTTCTTACTCACTTGTAAGGCAGTGCTATCTTCCACTTACCTCTCGACATAAGTGAGCTAGTCCTTGGGTTTGGTGTCTCCTTACATTCATGTGTTTCTTTAGATTTTAGGCTCTCCTGTTGTAACTTCAAATATTCTCTGATTTTTGGCTTGACTTCAAGCTTCAGTAATCACTGTGATCCAGAACATCTGCCTCAAAAGCTCATTCTCAGGATCAGCCCACCAGACAGAGGCAGCTCGTCTGTTAAATCACCTCATTATTGTGCACTCCTATCTGCTTGTGTCACTCCCCCGCAAGACTCCTTTTTATTCTAATTACCCTTCCCCATAAAAGAAACACTTTTTCCTGTTTGATTTTGAGACATTCCTGTTAGTGAGGTCAGAGTGCTTCCTATTGAAATAGTCTTTTCAAGTAAAGTCTCTCCTCAACCATCCCTGGATTTGTATTTTGATCAACAGTCGGAATAAGTTCCTGCATATGTTCTGTGATTGATGCATGTAAGCTCACTACTCACGAGGGTTCCCCATTCACAGATATGACAGCTTTGCTCAGCTCTCAGCTTTATGAAGTTTATTAGCTTTAATTATAATCGTTCATGGGTTCAATCTCCATGCTAGTTTTAAAATCCAAGCCATAAGCATATATCCAGTAAAAATGTACCCAAAGTGAATGCAACTTTAATTCCAATTTGCCACTGCGGTTTTGAGTTCTCTTTTTGGTTAACACTTGGATATCTTCTTCTCTTGTTTTTAAGATTATCTATATATTAAAATTGCTTTTGTATTCAATACTTCTATTTGAGACATCATAAAATATAACATAAGGCATCTTAAAATATCAGTTAAATTCACTATAACAAGTGAAATTACACTTAGAAAGTTTATAAAATAATATGTTAAACATTATATACCTGTTAAAATAATATACCTGAGCACTATGGATTGGAAAAGCAAAAAATGTAGTTCACATTAAGTGAATAAATAAGTTAAAAAGTAACAATTATAACAGGATTCCTTTTGTTAAAATATGTTTTAATGGTATTAGCATAGATATAAATCTTGGATGAATACGTATGAAACTATTAAGAATCGTTAGCTTTAGGAGGTAGAATTAGAATGAGATTAAGAGCTTTTTCTCTGAAAGCCTTGATGAATAGCCTTTTGGATGGATTGAGTTTTCTTTCCTGTATTTCTTTTTTTCTCATAAACAATGTATCAGTAAGCAATTGTGTGAGTACTTCTAAAAGATACATTCACCCTCTTTATCCTCCCTACATCCCTCTTCCCCTCAGGAAACCACCATACTATTGTCTGAGCGGGTAAAGAGGTCAAAGATACAATAAAGGAAAAAGATTAGACTTTGGGTGGTGAGCAGACAATGTACTACATAAACAGATGATGCACAATATAATTGTACAATTGAAACTTATATAACATTATTTTAGGCAGGATTGTGGAAAGCTAGGAAAATTCCTGGGCAAGTGGAATAGGGAAACTGTGAAAAAATAATTTAACAAAGCCAAACAATCTAAACAATTTATAGACAGCTAGTGAATCACAAGATCTTATCTGCCCTAACCAATGTTACTTGAGAGAAAATGATCTACACTTCTCATCCCTAACCAAAGAATAAACAGTTTAAATCACCCTAGTCAGGAAAATAGAGAACAGAGACCCAGTTAACACCATTTGTACCAGGCAAACCCAAAGACAGATGAAGTCAGGAGAACAAATTGCAGAAACCTGGCTAGAGCCGGAGAGACCCAAGATGAAAGTATAGCAGTGCAGCTGACCAGAGGATAATTCCAAGCTCCCCTCTATGTTCATTTTGATACATCAGCATATTAGAAATGCACCTGAGAAGCTGATGGATATTCTCCTGTAATCCTCCCTTAAGATTCTCGCACCCAGAAGAGGGATAAAAACCCTCAAGACAAAGACCCAGTGCAGGCAAGCTCTGGAGCACGCCCATGCCTTTTCTCTGGCATGAACCTCCTACTTTCCTTCCCCTAAACTGTTAGAGTCCCCAGGAACTTGCAGCCAGGGGAGCAGTGCACAGCGCCAGCTCATCCCAGGCTTAGCACTTGAACCTGTCTCCAAGGAAGCCTTTTCCTCAGACTCTCCTGTGAGCTGAAAGCAGCCCCTCCTTGGCTCAGTTCTTTCAGATAATACTTCTAGGAGGCAAAGCAGAGCCCCGCCTAGGCTCTTTCCTGTTGCTTCTTCGACTCTACATCCTTGCTCTGTTTCACTGCCCCCAACTTTAATAAACATATTCCCAAAATCACCTGGACCCCTGTTTTGAAATCTCTGCCCAGTGTCAAGAACCACTGACCAGCTGAGATAGACCTGCTCTGGGTTCAGTCCCCTTCAGGTGACATCATTAACCAATGTCACCATAATAAACAAATTTAAAAAGATACACTCATAGACAATACTGCCTAGAACATACATTTTAGAAGTATTTTGGTAAACTTTACCCTTAATTTGTGCTTTCTAGAACTTTTTTATATTGCTGTACGTCTAATTGTATTTAACATATACATATATTTTATGAATATTTAAGACACAGCATCATGACTATAATGAATAATACTGTATTATATACCTCAGAATTACTAAGGAACTATAACTATATCTGAAAAGTTTTATCACAAAAATATATAATTATGTGAACTGATAGCAGTGTTTGCTAATGCTATCATGAAAATCATATTACGCAATGTTATATTCCAATTTTATCTCAATACAAAATAAAGTGTAATTTAAAGATAAATATTAACTTTTTGTGTGTTTTTATTTTGGGACAAGAAAACTACTTAACCAGAAAACCTTGAAGAAATCATAAAATTCTGTCTCCATATGAGAAGAAATTAGAGGCAAACCACTTGAAGTAGGAGAGACTTTTTTTTTTAATCATAGAGAGAGAGTGAGAGAGGAAGGGAGAAAGATAAAAACATTAATTTGTTATTCACCTTATTTCTGCATTGATTGATTGATTGCTTCTTGTATGTTCCCTGACAGGGGATAGAACCTGCAAACTTGGCGTATGGGGATGATGTTCTTTGTCAGACAGGAAATTGCCTGGTATGGGGAAAATTAGTTACCTCTTTCTGTCACTCCAGTTGTCCTTTGAATCCATTATTCTTTGAGAAAACTCATTTCCCCGAGTTTTTAATGGAACTTCAGAAGTTATAACAATCGAATTCTACATTTGCTATCATAAAATGATGATCTCGGATACTTTCTGCTTCAGTGTCATTCAGTGAACCTTTAAAATATACATTTGTTGTGATAGGAGAGCACTTTGGTAGGAATGTTACTATTGTCTAGTAAACATTGCAATGAATAAATATTTCCTCATTCTCCAGATGTGGTTTTTATTCTGCTTTACTATTCACGGTAAACAACAGACTGGTAAAGTAGACAGCAAAGGTTTAATGATGAATTAAATTGCATTGCATTGACATTCTCTAAGCCAGTAAGCTCTATATAATTGATTTTCTTTCAGAGGTCAATGTGAAACAGCAGTTTGAATGTGACATCTCCAAATAAATTCTGATTGTTGACCCTTGCCATAAATGTCTTTCTGTATATCATTAGCTGAGGCATTAAACCTGTAAGTTTCTCCACTTGATTTACATGGTAAGAATAATGATTTTCTATGAGAGGATCATGAGGGCAATTGTTGAATATGCAACCTTTAAGACATTATAAAATATTGAATCCAAGTTATTAAAATGCAGATGAAATTAATATTTTCTTATTTAATGATAATTATAAATATGTTTTATCTCAGTGTTTACATATACAATTTGTGTTGTAAATTATATATATTATTGAAGTCAAGTCTTATAAATTGTCAATGACTTAACAAACTTAAATGTCAGAAAAATCTTTCATATTGATAAATAGACAATGAATTACAATATTTGAAATTAAATTGTCATTTTTTTGCCCTTAGGGTTTTTATTTACCTTACACGTTTTTTGATCTTTACAAAAACTATAGTGGCTTGCATTATGTAGCTCTTGAAGTATGTTCAATTTACATTCTAATGAATATTGTGGGATTTAAAAACTGAAAGCATCTTTATATTATTCATGTCACTATCAACCATATTTTGTTGTGTATAGTGCACATTTTTTTGGCCAAAGTTTTGCAGAGAAAATAAAGATGCTCATTATTCATGGGTATAATGATTACACACCATGGGTATAATAACCCCATGTATAATATGCACAAATATGTGAGTGCTCGTTATACATGGCAAAATATGGTATTTTAATTATATGATTGTGGAACAAACTCTCTCTATAAATGGGAGCAATTGGAAAGTCCAAGCAACCTAGAGATATTTGACCACTAGATTGAAATACAAAAAGAAAAGCCCTTTTGGTAGGCCAAGCTGTGGCATGGAATCGCATTTCATAGTTTCTCCTTTAGGAAGAAAAGAACAGAGGAGGATGGTTACTGCTCTTCATCTAGGGTATATCTTCATCCAAAGTATATAAAGCAGAAAGGTGATGTATTTGATAAGAGCGAATGTTCCATTCATTGCTTTCAGGATCCTTTTTTTCACCCCTCTAGACCCTGAAAACTCTAAGGTTAGTGGAGAAAATATTTCAAGAAAGAGAAAAGTAGGCAATTATGGCTGCTGTATTAGGTGATCCAAAAGTGAAAATGGTAAAAGAAAACAGAAATAGTGGGACCAGCAATTCTAGTATGCACCTTTCTTATTTGTGCTTACACCACAACACCCCGTTTACACCTTGTTACACCTGCTGCTTCCTGAAGACCATATGCTTCTGACCACCCAGGTGCAGAGGAAGCTGTAGGTAGAGAAAGAGAAGATCCATGGTTATCTCCAAAATTTACTGAAACAAATTCAGACCAATAAAGGCAAAAATCTGAGCCAACCTCTGACTAAATAGGAATCTTGACGGAGGGGCCAATTGAGTCCAATTTTCAGAAGAACTCAGTTCAATTCTCACTTCCAAACCCATCATTTTTAGGATCACTTTTATATGGCTGCAACTAAAAAAAATGTAGGAACAGCTTCCTGTTAATGGGAACAAAGTCATTTTGGGAAGCATGAGCCAATCAAACATGATTTCTCTAATCAATTCCCCACTAAGAAGACCAAGCCAGTCAGAGAGAGGGACACACAAAATTTATTTTGCAGAACTGGATACTCTGTGTGAACAGCAATCCAAGTAATATGACCAGAAATTCAGTCCATACCATTTCCCAAGATTATGTACCTTATATCTTGATAATGCCTACTTATCTTTATTTTTGCAAACATCAAGCACGGCTTTTGATGCAATGAAAAGTTCAATTTATTATAAACACACATGTATTTGGAAAACTTAGAATTAAGCCTTCTTCCAAAACAGTCATTATAATTGCAGCTGAAGGAATAGATTCTAAACTATATCAGCTTTGAAGAGCTTTGAAAGATGAAGAATTTTAGACATAGTAAAATATGGTGTTGAAGAAATAAAAGTAAAATGAGTAGCCCCTAATTATTGTTTATAAAAAGAAGAAAGAAGAGAGAAAGAGGAAGGAAGGAAGGAAGGAAGGAAAGAAGGAAAAGAATCCATCTATACTTTGCTTTTACTTAAACCATTCTACCTGGATTTATTTGTAGAGTCAAAGATAAATATCCAAATCTATCAAAACAGATTCAGGCAGGCTTCCTAACATAGTTATGTTTAATAAATTTTGATAAAATTTTAGAATGTGGCTACAAGTATACTTTTTCCAGATTAAAAAGGTAGCTGTATATCTTTACATAATCAAAAAATAGATGTGTTAAGATGTTGCCATTTATCTCCAACTGAATGATAATTTGTTGTAGGCCGTGGAGAAAATGACTGCATTGACACCATAAGTTTACCTGCAGTTCAGCAAAAAATAAAACACAGTGAAATTTATGTTCTATAGCATGAAATTTTAGCATTATATATGACTAGGGCATGTAACTTGGGTACAATAAGAAAATATAATCCTGGAACCTAGAAGTTATGTCCACATAGGGTGGTATAAAAGGAATACAATTGATCTCATTTTTGACAAAATTGTAGATCTTGAACATTGAATTCCTGCAGTAACACGCTTCCTCTCTACACACAAACCATAAAATGTGTGAAAAACCTGCAAATTTTGCTTCCAAACTCCTTTAACTACCATGATTTTAGGGTCCTCTAAAATTTACTTCAGGCTGCTGAAGCCACCAAATGTCAGGTATGCCGCCATGAGAAACAAATGAGGCACTAGGAAGTTGTTCCACTCAACCAACATTATCATTTATCAGAGGAGGTCCTCTACTTTATAATGCGTAAGGGGTTGAACTAAAAATATACATGATCTACATTCCTGTTGGCTATACTATTCACGTGGAACATAAACAATGATATTAAAAATTATGAAAGCATGGTTCTAATTCAATCATACTTTTTTATATGCTCACTGTGTATCAGGAAAATTTAGAAATGAGAGCAATATGAACAAATACCCTAGCTGTAGAGATAGGGAACCTCACATTATCAGTTAGAAGGCACTGCAGGTAATTACAAGTTGAACTAAGCCTCAAGTCTACGCCTTCTAAATTCCTGAAGCCATGCTATTCCTGTTGTGTGACAGTGACCCCTTAGTATTATTTTGTTCCTAAGATCTATTCTGCAAATATGAGTACATTTTTTCCAGACCACAGTAGGGGTGTGATTCTGAAAGAAGATGAGATGATCTGATTAATGGTATTGCTTTATCCAACACCTTTCACCTGGCATGTGCCGAATGATGGTGGAGGGGGAACAATTTCTATATTTGATTAATTATGTTCCCTTAAAGCATTCATCTGTTTAGCTCCTTTCATTGAACAAATATTTATTGAGCAACTATCCTTTGCCAAAGTATTAGACACTGGGGATAAAGTAATGACTAATAGACTCAAAGAAGAAACATTCTGGCTAGTTTGATCTGTGTTGCACTAACTATTTGTGTTAAACTATGGGTTTTGAAAGCTGGTGTAGTATTCTAATCCCATCTGTGAATCTTTGAACACAGCTGAATTTCCTCATTAGCCATGTGACCTAGTAAAAGATTTCAGGGTAGAGTTAGTGGGACACAGTGAGCATTCAACTGTGGGCCTCATGTACATCTGCTTTACAGTTGTGCTAATCACATTCGATATCCTGAAATATGTGGTTTTGCAATAAATAGTGTTCCTTTTATATTTAAATAGTATTACGAACAAGTATACACAATTAAGTCAGAACCTGAATATATGGCCTTCTAGGAAAAGTACAGAGTCTTTGTATTATGTGTTATTTTCAGTATACACTTTATAGATTCTTAAATAAGCTAGGTAGAAAGAGAACATATACTATATTGTACATGGAGCCAAAGAAATTCCATTGAAAAATTGAAGCTTCATAATCAAAACCTTAATTTCCACCTGAGCAACTTCAAGATAGCAAAATAATATCAGTGCTTCTATACTTTCAGAAATGGGCTACATTTAAGTTATATTACCAAATACTAGAGACTGCATTAAATATTTGAGCTACTAATGTAAACCAATGGCATATATATATTTTTCTTTTATTAAAGGAAATCTTGCCGAATATCTCATTATGTTAGTTTCTCCTCTATTTTTATACTTCTGAGGATGTACAATGAAGAATCAGATTCTAGTCACCTACCTTTTGCCATTATCATAGTAGTCTATTTTGAGTTTAAGGAAGCAGTTATCTGAAAAGCCATATATGCAAATAATTTAGACTCCATTATATTGGAGAGAAAATATGTGGTATTAAACAACTTTCAAACTGAAAGAAAAACAGATACTACACTTGATCTGAGCCAGACACGAAGGGTGTGGTGGGGTGAAAATAGAGACAACCCTACTTGAACAACAATAAAAAATATCTTTTGAAACTTGCTGGCTGAAAATCATCATAACAAAGAATGAATTATTATATAGTATTTACATGACCAAACTTTGTCAATTCTTTGTCAGGTTACAATTTAAAACAGATTTTCTCGTCATGAAATAGACTAAAGTTTTCTTCTCTTATCAAGTTGCCTGATAAAGTAATACTTTCTAAAAAACAAACAAACAAACAAAAACTCTTCAAACAAGAGGCTATCTTTACTCCCTTGGCTTATTATGCCAGCCCTCTTTCTGACAGAATCTAAAACATAATATGGCAACATATCATGACTAATTCTAATTCACTAATTCATCCCTAAGGTCTATAAATCTTGTAATCCTCTCCAACTGTAACAAGGTTCAGTTAGTTTTTAAGGTGTTGCTTAAATTCAGGAATCCATCAGGGGAGTGGGTTTTTAATAGGTCTCTCCACGAATAAATGGTCTATCTTCTGCAGCATGGAGATACTCAGCATGTCACATTTTAACACATTTGTGTTTGTTAACATGCTTTTGTCTTTGTATTTAAAATCATTCCTTAGAAGGAGCATGTAATTGGGTATTGTATTTCTATACAATTTGGCACTACATCTCTTCTAATTAGAGTGTTTAGAATAATTTAATGTAATGTGAATATTGGTGTATTTAACTTGAAGTCTAGCACCTTGCTAATGGTTTTCTATTTGGTCCATCTGTGCTTTTTTCTCTTTATTCTCTTTACCTTCTTGCATTTGCCTTAATGGAATGTTATTATTATTCTATTTTATCTATACTCTTGACTAATTTAAAATTCATTTTATGTCTTTATTACCCTAAGTTTTGAAAAATGATATCTTTTATTTATTATAGAATGCCTACAAATGGCATTGTGCCCTTTCACATACACTATAAAAGACCAAGCATTTATTTTTTAAAATGATTTTTTAAAAAAAGATTTTTCATATGAAACCTAGCTTTTACTAGCTGTAATACACAGAATTTTATGGAAAGCAAATTATCACCTGAAGTTTATTGCTATGCTTACATTTTTCACCAACAGCAAAGGCTTACAAATCCAGCACCCATTGTTCCAAAAGCTTCTTACAGGTTATTTGTCCAGCTGCATCAGTTTCCATGGGAATGGAATCAAGTACCCTCAGCGAGAGGTTTCTGAAATCTGTTAAATTTCAATGACTGAAATTTAGCACTCCCCTAATGACATAATCTAATTGCTAAGTGTTAAGTTCAGCAATGAATTCTCCAACGTACTCCTAGAGTGACGGTCAGGATGCTCTCGATGGTGACTACTGGAAAGAAATAATTACAGGCCAGTTTTTTAAACTGTTCCAGTGAAAACTGTGCATCCGCAACCCTGTACAAAAGGGCCATGGTATTGAGTTCGCAACTCAGTTTTATGTTTAAATAAAACACTTTTAAAATAGTATCACTCTTCAGCAATAAAGATGAAGCAATGAAATTCTCTATGGGAGCTTATACATACAAGGCTGTTATTTGTCATCAGAATATTGGCTTTCAGATTTAGAAGCCAAATCCTGTTATTTACCAAAATGCATACGCACAATCTCCAGATGTGATCAAATTATCATGGAAGTCGTAAGCTTGTATTAAATCTACTTTCACTTGACATTGTATTAATGTATAAGGCATACAATGCCCTCTACCCAGAACATTTTATTTGCCCACGTGGAGTGATTACAGTCGATATTTTATTTTTCCTTCAGTAAAAAAATATTTAGAAAAACATTTCACATGTTCGAATATAGTAGAGTTTATCCAGATGGACAAAATAGAGCATGCATCGGTTACCTGCATTTCAGTTATAGGAACCTATGTCAAAACATTTGACTGCATTATCCAGTTGGTTAGTAAAAAAATTCTCCATTATATTGGTTGAAACCACTTTGGGGGAAATAAGTAAGTCATCATAACCTTCAATATATGTCCTTAGGGAGAGCCAACAGGTATAAAATTATCTTCCCCTTCCTATTTTGATAGTGGATACCCTGTGTTTTTTCCTAGCTCATGTTTACGGCTCAGGTAAAGTGCATCTGAATGCAGGGCTCAGTTCTGACCACCGAGTATTAGCAAATTAAAATGAAGAAGCTGATGTATATTCAGTGGGTGAGACGCATTGTTTTAAACAAATCTAAAATGAATGTTAAATATAAAATGATTGAAATAAATAGGTGAGTTCAGAAAAAACATTAGTGAAAAAAACTGTATCAAAGTCAAATGTTACCATCTTCAAATTCCTCAGAAGTACTGGATTATTCAAGAGTTCTCTTATAACATCTCTTGATAATATCCAACACATGATAAGATACTTAAACAGCTATACTTTTAGTTATAACTATGTGTATAGTTATGGATATGTTATTAATACATAAAAACACATGTGTTCAAAAATTTACAATGTACAAAAATTAAGAAAGCTAATATATTCTTTCTACCTATGTCTTCCTGTAACCCAGTTTTCTTATCCTGTGGCAATTATATTACTAATTTCTTATGTGTTCTACCCTATTCTCTCTCTGTATATATGCATTTACTTATGTATCTATATTCATTTTTCATCATCTTCATTACCATACCCACTTCTTGTGGTTTATTTACCTGAAAATTATGCTATACAAGAAAATGCAGAATGTTCTCCATTCTAACACCTAATACTTTATTATAAAAACATCACTTTCTTTACCAATGAATATTTAGCATTTTTTTATTTTTTGGTGCAATGCACAATTAAAATATATCTATAAAATAGATTATTTCACCATGACAGCATATTATTTTTTAAATGTTTATAAGCAATATTTATGTCCATACATGCTCTTTGAGAAATGCACCATGCCCATCAAGAATTGGAGTCTACTGTCCCGCTTTTGATTGGCTGTAAATTTGTGAATGCATTAAAAAGTAGAATTTGATTAATGTCATAATTTAATTGATGATGTTAGTTCATAAACAGTGACGAAGCTTTTGCCTGGCTCCATTTATCTTGGGACACTTGGGGCTCATGGTTGCATTTACCATATTGTAACAAAATTTAGCCACATAGAAAGGCCACTGTATATTTTGTAGTGAGAGCCCCATTAATCTGCTCATAGCCTATATCAGCCTAACACCACTATCAATTTCCAAGAGGTGAGAAAATCTGTTGATAATTCTAGCCCTAGCCTTTGAGCCACCTGAGCTGAATCCAAGTTGGGTAAAGATGAGATACACTTTCCCTGGCCAGTGTGGCTCATTGGTTGAAGCGTCATTCGCCAAAACCCAGAGTCAAGGGTTCGATTCTTGGTCAGGGTACATGCCTAAGTGGTGGGTTCAGTGATGTGTCAGGGCACACACAAGCAACCAATAAATGTTTCTCTCTCACATCGATGTTTCTGTCCCTCTCCCTCCTTCCTTTACCTCTCTCTAAAATCAATATGCATGCCCTCAGATGAGGATTTAAAAAAAGAGAGATGAGATACACTGAGCATTGCCCAAATTAAATATTCATGAGCAAGAAAAATGGCACCATTGATTTGGCTGAAACAAGTTGCAGGGACATATATGTAACATATATTTGTGAAATGCATGCGTATGTACATTTCTTGACATACTTTGCTTTCTCCATCAGAATATGTGCCCTTTTGGAAATTATTGGATTTTCTATATGTTATTGACCAGATATAGTGAATATATTAATATTCATAAATCTATGTATACTATTATATTAATTGAATAAAGCAGAAAAAGAAAACCCTGGATCTGTATCTTAGTTTTCCCAGTTTTATTCAATTCCATAAATTTATTAAGGAATACACTTTTTCTAAGTTAATACTAAAGTATTCAACATTTTAAAATATTTTAAAAAATAATGGGTTTCCTAATTCATTTTGAATAATATTGAAGACCCCATGTTAAAAATTTGAGAGTGGACTAAAAATGGGAAGGTCAGAACGTTTGTGATCTTTCCAACTGACCTGAAATTTTCTATTTCATTCACCAAAAAGAGCACTGAGCCATGGGGGGAAGCATAACCATTTTCTCTTCTTAACTGTCCATCTTTGTTACCCGATTGGTGTGCTTGCCAGAATTAATTGACAAGGATGGCACTGGAAACATTATGCAGATTCCATCTGGCAGCTCTTTGTAAACTAAATTGATAGCTATATAATATTGTTTAAGTGTGCAATTCCCCAAATGAAAATATGCCATAATTTATTCAGACTTCAGAACCATAGAAATGTTGCAGCCAGCAATTTTGCATGAGAAAGCCTCCACATAAAACCTTCAATTTGCTTTAAAAAGTAGCATCTTTTTTATGGTGGTGCAAAAGCGGTTTTGACCAAAATGTTATATTTGGTA
Organism: Trachops cirrhosus; assembly: GCA_028533065.1. Taxonomy (NCBI): domain Eukaryota; kingdom Metazoa; phylum Chordata; class Mammalia; order Chiroptera; family Phyllostomidae; genus Trachops; species Trachops cirrhosus. The sequence goes on along the minus strand of CM052548.1, from coordinate 11,031,909 downwards.
TCATCACATATGTACATTTGTTTTGTATTGTCCTGACAACCATAATGATGTTTATGCAAACAAACAAAATCCCAATTTCCCTGTGAGAGGTACATTAAATTCTATGGGCATGTCTGCTGAAATATAGCTATAATAAATCAGTGGCAATAGCCATATGTCCTATTAACAATCTTTGCATGTATAATTGGTACTGATAGACAGCCTGTCTGGACCGCTGGGAGCAGGCTGAGGGCAGAGTGCAGAGGGGCCGCCAGGAGAGAGAGAGCTAGGCCACGGGAGTGGGACCCGGGAGCCGCGTGTGTGTCAAGCCATGCTCCTCAGGGATGGAGCTCAGAGGCTCGAGTACTGAGGGCATGCAGCCAGACAAAGATGCCTTCACGCGCTGCTCCAGGCCATGGCAAGGACATTGCATTTCCCAGCACTTCCACACGACTCTGAGGCTATGTTCCCTGAGTAACCTTGCAGGGCGTGCCTTGCAGACCCTCCACTTCTGGTGCCGAGGTCCTGTTCCTGGCTGCAGATGCCCTGACGCTCTTGCTCAGACTATACCTGGTGCTGCTTGAGAGGCTGTGCAGGGATTTCCAGGGTCCTTTTACTTAGGCCTTGGGTTCCATCACTCTCTGTGGCAGGCCCTGAGAGCAGGCATCTCTCTGCATGCAGGGACAAGGGCGTGGGAGGCCCAGATTGACAGAGTGCTAGGGGAGTCTCACCACCCCCGGACAAGATGGCACCAGGGGGAAGTTCTTACACTGAGCACATACAAGACTAGCAAGATCATTGGAAAGCCAAAGAAGCCCTCCTACCCTCTACCAGTCCTAGACTGGGAGTGAGCCCAGGGGAAGAAGGCTTATGTACCTTAGAAGTTAAAATGGTGGCAGAGGAGGTGCTGGACCAAAGAGGCTGGTCAGTCTAGCCTGGGAAAAGAAGGGACTGGCAGGCCGGCAAGTGGGCAGTGGCGGAGGGGTGGACTCACCCAAAGCACGCAAAAGTTTGATAAGTTAATTGGTCATTCTGTGAAAAGACCTCGATCATCACATACCCCCCAAAATATATTCCCAGGAGAACAAGGAAACTCTCTCTTGCTCATCATTCAATCTTTGGGACCTAGACTCTGACTGTGCCTTGGTCTGTCCTCTCCATGGGCCACATGGCCTTAGCAGTCATATGGCCCATGTCTCCCAGGAGGGAGTCAATCTTTCTCTCTCTCTCCCCCCGCCCATATCCTTAACCTGGTATTCATGCACCAGTGTATTCACGCACTCTCTGGCCCTGGGTCATGGAACCTTGAGGCCCTAGCAACCAAATGGCCATGGCTATGCCAGCTCCACAAATAGCCTCCAGGAGGGAGCCTGAAGCCAGACCGCAGCTGGGATCAAGCTAAGCTAGCCGGATGATCACTCAGCAGCTGTCTTGGGCTCCACAGGACAGTACTTTAAACTGGAGCAGGGACTCTGGGCACTGCCTTTTGATTTGGTCTGCTGAGGATTATAAGATTAATTGAATCACATTAAATGATTATAATTCTGTCCTAATTTTATATAATGTATTTTCTTATTTTTCTGTGAATATTTCCCCTCTTCATCTTTTCTCTTTTAAGGACATTTAGAGTGGTGAGGCAAAATTAGAGCAAGAAGTAAATTTCCTTTCTAATTTTTTCTATTAATTATATATTAATTTGTCAATGGTGTTGCTTCTACTTTTATTGAGCCTATATATCTTCACTCACACATTATATCTTTGTTCTAAACTCACATTTTTAAATGCAAATAAAATATCACCTTCTAGGTCTGAATATTAATAAGCATAAAATAATAACAGTATGTATTATATGTGCACATTTACTAAGTGTTTCACATGCAAAATTTCACTGAGTCTCAAACTCAACCATATGAACTAGGTATCATTGTTAATCTTATTGATAAACTAATATTTAGTAAAATTGAATAAGTTGTCCATAGTTATATATTGGTGACTCGGGCCTATGTCTCTGAATCTGTAATGGTAACCAACACCCCTCTGTCCATATTACTTTATACCCTAATTCTTTGTGAGTATATTGTCCAACTTTAATCTTGGAGTTCTATAGTACATGCATAATAAACATTGGGTGAATTAATATAGACTAAGGAGTTAAATATTTTCCTATATAAAACATGCATGCAGGTAATGATCTCTTTCTTAGAAGGGCTCTCTCCATGTTAGGGACTTAGTAAATCTTCCTGACAAAGTCTGATATTTGGGCAGAATGTCTGTCATTGAATTTATGAATTTATTACACTGATGTCATGGGCTTATGTCCATGTCCAAGAGAAGTAATGCTGAAACAAAAATATCAATGAAAGCTAAAAACATTTCAACAAAACTTCAGCAATGGTATAAGTGGATTTTTCAGTATGTACATAACAATATTTGCAACTGCAATGAGCAAAGATATTTGCAGCCTTATTTCACTATCCATAGCTTAGAAGCTTCATGGTTACAGGTGTTCTTGAGACAGACGTTCTGTCCAGGCTACGAAAGCAGGAGACTGATGGTGGGAAGTTTCCAGGGAAGGAGTGAGAGGACATCACGTGAAAAACAGTGCTCTGGAGACTGACAGAAGCATATGGAGAGGAAATCTTGAGGAATTTCCGTCGTAAGAGAGTGAGTTGAAAGAGCTAGGTTTTTTTTGCTCTTTAAATTATTGTAATCCATTTCTCTCTGACTTGAGAAAATACAAGTTGTAGAATGAATGGAATGTTCAAAAATCTTTCAATACTTTACTGACGTGTAATCAGCATATGAGTAACTACACACTTTAGAACATACGATGGGATGCGTTTTGATGGATGTGAATGGGACATTTTTATTGACAGAAGTAGAGCATCTACCACATACGAATTAGAAGAGTTAAAATTTTAAGTGACCTACATTGGACTCAGAAATGCCAAGCAATAAAGTCTGAAACTCAAACAAAATTTAATTTTAATTGAAATTATAGAATATGTTTAAATATCTTCTGTTCTTTATTCATACAATAACTTTATCTGCCTTGCCACAGTTCATGTAAGTTGTTTTGAGAACTGTTTGGTTATTTAGCCAATCAACTACTTAGCAAAGCTTTAGAATTTCTCAGTGGAGTGGTATGTTTCTTCATTGTTCATATAAATTTCTACATTTCAGAAATCAGGACTTCTATGGCATCAACCAAGACCAATCTTTATCTTCTGAAAACAAAATATCTAGAAAAGTACTTTGAGTATTATTTTTTGTTCATTTTCAAAGTACATAAGCTAACATGTGATGCCTATGTGCCACTTTAATTACCTCATTTGGGTTAAATACATAAAAGAAAATGTTGAATAGCAAATAAATTTTACAATGAATCTGGAAATTTCAATGGTGTTTCAAATGCATCGGGTCAGCAATAACAGTCTTGAAATTTGATGTGATTTTTTAAAAATTCATATAATTAATTACATGTGGAGTCTGAGGTAGAGGGTGATAAATGTGATGACCCAACATCATAAGCCAGGTAAATGGCAGATCCTTGAATCAAACCCATTTTGACTCTTGCATGTATAATAGTTTTCAGATGGCTTTTTGTTAGCCTGCTTTTGCCATGAACAATTTATATAATATAGGGCAAATCATTCAAAATTGTAGTTTCTGCAATATGAAAAGTTGTGTTTATTGATTTTAATGTAATTTCTAATTCTGGAAAAGTACTAAAAGTGATATTGATTTCATCGTATATCTCTTTGTTTACATGCATTAGCAAAATCAGGGTTTAAAATCAAGGGTTTGCCAGATAACAATATGTTATGTTCATTTATAAGGTAAAAAGCTCCAACAAAGATCTATGCAAAGATCTATGCAAAGCTTTAGCAAAAATCAATGAAATAGATCCAATAGTAGGAAGTGAAGTGACTTAGAGGTACCAAGAAAAAACGTTAGAGCCCCAGTGCACAATTACATTACTAGAATTACTAGAGTATAAGTGATCAACCAAAAACTAACTAACGAATTAACTAACTAACTAAATAAATAAGCACTTCACATACTTTGCTTGAAAGCATCTTTCTCAATGTGGGTTTGCTTATTACTTTCTGAACTTAGATTTTTTAAATATTTATGTCTTAAACATTTTACTAGAAGTGATATTTATGGACTGATGTTCATTTTTGAGATGCTCTCACCTATTTTATTTAAGTCTATTCTATGATAGGCTTTGGGTTAAACCAAACATGGGTTAAGTCTGTGTTGCAGGTGCCAGGTTTGATATGCTGAAAGAGAATATACATAAAATAGTCACTGCTGTTTAGAGAAGGAACTTGAGATATAAAAGTGCTTATTACAGCTACTGGTAAACTCATTTCCAAAAACTAAAAAATAACAAATTGAATAACAAATTGAAGTGACTGTCTTTTTTTTTAGTGATGGCTCAGTCATTGATGGCTATGGCTAACAATGTACTTATACAATTCAAATCAGGCATCATATAGTTAGCTTAATGCATAGAGTTGAGAATCTTTTCCCACATAAAATTAAATATAGCACTTATTTTTAATATGCAATGCTTTTATAGTAACTACCTTTTAAGTCTTATGCTTATGATTGTTATACATACATAATATATGTATACATTATTATAAACTTAAGGGTATAGAACTCTCATACTTTTCCATTTAGGATGTAATGACTATACATCACAAAAGTTACTGCCTGGTACTTGAATAAGCTAAATTTCAAATAACAAAGCCTTGATTTACCAAATTAAACTTTAAACTCATTCATATATAAGTTCATTCATATATAAGGGGGATTAAGCAACTCAAAGAGTAGCTTGAATATAGGAAATAACTGGATATAGATGATATTATCCTAATATCTTTGAGATTTTAAGTCTGCTAATTCTGATCTTAAGTCTGCTAGGTGAAGAAATTACCCATTTACTATTTTTGGTGGAAGAATTGTGCATTATAATTTCTCACTCAGCACAACCATACTTTCAGTACTTTTCATTTATATGTCAGTGACTGATACAAGTAGAACATTTTCCTCTCTTGTTCCATCAGCCAAAAACTCATCAAGTGGAATGACTAAGAGGTTGGCAAAAAATATCTGGATCTTTTCACATAAGGCCCTTAGCAGGACTGAGTGTTGTTACATTGCCATGTTGCACTAGGCAGAATTTATTTATAATCTGGAGCATACACATCCACAAACAGCTTAAATCTCTGTTGTGCTCACAGTAAACATTCAATGGATTTGCTCCAGGGACAGTAGGCCTGCGATCTGTAATGCTGAATTACTAGTGCTTCAGTTAGGGGGTATGGCTATATCGACTTTATTGTGGGTGGAAAACACAGCTGAGGGTGTTTACAGAAGAAGGGATGCCTTGCCCACTCTTGAGAGAAGCCATGTCCTTTGCACATGAGCCTTGGAGGAAGGGTGTCTATGAAAATTCGCAGGCACTGCCCTGGTCCATTCACCTTAGGTATGCCCGTGAGCTGCATGTCACCTTTTCACTTGCGAAAAAAGGACCCAACAAGATGAATTCCAAAATCCAATCAAATTCTAAAAATTCAATAGCTTCTTGAATCTTAAATGTAATATTGGAGAATGAGTTTCTTGTTTCCAATTACCTTTTCTTTGACTGTTCAATGTACTTTAATATAGTAGAACACTATTTGGTGAAATTAAAAAATAATCTATTTTTATCTTTTTAAATCAAGTTAAAGATCAAGAATTACAATGAAACTTTTGTTTCAAATGAACTTTTTCATTTGCCTCCAACTTTTTAGAAAAGACATTATGTATTTATTTTTTTAGAGAGAGTGGAAGGGATGGAGAAATAGAGGAAGAGAAACATCAATGTGTGAAAGAAACACTGATCAGTTGCCTCTCACGTGCACCCCAACCTGGGACAGGGCCCGCAACCCAGGCATGTGCCCTGACCAGGAATTGAACCCACGACTCTTTGCTTTGCAGTGTGATGCCCAACCAACTCAGCCACACAGGTCAGGGCACTTTCTGCTTTTTGAAAGTAGCAAGACTAAAATTACTGCCATCGTGGCCATTCATTATCATTTATGTGTGAAATTTCTAATATTCATTTAAATATGCACTAGCAAAAATTAATAGATAGATAATCAGGGTTGTTTTTTAAAACTCTAAGAAGCATTTGTTACACAACAGAGATTTTTAGTATAAATGTCTGTATTTACAGACATTTGTGACCTAACCAAAGAGAGGAACAGGCTCTTCGCTATTGATAGAACAAATATGAAAATGTCCTTAATATCTCTAACATTGTAGGCGTGTGTGGGTTGTGTATAAATAAATGGATGAACAATAATAAACATTTTAAATAGGCAACAGTTGATATACTTAGCACTGTCACATAATAATGCATCTTGATGATTTATTTTTGTTCCTTTCTCAAGATTTTAAAAATCAAAAGGCTGGACCCAAATTTCCTTGCTTATGTAATTATTGACTGGATCGGTTGGAAACAAAAGGAGCATGGAGGCCAGGATTGTATCTTTTCCCACAGCTCTACAAGGTTCCAAATCAATTCACCACCAAACCCAGGACCAGGAAATCTGAATTACACACACCTCTCCCACTAACCTCAGAATGACCTGTAATTTTGATTTAATTATTACCTAATAATACCATAATACCATAATACCATAATACCCTCAATGTGAAAAATAGATAATGAAGGCATTCAATTAAACAAATAACTTCATTATATTGGAGCACAAACATGGTTTTATGTTTCTTTCTAAGTTATTGATTACTTGTTCATCTTTCAGGGAACATTTCCCCTCACAAGTGAATTTTGGATTGCTCGCAGATTCTTACAGAATGCTAATTGAACACAGGTTAATTTGGATGTGATTTTCCCATTTAAAACTATTCTAAAATCCATTTCTCGCTTTTTTTAAGGTAGAAGTTTGTAATCACAACCATAGAGCAGTTGGCGATATCATTAAGTTGTGACATCAATGGACTATTAAGGTCACGCAGTCAGACAGGAAATAGGGGTGGGTGGGTTCTGTGATACAAAGTATTGTCCATGATCTCCTTACTTCACGATATTTTAGCTGGATTTCCAAATGCCAGTGTTTGGTTCTGTTTTTGCCTAAGGGCTTTCTCAGGCTATGTTTAACATGCACGTAGCCCATCAGTTGTGCTAAGATTAAGCTTTCTATGGAAAATCCCTCAACTGATAAACATTTCCCTACCAATATTCCAGCCTCCTTATCTCGTGGGAGGCAGAACTCTGAAGTGCTTGTTTCACACTTGCTCTCACCCTTTGCCAGTGAGATTATGTACCTGCAGCAATAGCTCGGTCGTTAATGCACCTGATGTTGGCTTTCTTCCCTTCTCTGTCTCACTTGCATATTCCTGCCAATGTTTCTTGGATCGCCACTCAAATGAACTACTTGCATTCAAACATTTGCATCAGATATGTGTCTAGGGGAACTGAAAGCCAAGCTATCTGACTAAATGAGAGTTTAAATGGAAATAAACAAAAACCTGTAAAGGTCAAGATAAAATACACCCCTATCTCCTTACTGTCACTTTACAATCCTTTCTGCATCTTTACTGAAACCCTTTCATCATGACCTGCACATGTGCTCACTCCGCAGTCTTCGACTCCGTTCTTAACTGCAGGCACAGGAGAAGTTGAAGCAAGTGAGCCCAATATGTGTTCAAATTAGAGTATTTTGTATGGTAGTGTATCCTCAATTCCACTTTTTTCCACCTCTGACACTCAATGCTTAGAAATGAAGCAATTAATGAAACTGCTATGAATTTTATAAACCCTAAAAGCAAGAAATATTTCCTCCTCTTAAATTTGATTAATCCAATTGATCTCGATTCCAGGCATTTATTCCAGCAGGGGAATAGGACATGTAATCTGCATCATTAACTTCAGTCTCCTTTAGCCATGACAGCCCAGCCGTTTTCTTGGTGCCAAAGTGTCCCCTCTAGTTGTGAGTTAAATAGTCACTGATAACATCTCCCTTATTCCAGTCCTTGCAGGCCTCCTGCCGCTCCACACTTGGCTAACCAAATTGTTAGGCAAGGTTCAGAATTCTAGAAGCCTCCGAAGTTCCACAAAGACAGTTTGAGATCTTGTGAGATATTCAGAGAACTCTGACAGTCAGGGGAGAGTCCTGAAGAGTTCAGGAGTGTTTGTTGGAAACTTCTTTTTGGTCTGAGAAGAGACCAAACTGTCTAACAGACTTTCTCTCCTTCCTCTTCTCCTTCATCTTTATTCTCCACCAAGCCTCGCTCTCGCTCTCCTCCCATCTCCCAGCCCTTGCTTCCATCATATACCTTCCCTCTCATTTTCAGGCCCCCTTCTCCTCAAAGAGTTTATAATTAGTAGGAAGAAGACAAAAGAGAAAGCACCTTAAAATACATTTTTGCATTCTATGTGCTCATAAACTTGCCCAAAAGCTAAGAAGCATAGGGCTTGTCAGTAGATTTACCAATAGGTAAAAAGAATATAAAAAAGAAAACCTTATTTCATATCTCAACATTCTTCTTCATTGTAAAGTGAAATGGAACCTAATGTACATTAGAAACTAGATTTCATATTCAATACTATGTTGTGATGGAATTCAAAGTGGATTTATTTTGCTGGCATATTGTTACTTTGCAATTAATGATAATAAATGATCGTTTTATTTATTTTATCTTGTCATTTTTATGTTTTTAAAAAGTCTGTATGATATTATGCATTATACATTGGCATGGTATTCTGAGGAAACATGCTAAATGTATAGTTACTGCTAGAAAATACTAAAAAGTAAAGACAAGTCCTGAGGAGCCTTAAAAGCCTATTTTATTCCACCTTTGTTTATCCTAGGTATTGAGAATACCGAACACAAGACCACAGTTTGAGCCTCACTACTTGTTAAGTAGATACTTTTGATTTTGAATTTCCTGTAGATACATCTGCTAATATGTATCATAATCTGCTACCAAGATATCCCAGTTACTCGAAAGTGATGAGCCATTACAACCAGACCCAAATTATCAACAGAACATGCTGATGTTTGGGTCACTATATTTTTAATTCATTTTTGTTAATGTTTTGCTGAGCTCATCCATGGGTTAATCTTTCAGAAGTATGAGTACATATAATCATAATTCACATGATATTGATGTATATTTACATATAATCACATTTCTCTTGTCATGAACTTCTCTTCTCATGGGAACTCATTCCTTCATTCAGTTTCCAGTTTGTCGCATTGAATTTGTTTTCCTCCTGTCTCTCGATAGTATTCCTCAGTAAGTTCTGCTGGATCCCTCTCATTTAAATAGTCCACGATCTTAATATTAGAGTCTGTTCAGTCCTTTCTATCTATATTTTCTCCTTTGGTGATGTCATAGAGTTTCATCATCTCCCTGGTTTTAAATATCACATATGCACTGACAGTAATTATTCACAAGTTTCTATTTCAAGCCTAGATTTTTCCATTGATAAATAGTCTCATGAATATCAATGAATGTCAAGCATCCAAAATGGAATGCACCCAGATATGATCTCCCGATATTCCCTGACTCCTGCTCGTTCCACAGTCTTCACCCTTTTTCTAAGTGGTAAAGCTGACCTTCCAGTTGCTCAGGTCCCCAATCTGGAGCTATTGCAACACTTTCCCAGTGTGTCCTGTTCTCCTCTCCTTGCCTCACTTTTGTCGTTTGCTTGCATGACCACTTAACATGGTGTACATTTTGCATATTTATTTTAATCATTTTCAACCTCCTTCAGTAGAAAGTAAACTTCATACTTTCTTCATCACTACATTCCAAGTGTCTGGTAAAATGTGTGTTCAACAAATACATGTTAAATTAATGAAAAACACTCAATACGTATTTTCTGTATTAGCCAGCATTTATTTTGAATTGCCTATGTATTAAATTATGAAGGAGTAAAGAAGAAATAGGTTCAGTCACTAAGGTGAATAAATATGAGATCAAAAATATAATTTAGTTACTTTTAAAAAAACTGTATAGCATTACCACTGAAAATGATGCAGAATTTAAAATATTCGTGTCTATTTTTGTAACTTTACCTCTAATTAGTTGGACTATAACAATAATTGTTGAAAAGAAATTTTACATATAAAATTCAATTTCATAAGTGAAAACATATCACAGTTACTTAGAGATATTTGTATCCTGTTTATAGTAGGCCATTTGCAATATTTCATAAACAATATGTTCTCCCAAGTGTTTTTGTTTTTCATTTTATTCCTTCTCTGCTTGCTAACCACTCTTCTATTATAGATTCAGGTGATCTTACTGACTCTGACAATTAATGTTTTCCCAATTCTACCTTCCTTCTGGTTAAACAGAACTGAACTCTCCCTGGAGTGAACTGTGAACGCCATAGGGAATTCAGATGTGGGTTTCCTCTAAAAGCACTCTAGAACATTTACGTTGTTCAGACCACATTGGGGATGACTCTTTAAAAAATCTGTTTATGCCCTCTGTGCCAAACAAAGGAGGCACACTCTTTAAAAATCTAAGCAGAGAAATTAATATTTATGAGTCAATGTATTTGTCTTTGGCTTGCATATCAATCATTTCTTTGAGTTCTCTAAAGTCACATTTCTACTAAGCTTTGGCCAGAGAGCTCAGTGGGTTAGAACATTGCCCCAATATGTCAAGGTTGTGGCTGGTCAGGGCACGTACAAGAATCAACCAATGAATGAATAAATAAGTGGAACAACAAAAATAATGTTTCTCTCTCATCAATTAAAAATAAAAAATAATAAAATTGCATTTCTCTTAATTACAAGCATACAAAAGGTAATATATTTAAGTATGTTGTAAAGTTGGTATCACTCCAAAACTCCTAGTTATTTATTTTGCAATATAATATTACAAAAATACTATGTAACATCACATAAATTTCATTCCAATTTTGCAGATGAACCAGCTGAACTATAGAGATTAAATGTACTGTTGCATGTCAAACCAGCACTAGATAGAATAGGGGTTGACAGATTATGGGGACTGGCTTGGATTTGCATGCATAACCAGTGCATCTTCTGCACAAAGCCTTAAGGATAGAAGCAAACCCAGGTCACTGCGCGCAGACGCATGCTTTGTGCTTGCCTGCTCTGCATGCTGCTTTCTTACACACTACGATGAAAAAGCTGTGTGCTGAAGGTGTGTAATGACGCAGCCCTAAGTACGTGCATGGAATCTGAGGAGGAGGGTTCAATTGAATTCACATTGCATGAATGAATTTAATGAAAGAAGTTGAAAGAGTAAATTTCCATAGAGAGACATGAAAATTTGGTCCTTGGGAATTCGTTGTTCAGATGATCCACACTGTCTAATACCACAAATAAAACAGTAAAGCATAGTATTTAAGACAAAGTTGTGAATCCACATGAGTATTTGCTCAAATTCTGTCTCTGATATTTATCCCCTTTAATTTTTGTCATACAGTTCCATTGCTCTGCTCTAAGTTTCCTCAAATATACCCATTGCTCTGAAGATTAAACTAGTCAATGCATATAAGCCTTTTAAAAGACTGATAGGCTTGTGAAAAGCCTTCAGTCAAGTTCAGAAGAGAGGTCTAAGCTCCAAGGAAAAAGAGAATAACACCAGAATTTGAGAAAAATGTTTTCACTCAAATTCTATCTGGTTCCCAAATACCATAATTTATTCCTTAGGTGCATTTTAGAATATTTAGGTCTCACTGTATGAGAAATATTATGCAATATTCTTCACTTCTTGTTGTTGAGATTTAGACAGAGTGAAACTCCATAGAATGCAAAAGGAAAACATTATTTTTTGTCATACTTCTTAAACCAACCCATTCTGGGGCGCTAATTCTTTCCCAATTGTTAGATAAAATTCAAAGAGTTTTTCATACTTTTGTGGTTACTCACCAAAACAACAATCCCTCAGTCACCTTCAGTTTCACAAAAGATTTACTTAATCAATGATTAAAGTATCCCGTGTCATAGTGAAATTACATTTTCTTTAAAGTTAAGATTCTCCATCTCACTGACATGGGCCTACTTTACACTGGACATCAAAGTGGGAAATAGAGATTTGGGAGAATTTTCCTCTTTCTCTACCTTGCTCTTTTCCTTTCCTCTCTTGCTTATTAAGCATGGAATACTAGTTCCCTGGGAAAACAGTGAGAGAAGAGGTTAGAAAGAAAGTTTAAAGGATGGAAATACTTTGACTTACCTGGTTTTATACTGATTTGATTTTTGCTGTCTTGGGGCTTAGAATCCAGGCAAAGTTAACTCTCTAGTAGGGTACAGTGCAAAATTCTTAACTTAAAACATGACTGCTTAGAGAATATTTTAAAAATTCATTTTCTAAATTGAGGCAATGCATTTTGTCAGGCTGACTACTAAGGATATTCTTGGTATTGTGACTGAACGCAGGTCCAGCTGCCTGCCCCAGTGAAAACCAAACTCATGAGAGGTTCTGGTGGTTCTAGAGAGAAGGAAAGAGGATTACTCAAGTGCGGGCCAGCTGGAAGATAAGGGACTCTTGTCTCAAAGACCGTTTTCACATCTTGAGGCAGGCAGAGGTTTTTATAAGGAGGGAGAGGGAAAACAGAACAAAGAGATCAAGGTAGGGGTTGAGAAGTTCTCTATATGCAGACAAGGACAAGTTCATTCCCCTAAGGTCCTCAATACTGGTGGAGTGATGCTGCGGTGTGTTGTCATCCTGGTTTTTGTTAACCTGGTTTTTGTCATCCTAGTTTTATGTCACCCTGGTTTAAAGGTTGAAGGTCAGCAAGCCTCTCAGAGATGGGATGTCTGAAGGTCAAAGTCTGTATCTTTTGAAATTGGTTCCTGGGATTCTTATACAAACATGCTGTCTATCTACATGCTACATGTTAGTCATCGTCAGCCATTCACAGAAACAACGTCAGAAGAATGGTGGGGTGGGTTACGATTCCTATGGTTGCAATTCCCCACTGTTACAGTATCTGGACATAGAGAGGTCCACGCTTGTGACTCCTCTCCACAGTTCTTTGAAGCAGCGTATTTGGCCTTATTTTGGCTCCTTTCTTTGCATGGCCCACACCTAGACAAAGAAACAATCCAAAATTACACAAGTACGACCAGCTGCCAATGAGGTCTTTTCTCTCTTCCCATTTTGCCATCTCAGGGAGATATGAAAGCCTCAATCTTCTCATAAATTAGTTGAACAATTTTTACTGTTCCCAGCATCCAAGGGGATTTGTCAGCATGAAGAGAGAATCCCTATGGTCCTCTTCCACAGGGATGGAAAGTAAGATAACAGGAAATTTTTCATTTTTCCATCAGAATGTTTTTCTTCTTTCCTCATTAACTTCAATCTCTTTATATCCTCCAGAGGGAGGTAGGCTGAGGGTAGAAGCAATCATGATAAAAATAATACTTAAATATAAAAGTTTGCTTCTTTTTTAATTCTCCACAGGACACCTAGTATCTTATTATAGACTATGGAAATGCCACATGTCTTCCCCTTATTTCGAAATCTTTTGAAGTCTTGTTATGGGTTGAATGTTTGTGGAACTTCCTGTTCACACAATTGATCCCTGTCTCCAGTCTGATGAGATGAGGCCGTTGGCAGGTAATCGGGTTAAATTTGTTAATAAGTTTGGGCCCTCTGGGTGAGATTAATGGATTTATACAAAGAGAAGGAGATAGAGCACTTCCTCTCATCTCGACCCACACTGTGCATGGGCACCCAGAAAAGGCCAGGTGAAGTCAACTTTCCTTCTACAAATGCAGCGTTTGTTTTTATCCTCATGACCATATGTGAGGCAATCACAGATTCTGACGAAGTTGCAAACAACTCATACGATCTTTTCACTTTAAGACAAATCTGTACTGTCAAAATTACTTTTCACTTTTTGGCTTAAGGCTGAATGCAATATAGTCATAAACTATTCAATATTTTGACATTGTTATGTTTCTGAATTTACTGATGTACCTAAACAAATATAGATGCTTTTTGTGTTTCATTAGTTTAAAAGAATTTCTTTTTATATGTATTCTTGTTTTTTTAATAATTTGTTTTCCACAATTTTAACCTCATAGGTTAAAATGAAGTTGCATTGTTCTTTGCATGTGAGGTAAATTTAACTTGTTAAAATTAATTCTTGTCCAGTTTATTATCAAAATGAGTTTTTACAAAAAAGAATTAAAGGAAATTTTCTTTCATGGACTTCCCTCTGTTTCTCCAATGAGATATGAATGCAGGCACACTCCCAGCTGCACACAACTGGGGTTGGCTACATCAAAAAGAAGAAATTAACTTCAGCACTTTATTAGAGGTGTAAATCCACATTAAATATTGAATCTCCCAATAAATAGTCACAACCAAATGAAAGACATAGAGAAGAAGCATTTTTCAAAGCCTGCAATATGCATTTCTTTGCCTTCTTGGTAATTATTTTCTAATTAGGCTTTATAGACTTCACCTTTATGTTAATGGAGCAGTTTTTCCTTATGGTCTAATGAATAATATATGATCCAAATCCAGAAGTATGTAAACAGACCCAAAATTTTGGTACAGCAAAATCTTAGGAACAAAAATTAATTATTTAAGAAGACTGAAAAACATTTTCTTCTTTCCTAGTTTATGGTTTTGTGTATAATCTTGGAGAGGTTACTTTAAAAATAGAAAAATACGATATCTCTAAAATAAGCATTAAAACTAGGGGGGTTGGAAAGGGCAGGGAGGAGGGGAGGAATGGGTGGGTGGGCTGGAATGGGAATAAAGGATAGAAACTGTAATGAATGAACTAAAATAAAATAAGCATTAATAATCAATGTCTTAGAAACACTTTCTGAAAATCAAATATCACAAATAATGCATATTTAAGTTTTTTCCCCTGAGCTTCATCAGTAACTCTGAAAATTAAAACTATACTACAACAATTACAGAAAGTTAAAATGTGAAAACAGAGCAAGCCCAACACGATCTGGGGGGTCACCTGAAAGGCCAGTGCTAGGTTAGAATGATTGACAAGCATTATCTGATAGGAGGAATATTTGGGTTTGAACCTGGGCCAAACAATGAGACTAAAGTACTGGTTTATCATTTATTTATTTAACTTTTTCTACAAAGGTTGAAGAGGAAGTATTCAAAGTCAACTTTGACTCTAAGAAGCAGTATCCTAGAAAGGTAAAAATCTTAATTCTCTTTTTTGAAGTGATATTAACCTCATATAAAAATATGTCATGTGCTGGCCAGGTGGCTCAGTTGGCTGGAGCATCCTCTCGCACACCAAAAGGTTGGGGGTTTGATCCTCAGCCGGAGCACGTATGGGAGACAACCAATTGATTTTTCTTTCACGTTGATGTTTCTATCTCCGTCCCTTTCTCTCCCTCTCTCTGCCTTCTTCTCTCTAACATAAACACATCCTCAGGTAAGGATTTTAAAATAACTAGCTAACTAACTAAATAAATAAATAAATAAAGTCCTGTGGTGATGGGAGGGGCAAGGGCTGGGTGGAGGTGGGCAATAAATAAATAAATAAATAATTTTTTAAAGTCAGTTTAAATAATTGATAGTACTCAGCCTACGTTAACTCAAACAAAACATCTAAATATACAAAAAGGCACATATTAGTTTTATGGACTATGTAATAATATTTACAGTTGTGCTATAATTATATACTCCATGAGGATACGAAGGCCTTCTTTTTAGATACAGCAACGCCATCCCATACATTGAAAGTGCCCGTCATAGCAGGTTTCCGTTAACTTTTTGTGACAGGTGAAAAATAAGCAACAAACAAAAAAGCTGATAAGGTCACACCCCTGTAATACTGTTTTCAGTTTGAGGCACTTCCTTGTCCTAAAGATATCAACAAATGGAAAGGGCTTTGAAGAAAACTCAGATGTATAATTAAGGAACTATGACGGTAGACTACAATGCGAGATTAAAAAGATGGCTGTGTATACCCTATTACAAGTGTGGCCAAGCAGAACAAGTCAAGTTATCTATTTTGTAAAATCTGGAAGCTATAAAGGACAACGAGGTTGTTTTGCTATTTTGCGCACTAGTAGCACACACACACACACAGTGTTTTCTAGAATAATTGTCAGTTTCCTTGATAAGATTTTACTATATGAAACTTCCAAACCTGAAAGTATCAAGAATAGATTTTGACTATCCATGCAATTACCCATATTTTAAGTATATTTTTAAGTATTAATCTAAAATTCTAAAACAAGAAATACCTTCACATGTTAATTGTCAGTATATCTATAATAAATTAGTTTTATTATGAATCAACTTGGTGTATTAAGCAGAGGGCAAGGCTGGGGAAAGATGTTCGTTCATTCAGTGATTTCATGTCTGCCATGAACTAGCAACAATCTCTTAACCTTTCAAAGCCTGGTTTCTTCATCTGTACAATAAGGCTATTGCATTGTGTGGGAGCTAGACAATAGTTTTCTTCCCACCTTCTAAATTCTTCTGGCCCAGCCAATAACCAAATTAACAGAGACAGACTGAGAGGAGACAACCAAAGTTTAATACTTGTACATGGTAAATTCACATGGACATGATAAATCCATGAAATCATCTAAGACAGTGAGGCAACACTGGGGACATAAGGCATTTTTGGACAAAGGAGAAAGGAGAGGTGGGGTGTTATCTTTCATAAGCGAGAATGTATGATTCACAGATAGTAGAAGACTTGAGCACACACACAGGCCAAGGAAATCCTTGCTAGATGATTCAGAAACAATGGAGCAGAGGGGAAATCTAGCCGACAGGCACCTGCTGGAAGTTCTCTTGTTTACCATACTTAATTCAAATTCAACTAAG
Organism: Trachops cirrhosus; assembly: GCA_028533065.1. Lineage (NCBI taxonomy): Eukaryota > Metazoa > Chordata > Mammalia > Chiroptera > Phyllostomidae > Trachops > Trachops cirrhosus. Next base: position 11,015,085 of record CM052548.1, on the reverse strand, counting down.
GGGAACAAGATCATCTAGAAGCAGGTTTCTCTATCTGAATGTCTTGGGCAAGAAAAAGGAGGATGGTCAAATGTTCTTTGTGATTTTTTTCTTAATAAATAGCTTAAAATCAATAACCTAAAAAACAGCTTCAAGCTGGCAGAAGTTAGATCCCTTCAACTAGATCTCTTAAAAACTTGCCTGGAGTGATATTCAAATTTTTATCAAAATAAAATTTAAATTATTAATTGTTGGAGATATGCCACCCAAGTAAAAACAAGAGCATGAGTATCCAAAATACTTCTAAATGTTTTCAAAAAGTTCTCTAATAAAATATAGTGATGTAGAAAACAACAAGGGGAAGTTAAATAAGATAAAAATCTTCTCTGTCTTATCCAACTTCTTAATACAAAGATTCAACAATAGATTAAGTATTCTATTTTTCATGAAATGAAATTGAAGCCTACAAAAGAGTTCCCTAGCCTACTATTTTAATGGCAAAAAACCTCTTCTGCGGCCTACTCTAGCAGTTGTTTCTATGGATGGGTGCATGGAAGTAATGGGTGGTGGCCTTTGAATTGTCGAAGTCTGAATATAATATAGAGATTGAAAAACTTAGTGTTCACCAAGCCCTTATTATATGAAATATTAAAGGAACTTCCCTAAGAAAAAGAAAAGATCAAAACTATGAACAGTAAAATGACAAGAAATTCACAACTATCAACAACTGAACCTAAGGGAAAAAAAAATCAGGCAAACAGCTAGAACAGGAACAGAATCACAGAAATGGAGATGACATGGAGGGTCATCAATGGGGAAGGGAGGGGGAGAATGTGGGGGAAGGTACAAGGGATAAGAAGCATAATTGGTAAGCATAACATAGGGAAAGATTGAAAATAATATAGGAAATGGAGAGGTTAGAGAACTTATCTGTATGAACCATGGACATGAACTACGGGACCGGGGGAATACTGGAGTCAGGGTGGGTGCACAGCCAAGGGGGATAAAGGGGAGAAAAAAATGGGACAACTGTAATACAGTAATCAGTAAAATATACTAAAAAAAAGAAAAAGAAAAAGTCACTGTTCACATTTTCCCTACTAAAATAGTAGTTTTACACAATGTATTCTGATAACATTTCCATTGTTAAAGGGAAAATTTATATTTGAATTCTCTTAGCTCCTGTATACCGAAAGGAAGGCCGAGTCAACTGTACCATCGAGTGTGAATTCTACACCGAAGTGGAGAGACATAAACACGACACAGAAAATATAGGAAGCCTACTGTTTCAGAATCACGGAGTCTTGGGCAGAAAAAAAAAAACGAGGAGCAGGAATTGATTACCGGGTTTCCTGTACATGGACTAAGTATCAGGTTGCCTGGAATCCTGTACATGGAAAAGTGTCCAAGTGGGAGACTCAGTAGATAAGGTGAAGAGAACACAGAGTGACATCAACTGCGCATGTTGCTGAACGACTACCCAAGTCCTTCAGAGACAACCTCAGTTCTCTGGGGCTTGAAACGTTTCCAAAGAGACCACAGTGTCTCCGTGGAATGACAAAGAATGCTGCTTACTTACAGTGCTACAATAACAGAGGTAGTGGTAATCTGGGGGAAAATCTAAAGTATTCTGCGCCTGGGGACTCGAGAGCAACTTACTCAGACTGAGTGACAATGCCAGAATACCAGCATACACTCAGGGCAAGAAACATTCACGTGGCTGAGTACAAAATAAAAACCTGATCACCTCTTGTTAAAATTTTTAAAAGAATTTTAAGGTGACAGTAGAACATTAAGCCAAGGGTAAGGGCCTTCTCAGCGTGAGCGCTGGATGACTGCACACACTCCCGGATCTAGCTCAGCATGTACAAAGAACCGGTGAGAACACAGGCGGGGCCAAGACGATGTGGCAGATAGAGATCCTCTCTGCTGAAAATCATGTGGTCAGCAGCAAAGCAGGTAAAGAATATCCCAGAGGAAGCTCAGAGACCTCAAGAATAATACGGGACTTGCACATATATATTTTAGGGTCCCTTTCTGGTACAATGTAATATACTGTAAGTCCCTCCACAAATTTCCAGATACCATGTTAGAAGATACCAAAAGGAGCCATAGATTCTGAAAGATCAGATTCTTATCCTAAAGAAATTGATTTACCTTCGTTCCTCACCATCTGTTGAATGGGTGCTTGTAAAGAAAAACAATTCAATTATATAACAAAATTAACTGTAATTATTTGGTTACATCTGAGTGTTATCTGTGAAACTTCAACCAAATTGAGTCTTCTGTTATCATCTTAAGGGAAATTTAAAACTTCAAATTTTAAGTACAACTTACTTTTGTTCTAATTGAAATGACATTCTTTATTTATGAAAGTACGTCCATTTCTTTTTCATCTGAATTGCTCTGTTCAAAAATCTTTGTCATAGTTTGTGGAATGTTTACTTGAAATGACCTGTCGAGGTTTTCATAAATAATTAAATTAAGATACCTTAGGAAAAATAATAGTAACCATAAAAAACCCTACATTATTATAAATATTTGCAAATTTATTTTAGATGTGTATGGAATAAATAAAAAACTATGACTTAACTAATTTTTAGCACTTTGAAGATAGTAGACATACAGTCCTTTTAAAAATAAAAATTTTGGAAACTCATGAAGAAATTTTAAAGTACATGAAATTATTTAGAGGTACTGATATTTATGCTAGAAAATAAACATAAATAAAATACAAAATAAACATAAAAGAAAAGCAGCACCTTGTTTCAAAGTAATTGGTCTTGCGTGTGCTAAAAGTGAGATTTTTTTTCCTAACAGTTCATTTTCCTTCAGAAATCTTCAGAGTAAAGAGAAACTGTAGGAAGAAGAAGCAGTTAGCAAGTGAAGAGGGGTTAAATGAGGATTCTTTCCAAGAGTGGATTGATAGAAGCAGTTATAACCTCAACTAGAGAGGGACTATATGAGTGATGGCTGTGATATGACAAGGATAAGGTGTCAGCGAATGAAGTTATATGCTGAAATTCACTTTATACTTGACATTGTGATATGTCCCCTTTGTCCCTTACAGACAATTTCATATGTCTCTCCACCCAGTCTTTAGTCCTTTGACATTCCCACACCTATGACTATCATTTCTGGCCATTCAGCCAGTGACATTTCCAGCCAAAGTACAAATTCCACTGCATTAGTTGTCTATATTAGATTGTCTTTGTTCTTCTATTACTCTCTTAATAAATTCCCAAAGATGAGAATTTTGTTTACCAAATCAGGCTTATTTTGTGCTATTAAGATGGTAGTGTGTTGCAATGTTTAGAGCGAAGCACATGACAGCACAGAGGATTCGAAAATGTGATTGCATTGCTACCAATACAATTTCAACGTTCTCAATTAGCACTGCTTTATTTTCCAGGATTAAAATAAGTGTGATTTTCTAACTGAAAATGCCATGAGGTATAAAAATACTTTTGAAAGTTGTAACATAGGTTGTTTCTTAACAGCTCTGTGGAGAACTTTTCATAACATACTAATTCTCCTTGAAAAACAGAGTTGACCTAGGATTATAACACCACACCTAATGACCTGAAGCTAAACCTATCTTACTTCAAAGGAGACATTCATTTCTAGGCTTCTCACTCCTCTACAGCTAACAACTTTAACACACAAGTCTAGAAAAACAGTAGAGCAATCCTAAACAATTATCAATGAACCACTTGTTGATCCTTTCACGATATTCTTCCCAATAATAACTTCAAAGTCATCTGAACCACGTGCTTATGTATAACTGCAGCTCTGATGACATAGGCAGAAATAACAGGACACAGAGTGTCACTCGGTAGTTAGTTGTAGCTCTCCCCTAAAGTGTACAATGAAAACTGACATTGCCAACATCTTTGTCTGTCTGTTCACATTCTCATGTGTGGAACTAACCACAATTTTCACTTCCAATTCAGTCTCAATCTTATACTCTACCGTTGAACTAAGTTTAAATAAAAGGTTTTACACAAACATAATAAATAAGTATGATTTTGATTTTGAAAGTAAGTTAGGTTTGTCCATATAATTGGTACCTTCACTCAGTTGCCTAAGTATTTATGATATTAAGCTTATAATAAATAAAACATTACAATTTTATTAGAAGCACAATAGTGTAATATGAAAAGCTAAGGAATACTTCTGTACAGAAAAATACATATAATTTAAAGGGATTGAAACTGCATCTATACAGAAATGTATCAAGTGTATTTTAATGGATATTCAACATTTAAATCTGTATAACTCTTACTATTGAAATTTGTGGAATTACTTTAAAAATTATAATAAAACTTCTGTTTCTAAACATTGATTTTAGCTTTTTATGGTATTCAGATGTCATTATTGGTGTTTCCCCAAAACCACTATTCTTCTTAGCACATAAAAGAATTCTTAGAATTTTAATTCTACCTCTGAAATGATATTTTTTTTGCCAAGTATCTCTCTCTTCATTGTCATAGCAAGTTAATAGTGACACATTACACCTTAACAGCATGTTCAGAGATGTGCATGTGCATCGCTTGATTTTAAACATTAAATAAATTATCAGTGGAAAATATCATAACAGAAGTACGCAGCACAAGTCAACTGGATTAATTCTTAGCTGCTAAAATATTACATTAACTAGAAGCTATCAAAATAACATTCTCTATCCATCCTTTTGCCATCCTATATAATTAGAATTCCATCTAACCATCAGTGCATTTACTGATACATCCATTCATCCATCTTTTTTATCGTTCATCTCATGTTAAAATAATTGGACTTGCATTAAAAGTTATGAAAGATTAAACTGCCACGGAAAAGTTTTCTTTTTCATTTTCAACCAGATTGCCTGGGTAAATAGCTGATTCCTGCAAATGCATTTGATGAAACAAATACTGGTAATTAGTGATATAAAACAAAGGAATTTTAAGTTCTAACGTATTTTAAGTTTGATGAAAAAATAATAAGTTCAATGACATCAATTAAAAACAATAAGAATCTATTAGTTTTTAGGCATCCTGTATAATTTTTTATTGATAATTCTTCTGAAAAATAAATCAGACCAACCTTGGGAGTTTATCATTTTCTGCTACTACCAGCCATCCATTAAAACGTCATGCCTCAAGAGTTTGCGAGCATAAATTATGGTCACAGATGTTATTTAGATATGGCGAAATATATCACACCAACTATATTTTCTGGCAACAGAAAATGTCATTTCACGAGGAAGTTGGGCGACTATTAAGAAGAACAAATGGGAAGTTAAGAAACATTAAAGCAGGTAAATTGTAGTTGGGTGTTATTGCTGGAATTATCAGGGAGGTCCAAGACAGACTGAGGTGTCTTAGTCAGTGTTCAGCACCCAGAAGAAAACAAGAAACTTCCCAGTTGAGAGAGGGTGACACTGTCAGGAAGAATGAGGCTTCATGTGAGAAAACGATATACTAATGCACCCACGGCATCGACTGAGTTCACCCATGAGATACATTGATCTGTGAGATATACACTAGTGATTTCAAAACTCCGTTTGGAAATTTGTAAAGTAACACAGGGTACATCAGGAGTAAGGCCTGCTTGGGTGTGGTTGGCAGGATAATAATATGGGTGTAATTTGAACTTTTCACCTAAAACATCACATGGTGTGCTTGAGTGTGATATTGTTATGTGACAGAATGGCGTACTTATGACTTTGTCATAAAAGAGTTTGTAACAAAAAGGGGGCATTATGTGTGCTGAACCCAATATATTTATTTATTTCTTATATTACTAAATAAAAATTTAAAAACTTTCAAATGAAAGAAATGGAAAGTGTAAAACCAAAAAATAAATTCGCTAAAATCCTAAAGATAGTTCACATCTAATGAAAACAAATTCTGGAAGCTCTGTTCAAAGGGTCACTAACATCAGGACACTAGGTCTGCATGACAGTTATATTCTTAGCTGTTTGCTCACCTGACGGTGATTCTAGCTCTGGGCATCATATCATCATAAAAGAGTCCAAAAGGGAATGAAGTGAATAAGCAGATGATCTAGCACAAACTGTGGTTTTGGAGATATCAGACAGGGAAACAAAGAGTCTGTGACAATCCCTCATGACAGAATCACGAGACAAGACATGGAGTTGTAGAGCAAAGCCATGCTTCTGTAGAAGAAAATTATACAGCTTTTGAAAAATCTGGTGTACTGCTGGGCTCTGGTACTGATAAGACCTCTGACTATAGAACAATCAGGTGACCATGGCCGGACTTGACCTTCATGCACAGGGATAGCAAGCGTGGCAGGACCAGTGAGAATTCATTCTGAGACAGGATCTGTACATCTGGATTGAGAACAGAATGGGAGAATAAAGGCAAGCTGCTGTACCTGCAAGCCCTTTGTCACCCGCCACCGTCTGAACAGCCCTTTCTTCCTGCCCCGATGGCAGTGGATCAGCAGCGCAGCTGCGTTCTTCCCTACTTCTTAGATGTCTGATACACTCTGCCTGCTAGTGCATTCGCTTCCACCATCCAAGTTCACTTCAGGTAAGATTTTTTAAAATCAATTAAACTGTGAACTTGTTCCAGGGACTGTCTACACTCCAATCTACTGTTAATGGGTCTTAACATCAGTTAGACAGCCCTGGCCGGTCTAGCTCAGTGGATTGAGAGTGGGCCTGAGAACCAAAGGATCAAGGTTCGATTCCCAGTCAGAGCACACGCCTGGGTTGCAGGCCAGTTCCCAGCAGGGGACACATGAGAAGCAACCACACATTGATATTTCTCTCCCTCTCTCCTTCCTTTCACCTCTAAAGATAAATAAATTAAAAAAAATTTAAAAAACAAAACATCAGTCAGAAAAGGATACAGCCTCTAGCCTCAATCTGTGACCTGCTTCCTTGGACGAACCATGGAATGAAGCATTGCTGGTTATTTTTCTCTGGAAGCAGATGATGAAACAGAGTTTTGGATTTTTAAAGGAAATTACACCTGTGAAAGGAAGGGAGAATAAGCAGATTTGGACAGGGGGAGAAGCTAAGCAGCAAAGCCTTCCCAACAACCTCAGCCCAACAAAGCTGATGGGGAGCTTTGGAGTAAATACTGCATGTGTGTGAAGAACACAGCTTGGGCCGCACTGCGTGGACCCTTTGCTTTCACACTGCACTCACTAACCAGACACAGGCTGCCCTGGGGGATTGATCAGGTTGATCCTGAAGGATCGATGACTGAAAGCTGTGTGTTGCCTACCCTCCCTGTGGCTTTGTAGCCAGTCCTGCTTCCACACAGCTCGATGCTGCTTGCTGTCTTCTACTTCAGACTCCTGTGTGTGTTCCCACTGAAAGGTTGTGTGAACGTGCACCTTCCCCAGAGAGGTTCAGCTTTCAACAGGCATGTCCTGCCCAGTTTTGTCTGCTTTGGTCACTCTTTCCAATACTTTTAGAAAGTTGACTTTCTATTTTATGTCCAGATTTTAATTATAATCAGCAAAGGCATGAGTTTAATATAAGCTACTCAACTATTTCTGAAGTCAAATATCATATAGTTTCTTAAAATCGTCATACAAATGACTCCAGTGTATTATTTTGCCTTAACATTTTAATTATTCAATAAAATTTAGTAGTTTGTATCTTTTTTTAAGAATTTATCCATATCATCGACATTATCTAATTTGTTCAGTGGATTTTCATCTTTTTTTATTCTGTGAGATTGGTAGTAATATCACCTCCTACATATGTGATTTTGGTAATTGGAGTCACTGTCCTTTTCTGGATCAACTAGCTAAAGTTTTGTCATTTTTACTTATCACAAATTATTTTCTAATTTTCCTTGTGATTTCTTCTTTGACCGATTGGTTAATTGTTAGTGTGTTAATTCCTGCATATCGTTCTGCCACTGATTCCTAATATAATTAAATTATGGTCAGCAAATGATCACAAAAATTTCACTATATTAAATACTTGTGTAATTTTAATCCACTTATATTGATTGAGGCTTGTCTTAGGGCCCAACACATGTTTCATCACTGAGAATGTCCCAGGTGCACTTGAGAGGAATGTGTGTGCTTTGCTGTTGTAGGTTGGAGTGTTTTGTAGATGGATGGTAGGTTTAGTTCATTCATACTATCATTCGAGTCTTCTATTTCCTTTTTGGCTTCCTGTCTAGTAATCCTAAACATTATTAAAAATGGAATTCTGAGCTTTAAACTACTTTAAAATTTATTTTCTTTCTTTAGTTCTAGCCAGTTTTGCTTCATGTATTTGGGGGGTTGTTAGGCCAGTCATGTTTATAATTGCTGTCTTCTTGATTACTTTACACTTCTATCATTATAAAATGTCTGTCCTTGACTCTAGTAACATTTTTGTCTTAAAGTCATTTACTTTTGTATCTGATATGACTATACCCCTTCTAGCTTTCCTTTGATGCCTATAGCTTCTGGCATGATACCTTCTAGCATGATATATAAAAAAATAAATATATAGTATGTATTTCCATATTTTTACTTTCAATCTTTTATGTCTGAATCTAAAGGGTATCTTTTGTGCACAACATACAGTTGGATCATTTTTTGATTTGTTAAAATTAACGTTATGTTTTATAAATTTAGTTACATAGTGTGTCACTTTGATATATTACCTATAGTAATGGATTGCATTGAAGCAATATCTATCACATTATGTCATTATACTATATGTATAATGTATGTCTAGACAATGTCTATACCCCCTGTACTCTGCATTAGATCTTGATGGCTTATTTGCTACTCATTACAGCTGTGGGCCCTTAAATACCATCAATCATATACCCCCACTGCCATCCCCTGGTAGTTACTACTACTTTACTCTTTCTTTTTGCAAAGGTTTTTGTTGTTGTTGTTCTTTTTAAGATTCCACATATAAATTATAGCATATAGCACTTGTCTTTCTCTGTCTGACTTATCTCATTTAGCTTAATGTGCTCAAGGTCCATGAATATTGTTACAAATGGCAGGGCATTCTCCTTTTTCACGGCTTAATAATATTCCACTGTGTGTGTGTGTGTGTGTGTGTGTGTGTGTGTGTGTGTGTGACTTCTTTTTTCCCCATTCATCTGTTGATAAGCACTTGTGTTCTTTCCATATATTGGGCTATTGTGATTAATGCTCTGTTAAACTTGTGTGTGTAGATATCTCATCAAGATCATGTTTTCATTTCCTCTGGGTATGTAACTAGAAGTGGAATTGCTGGATTTTACGGTAGCTCTGTCTTTAATTTTTTAAGGGCCCTTCATGTTATTTTCCATAATAGTTGGACTAATCTACATCCAAACCAACAGTGTATGAGTTTCCTTTTCATCACATCCTCACATGCACTCATTGTCTTTTTTCTTGCTGATAACCATTCCAACAGGTGTGAAGTGAAATCTCATTGTGGTTTTGATTTTCATCTCCCTGCTAATTAGTCATGTTAGGCTTCTTGCCTGGTGCCTGACAGCCATTTGATGTTCTCTTTGGAAAAATGTCTCTTTAGTTCTTCTGACCATTTTTTAATCAGGTGTTTCATTTTTATTATTATTAAGTTATGTTAGTCCTTTATATATTTTGGATACTAACACTTTACCCAATATATGGTTTAAAAACAGTTTCTCCCATTCTGTAGACTTACATTTCATTTTTAAAATTACTTTGCTGTACAGAAACTTTTTTAGTTTAATGTAGCCCCACTTGCTAATTTTTTATTTTGATGTTTGTCCTCATGTTCCAATAATTATTGCCAAAATAGTAATGATGAGCTTTTCCTATGTTGTTTCCTAAGAGTTTTATGGTATCAGGTCTTATGTTTAAGTCTTTGGACCGTTTGAGTTAATTTTTGTGCGTGGTGTGAAATAAGGGTCTGATTCCATTGTTCTGCATGTGTTTCTGCAGTCCCAGCATCACTGGTTGAAAAGATGTATTTGTTGTTTGTTTTTGTTGTGTGGTTTTCATAGTTGCTGTTGCTGTTAGACTGTTACTTTTAATTAATTTCCTGGATATTTCTATCAAGTCTACATTACTTGTCATGTGTGGCTACTAAAGTTGCTATTTTATTAGCTTAATGATCAACTAATTCTTGCACTGAGATTCACTGCCTTGAATCCTTAAATTCCTTGAATCTCCAAGTCTCCCATCTCTATATGCATTTTGAAGCTGTTTTAATTCCACGGCAGTTCACTATTCTGTCTTTGCCTTAAATTCCTGTTTCTGCAGATAATCATCTAGTGGTAGTAGATTAGGGAAGATCATTTCAAACACATCTCTGCCTGTGAGTGGCCTTTTCTTCATTCCAGAAATGCTGGAACTTTTTCAAAGCCTTCTGTAGGTGTATAATTCCCAGAAAATCCTTTTAAGTCTTTTGGTTTATTTGTTCTTTCATCTAACTGATATTACAGCCTCAGACTTCAAGGTTAAACAATTCTTGTGTGTTTACCCAGTACTGTGGGTACAAGACATTTCCTACAGAGAGACAGGCGTCATATACCAAGCCTTTCCAGAAAGTGTCCAGATGTCTCACATGGAGAGAATTCTCTGTCAATGAGGCTTATGGGAAATTCCAAACTCAGTCTGCTTCCTCCGGTGACTGGTATTCACAACATCAAGGTTTGAGGGTGTTGGATGTTAAGACAATGGTGTTGAGTGAGGGGCAAGAGACTGGGGCAAGGTGAATTGATTTCTGCTAATGTTAAGGAGATTAGCCATTTTTTCCTGAATAAATGCTTGACTGATTTTTGCCAAACTTTGGTTACTTTCCTAAGTTAAAAAATTGATTTTTAAAAATTCTTCGAGAGTGTTCTTTATGAAACAGCAGATTATCTTACTCTGCTGTTGCAGAAGTGGTTCCCTGGCCATGGGTTTTGAGTCATATGTTCCTTCTTTGTCCTGACTGGCATTGGATTTAACGTCGGCTACATGTGCGGTTTGCATAGGTCCTGTCTGCTACTACTGCATTACTCATGCTGCAGACACTCATATTTCGTATGGTATGGAGTGAATTCCCCACCTGCTATTTCAATAAGGTCTAATGCCTGCAAGCCACTGTCATTGAGGGGCCTGATCCTGACATCAAGATTTATTAGTTTATGTGATTGTAGAACACTGCATCTGAATCTATTATCAGATCCTTCTGTGATGAAAAGTCACAATGTTGTTGTTTAAAATGTATAAAGAAGAGTGCCTTTTGAAACGTATTTTTGGTCTGTGTCCATGAGCTATCCATGAAGGCCTGGGGGGAAGGGCAGACTGGGTGAAGGGGGATACAGGGAGGAAAATGGGGCACATCTGTAATAGTGTCAACAATATACAATAAATTAAAAAATAAAAGCCATGTGTATTTTAAGGGAAAAAGATAATTTTTATAGGTTTTTAAAATTATAAAATTGAATTTCCAAAATATTCAATTTTCTCAATTCTGAGAATTTGAAGATTCACTAACATATTGGTCACACATTTCAAAATAATAAATTTTACATATGAATTTTGTTATACTTATAATGTTCTTTGTTATCAGCTTTGAGATTTTGTTATGTCCTAACCACTAATTATGTAATTTAAATATGTCTAATTATTTATATTATGAAATATGTAAAATATACAAAGCATCAGTTTTAGAAAAATGTATGACTATTGAAGATACTGATAAATTCCATTAGATAACATAAACATTTCATATAATTACAAGAGTTAAAGATTAGCAACCCCCTAGTTAAGATATTTGCCTTCGATGTGAATAGATTGAATGCTCGTGCCTTTTAACTCAAATTTAAATTCTTATGACTGTGATGTTTTAAATTTCTCTATTGTATCAAATCTAATTTTTTGACTTTCAGTATAAAAACTACATAGATTTACAGATTTAAATTTCTTGACTACACACATCCCTTTTTTGGTCAAAAATATTTCCTTGTTATTTTATTTAACCATCATATGATGTTGGCTGCAACAAAAGTGTTTTTCAAAAACATAAAATTACTAAATTAGTTCCATTTTAATATTTAATATTGACTTACCAAGTTTCCAAGATGGTTTCCAATGGCCTTTATCATCCGTATACTTTAGCCATTCTGATAAAATCCATTTAATTAAGAATTAAGAGCCCTGGCTGGTGTAGCTTAGTGGATTAAGCATGGGCCTGTGAACCAAGAGATCACAGTTCGATTCCCAGTCAGGGCACATGCCTGGGTTGCAGGCCAGTTCCCAGCAGGGAATGCACAGGAAGCAACCATACATTGATATTTCTCTCCCTCTCTCCTTCCCTTTCCCTCTGAAGATAAATAAATAAATAAAAAATCTTAAAAAAAAAGAATTAAGAAAAAAATAGGAAAGGGACTCTTAGGCCCTCTGCTTGGCATTTCCACGTGCCACATTCATGGCTTAATGTCTGTGTTTCATGATAGCCCACAAACACAGTGCCTGGGGCTGTGACTATTTCATGCCTGCTCACAGTGTTAAAGCCCAGCTGCTTCTGCTACATAGTTTGTCCTTCTACCTAGTAGTTGAAGAAGGATTAACTGATATCATTTCATCAAAGTATTTATATTTTAACTATTTTTGTTTACTTTGTATTTTTTCTCAAAACTGTTTTCAGTTTACTAGTTTCTCTTTAATACTCTCTTGTACTCTAGTCAAGTAAAGACATTGAATGGATTCTGTGATGTAGAGCTATAGGATAATGAGGCAAAATAACAATCTTGATTTAATATTGAAAATGACAAGTATTTTTTGAGGAAATCTTTTAGAAACAAAAAAATTACAATAAAATATAACCAGCCTGAACTGCTCAAAATATCAAGTACAAATAGCTCAAGTAATAGCTTCAAGTAATTACTTGGGCTATGAAGTCTTCAAAATATCTCAAGAATGCTAGGGGCTTATAATGTTCAGAAAAGTGTCAGAATCTGTTTTCCAAGTCTCAAAGAAAAGAAACAAGTTTTATCGGGTCGATAGTGTCATGATTTTGAAAAAGAACGAGAGAATCATAATTTATTTGTTTACTTTTGAAATGTGAACATTTTAAATATAAAAGAAAATATCATAATGAGCATATGTGTGTCTAGAATTCTCTTCTAACAATTATCTAGTCTTCCATGCTTATTTCATTTGTCCTCTTCTTTTTGGAGGGGGTAAGTGGCTAGAATATTTTAAAGTATATCAAAGATATAAAATCATTTCTCTATTAATGCTTCACTACATGCCTTTAGTTGCTAAAGACTTTTAGTAATATCACACTCACTAATTTTAGTCATACTGCTATCAAACTAAATAACATAAGATTACCTTAATGCCACTACTGTTTACCCTATTTCAACATTTTCATGATTGACTAAAAAATCTTTACAACCAGCTCATTCTAATCAAGATCCAAAGGAAATTTTTTCATTAATCTTACTGCTTTATGCTGTTACATGTTAAAATTATTGATGGTCTGTCTAAAATATTCCACCTGAGTTATACAACCAATTCTCATTGCACCAGTTGGTATCATGATCTATGAAATGCACCAGTAGTCTACCATCTCACAGGCCAGGAAACATCAATCTTTTGCGTTCTTGAATATTGTTCCTAAGGCTTTCTGACAATTTCCCTTTCGTATGGCTCAAGTACACAGGGTCTGGTTATATACTCTTCTCTGGATGCAAAGTGCTACCCACCCTATATTTTATCCTTTTGCATTTCTCAGAGTAATGTCATTATGATAAAGACTTTGCAAGTGATTCCTAAGTATTTCATACTACTTCTTTTAGATTTGGCATCATAAAAAAATCTGAAATTTACTGACTAAAATAATAAGCATTTATTTATGTTACATAAGAGGGTAAACTACCAGCACTGGGCTAAGCTGGGCATCTCACCTTCTGATTTTTACGGGGTCACTGAGGTGCCTATTCACTCATGGAGGTTTTGGGATTTTGACCAGCCATTGACCAGCGTGATAAGGAAAAATAAGCCATGTGTGTCTTTTATTACATGTACAAGCTTGGGCTTCTTCACATGGTAGCATTTGAAGGTTGCCGAGGTTGGGAGCATTCCACTGTGCAAAAGTTTTCACCTTTCTGCTTGCTTCATGTTAACTATTGCTCAGTTGCTCATAAAGGTCCCATGAGTAAGCCCGGAATAAATGTGGGAAGAGGCTGCCCAAAGGTAGACTAGGCTAAATATACTGGAAGACAGCACTCCGATAATCTACCATGCATCTCAGCCCTCCCAAATAATTGTTATTTAGGGTGTATTTTGGCATCTCCTTCATTAGAAAAATTTTTTAAAAAACTATATATTGAATTCCAGTTAAACATTCCTCTGTAATGTGAGCCAAATAAATATAACTTTGTTTTAAGAAATATAATGTAATAATGCTATATTCACAACATTAATCACTTATCTGAACTTATAATGAACTAAAATTGATAAAGCTCCTTGATGGCTTTGCCTGATTTCCTTCATATAGGAAGATATTTTATCTGTCTACTCCTCTCTTCATCAAAATGGCATTTCCAGTTGCATCACCGCTACCCGGTGACTGCCAAGACTCCAGCCTGACAGGCCTGTCTCAGCGCACAATGCTGGAAGCCGACAAAGGAGCTTTGGGAGACGGATGCCTTTTCAATAATTCAGGGATTATTATTTTTTCTTTAAACCTGCCTTTTATTTCCCCTCACAGGGAAGAGGTTTAAAGCATCCAGTGAGCGGGGGGGACTGACTTTGCTGTTTTTTTTAATGGTTATTTCTTCAAACTTGAGAAGTTTTATGTCATTTTCAAGCACACGGTGGAGAGAGGCAAGGCCAGGTCAAATTCAGACATCCTTCTGTCATGGCCAAATGTTCTGCAAAGGAAAATGCCAAGGCGACAAAGGACCTGGTTTGTAAGAATAACCTGCTCTGGCTGAAAAGGACCTAACTCTCCCAATCATCCTGATGTTACTTGGGTTGTTTCAGAGGTGTTACACTTAGATTAGAGAGAGACACTACAATTAGATTAGAAACTAATGACAACTCAGGAAAAATGTCAAGCAGGTTATTATTTTTCAACAATTCTTGTGATTATTTGTGAGAACCCAAGGTGAGACGTCTAGTGTGGCATGCATGAAGACTGTCACGCATGTCATAATCTGCCTGATCAACATCATAAGTTTGATCAGGATGTGAAATGAGTAATAAATGATATGACAGAAAAAGCATTCTCACCCACTCACAGTTGGCTATAAGTCATCTCCTTTCCCTGTGGCCTCTGCTACTAAAGCCAGGATCCACCCCCCTGTTCCTGTAGGATTCGGTTACTTTGTGTAGACCCCTAATTATAAGGAACCTGGAGAGAAGTTGAAAGAAAAAACAGTGAGTTTCATAAATGGCTCAGTTCGTATTTCTTCCTGAGGAGAATCAGCTACTTTTCTAAAACACTGTAAAAATACAATGTAAATGTTAGAAAAAAATAAAATATTTCTACTCTTATATTTACTACTATATTTCAGAAAATAGTATTACAGATCTCTGAAAAGTAAAGTTTAAATGATGTAATCTAGATAGCATAGATGTAAAATGTTTGGAGTGTATTTGTTTTATTCCTCAAAGTCAACACTTTTAACAGTTATTTTTAAGATAATTTTAAACTTAAAAAAACGAGTTGTGTAAGAATAATACAGAAAAGTTCCAGTATGTCCTTCACTCAACTGTCCCCTTGTCAACATCAGTAAAAATGAGAAAATTAACCTTGGAACAATACTATAACTGAAGTACAGAAAATTTTTAAAAATGTTGGAAAGAATGTGAAGATATTGGAACCCATGTGCACTGAAGATGGAGGTCTCCCCACAAATTAAAAGTAGAACTACTGTATGATCCGGCAATCCGACAATAACCTCTGGCTATTTATCCGAAATAACTAAAACCAGAATCTCAAAGAGATATTTACACATTTGTGTTCTTTACATCATTAATCATAGTACCTAAGAAGTGGAACGACCCAATGTCTATTCATGATGAATGCGGAAAATGTGGCATAGATGCATAGAATGTTATTCAAGCATAAAAAGGAAGAAATCATGTCGTATACCACAAAAGGGATGAACCTTTGGAAAACTACGCTAAGTGAAACAAACCAGTCACAGAGGGCAAAACTGAATGATTCACTTACATGAGATTATTTAACATAGTCCAACTCATCGAAGCAGATGTGGAATGGTTGTTGCCAGGGGCTGACCGAATGGGAAATAGGCAGTATCTGTTCAGGGGTGGAGTCCTGGTCACACATGCTGGAACATTGTAGACAGCTGCTGTCCAACACTGTGCTTCAATTTTGTACTCTACATTTACATTTTTATTAATAAGATAGATCTCATGTTGTGTGTGAGTGTGTGTGTGTGTTTCACCACAATTTTAAACGTGGAATGGTGTTTATATGTCGGCTTGGTCCCCAGTGATACTTCTAAGCTCTTCTTTTAGTTCCTATAGCACATTGGGAAGATTTCCTTTTTTTAGTATTTCTATATAGACACTTATGTCATCAGCAAATTGAAAGAATTTTATTTCGTCTTATCCAGTACTTTAGTCTATTTGTGTTGCTATGATTAAAAAGTACTGTAAATTGCATGGCTTGTAAGCAACATGAATCTATTTCTCACAGTTGAGAGACTGGAAGTTCAAGATCAGAAAGCCAGCGTGGTCCAGTTTGATGAAGACCCTTTTTCAGATTTCAGGTTGAACTTCTTGTTACATTTTCACGTGGCCTAAGCTGTGAGGGACCTCTTTTATAAAAGCACTAATCCCAACCACCCAATCCACTGCCATGATTTAATCACCTCACCAAGCCTCACTTCCTGATACCCTCACCTTGGGGGTTAGGGCTGTAACAGACCTGTAGCATTCAGTCTGTAAGTCCATCTCATACACTAGCTAAGATTATAAGTACTGTAAAGTGGTAAGAAAAGACAATATTTGCTTTTATCCAAACATCGGGGCAACATATTCAGTCTTTTATCATTCAATGCAATGTTAGCTCTGTGGTTCCTTATAAGGAACTTTAAGTAAGAGTTCAGTTTCTATTTGGATTACTTATTTTGTGAGATTATGTCTTTCAAGAAATTTGTGAACTGTAAATTTTTGAATTTATGTGAATAGAGTTGTCTTATTCCATATTATCCTTTTACCATCTGTAAAGACAAAACAAAGATAGAAAGCAGATGACACTTAATGGGGGAGAAGGTTAAGGGGTGGAGGGATTATGAAGAAAGGAAAAAGAACTCATGGGCATGGACAACAGTGTGAAGATTGCTGGGGGGAGGGGAGTATAAAGGGACTCATTGGTAATGGGAATAAATGCAGTAAAGATTAAATTTAAAAAAAAAGGCTGTGACTGCATTCCATCCTTTGGACCTTATAATGGCAAATTCATTTTTTTCCATTTTTTATTCTTGGTCAGACTGGCTGAAAATTATCAGTTTTATTGATTCTTCCAAGAACTATAGGAGTGTTTGACTTTCTTGAATTTCCTCTGCTCTTTTTCTGTTTTCATGTTCACTGATTTCTATTCTCATTTTTATTATTTTCTTTCTTCTACTTGCCCTAGGTTATGAGTTAACATTTAATTTTGCAGAATACAACATTAATGTTGCCTTACATTCCAAAATTCCTTAAGTTCCTATCAGTGCAATTTCTTAGAAAAAAAGCTGAACTAACTTATTTTTCAGTTTTAATATATGCTCTCTTGTTCACTGGTGACGTCAGGATGACCTGACTGTGCCACTTTCCCGACATCTATGATACAAAAGACGTCCCATTACAAACTGAGACCATCTGTTATAATCGCCCTTGTGTGAAAAGTGAGCTGTGTATTTGCAAATTAGAAACATTTAAGGACAATCCTTTCACATTAGTACCTAATGGTAAAGTTTACTTTTCCACTACAATGGTAAATGTACAGCATTGTATGTTTTGCTATAACTCTATAATGCTTTTCCTAATTCTTCTATCTCTTGAATTAATTTAATAAATCAAAAATAAATTAGTCCCATAAATAAATAATACAAATGAAAAGTTCAGTAAGGAGAAGTTGTGGCACATGGAATCATGATGAGTATTAGACATTTTAACATGTAGACTAAAATATAATTAATAGAAACATTATATTCACAGAACAAAATGCAAGTATTGTAACTATTTATGTATAATAGCAACAAAAATCTGTATGGGCAAGGGATGAGAAGACATACAAGAATGCTTGGAGGAGGATAAAGGGGGAAAGAAGGGGAACACATACAAAGGACCCATGGACAAAGACAATGGGGTGGGGATTATCTTTGGGAGCAGGGGTTGGATGGGGCAGGGGGGAACAACACAGGGAAAATGGGGACAGCTGTAACTGAACAACAATAAAAAATAATTAAAAAAGAAAAAATAATTTAAAAATTAAAAAATGATCATTTTGGATAGAAGACTGACAGAATTTTTTAAATAATAAATAAAAGAAGAATTACTAAAAAAGAAATATAAGAATACTGATCTCCCCAATTGAACCTGGTAAGTTTATACTTTCTAAATCAGATTCACAGAGTTCAAATATATTAATAACTACAACATGCTAATAGTTATAAACATTTTCTCAAATTTTCAGATCAATTTACATGTTAATACTTATCTAAAAATTCTTAATTCAGTTTTCTTTCATTTCATATAACTATAAATGCATTTAATTAAAATTACATCCTATTCTTATGATTTATCTATTGATTTGTTTCTCTGTAGCAATCTTTCTTTTATATAGGTGTTTAATAATTTAAGATGCTGCAGTAAATACTTGTGCTTTAAGAAAGAAAATTTTCCCTACGAGAGTTGGAGAACTGTTAGCTCAACAAACAGTGGATCAGCAAGACTCCAGTAACCTCCAGGACTGAAATACACAACTGCATTGAGAGACAAAGAGGCAGTTATTGCCAGCACCGTGAAAGGGCTCTCCAGGCAAAAGGTGGTGTTTCTCATTCAACTCTGTTTACCCTTTCTTATTCCTAACAGGTTGGGGACTGTAGAAATGTGCTGGCTAGCAGACTTTGATGATTTTTAGTTGCCAGTATCAGGGCTGCTATACAGGGTCTGGTGCAAACAATGCCCCTATTTTTATTACAAAATCTTCTATTACAAAATCATAAACATATCATTCTGTGACATAACAATATCGCACTCAAGCATGCCATATGACATTTTAGGTGAAATGTTCAAATTAAAACTGTAACTTATTGCATCCGTACTGTTATTGTACCAACCACATTCAAGCAGGTGTTACCTCTGCCGGACCCTGTTTTTCTTCAAGGGAATGCTGCTTCAGCTGGGGCCATTTACTCCTCCGTTGTGTGCGTCCATTGTTCCCTTGTGGCTCGTGTTTCTCTTTTGGCTACCACACGTGTCACTCTCCATTAACTCACTCCCATGAAGTACCAAATATTGCCAAAATAAAATCTTAACTGTGTTGTGTATATTTTTATGAAACAAACTATTTGAGATAGAAAAGCATGGAGCTTATACCTGAAAGGCTTAAATGTGTTTTGTTAAATACACAACCCTTTAATTTCAACCCATCCTTATTTGGACATAGATATGCTTATGTTAGTAGCTGTTCCTGGAAAAACGAATATGTTTTTGAGCACATGTTTTTGTGCTCAAAATTCATTTTCTTCCTGTGATCACATACGTTTATTTACTAGATCAGCTTTATCTTACAGTACTTTCTTTTTTAGGAAAAAATCAGTCCCTTTTCCAAAGCTTATTTCTATATTAACCATATAGGGTGGGCATGTGAGCTTTGTCTGAAGATACATTCTCTTCTGCCTACTTACCTATGTTATATCACTAATTATTGCCTCATATGACTAATAAGTTTTGATTTATAAAAACACTTTGAACAAATCTCAAATACAATTAAATAATTGAATATGTTATGCAAAATTCTAAGATATAAATAAATTTCATATTCCATTAAATTTCTGTGAAGACAATTTATAATCATATGTGCAAATATCAGCTCACTCCCACTGTGTGGCAAAATGTATTAGCTACATCAGTGTAAAATTATATTTCAATGCTTATGATATTCAATAACAGTAAAATATTTATACCCTATTATGAGAAAAATCATGCTTTAATAAGAGATATGAATGTTCTTATAGTAGTTATGACTTATTAATTATTAAAAGTTTTAATATCATATGTGCAATACTTTGTGAATTACTTTTTAATATTCCAAGTGATTTAAAAACTGGTGGCTATAACATTAATAAATTTACGTATCTAGGTCATTAACTTGCTTCTCTACATTTCACTAATGCTCTAGGCATAGATTTGAGTGAACTGATGTCTGATACAACACGGTGTTCATTAACCATATTGGAGAAATTCTGGTACGTCCTTTATATGAAATATCCTAAAACTAATGCACAGTTCACTCTCCTCTTAGATAGAAAGGTGAATTCTGGCCTCCAGATTTAAAATCTCTGTGTCTTTATACCTGAATCACTAAGTAGTATAAGCAAAATGTAATTTAAATGATATATTTAGAAGTATTAACATAATAACTCATTTGTAAATAAATAAATAAGGAATATTTTATGCTATTAAACATAAAATTGTTGGTAATTATAAAGGATCAGGAAACTCCAACTGAAATTTACAGTAATTAATCTTCTCTGAAAAATGTTCCACCATTAAGAAACCATTTCCATGTAATTTTTGAAATTTCATATTTTAAATGATTTAGGAAAGATGACAGTGTCTTCTCTGTCCTGCCATAAAACATGTGAGTGTACCAGGGAGAGTGCGAAGCAGAAGTCCAGCCTGTAGGTTTAATCGAAATAGGAACTACCTGGGACTGAATGACTGTGTAAGAGAAGGCAGTGTCAATCGGAGCAAAGCTCACACGACATGTACGATCGCTCTTACAAGGGACGCCGAAGGCTGCGGAGCACAGGCGACATTGCAGGAAGCAGTACTCCAAGGTAAGTGACGCACTGCGAGAAGGAAGAACAGCGATTCCTTTTTTTGTAAGAACATAAGGGAGAGCAGAGATGCTGCCTATAGGATCTATTTCGCTCTGGATTTTACTGCTAAAAAATTCACTAAAACTTTATACATGATTTCTCTTAGTCTGAGTCATGGTGTGGAACTCCATGCCACACACACACACAACAGGTGGCTGAGTTAAACAAGCATCGTTTTAGAATAAATAATGATTTAAAAATATAGGAGTTATCAAAGATACTGAAAGAAACATGAGAAAAGTAAAAGAATAGAGAGAAATAAAAAGAACATTAACAGAAACATTTTACTACAGAGCAAATAAAGTCATGACTCAAAGATTACTATGAATTAATAACACAAAACCTCAATGAAGTTTCAAAAACTCAAAGACCACGATGAGAAAGCAAGAGGTGGGGATATTTCAGAGACTGCGGACTTCACTCTGAGTGACGTGGAAGATGGTGGATAGTTACTGAAATATAGTGTATAATTGAAAGGCATCTTTCTGGCTATTAAGTTGTGGACTGGATGAAAGGGGAGAAGAACAAGAGCAAGGAGAGCAATCAGGAACTACAAATACGACAGTGGCATGGACCGAGGAGGCAGCAGGGACGGTGGTAGTTGCTAAGAATCTGAAAGTGAATAAAACTTGGGAAAATCACTGCATTCATCCTTCATACTTCCTAAATTAGACGCACACACAAAATACATGCAAAATACACACTATGTTTCACAGCAATGATTGCTATAGAGCGGCGATTTTCAACCCGTGTGCTGCGGCAGGCACACTGGTGTGCTGCAAGAATGTTTAAAACACACACTAGTTAGGGGTACTGACCTCTTTTCCCTTAGCTTGTCAACTGACAAAATGATGACAGCCAATACAACAATAGCTGTTCCATGTGAATGAACCAAATTATACATATTTTTGTCAGATTGGCAAAAAAGAACCTTTTTGATGTGCCAGAGAATCTTAGTAATTGGTGTATGTGTGCTGAGATTGAAAAAGGCTGAAAATCGCTGTTCTGGAGAAACACAACGTACACAAGGGAAGCAGGAGTACAGGCAAGGCGTTCGAGCAGACGTAGGGAGGAGTTGTGAAGGCACGCCACGAGGACATCCGTGGGAAGAGCACACCAGGTGGCATCAGCAGCAAATGGAAAGTTCTGAGAGGAGAGCATGGCTGGCATGCTTAAGGAACTAGGAGGCCGACGCGGCTGTGCACGGGAATGTTAAAGAGAACTGTAAAACTTGGAAAGAGAGAGAGAGAGAGATTCAAGAGCAAATCTTTATTTGTTGCTTCTGTTTGGTTTTGGCAAGGGAGAAATCACATTGTTGTATGCTGATAGAAATGATTTTGAAGAGTTAGAAAACTGATGATGCAGAAAGACAGGAGAGAATTTCTAGAGCCAAAAACTGCTGAAGTGTCAGTGAAATGAGTATGGAGTCCAGGTGGAAGGGATGGCTTGAGAAAAAGCACCAATAGTGTCCTCAGAACGAAGGCAGAGATAGGCTCAGATTTGGTGAGTGGGTTAATTTGGGGGGGGGTGGCATGGTATTTCCCTAATGATTGCTCCTATTTATGCAGAAGCAAGAGATGTTGAAAATTTTAAGGGAGAAGGGAAGATATAAAATATTAATCTAAGAGTGTGGTTAGCAAATGGCCTAGATTAGTAGTTCTCAAACTTGGCTGCACAGTGAAACCATCTGTGAGGCTTTAAAAACCAGAATTGCACAATTACACAACTGAATTAATTGGTCTGGAATGTGTCTTTGCATCGCAATTTTAAATATGTCCCAAGTGATTTTAATAGACATGCAAGAATGATAATCACTATTCTAGGAAAATCTGATAGATGTTCTGTATATCGATACACTACACAAAATGGCCATCTAGGGGTAAGTGGTCCATATTTTCATAGTGAGACTGAACAGCAAGTTTGTGTGTTTTTTCCTCCAGGCTTTTTTTTTCTGTTGTTGGTACAGAGTAGGTTAAAAGAGAATGTAACATACAGTGAGCTTGGCCAGGTTGGTACGAGTAAATGGAAATGAGCAAAAGGTAGCTGACAGCTAATTATTATTAAGACTCACTAGACTCTAAAATGGGAGGGAGGGAGTGAAGTAATGAGGGGTTTCTGAGCTAAAGTGTGACCCCCAACAACACCTACATTCATATGTGGACATCCTACCCTTCACTACCTCAGAAAGTGACCATGTATGTGTGACTAGTGTCCTAACGGGAAGAGTGAATTTGGACACAAGCACACACACAGCAAAAATGATGCACAGTTGCAGGCAGAACATGACCACTTACACAAACCAAGGAGAGAGGCTTGAAACAGATCTCCCCCCTGCAGCTAGCTGCAGGATTCAACCCTGCCAACACCCTGATCTCAGACTTCTAGCCTCCAAAACTGAGAGAAAATGAAATTCAGTTTTTTAAACCACCAGTGTGTAGTTATCTCTCTACGGCAGACCTAGCTAACTAGCAAAAGGAGCATAAGATACACTGAAACAAAAGGACAATTTCAGGTTTCTGTGAAGTCATAGAATGTTAAAATAGAAGTAGTGTTGAAATAAGTTGACATTAGTGAGTGGATGCTTGAAATTATGATTATGGAGGAGTTGCTCTTTGAGAAATGACAAGAACTGGGAAAATGACAATGGAAAAGCAGTGATTGTGATTAAGCAGAAGAAAATACCTGTGGGAAAGAGATGAATGGGTAGGTGGCCATGGTATTAAGGTTGCCATGGTATTAAGTCCACCAATAATTATAATAGGACTAACTCTTGGAAATAATGATGCTGAGCCAAGAGCTAAATTATTTAGGGAATTAGAGTGAGTACTACCTAGTAGTAAGTTCTGATGATACTCAGGGCTGTGCGTTTTTAGATAAAAGGAGAGAGAATGCTTTGGATGGTATAAGACAAGGTCCATTTGGGATAAACTGTTTACCGCATGAGATATCTGTCAGGAATGCAACATTTCAGGGGAAATCCTGGTTTCAGTTGGAGCAAAAGGGAAGAAGCACTGGAAAAAATGAAAAGACATGTGTCAGATAATGAGGATATATTTTCCCAGAGGGTACACTGGGAAGGTTTCAGGGGCTGGAGGGAGATGGACCACGGGATTAGAAAAGTAGATGCACAGAGTCACAGGGTGGTGTAGAATGTGGTGCACAGAATGACTTGAGAACCCTGGGCTCCTTGTGATGAGTCACGAAAATAGGCATTCTAAACACAAATAGGCTAGTTGTAATTATATAAGGCAGAAAATGGTGTTAAATTATCATTTCATATTTTTGCATGTGCGGACACACGCACGTTTCCTATATATTTTACAGAATATCTTTGCTTCTGGTTAAATTGTTATCATGTCTTTCTATTAAATATATGATTTTATGTATATTTAAATGTTTCCAGTGTGTGTTTATTGCCAAAAAAATCACACAATGTACAATAACCAGGCTAGAATGTGATGATGCCTAAAAATTAATCAAATTTACTTCCTTGGATTTGTTGAAATAACTGAAGATAATGTTTATTAGGGGACTCTTGTGGAAGATACCTTGTCTCCACATCAGCTATTTGAGGTATATATTTAGTTTATAATGAAAAAAAGAGTGCAGTTCTTTTTGAAAACATATCCAACAAAGGAGTGAGTCTATAATTGGGAGCAATGCAGGGCTGTCCTTTGGAAAATAAACTAAGTTCCGCCTTGCCTGTTTTCATTAACAAGGGTAAGAGCTCTCAACTCAGAACATGATTTATAGAGTTTCACAATAAAATGTATTATTCAAGGCCCTACTTGAACTTAAGGTGATTTATTAGACTTAATATAAAACCGTGTTAATGAATCATTAGGTAGGTAGAGTTCCAGGGTCTTCAAAATTAAAAGTAACTATGGCAGAGTTCTAGAACAGAAAAATGTATAAATCATCCCATCTTTAATGATAATTTATGTTTCCGCAAAGCCTATAAGCCCTGCATTAATTCCTGCTTTCATTCCGGTAGAAGTATTGTTGAGATTCTAAAAATCGGTTGCTATCGTAACTGGATTACATGATTGAGCGCATGATGAAATGAGTCAGTGCAGTTACCTTCCAATCCATTATTGCATTTGAAATTATAATATGAAATGCTATGATTATACAGACACAGGACAGATACAAGATACAAGACATGGCTTTCATGGAAGATTGTTTCCTGAAATTTATGACTGCCTGCCTTCCCAACTGTGTATCAACCCTTTAAATAATGCAAGACCCTGTAATCTGAAAAATTTTATACTATATATTATGTGCTAACTGTAGTCATTTTGTTGTGTTTATAGCTTTCATTCCCTTATTTAACAAATATTTCTGTTTAATATTAGTAATACAAAATGTGTAAAAGGATTTAACTGCAACTATTTAACATAATCTATTGTTGGCATAATTAGACATTAATTATTATAAATCACATTTGACCTTAATAAGAGTGACTAATTAATCAAAAATAGTCATATGAGAACCTTTTTTCTAATCAAAAATATACTTTTTCAAAATTTAAAATTTTGTTTGAAAATATGTAATAATTCATTTTTCTTTCTGGTTTCTTTAGAGAAACACATGTATGACACGGGCAGCATGTCCAGTAGGATGGTCTGGTATGCCATCATTCCCATTGTTTTAGAGTACAAATGACTGGAGTTAGCATAGTGAATAGTAAAGATTCCTGCTGAGGGAAGGAGTTTAAGCACAGCAAGCAAACCAGACCAAATTAATAACCCCCTGCTGGCATTTTCAAACCTGAGCCAGAATCCAAGGAAAATGTTAGTACCAAATCATCAAATTCACACTAGTAAATACAATGCCAGATATTCAATTTAATTAGCCTTTTTGATAATTATTTGTTTCTGTGCTTTTGTGCAATGATTATTTAACCTTAAGTTTGTCAGTTACTAATTATGATAATGATCAAACAACAACAAAAATCTGTGCAAACTTGAGTCTGAATGTTTATATTGGGTTCCATAAATTTTTCCAAATACTGTATGTAATTATTTTGATTTAGAATTATTCTTTTCCCACCTGATTGTCCAGGTTACTATATAACAAATATCATTTATATCAATTCCTTTTTTCCTGCTTTATCTTAATCTTCTGCTCTCAGTGGGCTCACGGTTGCAAAGCATATTTTAAATTAATACACAATGAGCAGCACAATAAAATATAAGGATTTTACATTTCACTCTTCTTGAGTTGTGTACATCTCAAATGAACCTGAAATCTTATTGATATGAATCATAAAAATATGGAAATTAGAATAAAAATGATTTTGTAGGCAGGAGTTCTAAAATTTTCCCTCTAATCACATTTTGCAATTATTTGTTAACTTAATAATGATAATAATTTGATTAATAACAACTTCTATTCTCAAATACCTCATTTCTTCTTATTTACCTAGTGGCATAAATAGCCAAACTAAGATACATTTTACATATATATGTAGGTTTACAGTTGTTTTATATAAAATAATGTAATAACTAATAAATGATATAAGAATAAATGCTGTTTCACATACAACTGTAAAGATATATATATGTATGTGTATATAAATATATATATATATAAATCAATTGCCATCAGAAACTATAATGCAGTGGATAACTAGTGAAAAGTAAGCTATGGAATTTTGAGAAAATTATTTTACTCCTTTCAAGTATACTTCACTATTTTATTTATAATATGTTTGGTATATGTCAAGTAGTTTTGAAATTTTGAACTGCAAAGGAAAATGCTTTGCTAAACTGTCCTTTACAATGAGTGAATGGACCTAGGGAAACTATTCTGTGTGAAATTTTAAACTCCTATATTAGTAAAATATAGTAAATGGACCAAGGAATTTTTACTTTATTTTAACGTGCACCTAGAGACCGAAAGGTAATATAGTCATATATCTTTAGTAATTACAATAAACTCAGTTAAGTAGAGTAACATTATAAACTATTAACAATATTCTCAGGACATTAGTTTTTCTAAATGCTTCTATTGTTAATTGAAGAGTAAGTACAATTTTAAATATAGACATTCCTTTAATTCTCTGTCTCTGAGAATTTTTTTCATTTTATTTCTCTCCTGCCTTAACTTTTCTCATGTTTTCTTTGGATAGATGTGCAATGAAACAATGCAGAAAGATAAAAATGAAAATTAACAAACAATCTTCAAACTTATCAAATTACTTTTTGATAACACATAGTGTGCTATCTAACCAACGTTTCAGTGACACCAACGTGAATTTTCAGTACAGCGTGAGACAGAGAGAGGCCTTAAAGGTAAGGTTTCCTGAACTGCCCTCTACCTCTGTGCTGTGTACGGATCCAAGTGGCTGAAACTCCTACTGTGTGTGGTGTTTCAGACTGTAAAAGCAGAGACAGCAAAGGCAAAACAGTGAGGCACCTGGGCCTGGGAGAATAAAACATGTTTTTTAGCTTTTCTTTTTTTTGTAATTATTTTATTGTTGTTCAATTACAGTTGTCTGCATTTACCCCCACCATTCCCCCCACCCCAGCCATCACACCTCCCACCCCCATTTCCACCCCCCTTGGTTTTGTCCATATGTCCTTTATAGATGTTCCTGAAAACCCTTCCTCCCCTCCCCCTATTATCTCCTCCCACCTCCCCTCTGGTACTCTCAGATTGCTCTTAATTTCAGTGTTCTGGTTATATTTTGCTTGCTTCTTTGTTTTGTTGATTAGGTTCCAGTTAAATGTAAGATCATATGGTATTTGTCCCTCACTGCCTGGCTTATTTCACTTAGCATAATGCTCTCCAGTTCCATCTACACTGTCGCAAAGGATAGGAGCTCCTTCTTTCTTTCTGCTGTGTAGTATTCCATTGTGTAAATGTACCATAGTTTTTTGATCCATTCATTTACTGATGGGCACCGAGGTTGCTTCCAGAACTTGGTTATTGTAAATTGTGCTGCTATGAACATTGGGGTGCAAAGGTTCTTTTGGATTAGTGTTTCGGGGTTCTTAGGATATAGTCCCAGCAGTGGAATTGCTGGGTCAAAAGACATTTCCATGTTTAGTTTTCTGAGGAAATTCCATACTGTTTTCCACAGTGGCTGCAGTAGCTTGCATTTCCACCAATAGTGCCCTAGGGTTCCCTTTTCTCCACATCCTCTCTAACACTTGTTGTTTCAATCAACCAGGAAGCATTACTGGGTTCTGACTAAGCTCAGTGGACCAGATGCATCATGGTTCACAAGCACCATTAACTTTATGAGCACTGTATCCTAGTCAACAGCAGAAAAGCATCATATTCAGAAGATGGACCATGTGAAACCACATGGCACCATGCAGACCAAAAGATCTCATCCCTAAATCATGAGGCAATATAAGTTCTTGCCATATAATCAAGAGATCATCAAGCTCCATGGAGGGGAACTGTGGACAGTGATGTGGATGAGACTGAGAAACAGCATTTTTACCTCGAAAGATTGTTACTTAAAGGCTTTAAGCATAATTGTGCTCATGGAATACACCGAATGAAATTGCGTTCCATTGTTGATACATTTTGAATGGCAAATCAATCATAAAGAAAAGAAAGTAGTCCCATTTTCCTGCACTTTAGAGCTGTATGTGAATATATTTTATGCTACCACTACATATAGATATGCTATATTTGACCATACCTTTCCAAGAGTGGCACAATTAATTTATATGTGAAAGGCAGACAATCATGGCAAGCACATTTCAACATTTAGTATACGGTCAAGTATAAAGAGTTGTTGTAGTTACTGGTACAGAGACAAAAACAGCAGCTATACTCTGACCAAAATTCATCATTCCATTCTGCACACATCTTAGATCTCCCTGCACTTAATGTGATATAGAGTCCATTTGTATGCTAATGTACATATTTATTTTATTCATTACTTGTCCTTATACTTATCTCAAAGTGTCTAGTCTCATTCCATTGTTTATCTTAACTCTTTTTTAGAAATATACAAACACTTGTTTCTTGTTTTATATATTTTGCCCCTATAACAGTTAATAATAAGCTTAATCACAAGCAAACACGAACATACACAAGCATTCCAAAAATTTATATTTAACCATGAATAATTTAAAGAGATCTAGGGAAATGTAAACTTTCCATCTTGTTTATGAATTTAAACAAACTTGATTTGAAATTAGAAGGATCTCCTTTGCTGCGGCACGTGAAAACTGTTGGGTGTGTGGGGTGACGGGGCAGACAGCGGCAGCAAAGCACTGATCTTATCAACAGTAAGACACCGTGTTCGTCACTGCCGTTTTCCGGAGGTGAAGAGTGTCAAGCACACATATATGCCACGGCACATAAAATATAGAAGTTTAGATGATGTTGCCATCTACCTATCTACTCATTTATCTTTCTACACAGTAAGTGAACACTATGCAAAGTAAGTTGGGACAATGAAAAAAAATCACTGTGTTGTTTAAGAAGCCCATAATTTATTTGCAAACCAAAAATGTGTACCTAAAGGAAAGAATACAAAATGAGGTATGAGATTATGAAATAATGAATAAATGTTGGAGTTGCAGGAATTCAAATAAAGGACAATAAAATGCATCTTTAAGAAAGATAAATAAGCATTATGGTTAATTTGTTTTTTCATTATAGATAACTGAAGATTATATACATATAGTTTTCCTTCCTCATGTTAACACGTCCTTCTTCCTCCTTGCTGGGTGATTATTTTTACTAAGTTCAGTCATCTTTATTTTCTAAGTGTTTGCTCTTTCAGTACAAGTACTATTAGGATCTAGGAGTTATAGGAAGAAGGCCAATCTTTTTCTCTGGTAATCTTTCTAATTACACATGTTTTTAATACTTTATGATGCATAAAAAGGCTATTATTATTTTTCTATTAAAAGTATTGCTTAGGTTTTTAAACAAGTACTTTTCTCTCCATTCTATTTTTTCATGAATCATTTGTGAAATACTCTAATTAAACAGTGTTAGATTCAAATGATGTTATATTACATAATTTTTCACAAGCATTAAAGTTTTGAGTATAATTTCAAAAAGAAAATTCTGCCTATTTCAGAGTCAATTAAAAAAACATACAGTGTGGATTGGGGAAAATAATCACATCAATCACATAGCTTTTCTTTGCAGAAACTTAAGGCATGCCATAATAATCTCAATCAGCTCTGAAATTCCATTCATGGGTATCTCAAAAAGCTATAAATTCTTACATGTACATTTTAATTAGTAAGTGAAATACCCTAAAATAATTAGAGAAAAATAAACACAAAAGCAATTATATATTTAACATTACTGAACTAACAATATGTTTTTAGAAATCTAATTTTCTCTTTTACTTTCAAGGCCTAATATGTGAGAATATTAACTATCTGTTTTAGAGTAAAATATATTATTTAACTAACTCTGCAATTTTTGACATTTCTTCCTTGCTTGTATTTTCCCATTTCTTCATCTATGAACTATGTACATGTAATAATTTCCTGCCTGAAAATAAACATAACCTAGCTTTTCATGGTAGTATATATATCATTCTAGCCTATTTAAATTGCTCTTTTATATTCACAATTATTTGAAAGCATTGGATGAGAGCTTAATTGAAGTGTGATTATGTAGGAATTTTTACACTAGATCGTATTCATAAAAGTAGTGTTTTAAAAGATTGTTTTCTTGGGAGTCATTTCAGCTGTGTGGCCTCCTGATTTACATTTTAGAGGTCTGTACTCCTTTTAGTTGTAAGGGAAGAAAGTTTTCCAAATGATTTAGCTAAATTTTGTTTGGGACAACAATGCAGCCAAAAACGTAGATTTATCTATTATGAGAATTTTTATAATGAGTTATAGAAGTTTTGAAAAAGTCAAGTCTACACATCCAATTCTCAAAAGATTCAAACTGTGAGACCAAAGGCAATTGACCAGGAACAGTTACATTTAGCTATGACATAAGTTTAAGAGGATTTGTTAACCTTAATTTAGTGCCAAACACATTTAGCAAATTAGTCATTGATGATTTTGGTTATTCTACATACACAGTCATATGCTGCTGCTTAATAACAAGGACACGTTCTGAGAAATGTATTGTGAGGTGATTCTGTGTGAGCATCATGGTATGGTCCACCACACACAGGCATTGTGGTGTACACCACCGTATATGTGATCTGTCATTGATTCAGACCTTACGCCGGACCTGACTATAAAGCTATTCATCAAATACAATTGCAATGGTTAATTTTACTTGTCAACTTGACTGGGCCACAGGATGCCCTCATAGCTGGGTATACACTATTTCTGGGTTTGTCTGTGAGGGTTGGTGTCCCCAAATCATTGGAATGAGTAAGCAAGTGATCCTCTCCAACATGGTGGCCATCACCCAATTCACCGAGGGCCTGAATACAACAAAATACCAGAGGGACACTGAACTCTGCCTGGCTGTGTGAGCTGAGACATCACTCTCCTTCTGCCCTGGGCTCTCCTAGTTGTCAGGCTTCCAGATCCAAACAGAAATATATCCCATCAGCTCTCTGGCTCTTAGGTATTAGAACTGAAGCACTGGCTTCTCGGAGTCTCTGACTTGCAGATGGCAGATTACAGGACTTCTCTGCCTCCATAATCGCGTGAGACAATGCCTCGTAATAAATGTCATATATTTGATTCTACTGATTTTCTTTTTTTCTCAAGACCCTTGACTAATATACAGATGCAATTTCCATATTTAGAACAGCAAAAAAGTTTTCCTTTTTAAATACAAGTTTGTAAAATATTTACAAAGGTTTATACAATTAATCCATGCAAAAGCATTACTAGATTTTTATTTAGCATATCTAATATTACTACATGGGATGTGTGTAAAATTTTGAAAACAGAAGTCAAAATTATTTTGTGGATTGACAATAATAGCCAAGACTTGGCTAAGTCCGAAGCTGCGCCATGGCCCTGTATCATGGAAATGGATGTGCTTTTACAATCCATTTCACCCATGACAATTAGGTTATATTTGTTTTAACACTGAAAAATGTGAGATTAAAGACAAGCACTTTTTCATTAGCATCAGAGTATTCCTTGCAGAAAATTTTTGGAAAAAAAAAAGCTCTTGAACTGTACCATCTGTAGAATTAAATCTGTCCATTACCCTAAAGGAAACCAGAATATGCCATCCCAAAACATGAGATAAAAATTGATGTATTGGCATAGAAATTATTTTGAGCTGAAGGCCATTAAGAAGCAGTAAATAGAGAAAAAGCCCACTCCCCACCGTTCTGCCCAAAGGCAGAATATAAATTCTCCTCGTACTACAGATAGACCCTTCTCAGCCCGGAAATGGCAGCAGAGGAATCTCCAAACAAACCTTACTCTTTAGCTCCCTCTCATAGATGCACTTTCCCCAAGTCTGTGGTCTTTGGAAGTCAGGAACTGCTTTTCTTTTTCCTGTCGTTTCTTCTAAACTTTACAGTTCTTTATTGAAGATGCTATATAAACTGGAATGCTAAACCACAACTATGAGTTACTTTTCATTTCAGCTTTCCCCATGTGATGTGTGCTGCATGCATATAAAAAATGTTTCCCTTTTTTAATCTGTTTTGTTATAGTTCCAGCTAAAACCCTAAGATGGGTTGAAGTCAAGGTTTTGTGTCTAGAATTAAATAAAGGACAAGTTTCATTTTTATCCATACAATATCAAATTGATCTAACATTTATTAAAGCATTCATCATTTCCATGTGAAAAAATAAAATATCTAATAAATATCTAATAAAGGAATAGATATACAACATTCATGGTTTACAAGATAGCATATTGTGGAGATCCCAATTAAATTGTAGATTTGATACTATTCCAATCAGAATTTTAGAAGTGTTTGTGTATTCTTATGTGTATAAATGGATAAGGTTTTAAAAAAAAAATGATGAAAATGCTGCAAGGAATATAATAGTCAAGAGACTCTTTAAGAACTGCTAAGGTTAAATAACTTACATACTCATTGCTAGTTTACAGAAAATAGTGATTGTTTCCGCGTTGCATTTAAATTCAGTGACCACACTAAAAATACATTAAATGTATTTTACATTAAAAATCATCACTGGTGTCTAGAAAATGTTTCTGTTTTCTTTTTGAAACTTTAAAACTAATTTTATTGCTTTATAGCAATTGTTAGGAACTCCAGTACAATGCAATGGAGGGGGAAAAGTGTACATCATTGTTTGTATCTTTGCATCAAATTCAAAATTTCATTCTAAATAGGATGTCAATTGTACTTTAAGAAAAAAGATACCTGTGACCAATTAAGTAAGTTCTCTCTTTTTCTCCTTATTCTTATTTTTGAGAGTTTTTTCATATTAATATGAGATTGAATTTGAGAAAATGCTTTGCTGTGTATATTGAGATGACTATAGGATTTCTGGCCTTTATTCTAAGATTCTTCCTTATGTTGGTTTTTATTTAAGTGTCAAAGTACCCAAGCATTACCTGAATAAACTCTACTTATCACAGTATATGATATTTCTATACATCATTGGATTCTATTTGTTATTGTATTGTTAGAATTTCTGTGTCTGTGCGTATAAGAAGAATTGGATTATAAGTTCCTGGAAGATTGATGTTTCTTATCATTTGCAAGATTTCACAGTGACACCATTCTGTAGTTAAACATACATGATGGCTTCTTAATTTCATATTTTTTAAGTTCTAGGTGCGCATTTAATACTTTAGAAATTAAGTTGTGTGTTGAAATTTTCCATTTTATTTAACTCGTTCCTCTTTTTCTTTACCTTATTGTTCGTATTAATCTCAGTTAAAAGTCTTATCAGATAACTTCAATATCTTGATTAGCTGTGGGGCTTCTATGGGCTATTTCAGTTTTTCTTGCACTCAATTATTCATAATAGTCCCTACCTCTTCATGAATGCATTAACATTTTCTCTTCTGAACATTGTGGTAATAGAATTTTAGTCACTGCAGAGAGGGGAAGCCCTTTCCCAGGGAGAGTTGGGTGAGGGCTGATCACATTATCCCATGAGAACTGAGTGACCACTGAAATGCCTTATAGCTCTAGTGTTACTACGTATGCCTCCAATTCTTGTACATGGACGGACATCTTTCTTTCTGTCTTTCTGTCTCTGTCTCTCTCTGTCTCCAGCTCAGAAAGACTGAAAAAAATCCAGTTCTGTGTTTCAGAGTTGTGTATTTAGTGCTTATTTTCTGTCCCATATATTCAAAACTTGATGGCTGAGTTGTCATGGGAGGCCTGCCACAAGCTTCTAGCACATTCCTTGCCCCAAGCAGGTACGCTTCTCCAGCTTGGCAAAATGCCTGGAAAAGACTCAACTTTTCTGTTTCCTGCAGAGTCTCCACCCCCTCCCCCAGCCCCCTGCCTCTTCTGAGATTTACCAAATATTCTGTGGAAAAGCCAGCTCTTTATTTTGGGCTCTTTCATTTTCCCATTATAAGGACCATCTCCTAAAACTATAAAGGTTCTGCTAGTTTATCTTTCCTACAGTAGAGGCCATCGTCCCCACCCTGCTCAGAATTAAGAAATATCCCCAGGGAAGTACAAGGTCAAAGATTCTCCTCTTACCCTGGAGGGAGTCATGAGTCCCTGGAATTTCAGGTAATTACTTATTAAATTGTATTTATCACTCACTGTTCTTTTCATTGATGTTATTTGTGTAACTATGTATTTTATCTGATAGATGTCCTATAATATACAGAACAAATGAAGGTTTTTTCCATTGAGATGACCATTTTATGACATTTGCAGTATTTTATTAAAAATGTTACATTATCATCACAAATATAAGCTTCCCTTAAAATTAGGTTTAGCTGCTCCTAAGACATTTTTTTTCTTTTTTCCTGCTATACTTTTCAGTGGATTTAAAAAACATTTTAGCAGAGGTCTGTAAATTTTTCTATAAAAAACTGGAGAGTAAATAGCCGTTCTAATAACTCAACACTGATAAATGGCCACTAACAATATAAACATTAATAGGTACAGCTCTATTCCAATAAAACTGTATTTGTGAAAACCAGGGCTTAGGTCAGACCTGAACCACTGTATATACTTCTGAGGCAGGAATATTAGAATAGGGAACAAAGTGCTCACGCTCTAGGCCTCCCCCTTCTCCATCCTGGGTGGACCATCATAGAGGAGAACACCACTGACCACCTGTTCTCTCAGGTCCTCCTTCCCAACTTCCTGTCATGGAGAGGATCAGAAAAAAATCTCTACCTGGACAGGAGATACAAGGACGAGCTGCGTTGGCAGCCACTCCACCGGCATCAGAAGCAGAGGACCACCCCACAGCCTCTGGTCCACAGTCAGACAAGTCTCCCACCCGGACCCGATCGACACAGCTCATCCTCCGAGGTCACCTGCTCACACTTCTCATTAGTTGAATCGCTCATTGAACAGGCTCAAGGCGCTCTTGCAATGATTACAACGTTCTGTACGCCTCCGTGCCACTGTTACCTGGGAAATAATAGCCCTCTGGTGTGGTAAACAGCGTGGAGTGAAGGCTGGGCGCCTCCCACTTGATCTTTGCCTCTTCACATTTAGGAGACTCTTAACAACACTGATTTACATTTCAAAGAATTCTCACTTGCTTTCCTAGCACACTGCCCTGCGTCAAAATAGGCAGCTGTTTTAACAATTCATGCTAATACAAAGATTTTAGATAAAGATGTAGAACACTAGATTCTCAAGGTCATTTATAGAGGTTATTATTTTGATAACTCTGGCCTTTTTCCAGTCACAGAAAGCACATTGGAATAAAGAAAAATGAGCAACTCAACATGGTAATATAATAACATCAAAGTAATTAGACATTTATAAATATTTGGTAAGAGGCTACCATTTGTATGCGTAGATGTATTTCTATTTGTCTTTACTTTTGTGTATTAGCTATCCTTAAAAATTTGTGGACAGGAACATGGTATCAATTTTACACATATCCTACTGCCATTGTAACATCGCTCAGTCACATTAGTGATGGCACCATGGAAAATAATTCATCCTCACTCATATTCCTGTCTGTTCTTTTAGACTCTATTTAGTATTATCCCTACTTAGGGTTTTAAACTAAAAAAAATAATCTTGTGGCACAGTAGAGGTTTCCTTGGCAGAGGGGTGAAATTGGGCAAATTTCATGTTGGCTCTTAAAGTCTCACATATTAAGTGTCTGTCTTGAAGTGCTTGAAATAGTCAGATATGTGAAATTTGTAATTGTACTCCAAAGTGTCATGAGAATTTACTGAAGTTTATAAATGGTGTTAGATGGTTAGGAAAAAACTTAATCTGTCAAATGAATAAATTAATTAAACATAAACCAAAGAAGAAGTAAAGATTTAAATGCATTTAATTCTACTAAAGCACTTACTTCAATTATAAATAGAAATTTGTAGGTTGAACATAAGGCTTAAAAATATGATCTATTAATTGCAACTATAGGAAAATAAATGTTATTAAAATGCAGGTAAGTGGAAACATTACTTTCCTTGCATAATATGCCTCATAAAACATTTAAAATGTTACTGGCTTATGTATTTTTGAGCTCTGGAGGGAACATTTGGAGAGGAACATGAGATTATCTTCATATCTGAGAAATAAAGTAGAACAATGCCATATATACATAAAATCAGAAGTCTTGCTATTTTCTGTCTCTCATTGAAGTCATGTTCAGCCGTCGGTCTTGTGCCTCAAAACAGAGACATCCTGCATATCTCATAGAAACACAGAACGTAGTATTCTAATAGCATACAACAGAACAAAAATTCAATGTGCTATCCATTGTACACCTTTTAAAAATCTCAGCCTTATTTTCACCAACCCATATAGCATTTTTCCACTCTCTCCAACGAGCCATCAATTTTTACTCTTATCAGAAAATGTAATGTTTCCCTTTGTTTAAGGTAATCCTCCTTTCAAAACTAAAGCCAGTGCCTGACAGAACACGGAATAAGGATTGTTTTATAAATGGCCTTCGGAGAGACTTATCCCCACGCGATTATGCTAATCAAAGGATTCACCTCACAAAACAGCTCTTCCTCTGGGGAGGAGGGAGAATTTGGCTGCCCATAAAAGATGACTTTTCTATATCAAGATAGTTAGAGCGTCCACACCCAATAAAGCGATTGTTCTCAATGTCAGGTTTTGATGGGAAATTCTTGGGTGAATATTTGCTTTCATGCCAAACTGAAGTTTAGCATGCTTTGAATTAGTTCTGTAAAACGCATATTAAATTGTAGCTATTAGATACCTCATTGAAGACAGACGCCAAAGAGGATTAATGGAAATACACTCTGTTTGTCACTAAGATGGTCTGAGGTTATATTTGTATGAAAAAGAAATGATATGAAGTCTGAATGATGCTTTCAGAAACAATGAACTGTGGTACAGTTTTTTTATGGTAGTTTCATATGTCAAAAGTTACATGTATTCAAATTATATCATATAATTAAAAAGTTCTTATGATATTTTACCTCGATGAAAACTATACACTAATATTTATGGTATAATAACAGTAATTTATCAATATATTTCTTTATTATATAAAATTATTTATAAATGTATTTATAAATAGTTTATCTTTTATAAATTGCTTATAAATGCATAGGTACATGCAAAATGCAACAGAATTTTTGTAATATAACAGAATAAAAATGAACTCTGGACAAAACCAGATTGGAAGGAAAAAGAGAAAGTAAACTATAGAAATCGTAAGTGTATAAAATGCATACAATTTCTGCTAACTAAAGAGAATGAAATAAGAATAATTTGGGTAAAATAATTTTCCTTGTCCTTAATTCTTACAGTTTATTCCAGCAAAAATGAGAACTCAAAACAGGCTTTTTGTTGTTGTTGTTATTTTCAATCTTTTTAATTTTGGCCATTGTGCTGAGTGTGTAATGACATTTTTTAATTGTTGTTCAAGTACAGTTTTCTGCCTTTCTCCCCACCCTGCTAATCCCCCTAGCCAATCCCCCCAGCCCTACCCACCTCCCTCCTATTTCCAACCCCCACATTATTGTCCCCATGTCCTTTTATACTTGTTCCTGTAAACCCTTCACCCTTTTCCCCTGAAATTCCCTCCCCTCTCCCTTCTGGTCACTGTCAGCCTGTTCTCAATTTCAGTGTCTTTGGTTATATTTTGCTTGTTTGTTTGTTTTGTTGATTAGGTTCCTGTTAAATGTGAGATCAAATGGCATTTGTCTCTCCCCCTTATTTCACTTAGCATAATGCTTTCCAGTTCCATCCATAGCTATCAGAGAGATGCAAATTAAAACAACAATGAGATACCACCTTACACCAGTCAGAGTGGCCATCATAAACAAAGCAACAAACAAGTGTTGGAGAGGTTGTGGAGAAAAGGGACCCTAGTGCACTGTTGCTGGGATTGCAGACTGGTACAGCCACTGTGGAAAACAGTAGGGAACTTCCTCAGAAAACTAAAAATGAATCTGCCTTTTGATCCAGCAATTCCACTGCTGGGACTATATCCTAAGAACCCCGAAACACCATTCCAAAAGAACCTATGCACCCCAGTGTTCATAGCAGCACAATTTACAATAGCTAAGTGCTGGAAACAACCCAGGTGCCCATCAGTAAATGAATGGATCAAAAAACTATGGTACATTTACACAATGGAATTCTATGCAGCTGAAAGAAAGAAGGAGCTCCTACCCTTTGAAACAGGCTTTAATGAGTCATTTGCATAAAAATAATTACAGCAAGTCAAATGTATAGATCATATATAGAGGCGAGAAACCTTATCCAAATAATCAGCTCATTGATGGTACAAGGTGATCTATGGATACCATTTAGTGTGTGGACAGAAGGGAATGTATTGTGCTTACAACTCTGTTTAAAATAAACCACGTTGTCTCTCCTAAATAGTAAAAAAATAAATAAATAAACAAAGGCAGCGCTGAAGGCAGCATGAGTATTTAGACAGCTGCACAACGAGTGTTCTCCTCTGAGTCTGGGCCCATCTGCCGTAACTGAGATAAAGCCAGGATCTTCCTGAAACAATTTGCTGTCTTTGAGTACACATCACGAAAGAACTGATGCATTGAAAGTTTATTAAAATGACTACATTTTGAGTAATTAATGCAGGATTTGCGTGGCAGTAGTTGGATTGGTTGGCTACTTGTAAATTAGATCTCTAACGTCTTCGGCAATCAACCCCGTCATCTGGGTGTGCATACTAGGTGGTGTGGAGTCGCCCATTAAATTGAGCAGGAGTCTATGTCCCCAACTCACTACTTCAGCCAGGGGACTTCCTAGAATATTTCCTGCTCTCATTGTCTTAGTTCCTTTTTCTGTAAATATGACTTCCTGTATCTTTACAAATCCTTATAATAATATTATAGAGATTAAATAGGTCAATGTTTGTAAGGCTATTGGAATAGTGTAAAGCACACAGTAGGCACTACTAGGTCAATGTCGGTTATTATCCGACAATAGTATCCATGACAAATGGGAAAGGGGGCCAGGCAATATGCTTATTTTATCCCCGACATATCTTCATTACCTTCAGGAAGTCAACCTGAATTGCCACACTAAGATAGTATTAAAGGAATAAATATGAAAATATAAAAACAATGCATCTTAAAACATATTAAGTGTACTTTTAAAAGATTCCTATTTTAAGGGATATTTGTTGAACAATATCCACCAAAACTTCATTAATGGTTTTATCTAGAAAAAGGTTTGAAGTGGGTTTGTAGGGTAGTAGTTTTTTCACTCCCTGATATAGACTTCAAAAAAGTATTTTATTTTTGATTTTTACTTATATTTTGTGTCTTCTTCTAAATACTTCCTAGTCAAAATTACAGTGTGTGTGTGTGGGAGGGTAGTGTTCAGCAAGAGAAAAATAGAGACAGAAACAGCTCTTGGGGTAGACATTAGAAAAACAAGGATAATATTCTAATCATCCTGCCTTTAAGTTACAAAAACCTAATTATGTAGAACTGAGGTTCTTTACAGTGATTTTCTTTCCCTGTCTTTTTATACACATAAACACACAGGTGCACACCTGTATCCTAATTCAAATATTTCCATCTGGGTTTACAAGGGGTGGCCTATAAACCGGAATTATTTTCTGGAGGGTGCGCCCCTTGTCATACAAGTTTCTCCCACTTTACCAGATGGTGTTGTTGTGAGAGGCTGCGTTTGGCTTCAGTGAATTGATTTTGAAGACTCTTTCAGTGTTCCTGCCCACTTCATGATGGGTGATTTCAAAGCTCACCTGCCCCTACTGTGTTAAGTGTGCAGCAGTTTTTGACCAAAAACAGCATGACTCCCATACTCTACCCTCCCTATTCACCCTGAGTGACATTTTTTTTGTTTGGTCAATGAAAAAAGTTTTCAAAGGGAAACATTTAGCTGATTTGTAAGTGTTAAAACAAAAAGGGGCAGAGGCATTAAAAGGCATCAAAATGGATGAGCTCAAAAATCATTTTGAGCAGTAAAAAAAGTCTTGATAACTGTACTGCATCAAAGACAAAGAACTTTTAAGGTGTCTGAAGTTTAAACATGTAAAAATAAATATACATTGTTTTATAAATAAATTTCATTTTTTATCCCCCCTCATATGATCAGTGTTTTGTTTCATCAATCTCTTTTATTACTAAACACAAGAGTTTTTGCCAGGAGTTTACCTTAATATTCATAAGTGTGGCTAGATCACCTGAACAAGTAATAGAAGAAATGTTTTACCGGTTTATAATGCACCTCAGGCACATAAATGCACTGGTTGATAACGCTGTCTTAGGCGTAGCCCCCTCACAACAGCACTGAATCCCTAAGCTGGCTTTCAGTCACTGAGACAGCATCAGTATGGAATTGTTTCTTAAACGAAGCTCGCATTACTTTCGGCCCCTGAAAGCACATCACATGGGCAGTCTGAATAATGTTCATCTCAAAGGAAGCTCACAATTAAAATGATTAAGTGACCTGCTCAGTGTCTTCCCAAGAAGGAATCAAGAAGAAAATGCAGGCGCTCCGAAAGCTAGTTCAATATCGAAGGCCTCTGTGTCATGACAGCTGTGACTTTGTACGTAAGGGATCGTGCATTTTCTTCTTTTACATTTTCAGGTACTCCGAGTAAAAGAGTATGAACTAGGAGAAATACATATATCTTATACCTCTGAAGTTTTGTTTTTGGGGTTTTTATTTTGGCAAGAATTTTCTGTTATCTAGACCTTTTATAAAGAACATTCTCACTTGTATAAATCATTTTCTGTCAGGCTCATATAGTCAGCCTGAGAATGCAGGATAAGGAAAAACTGAATTATTATTTAAAGAAAACACATTCTGCAATTTTATTTTGTTTTGAAGTATTATGGTAGAATTCATCAGTAAGAGAAAACAGATTTTACACGTTCTGCTATAAATAAAAAAAAGCTTTACTCATTGTTAGTTTCTGCTTGTTTAAATGTGTCAGCCCACATCAAGCAATGTAAATGTTTGTGTAGAGATTCATGTTATAATCCATACAAGAGATGTCAACCACAC
This sequence comes from Trachops cirrhosus, assembly GCA_028533065.1. Taxonomy (NCBI): domain Eukaryota; kingdom Metazoa; phylum Chordata; class Mammalia; order Chiroptera; family Phyllostomidae; genus Trachops; species Trachops cirrhosus. The sequence goes on along the minus strand of CM052548.1, from coordinate 10,973,589 downwards.
TCAGAACCTTCCAATCTTCTGACAACAAGCAAAGACTCAGTAAGAGATAAGAAACCCAGAATAAAACCCCACTTCTGGAGAATAATTATTTCCAGTCCTTGATTTTACTTGACTGAATGCAGGAAAATAGAAGGAGGATGCATTCTAGAATATTTACTGGAAAGTATTGGAAAGCACACTATTTTCCCCCATCCCAGGTGTTATAACACATACTTAATGCCAGATATTACAAACGTGTGTGCCAAACACCACAGGCCCCAGGCTTTGTCATTCGTTTATAATGCGCTGCAATTCTCAGTCCATTTCCATGCACCTCAACATCCCTTATTTTACATTTGTGTGTAGAGAAGGATGATCATATTCCATGCTGCTACTCCAGCACTTTATTTACAAAGAAAAATTGCACAGAGCTCTATCTAGTAGGAAAAATTCATTATCTACTTGCTGTTGCTCTTGGTGACTATTTCTTTTTCCTCTTATGCCATAACATTGTTCTTTATAAAACAACAAAGTCTATAAAGTGGCAGAAAACTATGGCTTTCATATGATTAGTTTTGATATAATATCACATTTCATTTTTTTACTGAAATATCTATATTTCAACATAATAGCAAATTAAACTTACTGTAAATTTTTGTTTATCTTGTTTCAATTTATTACTTTACTTTCTATAAGATCTGTGATATGGCTTCTAGTCTTTGATACTCTCTTTTTAAATAAAAAATACTGTGTCATTTTACGCAGTTCAAAGTCATAGTTATTTCTCACATATGCAATGTCTTTAATACCAACTGAACTAATCTTTAGTCGAATTTTAAAAATTTCTCATTTGAAATTAAATGCAAACAGTAAGACCTGTCATTCCTGGTATCAGGCCAAATTTGGCTAATGTACAATGAAATGATTTATAGCATCCTTAACAAATGAAAACTGTAGACATTAGGTAGCTTATGGCTATTGTCTTAATAAGAAAAATATGATAAAATATTACAATATTTACCTAAGTTAAAGTTTATGCTTTTTTTAATGTTAGCATATATTTAACTGGAATGTGAAAAAGGATTGCACTAAGCATAACAAACACCAAGGCTACCATGTCCCTGCTTGCAAAATACCTTCAATTTAATGAATGATTACTATTGTTCTATTGTGTTCTGTCTTTTTGAAAGTCCTCCTTACGTTTCAGGGATGCAAACATCTTGGGCAATCAGTGAAGCAGAGTACATTATGGCTGCTGTAAGTGCATATGGAAGTGAAACCATTAAAATCATATATAGCCACTGAATCAAACTGTGATAATCAGTCCAATGCAATTACCTATTGTATGCTATTTATGGATTCTTCCATTAGGAAGATGCACGTTTCTGAGGTGTTTTAGTAAAAGCTCTATCTGGGGTAGAGCATTATATATTAAGTGGGCATAGTCTGTATTATCAAACCAATACACAATAGCATTCCTAATTCTCAGCTTATTTACTGAATAAATGTGGTGCTGAGAGAGTGGAAGTAATATTACTAGTTTTAGCCATTATGTATGACACAACATATAGAAATAAATGGCTCACTACTACTATATGCCTTGTGGAATGTGAACATTTCTGATACTATGTTTTATATAACAAGATGACATTTCTCTTCAAATTTTTGTGTTTTAATAAGTTAACATGATATCTACTCAAATTATTCATAACACCACAAAATTATTACTAGCATATTTGTTGGACAAAACATTGGATTCATCTTAATATCCTTGATATTTAATAATTATCTTTATATTATGTTTATAAAACTTTTATTATAATATTCCATTAAAAGTCACCATTTTCTTTATTTCATGTGTGTGTAGTTCAAAAATTTTCTGTGCAAATACCAAACTTAGAAATTATTTTAAGAAAATGTTAGGATTCTTTTTTATTCTTGTGTTTCTGATCAGGTGTTTTCTTTTTCCTTATTTCCTGAATCACTGATTTCCTCCTCTGCTTCATCTACTCCTGTTAATTCCCTGTAATTCATCCTTGACTTCAGTTAGGGTATTCTTCACTTACGACTTTTTTTATGCTTTCTATCTCCATTTTTGTTTTTCCTATCTCTTTGCTGAAGTTCTTTTCCCCTAAGTTCACTGAGCATCCTTATAACCAGTATTTTAAACTCTGCATTTAGTAGATTGCTTGTGTCCATTTTCTTTCTATATTTTTGTGGAGATTTGTTCTGTCCTTTCAGTTGGGCCATGTTTCTTTGTCTCCTCATTTTGGCTGCCTCCTGTGTTTGTTAGTACGCATTAGGGAGAGCTGCTACAGTTCTCAATTTCATTTCTCAACTGGTCTTACAGAGTAAGTATCCTGTAGGACCCTGTGGTAAAGCCTCCTTGGTTACCTGAGTTGGGTGCTCCAGGGGTACCCTTCATGTGGGCTGTGTGCAACTTCTTGTTGCAGGTGAATCTTGATTGCTGTTAGCCCATCAATGGGAGTGATTTAACCCCAAGATTATAGGTTTCAAGGACTGGCTGCAACCACAGTGAAGGATCTGCTGTGCAGAGGTTGACACCACAGAGCAGAACTTGCTTTATCATGGCTCTGGTGCCTAATGAATCTGCCATTGGAGTGTGTTGCTTGAGGAGGTGATTGGGTGGCATTCCAGCATGGTCTAAAGCTGTTCACCAAGTGTCCTGGCTCTGGGACCTCCCAGAAGGTGAAGATCAAAGTCCTCCACTGCCTGTGCTCTTCTCAGGGCCACCTGTTATGAGCTCTAAAACATGCAGATGGCTGCTACGTGTGCTGAGCTCGGAGGTGCCGGGGAGACACCAAGCTGTGGCCCAAGGCAGACTGCTACTATGGTCAAGCCTGGGGCCGCTTAGCAAGGGATCTTGGGCATGCAAATCACATACTGCCTTTTTGGAGTTCGTGAATCTTTGAGAGATATTGGGAGAGTCCATAGCATGAGCCAAGACATGCTGTTTTTATGGAAAAGGTACTGGAAAAGGCTCGGGTGAGTCCTCAACTTGGGTGGGTGGGTCACAGTGAATCAGCAGGGCAGTTAGAAAAGTATTAGCCATGTTGATGGAGACTTGGATATAATGCCTGCCTGCCATCTTTGTGGGGGAGGGCTCAGTAGAGATAACATGGCATATGCCAGCTCTTTTGTCTGGGGAAAAGCTACTCCTCCAACCTTTGACCCAAGGCCAGATGATTCATTTCCTCCATATACATCCCTGGAATTTTTTAGCCACTGCTCATTGTGAGTGGAACTCACAATGAATGAGTCCAAGTTAATTCCTTGCACATTCCCATTAGGAAGAATGCCTAGAATTCCAGAATCCCTCTGTTTTATTCAGCCACAATCCCCACTAGATTTCCACAACCAGAAGTAATGAGGACTTCTCTTCCCAGCAGAGAACCTTAAGTGGATGGGTGTGGTGTGGAGCTAGGACCCCTCGCTCTTCACGGGGGACTTCCACAGCTGAGATGTCCCTCCCAAATTTTAACCACCACACATGGGTGTGGGGACCAACCCAACTGTGTCTCTGCTTTTCCTACCGGTATTTTTTTAATTTTTATTGAATTTGAGAGAGAGAGAGGGAGAGAGATCTGTTGTTCTACTTATTTATGCATTCATTGATTGACTCATGTAGGTGCCCTGACATGTACCCTTGCTACGTGGGGATGATGCTCCAACAAAACGAGCTACCCAGCCATGGCCCTTCTACAGTCTTGATGTGGCTTCTTCTTTGTATAGTTATTTATGTAACTCAGCTAGATTTTAGGAGCCTCTGAATGATGGTTGGTCTGCAGTTTATTTGTAATTCCAACATGGTTGTGGAGGATGCAAGTACCACATGAACCTACTCTGCCATCTTGACTAGACGGAACTCTACTTTCTTAAATATGTAAATAATCAGCTTCTCCAGAGGTTTTTTTTTTAAATTATGAAAATGGGCAAGACGGTATAATAAAACATACGCTTCTTGTGCATTTAGATATTAATATCAAATATATACAAATGTACATATATGTATAATTCTTTCAACATTAAATAAATAAGGAATATTTTATGCATATCCAGTTGATGGATATCCCCCTTGTTTAGTCTTATAAAAATGAGAATATTTAGTGGTAAAAAAGGTGACAGCCATTTTGAAATATGTAAAATATCTGAATACACTTTACAAAATACTAAATTAACAAACTGTGCTTCTATCAACTTTAATAACATTTTTGCTGAATGAAGAATACCATTTACCACTAATGAAGTTTACTCAAACCATATATGTTCATATTTAGTAATCCTGGCCCCTTTATATTTTAACTATTGCAAAGGTCTGGTGAATTATTTATGGTTAAAAATTGGAAAATTTAACCTGCAATGCACCTTGAATGGATTTTAACAAGAATCTGGCTTATATTGTTAGGTACACTGCCGGTGTAAGCTTACTGCTGCCATAAATAGTTGTTAGTGCCAATTTACAGCAATAATATTGCATAAACCAGGTGATAATGAATGGCAGCAATTTATGCATTCAAGTAGCAGTTATTAAGTTCTTATTTGAATGTCAGATTCTATCCAAACTTCTTGGATAGCCTAGCTGTTATTACTAATGGTTATAATCTGTAAATGTGATGTCTATTAAGTAGTGTCTTCATAGAAAAACAAGCCATTTTGAAGAAAAGGAATTTAACACTGAATCTGTCATATCCTTGGGGGAATCTCGGCTGAAGGACTGGAGAAGTAAAAATGGAAAGACAGACTCAGAGGGTAGAAACTGCTGGAACTGTTACTCCCCTCAGATGGTCAGCGTGGAGGGCCACTGTGACTGCCATTTCAACTCTACTGCCATTTCAGTACAGTACTCTCTGTTCCCAAAACGGCTGCTCATCGAGTCTTTCCTTTATCAACCACATCAAATTCCTATCGTAAGGATACACTGTAGGACCTGGAATCTGAGAAATGTGGCTTGTGGCCTTCCTACTCCAGTGTTGGGAGAAACTTACAGTAAAGCTGGTGTATAGAGAGGCCTGGCATCTTCTCGCTTGGTAGTAAGAATACTACTGACGACTCTTTCTTGGAAATTTAATACGCTTTTCAATTAACTGCTCGCAATCTCAAGCCATACTATACTTCTCCTGAGCTTGTGTTTATGCAGCAACTCAAAATCAGACCTACATTAAATATAACTATTAAAAAATAGATGAATTACATTAAACATGTTGTCCGCATTTAAGCATAATAAATACACAAGGAAGCATTAATCTTCAAGTCGGTGAATCTCTAATAGCCATTATTCTCCCTGCTTATAGTTTGGATACAAACTTATTCAATTTTTAAATTAGAGAATTTTACTGAGGAAAACAGCATTATGATAGCTGCTGGCATGTACTGAGCTCTCATTGAATTGAAAGACTAAGTGTGCTTTTGCCTCTTTATTTCTAGGAAAATCCCACATGGTGGTCACGACTAAGTTAATAGCTGACTCAAACCCCTATTACTATTAGGAAGGAGAGTCAGGGTTTGGACTTGAACACAAACGTAGAGACCATGGCCATTAAACAACATATTGCATTGCCTCTTCCCCTGGTTATTGCACAAATATAGAGCCTGACACAGTTTTCTCAGGTCTTTTTCACTGCACCTGGATCTACTCCACTCTTTCTTCCCCCATAATAGTAATGTCCCTACTCTGCCACTGCATTATGTCTGAGCCAGAGCATCATCCACGTTCATGCTCTCATATGCTTCTATTCAGTCCCCTTAATGCAATCTGTTTATAAACTTGCCACCACCCAAATATCATGTTTTTATTTTATTATATTTTATTTACCATAATGAATACTAACCAACTTTCTGAAGAAAGTATGGAATTAAATTCTACATACATTCTTTGTGAATGAAATCTGTGCATGTTAAATTCTGATTTAAAACAAGTTACTGATTAAACGGACTCAAAGAAAAATAATGAAAATAAAATTTATATGCTGAAGAGAGTACTGTGCATTGGTTGCTAATACAAAGAGAAGACTGTAAACAGTTCTATCAATTATATCTTAATATCAAAGTCACCAAGGAAAACGTAATGCAGCTAAAGCTTTGCTCATATATAGAAGAGACAGTGGAAGATCATCTTCAATAGCAGGTGCCAATCCCTCATGGCCAGCCAGTCTGCAGGCCACGCAGGGCCATGTATGTGCACCCCTCTCCTGCTGCAGTAGAATGTCCCTGCCCCCCCCACCCAAGGACAGACACAATAGTGAGGTTGGCCTGGTGTCATATGATGCACATGCTTCAAGCAGAGTTAAAGCAGATTCATTGAGCTAAGAACAGAGAAAGGTGTCCCCACACACAGGCAGTGTGAGCTCTTTGTCTCTTGGTTAAAAAAAGTGTTCTAATGATAAGTAACATTGAGCGTTTCTCCATATGTCTACTGGCCATCTTTATGTCCTCTTTGTAGAAGTGTTTCTTCAGGTCCTTTGCCCTTTTTTAATTTTTTTTGGTATAGTGTTTCATAAGTTCTTTATAAATCTGGATATTAAGCCCTTGTCAGATGTCTCGGTGGATATGTTCTTCCATTCTGTGGATTGTCTTTTTATTTTGCTGATGTTTTCCTTTGCTGTGCTAGTTTGATATAGCCCTATTTGTTTACTTTTTCTTTGTTTTCCTTGCATGGTTAAATATATCTATAGATAAACTATTACTATGAGCAATGTCTGAGATTTTGCTGCTTATGCTTTCTTCTATGATTTTTATGGTTTTGGGTCTAACATTTAACTCTTTAATCCATTTTGAGTTTATTCTTGAGTATGGTGTAAGGAGGTGGTTTAATTTCATTTTTCTGCACATATGTGTCCAATTTCCCAGCACCATTTATTGAATAAACTGTTTTAGCCCATGGTAAGTGCTTGCTTCCTCTGTCAAATACTAATCAACAGTAAAGGTGTGAGTATATTTCAGGGCTTTCTACTCTGTCCCATTGACCTATGTGTCTGTTTTTATGCCAGCACCATGCTGTTTTGATTACTGTGGCCTTATAATATAGTTTGATATTAGTTAGTGTGATTCCTCCAACTTTATTCTTCTTTCTCAGGATGATTGTTGCTATGTGGGACCTTTTGTAGTTCCATATAAATTTTTGAAGCATTTGTTCTATTTCTGTGAAATATAACATTGGAATCCTAATAAGACTGGCACTGACTCTATAGATTGCCTTGGTAGTGTGGGCATTTCGATGATGTCAATTCTCCTTGCCTGTGGACATGGTGTGTATGTCCACTTATTTGTATCTTCTTCAATTTATTTCTTCAGATCTTTTACATCCTTGGTTAGGTTTATCCCTAGGTATTTTATTCTTTTTCATACAATTATGAATGGGGTTGTTTTCTTAAATTTCCTTTCTGCTCATTATTGGCATATAAAAATGCAACTGATTTCCTGATATTAATTTTTTATCCTGCTACTTTGCTAAATTTATTTATCACTTGTAGTAGTTTCTTGGTGGAATCTTAGGGTTCTCTTGTAATATATCCAAAGGAACCCAAAACACTAATTCAAAAGAACATAAGCACTCCTATGTTCATTGCAGCATTATTTACAACTGCCAAGATATGGAAGCAGCCCAAGTGTCCATCAGTAGATGTGAATGTAAAAGAACTATTGAATATTTACACAGTGGAATACTACTCAACAGTAAAAGAGAAAAAAACAAAAAAAATTCACCCTTTGGCACAGTATGGATGGACCTGGAGAATATTAGGCTAAGTGAAATAAGCCAGTCAGAGAAAGACAAATGCCATATGATTTCACTCATATGTGGAATTTAATGAACAAACTGAACTAACAAACAAAATCTCAGACTGATAGAAAGAAAGCAGGATTACAGCTAAGGGGCAGGGAGGTTAGGAGGTGGACAGATTAAGCAAAAAAGAAAAAGGACTCATGGACATGGACAACAGTGCAGTGATTGCGGTGGGGAGGGAGTACAAGGGGACTAAATGGTAATGGAAAAATACAATACAATTTTAAAAAATAAATAAATAAATGTTCTAGGTGCAAGACCCATTCTTATGCAGCTGAGTCATAATACTTTCTTACACAACATTTTAAAACCTTAACTTTAGCAATTATTAATTGTATATTCTTCAGCATGGATGCATATTTTCCATAAATCATTACATGTTGAAAAATGAAACTAAAGCTAATATTTCTTAAATCCAGACTACATCATATACCTCATTTTTGTCTTACATTTTCCAAATGTTTTTATTTTTCCATTTCTGTGTGTGGTTTTCAGTGCCACAAGTGAGAAAAGCTATTTTTTCTAAGTCAAACACAGGTTTTTGATCATTTATATAAAGTTGGTTTAATTTTTCTTATTTGAGCAAAAGGAGAAAACTTCTATAGTAAAACTCGGAGCTTCTTGAGTAGCTAATATGCTATTTTCTTTTCTCTTTTTCTTTTCTTTGTCTGTCATGGCAAGCATCTTCCTGAGTCAACTGCAGACTTTAGCAACAGCAAAGGCCCTTTCATTTTCTGGAAAAATAAAATTGAAAATGGCCATCTGTTCAACCTTCTGTTGTCAAAGCTGTCCCCCAGTTGTGTGTCTGCATCATATTTTCAGAACTGCAGGGGAAAGATGTAACTAATAGAAAAATAGTCTTGTAATGTAACCCTTAACAAAATGGAAATACATTAAAATAAGAGTAGATATTAGTTATATAAAAATGTAGTTTAAACAACTTTTACAGCTTATATTCCTACTCTTCAAATGAATGTTTTTTAAAAAGTTATTTCAGTATCAAGTACCATCATCTATAAGATGCTTCCTTTCAACATTTTCCCTCATAAGAATGAGAAATAACTTAAGATTTATGAGAAACTTTTCTAAAACCTAGGGCCTTCAGGAGTATAGCTGAGATTACAAAAGATAATTTATGAGCTTGGTTTGTAAGCTTTTTAAAAAATAGAATTAAAATAATAAAAAGTGTATTTCGACCTTTCTAATATATAACAAAAATACATCCTAGAATTTAATCCAAAAAGAAAATTGTAAAGAGTTATTTTAATGTTAAATAAACTAAGGTAATAAAAAATAAAAACCTTCATTGATTGTCTTCATAGCTATAATTAAGAATATTAAAAAACTGATTAGTAAGCAGTCAAGATATTTTTATTTTTTTGTTTTCTAAAGATTTTATTGATTTATTTTTGGAGAGAGTGAAAGGGAGGGAGAAAAAGTGGGAGAGAAACATCAGTGTGAGAGAGAAACATTGATCGGCTGCCTCTGCAACACACCCCACCTGGGAATGAACCCAAAATGAGGCGTGTGCCCTGACTTGAAATTGAACTGTTGACCTTTTGCTTTGTGGGACAATGCTCTGCCAGCTGAGACATACCAATCAGGCCAAATTCATATTTTGAATGTTGATTGTGTTGGGTAATCTTATACAATGAAATAATTTCTCACTTGTTATAGGTTACATATAATAAGCATCATTCTGTTAAACATGTTTTTGAAATAGCAGCATGACTTGTTTCCCTGAAGACTCATGATCTCCTTACAAAGGATATGGACATAGTCAAGAGTGTGCCAAATGTTTTAGCAGCACACTATCTGGGTCTAATGTGTAAAAGATGTACTAGGACAAAAAAAGTCTAGCCCAAATTTCTCCATTCACGTCTCATATTTCATTTAACTAGGATTCTGTTCCAGAATATTAATTGTGCCTTGATTCAGAATTAAAGAGAGAGTGATAAGAAAATTACCTCTGCACAAGGTCGCTGAGTTAATCATCCATCCAAGATGATTGGGATGAGTTAGAATGAGGCAAAATTAAAGCTTTATCTTCTGCTACTGCTAAAAACAAAGATATGTAAGCATACCACATTTCCTCAAGGCTTAACTTATTGATACATCAACTGAGCATTCTCCGATAGGCTCATGCAATGTTTAAATGGCAATTATTTACAGAACATATTTTTCTTCTTAGATGGCCCAACTTAGCACACTGTGCAGTGTATTTCTCTAAATGTAGTAAACAGTCACATAACTTCACAATATCAAATGATGATTTTAATGAAAAGCAATGTAAAGTATTCTTTCATTTTGTATGTATTTCAAAAACCATTATTAATGCTTTATGGAATTTGTGTATATCTAGTCATTTTGTCTATAAGGTCTTTTTCTTAAGGTTTTATTGTTGTGTCACGTCTAATTTTTTTAAGAAGAAATAAGATTTCTGCTTTGCTTATATCCATTCAGTATTGAAAGGACAAAGCTAGCACCATTTGCTCTCAGGGTGCTATTTGCTGAGCAGACCTATGACCCTGTTAGACATGACTAATAGTAAAACACTCTTCTGAGCGTATGTCCTCAGGACTGGAAGTTGCTGGGAAGTGGGAACAGAAGGTGACTAACCTGCTCCCTAAGGCCTCAGGCAGAAGATGACTTTGAGACAAACAGCAGCCTCATGTTCCAAGGTCCCCAACAGCCCAGGGGTCTCACAACAGCACCCCCTTTTCTAACCCCACTATGATCCAATGAAAGCTCAAAGCCCCCACCCCTCAATGCTGATGTATCTCTCCACACCATGCCCCTCTCCTCTTCTGGAGAGTGAATAAAAACTTTACCCTCTGCACTTTCTTCTCTTCATGATTTTTTTTCACAGCCCATATCAGTATCTTAATAAATATTATCTTGTTCAGCGGTTCTTTGCAGTAAAACAAAAGCTTTAATTCTAAAGCATCACTTTGAGTACTCAGATGTCATTTTTGGTCCAGGGACTATAAATACATCTGAAAAATATAACATGATTTTTTAAAAAGACTTTTTTGTGACTTTTCAAAAAATGCCATTTGAAAATGATAAATTTTACTCTTTGATTTCTCAACCAAAATGGTTATTCCCATAAATGATTTATTTTCATTTTTCTTATTTCTCTAGTACCTGAAAATTCAGTGGCATTGAGGTGCTTTATATTTATTTTAGTTTGCTATAAAGTCTTCATTTAGAAATTGTATAAGACTTCTTACATGAATTACTTATATATGCATTGAGTAATTCCTAAAGTTTTGTGATTATCTACTCTCTGTTCTAGTGGAAAATTGACTGTCTATTAGAACAGGTTACATGTTATGTTATATTGCTTTCAAAATAGCTACATTGTAAATAACGCTGAGTACAAAATAAACTGAGGAACAAAACAGAAACAGAGGCATGGATACATGTAATGGACTGTCAGCTGTCAGAGGGGAGGCGGGGGCTGTATGAAAAGGTGAAGGGCGAGCCAAGGAGCACAAATGCATGACTCCCTGACAACAGTGAGGCAATGGCCAGAGGGAAGGGGAAAGGGCAGTGAGGGTGGAGGGGAGGTGGGCAAAGGGTGGGGAAATGGGGACATCTGTAATAGAGTGAAAAATAAAAATAAAGTTAAAAAATCTTGCATAGTGGAGAGTCTGTTTTTAATAAAATCAATTTTAACATGTTCCAGGTCAAACATAAAGTGGAGAGCCTGGAAATCAAACCCAGGCCTTTTGGTTCTCAGACACTGTGCTGTGTTGCCTCTTCTACAGTAACCTCACAGCACATAGCACATCATTTGAAAAGTCTGCCTTTTAGCATGAAAATTTATTAAATATCATCCTGGGAGTGCACCCCTCACACACAGCACTGTTATCATCAAAAGGCCGTAACAGTTTAGTAATGGGATTTGCTTCTCCCTACTGATGTTCTCTTGGTAATGTGCAAACTCGGCTGTGGAGATAACAGAAGGCTAAGTATCGGCGAGAGAGCGCGCATTTATCACCGGAGTTAACTCAGAACGACAATGCCACTCTCGTGTTTGTGTCATCCCAACCCCCAGTTGCTCGGGTGTGTTTGGGTAAATAAACTCTGTTTATCAGATATACCTCCAAGCGGGAAGACTTGCTTCTCTTTTTCCCTACTTATGTTGCGTCATTTGCTGTCTAACTTCCAGGAATGTGTCATTGATGTTTATGCGTCACCATGCTTATATCATGGTGCTGTTAGTTCATTCTTTCCCTTTGGAATTTACCGTCCCCTTCTGTGTTTCCAAAGGCATGGGAGAAGAAGAGTGCCATCACACTCCATCATCAACAAGAAACTTGTAATTCTAAAACTCTCTGCGTTGTTTTGCCTTAGAGTTATGTGATGCATATATAAATAAGAGTAGACATGCTACATTTAAGGGAAGATTGCTACTCAGTGATGTGAAATGTTTAGTGGTTACTCACAGCCATCAACACACACACACACAATCCCTCAGGCTGCTGGGTGGGGTGGAAGCTGGGGTAGATGCACATATGGTGGAGACATGACCACCTGTGAAAGGGCTGAGTGGTGGATGGGCCTGGGACATATTTTAAAGTGGAACTAACTGGCTTTGCTAATAGGTTGCATGGGCGTGCATGTACCTCAAGGTTCATCTTCTAGTTATTGTGACCATGTACACAGAAATAAGATTGCTAGAACTCACTTTTGATTTTTTAAAGAACATACAATTTTCCATAACAACTGCCTATTTTTAATTCCTATCAATCATGTTCACAGGCCCCAATTTTTCCACATTCTTGCCATTTTCTGTTTGTTTGCTTGATAGTGTAGTGGTCATTGTAACCGGTGTAAGGTGATACATACTTGTGATTTTGATGTCTCTAATAATTAGTGGTGTTGAGTGTGTAGTCACAAGTTTGCTAGCTATTTGTATATCCTTTCTAAAGACATGCATATTCATGTTTTTTGCCCTTTTCAACATAGAGTTTTCTTTTGTTTGTTTTTGTTGCTAAGTTGTAGCAGTTATATATGTATACTGGATATTGGTGCCTTGTTACACATATAGCTATTTCAAATATTTTTTCTATTCAGTTGATTATTTTGTTGACATTTCACTCTGTTGAAACTATCATTTGATGCATAGAGGGTCTAAAATTTGATGTAGTCCCATTTGTCTATGTTTGCTTTCATTGACTGTGCTCTTCATGCAATTTCTAAGAAATCACTGCCAGATCCAGGGTCTTGAAGTTTTCCTCATGTGTTCTCCTCTTCTAAAAATTGCATAGTTTTAGGTCTTCCACTTAGGTCTTTAATCCATTCTTAGTTCATTTTTTACACTGTCTAAGGTAAGGGTCTGTTTACACACTTTTGCCTTTTTCCTCTTTACTGAATGTATTGGGGTAACACTGGTTAATGAAATTATACCAGCTTCAGGTACACGATTCCACAGAACATCATCTGTGCACTGAATTGTGTGTTCACCCCCCCCAAGTCAAGTCTCCGCCCACCACCATTTATCCCCTCTACACCCTCCTCTGCCATCCCCACCGCAGCTCCCCAGGCAATCAGCACACGGTTGTCCGTGTCCATGATTTCTCCTCTTTTTATATATTTTTCTCAATGCCTTCACCTTCCCCACAAACTCCCCAATCCCCACACCCTGACAGGTGTCAGCCTTCTCTCTGTCTGAGTCTGTCTCTATTTTGTTAGTTTGTTAATGTTCATTACATTCCACATATGAGTGAAAACATATGGTATTTTTCTTTCTCTGACTGGCTTATTTCACGTAACTTAATGCTCTCCATGTCCATTCATACTGTCATAAAGAGTAAAATTTCCTTCTTATTTATGGCCAAGAAGTATTTCATCATGTAAATGTACAACATCTGTGTCCACTCATGTACTGATGGGCACCTGGGCTGCTTCCAAATCTTGGCTATTGTAAATAACACTGCAATGAACATAGGAGTGCAAATATATTTTTTGAATTAGTATTTTGCTTTTCTTTGGATAAATTTCTGAGAGTGGAATTGCTGGGTCATCCAGCCATTCCATTTTAATTTTTTGAGATAACTTGATAAAGTTTTCCATACCAGATGTCCATACTACCCAAAGCAATCTATACATTCAAAGAAATTCCTATCAAGATAACAATGGTGCACTTCACAGAACTAGATAAAAATATTTCAAAAGTTTATATGGGCCTACAAAAGACCCTGAATAGCCACAGCAATCTTAAGAAAAAAGAACAAACTTGGAAATTCATGCTAGCTAACATCAAACTATACTACAGGGCCATAGTAATCAAAACAGCATGTTACTTGCATAAAAACAGACATAGATCAATAAAACAGAACAGAGTGCCCAGAAATAAACCTATGCCTTTATAGTCAATTAATGTTTGATAAAGAATGCAAAAACTTACCATGGGGTAAAGGTAGTCTGTTCAATAAATAGTATTGATAAAATCACACAGATAATGTGCCAAAAATGAAACTTCTTATGTCAGACACAAGAATAAACTCAAAGTGATGAAGAGGAGTATACTGGTTCACGGAAAAAAACATCAACATGTTTCAGGGCAGGAACTGGATTTGGAGGTTGCAGAATGAAGGAGAACTAAGTGTGAAGGACTGTGACAGGCAACATAATGGTGGATGGTTTTTCCATGTCTGAGACAGAAAACAATAAAAGGCATACTGGTTTGAAGGGAAGGAAAAAAAACTTTATTCAAAGTTCTTGATACACATTACACATTGATAGAAATTAGTTCTATTTTATAACTTCACTCTAGTTTATTTCAATCTAGTTTTGCTTCAAAGAAGACAAAACCAGATATTTCATCTTAAATCAGTAATTTTCAACCTCTTTCAGCCCAAAGCATACATAAACTAATTACTAAAATTCTGCAGCATGCTAAATATATATTTTTACTGATCTGACAAAAATAAGTATAATTTGATCCATTCACACCAGATGGCTATTGTGTTGGCTGTTGTCATTTTTTTCTCTTTTAAATGTAAGAATCTAAGGAATAAGAGGTCAGTGCTCCTGACTAAATGCTTAGGTAGTGCACGTTTTAAAATTTTTTACGCTACACAAATGTGCCTCCTGTGGCACACTGGTTTGAAAACCCCTGTCTTAAAGTCTTTAGTGAAACTTTATCTTATGGATAGAGAGAACCAGATTCCTAGGTTGTCTCCCAAAATGTATCATAAAGAATATTTATGCTGTCTAAATGTTTTACATTAGTTTTTGGAACTCTTTGTTTCATAAACAAAGTGTTTTATGACAACAAAACATTTCCTATTTATTTGATTTTACATTTCATCTTTTCTGTTGTATTACAGCTTACATAGAAGATATTATATATTTTATTCAGTCACCCTTAACTTTTCTGGAATTTGTTCTTCACAAATAATTTTACCAAAATATACTTTTTTTCATTTGCAATTATTTTTCAATCTTGAAATATGTGTGTGTGTGTGTGTGTGTGTACACACACATATATAGATATGTATGATATATGTGTCTATAGTATAATGTATATATATTTATATTAGTGAGGAATATGTATATACATAATAAAGAAAATGAGACTGAGGAATAAGAAAGTAAATAAATCCCTTCCATTCCAGGGAGACCTGATTTTCTCTGAATTTTAATGCAATATAAAAATTATCAATAATAGGAAGAATGTTATAAAGGGTCTTGCAGAAAATTAGAACCCTAATGTTACACTGAAGACTTTCCAGGATTCTGCAAATGTGTATGTTAATCTGGGCCTGAAGGTCATAGCTATGGTAGCACAATGTACAAGAACTGAGGAAGTTGATCTAGACACGGATATGGACATATTGAGAAAATAGTTTTAATTGGCAATATGACTCATAAAGTGCTCATACAAAATAAAAGTAGTTTTAAAATAACTTAATTTTCATTTTAATATTTGATTCCCTTGTTAGTAGAAAACATAGCTCCCATCCACAGGGAAACACATTTTAAAAATGGACCAAGAAAAAGCATACTAAAATGGAAATTAAGCAGAAATTCTATGTATGGCTTGTATAAGATTCTTCTTAGGGCAGTAATGTTTAAGAAATGGCTTCAAGGATTTCAGCATAAACTAAAAATCAATGGCAATCAAAAATACAAAGCAAAGCTTATTTAAGAAATAAATGTTAATTCATTTAGTTCAAGAAAAATGTGTTGAAACAAGAAACAGCAAGAAAAATAGATTCACACTATAACTAAGAGGGCATTTAAGAAAGAAGAAGCTCATACCCTTTGCAACAGCATGGATGGAGCTGGAGAGCCTTATGCTAAGTGAAATAAGCCAGGTGATGAAAGACAAATACCATATGATCTCACCTTTAACAGGAACCTAATCAACAAAACAAACAAGCAAGCAGAGTATAGCAAAATACATTGAAATTGAGAACAGGCTGACAGTGATCAGAAAGGAGAGGGGAGGGGTAAAGGGGGAAAAGGGTGAAGGGTTTGCAGGAACAATTATAAAGGACATATGAACAGGAACAAGGGGGGTGGTAACGGGGGAGGGAGGCTGGGGTGGTGGGGAGGGTTTGGGGGGAAAGGCAGAAAACTGAGCTTGAAAAACAATTTAAAAAATTGTAATTAAAAAATAAAAAGAATACAAAATAAATGTCTGCCAAAAAAGATTATAATCAGTAGAATACTGATTTGAAATTTATTGAAATGTTCATAGTTACATAATATATTTAAGGTATCTATTTTATGATTATTATTCAGGTAACAATAGTGGGAAGGAATTTACAGTTAGTATCAAGGGCTGGCGAGGTTTCAGAGCACATAAAACTAACATACCTGATGCAATGGCAAAACTACTTTGGAAAACATTTGGGCAGTTTCTTAGACAGTTGAAATGATCTTCGCTCTAAAACCTAACACTTTTGCTCCAGGCTATTTACCATAGAGAATTGAAAACTTCACTTCAAATTTGTAAATGTTTATAACAGGATAACTCCCAAGAAGTTAAAGTTGAAAATAATACAAATATTCCTTTTTTTAGAACAAGAAGCATTTTTTAAAGATGGTATTTTTTTATTCCTAGAGAGAAGGGAAGTGAGGGAGAAAGAGGGAGAGAAAACACCCATGTGTGAAAGAAGCAATAGGCTGTCTCTTGCACATTCGCTGACTGGGGACTGGCCGCTGCTTGGAGTTAGAAGAGCAGAAACAAGTTACAGGACTCTGAGAAAAAGCAACTATCCAGGCTGGAGGAAAATCAAGAATGCGATACTCTGCAAGCCAGGCAAAGAAGGAATTGGGGAGTGAGTAGCCATGTCCCATACACTCCATACATCATATCATGGAAGATGATGACTGAGAACTAACTGCTGGATCAAACCATACAGAACTCAACAATTCACATGACAAATGCATTTTTGTGTAGGTGTTGGGGCAAAAGCCTGGCTGTAGAGATTTTAAGACAGAATTAGAAGAAAGGCATTGTAAAGAAATGTAGCTTGGGGGTTTGGTTTGGTTTTGTTTTTAAACCTTCGGGCTTGGGGTGAGGATAAAGGCAGTACCTTTGTATAATTATGGCCATGATGCATTACAGAACAAAAATGTAATAATATGTGAGAAAGTAAGAAAGGTCATTATTTTTATGTAGAGAAAAGAGGATGCTGTAGGTGAATAAAATGGCTTATGGATTGGCGCAGATTCACCCATTTTCATTCATTGTAAGATGTATGTGTTTGTTTCTTATTTTGACATCTCATGTTTAGATTCATTGAACAATTGATGGTGTATCACAGTATTATTGACATTTTTTTCTTTCCCAAAGTGGCATAAAATATGTGCATCTTATACAAAACCTGGCAGAGAAGCAAGTTATTTTGGAGTTATATGTAAGAGAATGGGTATAAGGATTGGCCATAGGATTTATCCTGAGTAGAGAGAATGAGGGATCTGAGAGAATCAAGACCATGAATATCTAATTCATCTAAAAAAAGATAATAGCTGATAGCTGTCAGAGAGTGGAATGCATATGTTGATACTATGGAAGTGTTCTATATATGTGTTTTGGTTATGTCAAAATCTAAATGGTAATGAGCCAGAGTTACAATGTAGCAAATCATGGAAACAAAAAAGCCCAGGGCATGGAGAGCCCTGGGGATTGGAAGCTTCATCTAGGTTTATTTAAAGTACTAAGAATTAAAATTCAAATAGTTTTTTTTGGGAAGGACAATGAGGCACTTGCTAAAATCCTTAAGAAATCAGATGTAACCAGTCATTGAATGACTGGAACAAGGAAGGTGAGTTGATATCATAGGTTGGTGATATGAAGGTTGAAGCTCAGGTTCTGGCTGTTAGGGGAGGGAACTGTGAAAGCTGCCATGGAAATCAGAGAGACCACTCTTTATGTTTCAAATGGCAGAGAAAGGATGCGAAACTACAAGTTTGCTAAAGGAAATGCTCTAAGAAAAGGGAGGCAAGGGACCAGGATTCGGGGGAAAAAAAGCCTATTTAAAGTTTCATAGACAATAGTATAGGGATTGCTGGGGGTGGAGGGAAGAGGAGGCTAAATGGGAATCGGAAAAAATACAATGAAGGTCAAAAAAATAAATAATTTAGTGACTCTGAGGGGAACATTATTAAGGCTCTCCTGGTCACTGTTCCATTTCCTTTCCTAAGTACATATGTTTAATGAAGGAAGGGGAAAATTTACAGAGGGCTGAATTAGAAACAGCCCCTGGGTGAGTCTGAATTTCATTAGAGCAAGCCATATAAGAAATCTTAGATAGTGAGTTCTTTTTTAAATAGTTTATATCCTGATAATTTTTTTACATTCTCTAGTTCTATACCAAGATGCTTGTTACAGAGATTGTATTCACACAGATATTATCCATGGAAAGATCAAATGTAGGCACTTGCCAATATCTTAATTTTTGTAAAGATTTAAAGTAAAATTATTTTATTTTGCTATTTTAACATGGTCAAATTAATCTTAAAATTAAATACATTATACATTATTGATGAACATCTAATAAAAATGTCAGTGAGCTATTTAAATTATTTTTTCTTTTGTGAAACCATACATAAAAATAAGTAACAATTCTTTAATACAAGTTTTTAATATATTACTTGTTAAATCAAATGCTAAATCTATTTCATTAATTAATTGAACTATATTAATTAATCATTTAAATATGGTACTTTAAAGGCATAGGAAATAATTCATTTCTTTTGTGTATGCTAAATCATCATATGCCCTAAATGATTGCTTGTTTTTCTTCTGAAAACTCAATCTAACTGTGCAATCAAATATGAGACAAGTTGACTTAATGTCAAAGTTTTAAAAATATATGAGAAACACTCTCAGCCTGTGTTAAATGGTGGGTGAAATTCCTTTATTAATTTGTTACTTGTTTTTTTTTTTCATTTCAGCCATTTTACTGGAAAGTTATAAACATTTTACATATATGCTTAAAATTAATTATTTAATACCCAGCAATACAATAATATAATACAATTGTATATTTTTCAGCAAAGATATTATATAATAATAGAGGTTTCTTACTTAATATTATCTGAGATACTTTATGTTCAATTTTAGCACAGTGAAATATGCATATAGATTATATAATCAAGATTTACTAATAATTTAATAGAAACTATGTTTTCCATTTTATTTATTTCTGAACAATTTTTCTTGTTTTTCAAGTCTATTTTATGAAGATTTTTAAATGTACTTCAAACAAATAAATAACTGAATGTTTACTATTAAAAGAAACGCTTTCAATTTGTGCTTCCTTATTTAAAGCTGTATTTTACTGAAACTTAGGCTTGAAGCCATATTTCCCATATTCTAATTTATGTTCATAAATATTCTTTTTTGCCCTTTCAGGAACACCAACAACTCTTTCAAAATCTGTTAGAAAAAAATAAAATAATTCTTTAAGTATTAACTATATTCTTGCCAATAAAAGCCAATTGCATTTTTTCACTTTTATGAGTAAGAAAACTTGACACATAAAGATTCATTTTAGAACAGACATACCTGGGGCATAATAATTGTAGCCATAGCAACCGCATCCCTCAGACCTACTCCAATTTCTGCCTAGATTATCTGAAATACTCACAATACAGCCCTATCAAAAGTAAAGTCATACCCATTATTGAGCTTCAGAGCTTTTAAACTCGTTTCTGCTGTCCCATACAGATGTCTGGGTACAAGAAAATGGCAAGGCACATGAAAAAGCAGGGAGAGACTCACTCCAAACAGGTAGAACAATCTACAGAGCCATACTTAATTGCAGTAATAACATAGGAACTCTCTGACAGAGAATATACAATAACTATTATTAGAAGTATACTAAATTTTCTATTGTAAAAGGTGGACAGCATGCAAACCCAAATGAGTGATTCCACCAGAGAGATGGAAATTATAAGAAAGAATAAAATGGAAATGCTAGAAATAATAAACAGTAAGAGAAATGAGAAATGATTTTGATGTGTTCATCTCCACCCTAATCACAATTGAGGAAAGATCCAGTGAACTTGAAGATAGGTCAATAGAAATCATTCAAAGAGAAAAGTGAGGGGAAAAAAGTACCAGGAGAGATTTACCAAAGTCCTTAAACATTGTCAGTCCATTTAACATATCAGGGATAAAGAGAATGGGGTGGAAGAGATATCTGGAAAAATAATGGCTACAAATTTCTTAAAATCAATGACACGGGTCACATCACAAATCCACGGAGATCAAAGGGCACCAGCGGCATGCATGTACAGACCGTGAACATACATGCAATGGAATGCTACTCGGCTGTGGAAGGGGGCAAACTGACCGTTGCTGCAACAGCAAGTATGACTAATAAATACATTTTTTTCTAAATCTCATTCCAAGACAAAAAATCTATACAGTTCCTTTATAAGACTCTCAGTAAAAGCAAAACTATAGTGATTGAAAAGGTATTAGTTCTTGTCAGGATTTGGGGGGAAGGGAAGTTGAGTTTAATAAAAAAAGAATACCATGAGAGAATTTTGTGGATAATATTGAATTTTTTAATGGAGATGTGGTTGTGTATAAACAACTATTTGTACTTTTCAAAATGCATTAACTGTCTAGTACAAAATGTGAATGTTACTAAAGTGAATTTTTTAAAAGTCCTTCAGCAGGGAAGGGGAGGAAATGTAGACTTTAATAAATGAATTTGACTGCATTACAAATGAATCCCATAACCACACTGAAAGGGACGGAGAAAACAGGAGCTGGCTTGAGTGAATTTGCAAAACAGCCTTCAACTGAATATTGTAAGTCTAAAAACAAAAAGAATGTTACAAAAAATCATTGTAGTTTATTTGGCAATTTATTTTTCCTTACAAGTGTATGCATAAGCAATTTGGAAACTATTTATATTCTAGTCTTGGGGAAAAAATCAATATATTTTAACAAATGAAAGCCACTGCTAGAAAAAGAGAGTAAGAAATCATAAAAGGAGGAGATGCTAAAATAAATCCTTGTAGTGAAGTTGGATGACACATTTAGAGGGTAAACGTTTAATTAGAAACAGAGTATTTGCATAGTCTCAAAATATCTCCTCCAAATGTTTAATAAATTTCAAGGGAAACAAATAGGAAGTTTTCAATCTGACAGATGTCCACTTAAGTAAATGATGAAGGTTAATAAGACCAGTAATACCGATTGATGTGATGTACCCTGGATACCAGGCATTGAGGAAGCACAGCCTCCATTATACCCTTTTTAATAATGCATACCCTCAGTTTAATAATGAGAGAATAATAAGGTGAATCTAAACTAAAAGACATTCTATAAAATAACTGGCTGGTGTATTTCAAAAGCTTCAAGTCACGTCGGAGAAGACGCAAACTGACAAGACTGGAGGGGACTAATAAGACATATTTAAATGGAGCGCAGGATGCTGGATTGCATCCTTGCTCATAAAAACATATTAATGGGTGAAAAGTGGTGAAATATGAATAAATACTGTGATTTAGTTTATGGTATTAAACCAAAGGTAATTTCTTAATTTTGTCATCATTCCATGTTTATATAAATGCTGACCAAAGAGCAGCTGGTGAAAGGCTTGTGGAGATTTCTTTTACTGTATTTACATAGACTTACAGGTCTCCAGAATCTAAAATGATCTCAATATAAAACTTTTTAAATGTATGTTTGTATATTTGTCAAAACACATACATGCCATTAAGTAAATAAACAGCCATATGAACAATTAGTCAAATAATAATAACACCATCAATAATAAACTATAACATGTTGACATATAAAAGACCAGATTTTGTTAAAGAATTGGTGTTCAATAAATGGAAAAAGAAATACTTACAGGCATGGATAAAAATACTTAACCTCGACTCTGCCAGATATGAAAGTAATTCTTTAATATAAATTTTTTCTCACTTAAGAGAAAAAACTTAATTTTGGTAGGTAGGCAATGGTCATTTATTTGAGGATACTGCCATGTGGTGATAATTCCACATGGGCCACAATTTTAGATATTAAAAAATAGAAAGTAAATGTACTCAGGGTAACAAAAATCTTAATGTTGATCAATAATGAAGGTACAGCTATATAACACTTATAAAAATAAAAAAGTATCAAGGAAACCAAAGAACAAAGATAGAGAACTACATTTGCAGATTTGAAAAGCCATATGCCTACCTAAAGAAAAGGTGGGGAGAGTATTCTTTACCACCCAAAGTCAAGTCTCCTTCTATCACCATTTGTTTGCCTTTTACCCTCTTCTATCTCCCTCCACCTCCTTCCTCTCTGGAATACAAAGACACATTGCAAATTCATTGCAATGTGAATTCTGACTACCAAATGGTTTCACAGTTCCCAGAAAATAGATTATTGCCACTTGTTTTCCAACATTAATGGATCTGCTTCAGTGTTCAACAAACCCAGGTAGTGCAATTCAATATACTGCGTAATGTGAAAAGGTAGAAAGCATAGCTTGTCATTATGCAACAGCCACTGATGAGAAAAATGTTGAGTGTGTTTAGTGATATTTTATTAAAATTGATTTGTTTAAAAAGGGCCTGCTCAGACCTAGGCAATGTCCTTATACTGGGCTGAGAGGTGAACTGCATTTTGTTTACAATTGCATGCATGTTTGTTATTACCTGGAAATAAAATATAACATATGCAAACTGCTTAGAAATAAAGTGAGTCTATATAAAACTTAAACTGGAAGTAACGTGGCACCACAATGATCAGAATGTCCTTTCCTTTGTGGAAACACTGCAAGCAAGAAAAAAAAGCTAATTAAGATGGGGTGAATTAAGTATAGCTGGCCTAGCAATTATTTCTATACCCGATGCAATAAAAAAAATACCATTGGATTTACCTCTTATGAAATTATCAAAGCCAGTCAAGAAATATACCCTCAAAATGAAACGAGGGCACCTGAATGAGGGGGAAATGATGTGTTGTATCCAGAGTTGTATGTTAGTTCACTTGTTGTTTTTGTATGAGGGTTGTTTGGCAGTATGCATAAATAAAACGCTGGGAAAAATGAATAAATTGGAATGAATATACAGTTCTTTAAATAAAATATCTCCAATTTTATTCATTAAAATATTCTGTACACTTTGAACATCTAAGAGTCTGAAGACAGTCGATAAATATAAATCAAATGAATAAATGGCCAGTTTCACTTTTCCACAAAAACTGTTTTTTGTTAAACTTGCTCGAACAGGTGGAATAAGGAAGCTGGCACACTGCCGTGAAGTTGTGATCTCTGTTAAGGAGAGGGAAGGAAGAAAGGGAAGTTTGGGACAGCTATGCGGTACCTAGAAAACGTGGGAAGGCCTGCTAGTAGTCCCGGAACAAAAACTGCAGCAGGGGTGTCAAACTCATTCTCACCAGGGGCCACATCAGCCTCGCAGTTGCCTTCAAAGGGCTGAATGCAATTTTAGGACTGTATAAATGTAACTACTCCTTAACTAGGGGCCAGGAACTCGGCACAGCTCCCAGGTGGAAACAAGATGCCACGCCAGGTAAAAAACGGTGGAGGGCCGGATTCGGCCCACAGGCCTTGTGTTTGCCACCTGTGTGCTAGAGCCTCCAGAGTGTGTGTGGTACTGGTGACATAGTGATTTTGGATTTTGGATTTCTAACCTCCAAACTGAAAAAATAAATTTCTGTTTCTTTAATTCAAAAAAAAAAACAAAACAAAACACCTGTCAGAGGAAGGCCACGGCTCATGGGAAGAGACCTCACTGTCCCATTGTGCTGGGTGGTCAGTTGGAACAACCATGGGAAAGCATGTTCTCAACACCACCACACTGATGGGTTCAGACTGCAGCAGCCGGGCCCACTGACCCATAATTCTCCTCTCAGTAGGGTACATAGCACTATAGTAGACTGAGTCACTTAAGGCAACCAGAAGATGGATGAACCAGGAACAATAAAAAGAAGAAAAAATATATATGTTAGAAAGCATAAGAACCTACTGAAGCATAAAGGACTGACACGGTCCAAATCCCAGAAAGAATGTAAGCAGGGAGGGGAGTCCAAACTTGGGCACGGCTTTGCCCTCAGTGCTCCTACTGATTTTAAGCAGGCCTTTCATCCTCAGTGGCCTGCAATTCTAAAGCAGCAGTGAGAATCTGAGAGCAGGAACAGAAGTGACAGGCATGTCAAGGCCTGGCAGGTGGGCAATTTTGAGTATCAGTGCCTAACGAAAGTTGTCTGAAAAGGATAAAACAATGGTAATATGGGATATTTAGAACAATTCCATGCCAAAATTTGAAAACGTAGATAAAACAAAAATCATTAAAATAAGGTGTACATATTTTTCCAAAGCAAGAAGGAAATGAAAATCTGTATCCTTCCAATTTTCACTTCTTGATCTCTTCACCTTTCACCCAGCTCCCAAATTCCCTCCCCTCTTACAACAACCAGTTAGTTCTCTGTATCTAGGATGCAGTCTGGCTGTGTTTTGTTTGTTTGTTTATTTCACATTTTTAGATTCAACAAATAAATTTCATCATATGGTATTTGTGTTCCTTTCTCTGCCTAATTTCACTTAGCATAAAAACTTCTAGGTCTATCCATGCCATTGTAAGGTTTCATTCTTTTTTAATGGCCTAGTAATATTCTATGAGATATATGTACCATGGCTTTTTTATCTATCCCTCTATTGATGAGCATTTTGGTTGCCTCTGCACCTTGGCTATTGTAAATAACACTGCAATAAACACAGAGGTGCATGCATCCTTTTGAAGTAGTGTTAGGATTTCTTCAAATATATTTCCAGATGTGGAATCTCTGGGTTGTAAAGTAGTTCCATTTTTTAAATTTTTTGAGGAACCTCCAAACTGTTTTCCACAGTGGCTGTACCAATCTGCATTACCACCAACAATGCACGATTGATAGTTTCAAAATAGTCCTGGGGATATAAAGCAGAACATAGAGAATATAGTCAATAATATTGTAATAGTTATGTACAGTGCCAAGTGGGGACTTGAAATATCAGGAGAATCATCTTCTGTAATTATGATTGTCTAACCACTATGCATATACTTAAGACTAATATAAAATAATATTAAATGTAAACTGTATTTTAAAATATAATTTAAAAAAGAAAATTTATATTCTCCCATATAAGTATTAATAATATTTAATTCTTAATTTAAAACCTTCCCAAAACCATCAGAACTAGACATATTCACTGGTGAAATTTTCAAGACTTCTGAATAAAAATAATACCAATCAAATTCACCTAAGAAATATACAAAGAACAATAATTCCTAGCTCATTTTTAAAGCCATTGTATTTTGACAATCGAACCTGACAAGGATATTTTAAGTAGAAATAGTGTAAGTGAATCCCTCTCATGAATATAAATATAAGTACTTTGAGGAAAAATAAGCAAATAAAAACAAACTGAAGCTTGTAATATAGAAAATGTTTAAATACACCATTCTTTTAAAGGATAGAAACTGTACTAAATAAACTAAAATTAAAAAAAGATGAACTAAAAATAAATAAATAAATAAATAAATACACCATTCTAATTTGAATTCATGCCAGGAACTCAAAGAACTTTCCATTTTAGTGTTAACAGATAAATAGCAAACATATTCACAGAAAAAATGGGAAAATAGATATCACAACTGAAATCAAATTAAATATTGGAGATATTAACAAAAATACAGGAAATAACAATAAAAATGTGTAATTACATTTTGAAACTCCTTGAGAAACAATAAAATATTTTTGAGAATGTTTTATATGGGTAATAGTGAGTAGTCCAAGAACATGAGAGTGTATATCAAAGATATGATTGACAATTTGGTAAATATTAATGTCTCTGAATGCCAGCACTTAAGTCATTAGGCCTACATGAACAGTGACAATTGATTTTGCAATTCTTGAAAGTGAAATAGAGAAATAGAGAAGTTTTATTTCTTAGAAAAAATTTTGAACACACACTCTTCATTAATGCTCAAAATTAAAGAGTGGAAAAAATAAAAATATAAATAACTGGCTAATAAATTATGTCACATATAAAATAACATCAATTTAAATACTGCTTAAAATGCAGGCAAAGTTAACAACTGGATAGACTTAGGATATCACAAAAGGTGGGGAAGGTAAACTTATCTGATGAATTGCTCAACTGATCTAAAGGAATGTAACTGAGAGTTGAAATAATATATATAAAAGTGCCTGAAAAATATCATAGACAATAGTGCTGAATTTGAATAAAAATCTTTATATGAGGCATTAGGTAGAGATAGAGAAAAGGGCCACATTAAATAGAGGAAAAAATGGTATCTATCAGCTAAATATTATAAAAAGCAACCATAGTTCTCAAAATGGAAGCTAGTTCCCATAAAAAAAATAAAAATATAAAGTCATTAAATGTACTTTCCAAGAAATGCAGTAGTGTAGAACATTTTTCTGTAAAAGTTAGTTTAGAAACATAAATAAAACTTACAGTCACCCTGGCTGGTGGGGCTCAGTTGGTTGGAATATAGTCAAGCACTCCAGAAAGTTGGCCATTTGATTCCTTTTTGTTGTGGCATGGTTTATGGAAAACGTACTGTAGTCAATGTATGGAAAACTGCACTCTAATAGCCAGAGTACATCTTTGCCTCTGCCAAAAGAAACAGCGCTATTTCAGAACCACATATGCCTATATGGTTAGAAATTTGATTATTGATGTAAGGCAGGGATTCTGAATCATAGGAAAAGAATCAACAAGTGTAGCACTTCAAAGCATCATACGCACCATGCTAGATATTTAAGAAATTATGATATAAATTATTACACTTTGTAAGGAATGTCCCTAAATCCATTCCAGAAAGTAATATATATCATGTAAATTATCAACCAAGGAAACTGAATGTACTGTTAAAATATTTCCTATAAATAAAACTGTGGACCCAGGGGGCTTCAACAATGAATTCTACTGACTGAGAAGTAAGTACCAGTCCTACAAAAATTATTCCAGAAAACAAATGGAGTGAAACTACACACCAAATCCTTTTTTATAAAAACAGTATTACACTGATGGAGTGCCACATCATAGGTATACAACTATCATCGATAAAAATTTTTAAAAAGCTATAGCTAGATAAGCCTGGTGATCATAATATGAATTAAAACATTATTTATAATATCCAAAATCTGAAAGAGGCCAAACTAAATGTCTAATGTTTGGAGAATGGATAATAAGATTGTGGTTTCTTTGTTCAATGGAGTACTACTCAGCAATAAAAAAAAATAATTAAATACTGACATATTGGGAGTGAGGATGGGGGAACTGGGTGTGGTAGGCTGGTATGGGAGTAAAAGATAGAAAATTGTACTTCAACAACAATTAAAATAAAATTTAAAAAAACGTAAATGTGAAAAAAATACTGGCATATGCGGTATTTAATTGATGAATCCCAAAAGCATTAGGATAAGTGAAATAATTTAGACACAAAGGAATACAAGCTTTTTGATTCAATTCTTTGACATTCTGGGAAAGCCAAATTCTGTGATGTGAATGTGATATGAGAAGCCAGAATTGAAAGGAGATACATGACTGTAAAAAAGCAGGAGGGGCATTTTAACTTGATGGAAATGCTCTAATCATATTGACGTATAATTGTAGTGATGGTTGCATGACTATACATAATTTTCCAAACTTTTGAATTGTGCAAATATAAGTGAATTTTTATGTGTTTATATATAAAATAGTCATTTTTAAAGAATATGCCTTGAGGATTTTCCTTCATAAAACCTTTAATTTTATGTGTATTTTGACTTGGGAAAACTTGCATCTGGGCATTCTGTGTTTCACGTAGCATCATAGGCCAGGCTATTTGAGACAGGAGTTAGCAGTTCCTCGTTTCTCGGACCCCACGTGTATACCTGGGATCGAACACCTGGTAGAGTAGTTCCTCAGAACTTACTGGCAGGCTTTTTCATTTTCATTCATACAAAAGTATGTGGTTCGGAGCTGAAGAAATAATGCTGAGCATTAACTAAGTCCAAGGAAGGAATGAAGTGGGGTTTTCCAGAAGACCTATCGAAGGTCAGGAAAGCCAGCATATATTTGTTTGTTTATATTGACTTGAGAGAAAGAAACATTGATGTGAGAAAGAAGCATCGATCAGTTGCCTCTCATATGTGCCCCCAGCCAGGGATTGAATCAGCAACTGAGGTGTATGTCCTGACCAGGATTGAACCCATGACCTTTTGGTGTATGGGATGATGCTCCAACCAAGGGAACCACCTGACCAGGACAAAGTGTATACACTTCTAAATAAAAAGAACTAAGTGAGTTTGAACATTGTAACTACTATATTTACTTGTATGTCTCATGAATATAACATAATCTAACCCTTTTGTTATTTTCCTGAAAGCAGGTTAGTTAAATTATGCTGATAGAATGCCAAAGCAAAGTCTGTAGTAAGCAGATACAATTGTTACGGTGCCCTGGAGTTCCTCCACATTTTGTCATTTGAAATACATTTTTACATTTAAATATATGAAATAACAAAGCTGTTGAAATTTGATTTTCCTATTGTGAAAGAACAGTTTATAGTCTTCAAGAAAAAAAAAACAAACAACTCCAAATTCTTAGCTGAGACTCACCTTGTAGTTTCATTTTAGTTTCAAAGGGGCAAATTCTGCCTTCCCCACATAACAATTAGCATTATGATCTGTTGCTCTATTATAATACTATGTTCATCAACCTGTAAATTTTCATCCAAACACTCTCAAAGTACAAAGTGGGTGCCTGTGGTAAAATCTAATGTATTAATAAAAATTTTACTCTCTGCGCCCTGCTGATGAAGGCAGTCCTTCCATCCATGTCAAAGCTCACAGGGTATCATGTGAAGCTGGGACAATCTAAGAATGGAGATGATTTCCATGAATTTAGCATTGCAAGTTTTATACGTTTTTCTTGGACAATATTATGTATAAGGATTCTGAGTAAAAAAAATAAAGGAACACTCACTGTCAATTTTATTAAGAGCAAGACTGACTGTACAGTTAATACCACAGGGACCTGATGAAAAGCCCTCAGTCTAAGGACTAAACCCTGGAAAACCTAAGAGTCACATACAGTGACCTTTCACTGCACATATGTGTGTAAAGACAAAAATAATCTTCAATAACTCAGCAAACCATACACTATGTGAGTGAAGAATAATGCTGGTAATATCACTTGCACAAAGGATTTAGCTGGTGAAAAGAACAGGCTGAAAAATAAGAGAATAATAGTACCATTGATTAAGTATGCAGAACTTAAGTACAGAACACATTTAATAGTGGAAGCAGCATGAAACCCTAAAGCTGGTGTTTAGAATCTAATTTCTTTGCTGATGACCCTAGAAAAGAAATACTTAGATATCACTGCCCACAGCACAATGACGTGGCCTTGCTTTTAAAAACGAAAGTTACAAACAAAAAAGACACCATAAGGGTCCTATGTTAAGAATACCAGACATTTGCTACAGCCCTGAGCAAAAATTCCTGGTTATACACAGGCCTGTTGACCTTACTTAGGAAGGAGAAAACAGTTTTATCTGTCCTGTGTTTTTCTCCCTGCCTCTTTCTCTCCTCCCCCCTCATCTCACCACCCTCAATATCACAAGATAATGTGCAACAGTGTCAGATAGCACGCCCTCACAAAGCGATGTCTAAAAGTTCAAAGAGGGTGTCTTTGTAATGCTCTTTTAAAATGTCAAATGTTACTCATAGAGTATCTTGGAAGGAAGGCTAACTTATCGTAGATCCTAGAAACAACACTAAAAAGTGTTGAATTACTGTAGATCCTAAAAACAACACTAAAAAGTGTTGAATGTCACATATTTTGCCTTCAGAATATAAGGTGAAATTCAGTATTGACACATTTCAAAGAGTTAAGATATCCAGAAAACCAGAACAACAAAGTTTCAGTCATCATTAAAGGATTTGTTTTTACATCATCGGTTGCTTTTCGGAAAGTGAATCAAGTATGTTTTATATAATTTTCTGTGTAAGTAAGAGAAGTGTTTGCAAACTAGTTGTCACCAAAAGGAAGCTCTAATAAATACAAAACCTATTACATATTCCTGGAAAAATACTTCCTTGGCCAATGAACCCTGAGAAGTATAATTCATATTTACTTATTCAGAAGTCTTGGTAGCCCTGGGACAAAGAACTTTTAATGTTTTCAACCCACAGAAATAGTGTGTGTGTGTGTGTGTGTGTGTGTGTGTGATAACTGTTAGCAAAATGTTGCCTGAAATCATAAAATAATTTTCTGCTCTATTTAAGGGCAAAATTTCTACAAATTATTTAATTCAAATATTAGACTTCTTAAGATCCTGGTAATTTACTAAATATTGTATGTTTTCCACCCTTATTACATATTTGATGAGATGGTATTAGGAAGTAATAGAGAAAACAATCATAATTCAATTGAAGAAATGAATACATATTAATAAATGGCCTATTAAAACCAGCTAGATCAAAAATTAATACATAAGGTTTTAATGAAGTAAACCATGTAGCAAATGACTTTTCTATTTCACCAATATTTTTAAAGAATCAATGTACAAAGCATCACTGCTGGGAACCTTTCACTTAAAAAATAGGAAAATTAGCCCTGGCTGGTGTGGCTCAGTGAACTAAGCAACAGCCTGCAAACCAAAGGGTCGCTGGTTCAATTCCCAGTCAGGGCACATGCCTGGGTTACAGGCCAGTCCCCAGTTGGGGGTGCTCGAAAGGCAACCACATATTCTGGTTTCTCTCCCTCCCTTTCTGCCACTTTAGAAATAAATTAATAAAACCTAAAAAAATAAAAATATGAAAATTAAAATTTCTATTTTCTCCCCTGAATCAAATTAAATATTTTATATTTTCTCTCAACTATAAATAGTAAAAGGAAACCAAATGAAAACTTTAGAAGTAAAAACCGAATTTCTAAGTTAAAAAGTTACTGAGTAGAGTTAGCTGAATGGACATCACAGAACAGTAAATAAATGTGATGTTAGAATAATGGAAATTATCCAATAGAAAGAACAGAAAGAAGCAACATTGCAAATAGTGCTAGTCCCTGAGGACTGGAGAACACGTTAAATGGCATCATATTGTTAAAAGTGCATGGGACTGGAATGCCAGAGAGAACAAGACAGGAAATAAACTACTTGAAGATGCCATGACTAACAATTGCCCAGATACTTAGGAAAGAAGTCTTAAGATAAATTGTAAAACAAACAAACAAACAAACATTCACATAAACCAAAAGAAGGACACTCTCAGGTACCCCACAGTCAAGATGTTTGCCATCAGAGAAAAGCATGTCATAGCTGCAAAAAGAAAATGACATATAATGTAGGCTGTTGCAACTATCCAGTTAATGTGTGACTCAAAAATGATCGAAGCTAGAAGACAGTGGACATTTTAAACTGATAAAGTAAAAGCACATGTTAACCCAACATTCAAATTTCAGTGATAATATAATTCATGACTGAAGGCAAAAATAACATCTTTTTTTGATAAAAAGAAAATGAAGAGAATCTGTTGCAAAGGTCTCGATCGTGGAAGGAAGCATGCTGTACGAAAAAATGGTAGATGAAGAGTGAGGTAAATTAAGACTTGGCAAAGAAGAATGAATATGTGTTAGAAAGGCTTGGGGAGTCTTATTGGCTATGTTAGATGCTTTACTTTTTACTTTAAGAGAAACTAGATGCCATGGCATGGCATAAGCCAATATTATAAAATTTAGTTTTTGATATCACATTTTCTAGAACTGTCTTTCCAATAGAGTAACCATTGTGTGGGCCAATACAGTTGCACTAGTAATTTTCAACTGTTGAAAAACGCCATCTGGCTACTGACTACCATAATGGACAGCACAGATACAGAACATTTCTATCACTACAGAAGGACCTACTAGACAGTTCTAATCTAGAGAATGTAATGTGAACCATGTAGGAACCAGAACGTGCAATGAACCCAGCAGCAAAATGTGGCTTTTCTTAGGTAAGAGAGCTAGGCATTTGGTATGTGTATCAGTTTACTAGGGTCGTTGTCACAAAGTAGCACCAAGTAGCTTAAATAACCACAAAACTTAGTATCTCATGATTTTGAAAGCTAGAATTCTGAAATCAGGGGCTATGTTCTCTTTGAAGTCTCTATGGGAAAATCTGATCCATGCCTTTCTCTTAGCTTCCAGCATTGCCAGAAATTCTTGGCATTGCTTGGTTTATAGGCACATCATTCCAGCCTCTGCCTCCATTATCACATCGTCTCTTCTCTGGTGTCTGTGTGTGTACCAGTATATTCAGAGTGTACTGATGTAATGTCCAAGATAAAGATATACAGGACATTCTCTCGCATGACAAGAACTGAAATAATACACTGATAGTGTGGGTACTATAGAGATATTTGAAGTCCATCTCTTTTTGCACTAACAAATACACATCTTCTACCCAGCTAGAAGCATGAATGCTACTTGCTAGGGCTAATGTAAGTTTTGTAAATAATGCGATTTTGTTCACAAGATGTAACATCTTCTACTCTTTATTTTTTCATCAAGTGGCTAAACTAGAACAAGGAGTGTCTTGTCTATACACCATCTTTCACATGTCATCCCTCATCAAATTCTGAAAATTTAATGTGGATACCTAGTATGCACTGGGGTTAAAAACTGAAAAATCACAAATAACATGTGAACTCTAATATATAATGCAATAAGATGGATATGATTCAGGAAATATTTGGGCTACCATGCCTTGCATTCAATAATCTTCCTAAGACATATTTATATATCTGGATAACCCAAAACAAAACAAAACAAATAAACCTTTGCAATACTTTCAATACCCCCAAATAATATGGAGTGACCTGTGGTGTAGGATAATGTCCTATTTCTTATGAAGGCTTTTCAGATAATCAATCCCAATGATTCATTTGTTCAACTATTATTTATTAAGCTACTATCATGTACCAAATGTTAGTTTACCCAGGGTTTTCTTCATGGGTCCACTGATCACAAAGACATTTTTAAAACTTTCAGTGACATTCATGGCAGAGTGTTGCATTGTACTGAAATTTGCATTCTCCTTTTTTTATTTCTAGCTAACATGTGTTGTATACTCAAAATATAGGACTTGTTCTTCCTTGTCCATCATGTATTTAATTCTCACAGCAAATCCATTTGATAAATAGCAGTGTAATCTCATTTATAAATGGACACGCATACGTTCAGAAAGGTAATTGACTTCCTGAATGCTGAGGTTAGATTCACAATGGGTTCATTAACAGGTGCACGTGAACTATCTTGTTGTATTTCATCTGTTCCCTTAAACAAAAAAATAATAACGTAAATATGGTAGAATTAAAAAAACACATGGGAAAGAAATTTTTGGAAGTTGTATTATCATGCATTCTCATTAGTATTATTTCTACTGTTTGTACCACATAAATTAGAACTTAAAATATGTTGCTTAGAGTCATTTTCCTTTGTTTCATTGGTATTACTCTAACCAAGTTACAAATAATGTGAGGCCTTTAACTTAGCTGTATATCGCAAATGATGCTAGATAACTATGAAACATTCAGCAAATGTTTATTAATAAATATTTATTGATCATCACAACTAAATAATGATGAAAGATACATATTCTTTGGCCAACTTTTCACAAGATAAGAATGTCATCTTTAAATAACAAGTAAATACTTAGAAATCAAAGTATTTTAAATGAGATCCATATCCTCAGAAATGAACTTCTCATATAAATGTCAACATCATTTTTGGGCATGTTCTGTTAACTTACAACTATCGAAAGTTACATATTAAATTATATAAGATGCACATGTTTGGGAAATAAGTCTTTGGAAGTAGGAAGTGAAGAAATCAAAATGCCTGATTTATAAGAGTACCTAGAACATTAGATTAATACTTAACACTGTGACAATGTAAAACTTACCTCTTTCACAAAAGTATAAACCAGAGAGCAGCTGCTCTAGTCAGAGCTATCAAAATGCCATGGAATCTGTAAAAGAGGGACTTGTCAACAGTGTGTGTCGTGGTCTGTCTGAACACAGCTGCTGTGGGGATTTTCAAGCTGACCCCCATCTGGAGAGGACTCGGATGCCTCCTGAAAGACTCTCACCAGGGCCCAAGAGACCAGCGGAGCAGGTCAAGACAGAAGGACAGATGGCGGAAGAAGTGAACAAGACAGTGACTATCCATTACGAAAAGAAAATCTCACTCCTGCGGTTTCCTAAAAATACCTAGATTCCAAATCTAATGCTCCATAATCAAGAACTCCCCTGGGATTTTGAGTAAAAGCGATGTGTATGTGAATTAAAAAGTTGAAAGTGGTTCTTATTTTGTAACATTTTAAGAAACTATGGTAGTTTTTGTGAC
The DNA here is from genome assembly GCA_028533065.1 of Trachops cirrhosus. Classification (NCBI taxonomy): domain Eukaryota; kingdom Metazoa; phylum Chordata; class Mammalia; order Chiroptera; family Phyllostomidae; genus Trachops; species Trachops cirrhosus. Next base: position 10,938,918 of record CM052548.1, on the reverse strand, counting down.
CTTAGAAACCGATTTTAGAAGCATGCAGAATCAAACATTCAGAAACTCCTACTTGAACTCCATTGTTTAGTCTCTACATACAACTAAAATTTGTCTTTAAATTAACTTCAGACTAGACTAAATATATCTTGTCCCTGAATATATCTTAATAATTTCAAGGACAGTTTCCAATATATAAAAATCAAAGCTAAATCCCTAAATTTCACATTTTATAAATATTCTTTGCATAATATTTTGAAACATTTACAAAATATTTCACATTTTGTAAATCTAGGTATTACAGAATTTTAATTATTAAGCCTAAATAATATGTGAAATACATAAAATATTGCATATATTCATAAACTTAGAAAAAGTCTATCACACGAACAAAGTGCATATTATAAATATATGTAACTTAAATTTTCTTTGCTACAATTAGGAGTTGAAAATTTTTATTCAGTTTTTTGTGATTATACAGCTTAAGCTATTTATTAAAGGCAATTAGAATATACCTAGAAAATTGCCGTAGTTTTTACAGATTATTAACACAATTCAAAAGATTGTATTTTTTAATTTAAAATACTCCTCTTATATGTAGATTGTTCTATTAAATTTACACTTTGAAAATTTCAGAATTCCTTAAATAAATGCCCCAAATATAAAATTTTTCTTTTGTATTTTTACCCATCACCACCTGTTTATGAAATGGTTTTACAGTATTAACTGAATTTATACACTTTAATGCCTTACTTATATGACCTTATGACTCATCTGCATTGAAACAATATTTTTATAAGAAAAGTTAGAAAAAAACTATAAATATTGATTTAAAGTTTTTATATTTTTTACATAGCACTAGAACTTATGAGGCTATGTATGTTTCAGCAAAATTATTATTTCTCAAATAATGACTGCTTTTTCTGCTTGCTCCATGTTTTCTGACCTTCCTCCACTGTTGCAAACATTTGCTTTTAGAGGGAGTGATGAGCTTTACAAAAAAAATAAAAATTATCAACTCATTTACATATTAAAACCAGTAAATAAACTTTTAGTGAAGCACTGAATTTCAGACACATTAGCTGCTCCTCTACCAGATTATTTAGTTTGCTCACTTGACGGTACTGAGTTTCTATTTTATTACTAGCACAGATGGAGCAATCTTAGTTGTTTTAAAAATTTGATGTAGTGGCCCTGGCTGGTGTGGCTCAGTGGATTGAGCACCAGTCTGCAAACCGTAAGGCTGCAGGTTCGATTCCCCGTCAGGGCACGTCTGGATTACAGACCAGGTCCTGGATTGGGGAGCAAGAGAGGCAACCAGGTGATGTATCTCTGGCACACTGATATTTCTCACTTTCTCCCGCCATTCTCCTCTCTCTAAAAGTAAATCAATAAAATCCCTTAAAATATTCAGAATAGTGGATTAATGTAATCTACAGAGTACTTTGGGAATTGCTATTATTTTATTTCTATCATCATTTGATTGCAAATTAATTAAAAGCATTGTTTTTACATAGTATGAAATCAACCTGAATCTGAAGACAATGTAAAGAGGAAAATTCCAAAGGATATTCACCAGAAAAGGATTTGTGGCCTGAACTTCTGTCATGATTATGAAAAGCAATATAAGGTTTAGGATAACATGGAATTAGATAAATGAAAGGCTGAGAGAGACCTAATAACAACTGAAGAAACACCGAGTACAGCAATGAGGTGAGTGCTAATTACTAGACCTTGGAATTTTATCATCCAGCTGCCTATATAAAATATATATTTTTATTGTCTCATACATATTAACTATAGTAGCAAACTTAAATGGAAATGTATCATGCATACATTGTATAGAAAGCTTAAATATATGTTTATAAAGAGTCATATATGTAACTACCAAGTGAAAAATAAGTATAAAACGAAGTATACTGACTTCTTTTTAGTATTTAATAAAGTATATTGTTAGAATGCCATATCATATGTGAAATATTTCTATGTAATTTAGCCTTCAAATTTTTCTTGTTAGCATTTCACAGATGTGTGAAAGAAACGATGCTACCTGAGTGCCTTCCGGAAGCTCAGTCCTGTTGCTTCTGCTATGGGGCAATCAGCTTCTAGTAACTAGATATGACACATGCCCAGATCTGAGGCACTGACTATGCCATCAGAATGTACATTCTGTTCACCACACACAGACTCCCTTACTCCTTCACTGAGAGTTTGACAGCTACCTAAATTGCTACCATAACAGCAAAGTTAACACGTTTGCCCAGCTTTATCCCACCACTTGGAACGTGTGCACTCAAATTTCCTGACATGCGTTATCCAGGCCTTCAGGGTCTGACTACTTTCTCCTCTCCAGCCTCATCTACCTGCCCATCACTTCTTCCATTTTATAATCCAGCACCAGAACTACTTACAGTGCCCTACACATGATGGTATTAACTTTCCTCATTGCTTTCGTGCATGCTCCATATCTGACTGGAAAATTTTTCTCTTGCCTGTGTTAATTCCTTCTTCTCATCCCAAGATGAATTTTTAAAAAAACTTTCTATCACCTCTCAAATCTCAGTTATAAGCACTCACGTGAGACTGTGGAATTAAGAGCATCCTCTTAAAACATTCCTGCATTTCCTCTAATCTGCAGTTTCTATGACAGCAGAAGTGATGTTCATTGTGCATACTCTTGATCAACTGAGGTTAGTATAGAATTTGACATATAGAAAGTACTTTATAAATATTTGCTGAAAGAATATATGGTTTCTGATAAAATACATAAGATGGAGATTTACCTAACATTGAATTTGGGAAGTGATTTGATTAAATGGGATTAGAGTAGAAGTGAAATGGGAGAAATGGTCATTCGATAAGCAACCAAGTACATGCAAAATGGTCTTGTTACCACTATTTAGGGATTCCATCTGTTTTTGTTTTTTGTCTGTGTGTTCGCTCCACCCATGAAATCTTTTGCTATACTGTAAAGTGATGTTTTTTGAGTTACTACTTAATTTTTGTTATTTCTTGATATTACCATTTTGAAACATTATTACAGAGCTGATTAATATTATTTACAGGTAGTATTATACATCAAGCTCCTGTGATTAATCATTAATAGCAGAAATGAAAGGGAAGACTGAAAAGAATAACACAAGATCACTGGGTGAAATCACTGTTCTATGAAAATGTACTTAATCGTGAAACTTTTCATAGTGTTCTATGTGAGCATTATGAATGTTTGTCTTAACACATGAACTTTCACACAATGTAACTCAATATATTTACCTTTTAGATGGTCAAACATTATTTTTTCAGAATTCCCTTACACATGTCCTACTCAATCCACCACCCAAAGGTAAATTCATCAAGCAATACTCAGGAGAATAAATGTGTTACATGAGACCAGAAGTGCTTCTTTATTTTAATTTCCATTAGTTCTATATTTGCATCTTCCTTGTTGAGGTGTAATAACGTTGAAATGCATTAGCATTTTGTTCTATGTGTTTGTGATTTACACTGTTTTATAGTTAATTAATGCATTATTGTGTATTGTGGGCAGCATTATATCATAAGACTTGTAAAAATACCAAACAAGAAAGCAGTAATAAATTTTCTAATAATTGGTGGATTTCCAGTAAGTATTTAACTCTTTAAACTAATTTTAAAATGTATTGAAAATGAATTCCTAAATATATACTAGGATATCAAGTTCATATGAGTAGCTTCCAAATGTATCTAGTTTATACAACTATAACTATAAAATGCATTAATATAAGTATAAAACTTGTTACATAATTATTTTATCATCTTAATATATAAAACATTATAACATATTTGCTGATTATACTGAATATATATTGTTTATCATAATTGTCATTTTTGTCATTTTACATTGAGGGAATAGAGACACATGACCATACTAAATAACTTTCCCAGTTTCAAGGAGAAATTGGTAACACAAAAATATTTGAATACTAGCCTTTCTGAGTGTAAATTGCTTGTTCTTTCTATTACACAATGCTGCCTAAAATGTATGTTTTATATAATTTCAGTTTTGGAGTGGTTTGTAGAAAAACCAGAGAAGATTAATTTCTGGCAATTATGAGATAAAATATTTTACTGTTTCAATTATTATTATGATGTTACTCTAGCCAGAAGCTGTGAGAGAAACATTCAGGTTTTCATATATAAATATGAAACCTGTATATACATACATATGATAAAAATATTTTATAAAAAGAACAAATTTACTGAATACAAATATTATAGAATTAGCACTTGGAAATGAATAAAAGGAGAAACATGTTATTTTATCCATAAAACTTCAAAAGAAATAAGCTTCAAAAGGGATTGCATTTTCTTATGAGTTATTGAACTTGGCTTTTAATTTGATGAACCATGTCTGAAAATACTTTAATGTAAAAATATAATTACTAACCCTTAGGGATCAATTGTACCTTCCCTTTCAGAACAGTTTCAATAAATTAAATATATTTAAGTAATCTCAAGTTTGTATAAATTTTATTACAGTGAAAATAAGAATAATTTAGTGGGCTCCACTTAAATACAGAATATAAAAAGGAAAGGGCCATTCTCATTAAACAAACTGTGGGTGAAAATGAAATTAAAAAATATTTTACCTTGATCCAACTTTTTAGATAAGTTTCTATATTTTCATCCATTCGTCCATCAGCCCTTATTTTTTTGAAGATCTGTTTTTCATCAGGTGCTACACTATTTGTTGGGGGCACAAAAGATGTTCAGAGCACAGCTTTTTTCCACTTCAAAATTAGAGTAACTGAGCTGAGAAGCAGAGAAATGGTACTTAAACCTGAAAGTCTTGCAGGGGCAAGGATAACAAGATGCAGGAGGGAAAGTTAAAAGGATATATGCATATCATAAAACATTTTAATTTAAAGCATCTCCTGCAATGTCCACTCCCTCAGCGCCAATGAAACTGGCCCACTTGCAATTTCTCAAGCTCACCAGACAAGGTCCAGTCTTGGCCTTGGCTCTTCCCAGAGACACATTTGAAATTATTTTGGTCAAATCACCTCTCAGTGAAATCTACCTTGCCATTGTGTTTAAAAGTTCAACCCCCAAGTTATATTCTTCATCTCTTGTCTAATATTTGACCTGCTTTTTAGACAGCTTATTTTAATGACACATTATTTATTTTTGTTTATTTCCTGTTTCACTCAGTAGACTATAAACTCCAGAAATTAAGGGATCTTTGTTTGAATATTTTCTCTTTTGGTAACATGTTTTTCAAGCAATGATGACCCAATAAATGAATTCATAGGATTTTACACTCATTTGTCAGTCTTTGTATAGAAAACACAAGTCTAAAGTATAAATTTAATAACTAATGTACTTCTACATAATCTCTCCCGAATCAAACTCACCTACACTGCATCATTTAAAATGTTGGATTTTAATTTCATTGCAAAGAAGTGAAAATGAAAAAATCATTTATAATAATATATCTATGTAGAAAATAATTTCAATATGGTGCCTGAAAAATCTGGAATAATGAGTATATTACATTACTATTCTAGATGTTTCTTTGAAATTAGGTCTTGATTTCAAGGATGTATTATTCCTAAGACATATTGATACATCAACCACAGGAGAATGTAGCTTATATGAAGTGAAAGCACTCCACACACACACACACACACACAAATTAAATACAGAAAAATAAATCAATTAAATATCTTTGAGTTTTCCATGTTCTGAAACTCCTCTGCAATTTTCACAACCACATTCAATGCAATATATAGTTCCCTGTTTATTATTCTTTCAGAGCATTTTGATCAGGTTTTTACAGGAAACAAATATCTGTACATTCATAATTTTAATACATAATTGTATTTTAGCTTACTTGTTTTTTTGTCCACTCTTCCAAAATCTTTCACTTTTACAATGTTGTAATAATATACTCATGCTCTTTTTACATACCTGAGTGAGAATAACTATTGTATTTATAGTTAAAGTATCATTAAATTAGATTTAACTAAACATTAATTCCAAGGTTAAAAGTATGTGGCCATAGCCTTAGACAGAACACCTTTAGATCGTCTCTATTATAATACAGGTGTTTTTTTTAAGAATTCATACAATAAAATTCTATGCATGAATTAAGCAAACTAGGAGAGAATTATGTATTCAGATTTTAACCTTTAAGATGACTTTTTAAAAATTATAATATTCTTGGATATTCTCTAGTAATTGTACCATAAAGTGAATGTGAAGAAAGAGGTCAATGATATCATTTGAATTTCACCATTTGGATGATTTCCATGTCAGAGCCCGTTACATTTTTTATCATGTCTTCTTTATGTGGAATGACACAAATGTTATCCTTAGTTTCAATGCTATAACCTTTTTTTTCTCTTGAGTAAGTTATTTTCTTTTGGAATTGTTGGTAGTTTGGAAAATGGTGCACAGGAATGTGTAGATTCTAATTCCCCAAACCTGTGTATGTTACCTGACATGGTAGAGGGGATTTTGAAGATGTGATTAAAAATCTTGAGATGAGAAGATGATCTTGCATTATACCAGTAAGCCCTAAATCTAACCACATGTCTCCTTTTAAGAGAGAGGCAGAGGGAAATGTGACCACAGAAAAGGAGAAGGAGACATGATCACACAAGCAAAGGGACAGGGAGAGAGATTGAAGATGCTACACTGCTGTTGTTGAAGATGAAGAAAAAACGTTCAACAGCAATGACTGCAGTTCTAGAAGCTGGAAATGACAAAAAAAAAAAATTCTTCCTTAGAGCCTCCAAAAGCAGTACAACGCAGCCAATACTTTGGTTTGAGACTAGTGAACCCATTTTTATACTCCTGATCCTCAAAACTCTAAGACAAGAGATTTGTATTATGTTAAACCATTAAGCTTGTGGCCATTTGTTATAGAAGCAAAAGAAAAAGAATGAACTTGGAAAATCATGAAACTATTCATGGTAGCTTTTTTGCCTTTGTCTTGAAAATCCTAGAATCAAATTGCTATCACAATTTTAATCAGCACATTTGATTGGCCTCAATGGCATGCATTTTCCTCATGGACATCATTCTCAGTTTCAACTCATTTCCTCTTTTTCATTTGTCACCTCTGATTTTCAACACTTATCTGGTAATATTTTCTTGTATTGTATAAGGTCAGCTAAAGGCATCCAAAAATTACATTTGCTTTCTTTGATTTCCTCTCTTATCATTTTCATTTTAAGTATCTGGAATTTTGCAATAGATTTTCTGAACTATGATAGCTGTTAGTGACCTTTGAAGTATCACACTGAGGGGGGTTTTATCTCCCTATGGCCCGAGGCACTGCTGGTAGTAAGTTACAGACTTCAGAAGATACTCTAAATCATACATACTCTAGAGTGCCATTAATGACACTGAAGTCGTAGTGCACTAAATATACTTTTATATATTCAGCACAACACAAGCTTCTCAGCAGTTTTCATGATCTATGTAGTTTACTTTTCTAAAATAATATTGTAGAGAAAGACTATCTAAGCAAACACCCATTGATCATATACGTTCATATATATTATTGGACTGTTAAAGAAAAAAGTATTTTATATTTCCAAAACATGGCTACGAGTTTGTGCTCATGTAAAAGAGATTTAAAAATTCCTCGTAAACTTAAAAAAATTTTAACACGCCTCTGCACTAAATGTCATATATATGTGTAAGATTCTCATCTGTATTTATGGTTTAATCTTACAGAGCTGAAATTAAAAACTATCTAAAACACTTTCCATGTATATATGGCCATGCCACAATATTTCCTTCTATCTCCCTTATTGTTTTGAATTTTATAGTTATGTCACTGAAACACCTGTAGTCCACCATTTTGTTTTTATTTCTTTACTTTTTAATCCTCACCCAAGGTTATATTTATTGCTCTTAGAGAGAGGAAAAGAGATAAAGAGAGAGACACATTGATGTCAGGGGGAAAGAAACATCCCCAAGTTGGTTGCCTCCCAGCATGTGCCTTGACCAGAGATCCAGGAAAAACTGCTTAGTGGCACTACGTACCTAATAAACAGATGTCAAGGGCAAGCACTCATAATTTCTAGAGTTGAAAATCTGGTGCACCCGGGTGGAACCTTTGTGAATTGGAAAATGTCACATTCTCATCTGAAAAATACAATGGTTTGTAATGATGGAACCATCTATAACTGATCCACTGGAAAGTAGCTGGCCCTTCCCTACAGTGTGGAAGCCCCTTACATTTTAAAGCACACAGGAGGGGGTAGGGGAAACAAAAGGAAAATTAAATGAGTCAACAGCATCCACAAGAAAAGATAAAAGAAATTGGAATGGTTAAGTTCAGAGACGAGATGTCTAAACAGGAAGTTTAATTTTATAGCAGCTCCACCATATTGCTGTTGCCTTTATGGGGTGGCCACTGTACCTTGGCAGGACTGTGTGCCTCCTGAGAGCCGTGGCTAAGGGAAATCACCGTCTTGCTCGGTGGCATCACAGAAGCAGATTGTGACCACTGTGCATATAGGGACACCAGGCCAAGGATGATGGTGTCATAATTTTGTAGCAACATAATGGATTTCATGTGTAAGTTTAGGTTGTTTCATGTATAGTATTATCAGTATTACTGGGAATCTACTAAGTGCCTGGCATTTGGGGAAAATACTGTCACTTAGTCATCCATTAAAGAAATGTGTTGAAAGAATACACAAAATACCCACTTTTATTGAGTGTTTTATGTTTTGTTCTTTTTGTATATTAACCATTTCAATCAATAAAATTGCCTTGTGAAGAAGGTACTATTATCATTTCCATTTTACAGATGAAAAATTATAAGGCTAAATAGCTAAAATAACTAAAATAGCTGTTATTTATCAGATTCAGTTGAAGACAAAACTAGATTGCATTGAGTTTCTCATCTAAGCAGGAAAACAGCATACAATTTGAAAATACATGTAGTGCTTATAGAAAAGAAGAACTTTAAAATCTCAGTCAGTTAAAATTAACCAGATGTCCTTTCATCCCTTTTTGATAAGAAATGGGAAAGTATGCCTGTGTATTGGTTTCTTAAATGAATCGAACAGTTATATGAAAGGACCAGTCAGCATTTATTTTAGTGACGGTTTTCCTGACCATCAGTCCTCTGGTCAAATCCGTGGCCGTAAGTTAGAGTTAGCCAATTGTAAGGACAATTCAACAAGGTAACTCACACAAACAAGCACACGAACGTGACAACAAGAAACATGAATGAAGATGCACAGCACAGACAGATGCTGGTGGTGGTCACTTCTATTAACTGTTCCACCTGAATCCCCACACACTTTATGTGGAATGCAATCGAGTCAATACTGATTTTTACCAGGCTTACAAGTTGCAAAATAAGACATTTAAGTTTTACTTAACTGTTAGTATTGATGTCTTGGAAAAAATAACTAATATTTTCATTTTATAATATATGTGTCTGATCTTTCTTTACGCTCCAAAAATGTGTTCTTGATTCTTAACATCTCTTTAAAAATCAAATGACTGGTATTTCTTTGGTTAACAATAAACTTTCTTCTGGATACAAATTAAACAAGAATTATGGTACATTACATGCCTCTGACTCCATCTTCTTTTGACTAGTAATGAAATTATGATCCATTATGAATAATCCAGTCTTTTTGTAGATGTAATACACACAGGGTTAGCTGCTGTGGGAATAAAATTTCATGATATGAAATTCACTTATGCATTCAATACATTCATTTAACAAATCTGTGTTGACCTATTAAGATCCCTGGGTGAGGGTAAAAGGGAATATAACAGATACTAATATGTTCCATGGGGTTTATAGTCAGAAAGAGATATATGCTAAGGAAATAATCACTAAAACAAAAGTGTATTACAAATATTTGTGGCTAAATGCCCCAAAAGAAAAGAAAAATTTGTTCTTGGAGATATTAGGGGAGGTCTATATTTAGGTTAAAGAATCAAGGCAAGACAGGTCTAATATTTAAACAGATTATGGGTGAAAATGGGCTCACCAGGTGTAATATAGATTATATTAAATGATTGGTGACATGAACTGATCAGTATGAAGATCTGTATGAAATATAATGCAAACAAAACATATAGAAATAAAAATGTAGTAATTAAAAGTACAAATATTATTTTAATGTGGGAAGATGGACTGGATAGGCTTTTCTTTATCCCACCAATGGTATCTATATACAGTCACATTACATATGAAAATATAAGAAGATTCGAAAGAGTGGAATAAAGGAGACAGTCTAACTAGGAGCATTAGGATTTGAAGGATGTCATTATAATAAATGCATTGGGTCTTCTGTTTATCTCATATATGAGCTAAAGAACCTGGCAACTTGTAAACTCCAACAGTGGTAAATAAGAGCTCCAACAAAAGCTTTCTCTCTTTATCCAATGGACCAGAAAAGGAACAGCTTAAAAAGACAGAAAATATTTAGGTAATAACCACTGTACTCCAGCCAGACACCACAGGAAAAAAAAACCCTATTTATCCTTTCAATAATATAACAAGGCACCCAAACGCTTTGGTGTCCTATCCTCAGAAAATCTTGAGTGGGGACCCAGAACATGTATTGCCACCATGATGCGGCAAGACCTCACGGGGAGCACGGAGCTCACCCCCACCAAGCAGCGAAGAGATCCTGCAGCTCTTGCTCCATGTATGGCAGTGTCAGAGGGGGCTGGTGGAGAGGCACGACTTTCACCAGTGCCCGACTGTGACAAAGCCACACAGCCCACAGTGGGCGTGGAGACAGTGTCAGGAGCTGAGTCTCCACCCCGGCTCAGTATAACAAGGTCTCATTCTCCCGCACGTGTCAGCTGAGCAGCAGGACAGAACCTGGACTGTTACTTCTTTCTAGAAATAATGAGAAAATGCTTCCCCCGTCACCTTCACTGCTGGAGAGGCGTCAGAAAATTAGAATAAGCATTTGTGTTTATTTTTTCTAGGACACAATGACTCAGAAGCTTCCATAAGCTCCTTCAGAAACACACAACTTGCCCTGGGGACCAATGAGAGAGACGATGAAGACCATCTGTTATTTTTGTTGTCGTTTGACTTAATGACAAATAGTTATTGAATTGATTATTGAAAAGGTTGAAAAACTACATTCATATGCAAAAATACTGACAGAATATTATGGGTTCATCTTTTCACATCATTTGTTTAGCCCTCTATCAGAAAATTGTCACTAAAGCACAATGAAAAAGCAAAAATTGGGGCCATGATCGAGTGGCGCAGTTTATATTTTCAGAATAAATTATTACTTAAAGAAGAGAAGAAGAAGACAGTTTATTAACATGTCTTTAGTGATAAGATCATCAGATTTCTACATGGATATGAATTAAACACAAGCAATGTGTAAGCTGCCAATATATGTGGTAAATCATACAGGTATGTGCATTATCCAAAACAGTATAGGTGATTAAGAGTGAATAGAGGTAAACCCTTAGTTTTCAGCTACATGAAAATTAATGTACTAAACAGGGAATTTAGGGAGAAATTAATTCTACATAAAAATTATTCCTCAATGTCTAATCAATATGGGCTGCTATATTAAAATAGCACAGACTGGATGATTTAAACAACAGAAGGCTGGGAAGTTCAAACTCAAGTAATAAAAAGAAGAGTGTACTGATAGATTTGGTTCTTGGTGAGAACCCAATTCCTGGCTTGCAGGCAACTGCATTCTTCTCTGGCTGTTTTTCTCACACCAGAGAGAGCTCCAATCCCTCTTCTTTTTTCTGACAAGGACACTAAGGCCATCATGGGGGCATCCCACCTGTATGAACTTATCTAAACCTAATTACCTCCCAAATGTCTCACTTCTCAATACTATCACACTGGGGGGTGGAACATTAACACGTGAATTCAGAGGTTACAAAAACATTAAGTTCCTAGTACTCAGAAGACACATGTAGGAAACAGAATGTAAGGATATGATTACAAAATAGTTAATATCACTTAAAAGAACACATAATCGCTAAAGAAAGAAAACTCAATTTCATTTCTTTACCTTAAGCTTTCTGCTGAGTTTGAAATATAAATAATTTTGTTATTCCTGTTTGTGTATTTTGGTTTCCCTAGCAGAATATATTACAACGTGCTCATGATTATTAAAATACCAGAGCATAGTGTGTGTTTAGTTTTATGTTTTCCTTTTGTCTTTGCTTGCTTCCTAAATTACTTGAATAAATGTGGTATATAACATCATAATATGTATAATATATGATTTTAGACACATAAATTTCTTAGTAAATATCCCTTATTTTTCTATATATAATTTATGTTCTCATTATTTACTTTTATAATATTAAGTATGTTGCTTTATTACTGTAGTTTTTACATTTTTAGTTCATTTATATCTTGGAATGTTTAGGGTACAGTTTTCCCTGAGTGCAAAAAAATTTTAAATTTATCAACTTGAGATTATAAAATTTCCTGACTAATAAATTTCAAACTCTACTATAGTAATAATATCAGTATTTTCACTGAATTAGATTAAATATTCAGACTCCCAGGACGACAAGGGTAGGTAGACTTAATGCATAAGATTTTGAATCCAATTAACACAACAGTCATCTCTTGTTGATATTTTCATTTTTAATTCAATTAAAAACTGCTTAATCAGTATGGTTGAAGAAAACCAAAGGATATTGCATAACAAAAATAAAATGTTTTTTAAAAATGCATTACGTAATATTCATATTGCTGACTTCAAAAAAGATGCAACATATCGACTTTTAAGGAACTGAATAATTTTTATTCTTGTCATTGCATTGGAGAAGACCAAGATATTCTTATGACACTTGTCTTTGGAATTCATAATTCTTAACAGGTAGAGCCGTTTGTACAACTTAGATTTAATTTACCACCTATATCCTCAGGGTCCATACATGAAAGGACATTCTCCTGTTTTCAAATAACAAAATCTCATTCATTAACTTACTGAATTTTCATGCTTTGATTGTTCAAATGTATTTTACTTTTTCAAAAATCAATACTGCTAGAATTTAGAACTTCCTCAATTCACATTGCATTTTGTTTTTCTGTAATTTACTGCTGTATCCCATTTCTTTGGTTTTACTTTTATCACACTGCTTTGCAATCACTGTTGCTTTTCTGCTTTATTAAAACGTAATTTCCTTCAGGGAAGAACCAAGTTGTTGAGAATGAATTCTTTATATTTGAAAACAGAAGAGTCTTTACATACAGGAATGCTGAAGGTATCGATGAGAACTCAGTGCAGCCTAAGGTGGAAGCTGTGAGCGAAACAAACCAAACCAAAGCATAACGGGAAGCAAATGAACAACAACCACGACAAAAGGAAAACACTTTGCCCAATCATCATTAGCCTCTGGTCTAATGATGGATGATAATAGAACTTCCCATGCAACATTTGGTTGAATGATTCATTCCAATAGTGATGTGCTGAGAAACAGCTAAAATGGTAAACTGTACATAACTACGTAGGGGACCCCAAAATGCTGAAATTTATTTATAAAAAATATGTATTTATTCTTACATGTTTAAACTTCAGTCATCTTCAAAGTACTCTCCATTTGATGCAATATCCCTACGGAGACAGTTTTTCCACTGCTGAAAATGATTTTTGAGCTCTCTAATTGTGATGCCTTTTAGTCCTTCTTTTGTTTTTACATTTCACCTCATCTACATTGACAAAATATTTTCCTTTGAGGACTGTTTTCATCCAGAGACAAAAAGAAGTTGCTGGGGTCAAGATCGGCTGAATAGGGAAGGTGGAGTACAGGGGTCATGTCATTTGGGGTCAAAATCTGAAGAACACTCAGGCTGGTATGGTCAGGCACAGTACTAGATGACCCATCATGAAATGGGCAAACACGTTGAAAGAGTCTTTAAAAAATCCACTGAAGCCAAAAGCGGCCTCTCATAACAGCACCGGCTGATACCCGGATACAGGTGGATTCCTCTCGTGCTCACCTAGCGAGGGAAGCAGGTGCTAAAAGGGCCTGCCCTCCAGAAGATAATTCTGGTTTTATAGGGGATTCCCACCTTATATACTCCTTCCAAAGACTCAGCTAATTACTGAAACAACCCCCAAACAATATGATCTGTGAGACACTTAAGTGAGAAGCTGGGAAGAATATAGATAAACATTAATGGATTTAGCACAGAAATATCAAAAGGCAAGCTGACTCACCAGAGAATACTAGTATCAGAAATTGGGATAAGATCTATGAATATAAAAGAGAAAAAACATTTTAAAATTCTGTTTAAAAAAGCAGTTATTATTCCATATCTTATTACCATTCCTCATAACTGGGTAACTATCTTATCTCATCCAGGCAGAAGATTAGAAATTAATTCCTCACAGAGAGTGAATTAAGAAGAACTCAGAACAGGTGGTGTTAAGTCAAAGCTGAGGGCATATTTTTTAGAGAGGAATTAAGTGAAATTATGGATAGTAAATATTGAACTACTTAAGTCCTCTTCCTTCACTTAAATCCTACAGTCTTGAAAAATATGGTTATAATCTTGAAATCTCTCATCAGGAAACTAGAAGAGCCAACATACAAAGTCTAACCTACAAATAATAGAAAACAGAAAATAAAAGATAAAATATTATTAAATAAATAATTAAAGAAACCCAAACTAAAGTACATGAGTATCGGAGTGCTATTAAAACCATGCATAATGGATGAAAACTGTCTTTTATCAAAGCACGTCATGACGTTTCTGAACACTGGGATTATAGACAAGTTCCTAAAAAATTCCAGGACAGAATAAAAAGAATACAAATGATACATGTAAAGTGCTTAAATAGTGCTTGAGAGAGATGAGAAAATTTATTTTAAGTAATGATTGTCATAGCAGTTACTGTAAATGAAAAGTATTTACACTGAAGTCTTTCCAAAGGTGTAGCTGTGCAAGTTCTTGTTTAAACAAAGTACCTGATAGTATTTGAAATTTCCTAATATATCCCGAATTCAATTGTGTCAAAATATATTTGCAATAATGCTTTCTTCATTCAGAAAGACTCTGAAATTAAAATTCACACAGGGCCATGTGTAGTAACGTAAGATTGCCTTTGAAAATGTATCTTGAAATTGTAGACTTGGTCCTGGTAGCTCTTTGTAGAGATAAAATTAGTTCCTGCTAAAACCACCTGAGGATGAAATTAAACATATTTTCACTGGGCTATTCCCGAGGGAGGTCTCTGAAGAGTCTGTTTGTGCGGGAAATGTATGAACTGTTTTTCTTGCCTCCTGAGGTGCCCAAAGATGATGACCTCCAGGGAAGAAATATTAAGTGCTTGTAACTTCCCCAGAAAAGAGGAAGTACCAAATAAAGTAAAATAAATATTCAACCTACAAAATGACTTCAAATAAGAGAAGTTTCTTAAATAAATATTTTCACTTGGTTAAATCATTAACTACTAATAAGGCATGCTTTTTATAGAAGGGTTTGTCCTTTTTATCCCCCCAAATTTGTTTTTTCAAGTATTTTTAAATCTTGGAAGGCATTTGCTTAACCTATTCAGCTTTGGCCAATAATGCATCAAATTGTCAATTAAGAACAACCTACCACAGATTAAGGGTCAAAATTGGTCAATAATGTTTATCTACAGTGTGATAGACATTGAAACAAAAATAATATAAAATATAATATGCTTAGGTTCATTATATTGTTTACTATACAGAACTTTACATTTTGTTTAGGTGCAAAAATGGTATTGTTCCCTTAATATAGTTTTAAAAAAGTGTTGTCATTATTTTTAAACTAATTACTATCAAGAGAAATCAAGAAAAATGAGTAGCTCTAGCACTTTATTCTCCTAGTTGATCTGAGTATCACATTATTTGTATTATCACTTTATTTGTCTGAATATTAGAAGCATGAATCATCTTAATGGATTAAAAGTTAACAAAAGAAACTGATAAATATCTGATAGCTATAATTGTATATAACCTTTTGAATTACAGATTTTTATATAACTGCTGATAAAATTATATTGAATTTGAGATTAAAAAATTCAAAGAGCCAAAATATATTAAAAATTATAAAAATTGATCCTTGAATATTGTTCAAATTAAATCAAATGGAATGAATAAACATGATCCAAGAAACCAAAAAAGTGTGAAAAACAGATGAACCTAGTATGTACTCTACCTGAAAGCTTAAACCTGGTGATTGGTTTTAAGCCGGGGGCTTAAAAAATAAAGTTTCTAAACACTAGCAGAAGAGCACAACAAATGAAGCCAGTGTGGAAAGGAAAGTGCCACTTCACTTTAGATGGTACAGTCAATCTCTGCTATTCAGTGTCTGAGTTATTACTCAAGGCCAGGCTATTATCATAATGAGGAAATGATAAACATATAGGCGGTTCCTGGATATTACACAGAGCAGGTTATTGAGAAACCAATTTTAATGTTAAAAATCTTTAGTAAATGCAGTTCAGCAGGTATCATCAAGAAAGTTTAATGGTAATCAAGCCAAGAACTCTTTGACAAGAAGCAGGAAATCTGCATTACATAGTGTTCAGCGATAAGAAAACAGCAACATTTAGGTATATTTCATTCCTACAAACACTATATAATGTCCATGATAGCAGAGAATACCTTTTTTCCCTGCTGTACCCTCAGTTCCAAGACAATGCCAAGAATGAAATATGTACTCAAAAGAGTATTTGTTGAAAGAATGAACGGTATTGACTGCAAACATAAGCCACATCAACACAAAACATCTGAGACTAACAGAGGCCATCTGACAGTTTAAGAACAGAACCCAGTGTTTGGAAAGATTTGGGAAATGCGGTAGAAGATGTAAAACTAAGACTGACTATGAGGGAGTTAATCAAGATTGCTGCCTGATTCCTAGAACCGAGAGTTCAAATCCAATGAAACAAGAAGCAAAGTGATTTAGTAGTTAATTACCTATCCAGGGACCCACAACAGTACAATCAAAACTAAAAAGTGTATATTCAGAGCACAGACCTTGTAATACTGACACAGATGCTTTAGCAGAAATGTGGTTTGTAATTTTGAGTGAGATCACCTGTTTTTCCAATAGGTGTCCATAGGGGCACATGATGCCTTTTACTGGTCGAGATCAGCAACTGCTATTCTCCTTGACAATATGGTGGTACTGCTGGCCGGACCCATAAAGATGAGACCAAAGAAGAATACTGATGAGTAGTAAAGGACTTGGGTTTTCTGAGAGGAATGAAATTTGTTTTTCGATCAGGTAAATTTATGTGAGGAAACTAAACTGGTTGGAAAGTGTAAAAGCATATTCAACATCAGAGATTAAAGTATTAGTGAGATCAGAGAAAGAAGTTATACATTTTTAAATCATTCTATGATCTTTCAAGACCTAAAATTCAGCAAAACTCTCCTGAAGCCATCTCATAGAAATAAAAGCCTGAACAATCAAATCACAGGCCTGTTTTTGCCTGTGATTATGTAGAACTCTCTTCAAAGCTACTTGTTTGAAATAAAACTTTGGAATTTAAGGAAGTTCAGACAGGCTTTTTGTATCATAAGAAAACAATTCCCTACTAAACTGGGAAACATTTTATAAGTTATTTCAATAATTGTTTCTATGCAGTTTGGTAAATATTTTTAACCTCTATTTAGACTGACAGAATATGATTTTTTTAAATCATAGGACTTTATGTGGATCTGTCATTTAAAAAGGTAAAAAGTGATACAGATTGAATTATTGAATAAAGCCAGCTTTATATGCTCAAAGACATTTTCAGAAAACAAAACTATGGTATTTTTATATTTAATTTATGTCTTTATGTCTGAACTATATTATAAAATAAAAATACAACAATGATAGTACAAAGTCTAATGCTGAAAGTCTATTTTAAAAGCTGTATGCCCTTGCTGGTGTGGCTCAGTGGATTGAGCACTGGCCTGCTAACCAAAGGGTTGCTGGTTCAATTCCCAGTCAGGGCACACGCCTGGGTTTCAGGCCAGGTTCCCAGGAAGGAGGCACGCAAGAGGCAACCACCCATATTGACGTTTCTCTCCCTCTCTTTCTCTCTCTCTTCCCCTCTCTCTAAAAATAAATAAAAAATCTTTTTTAAAAAGCTCAGTGTTACTGACCTTTAAAAAAAAAAACCAGAGAGGTTTTTGCATGTTTTAACTGTAACAAGTAAAATGAGAGTTTTTGTGTAACTTTGTATTTATACCAAAAATGAATTCCCTCCAGGCACCGTTTGTCACAGTTCAGTACTAGGTGATGTGTGAGCAATATATAGAGAGATTCAGGGAAGTATGAGCCACTTTTACCCACACACTCAGCTACAGGATCTGTGTCTGAGGTGGGAGAGGGGAGATGGGAATGATTTTCTGTATCAAGGGTTAACATGTTTTAAAGGGCCAGATAGGGAATATTTTTGGTTCTTTCAGTCATGTGGTCTCTGTTACAGCTACTTGATTGTGCTGTTGTAACACTAGAGCAGCCATAGGCAATATATCAAATATAGGTGTGTCTTAAGAAGGTATATTGTATGTTGTATTCTTATCACATGTACACAAAACATGATAGTGAAAAGGGAAAGAGGAAACTCTGGGAGGTGATGAGTGTGTCTGTGGCCATGATGGTGGCAATGGTTTCACAGGTACACACTTGTCCCCAAACTCACTGAATTTTATATATTAAATATGTACAGATTTCACATGCCAATCATATTTCAATAAAGCAATTGAAAGAATAAAATAACAATTAAGCATGGCTCTGTTCCGATAAAACTTTATTTGCAAAAACAGATAGTGGGCTGGTTTTCATCCATGGGCTATAGTTAGTTGTTCTCAGGTCTATATGTCTGTGTACAAATAGATTAAATATGCATTAAACAGTTCCAAGTATTTTGTGAAGGAAAATACCATTATTGATCAAATGGTAAAGGTAGGTTTCAATTAGATGATGAGATGGAACAAAGCTGAAAAATGGGAAAGATTTGGTTAGGAAAAGAAGAGGAGCAAAGACTTAGGCCATGAGAAGAATTAACAAAAGGGCAGTAAAAGATCAAACCACAAAATTCAGTCAAGTTGCCAATGAAAACTTTTGATAAGGAATAAGGGAAATAAGAATCAATTTTGAATATTTCTTTCTATTGCAAGAAATGAAATTTGTCATCTCTGCCATAATAAATTTCTGGAACTTTAACAGTAACACTGATTTTTAAATATTTCTTTCTCTCTCAGCTCAGTGATATTTCCTCTGAAACTGTAGCCCGCATATGAGTGGACAATTGCCATCTGAATAGGAAGATGGACTGCCACAGCCTCAAGAGGTGTTTTAGTGATTACTCAGGGGCTATCACAGCACCATCGATGATTCATCTTTTTCTCAGGTCTTCAACTGGAAGTCTATGTTTGTAGCTAAGGGAAAAAAATAAAAGCCTCCACAGTGAGGGACAGAACGGTGTTTACACAGCCCGGGGAACAGAAAAGAGCTGGTCAGTGTACAGACCTCACACTAGCTCAGCACAGAGCAGAGCTGTGGCAGCCCAGTGGCAGCCCAGTGGCACCCCAGTGGCAGCCCAGTGGCAGCCAGGGAACTGTCACTCCTGACATAACTGGCAACAATGTGATTTTTGGAGGAAGTAACCTTTTCTAACACAACTGAGAACATTTTTACCCTTGAAGTCTAAGCAACTGCAGAGAAATGATAGAGGCACACAGTAAGTTCTCTGAGACAAGACACTGGCGTGACAGAGACCCTTAACCTGTGTCAGGAGTCTCATGGGGCGCACAGACGGCAGCAGGAAAACGGATGAAGAAGGAAAATCTGGAGTAGGCAAAAAGAAAAAGAAAAGAAAGGAGAAAAAAAGACCAGAGTTTTCTTAATCACGTGGGGCTTTGGAGTTTCACAAGGCCCTGATCAAGACAGCCTGAAAATGTCCCTCAGCTTGACGGAATTTAGACAGACTTCTTCCTGATTCTAGGCTCTGACCTGCCTTTCTTAGTGCATTTTCTTTAGCAAATCTGTTATTTTAAATTCTTTCTCTTCTCCTTTGGGTTGTAAATCCTTTAGACTCCAGAAAAGCAAGGATGTGGGATGTGGGGGTCATTTCTTTGAAATGTAAACATAAAGGAAGATGTGGCCCTTTTCTCCCAATCTTTGCCAGGCACCCTATTCCCAAATTGTAAAACTACTTCCTGTCATGAAGGTAGAAGAAAGTTTCCTTTTCTTTCGGGTAAAGCCAAGTGGCAATGAAAGATGGTCTATGATTCTTATACTGCAGTTCTTTATGCCTCTCTCATCACCTTTGTTTCTGCAGTTTGAGTTTAGACTGTGTCTGGTCTCTACATATCCCCTACTGTGATAGCCTCACAAAAGTCATCCTTAACTGTTTAAGTTTTTCTAGTGCAATTTGCTTTGATAGTTCTTTATGGAAACGAAGTAAAGAAAGTGGGGGGTGACTACCATCTCTCTCTATATTATGTAATGATAACAATTAAAAGAGGAAAAGTTAATTTCTTGAGGTAGTAACTGATGTCCAATTACTGCAATGTTTCACTATTCATCCCAGTCTTCTCCGTGGAAATTGCTGGCTCCAATGCCTGAAGAAGAATTAATCTTGAACCTCCCAATGCAGAATTCACTGGAAAAACAAATCTCTTTCAACTGTTGCTTCCTCAAATTCTGAACTACCCAAGAAGGTTATACTAGGAGCAAAAGGGGAGGGGGGCAAGGAAATGAACCCATTCAAGAGGAGAGGCAGAAGCAGAAATGGAAATAAGGGAGTGTTGAGATTCCCTACAGTAGATAAAAATGCATTTCTGGGACTCAGTAAAGAATGATGAGTAGACCTTGGATACTTTAATGTCCTCCAGGAAAGGGGCAGGACATGAATGCTGTGGGTAAATGGGAAACTCAATTTAAAAATAGCCCCCGCAAAAAAACCCAAAGCTTTTTCCTTCCAGAATGCCTAGTAATGCCAAATAATCCCATAAGAAGGGCCTGGTCCAAGAGCAAGAGAGTACAGACATCCTCAAGGCAGTGTATGACCTTGAGCAATGCATATTCCTGGTATCAAAATGTACACTGAAGACCAAAGAGGCCAGTTTCTATTTTTGCACTAAAATTTTTCTTCCTAATATGTTTTCACAGTTCTAGAGGAAAAGAAGAAGCCTCAGTGCCTAAGGTTGTATTTTTCACAGTCTTGACAGAATAGTGGTTCAGATTTAAATTTAATTTGAATTAAAAATTATGAAGTGAAATGACATTCCTATACAACTCAGTTTCTGAATTCAGGTTTATACTCCTTATGATGATAATAGTTTCAACATATTGAGATTTGCTTTAAGATAATTTTTATAGATGTTAATATATTTCATCTCTACCAGAAAGTTATGAGTTGATAACATTATAGAGATTTTACAAATAATGAAAACTAGGAACAGAAAAATAAACTGACTTGCCTATTCATTGCACCACAAATTACTGTATACAATGGTGTTTAATCTCTAAATAATGGCCATTTCATCCTATAGGCTTAGTTTTTCATAGTTAGATATTTTATTAAAAAGACCTAAGACAAGACTACAACAAAGAATATATTTATATACCTCTATTTTTATTTGCAGGGCAATCTAGAGTAGTATAACTGGCATGTTTACAAAGTTAATGGTGGATATTTCAATGTGTGTGATTCACTGGGTCTATCGGTCTCTTTCCTGTCACACACATGCACACTCACACTCACATGCACACACACAGGATTTGTTCCTTGAGACAGGCAACATCCATTTTACCAAAAGACAATGTTCACAGGAAAACGGAGGGGGGAGCCCTCAATTTTCATAATATATATCACAAACACTTTGCTCCAGGTATAACATTAAGAAAGAAAGTGAGAAAGAGGAAAGGAAAAGAAGAGGGAGTAAAGGAGAAAATGAGATAGAAAGATATTAGAGACAAAAAAGTAGATAGATAAATAGATGATAAATAAAAGTGCACTATAAAATAAGCCATGTCTTTCTTTATCTTTCCCACTTCTCTTCTGCTGAGCCAAAGAAGTAGTCAATGGAGAATGGTAACAAAATCAGGCACCAGAGTGGGTGGGACCCTGCTGTTAGGGTGTCTTGTGCTGCCACGGCATAGAAGGATAGCAGAGAGTGTGGGTTGTGCTCAGTAGTCTGGGCACATCAGCTTCCTATAGCATCTCAGTTTCTGGGAGTCACAATGGCCCATAACCAACAGTCAGAGACCTGCCCTCTGGGTAAAAGAGTGAAATGAATATACACAAAGAGCTAACTGAACTAGGGGGCGCTTCAATGCCTGACTCAGAATAAGTAATATAGGCTAGACAGACAATGAAGACATTAACATTGTTAAAGATTTTGTTTACCTTGGTTCAGTCATTAATTAAATAAAGACTACAGACAAAATATCAAGAAAAGGCTCAGAATCAAAATGGCAGCAGTGGAAGAATTAATACAGATCTTAAAAAGCAAAGATGGGTCATTACAGACCAAGGCTATGATCACCCACACCCTCATATTCCCAACTACTATATACAGATGCAAAAGCTGAACACTAAAGAAGGCTAATAGAAAAAAAGATTCATTTTAAATATGAAATATGTTGGAGGAGGAATATGCGGGACCGCCAGAAATATGAACAAGTAGGTCCTAAAAGAAATTAAACCTGAAACATCGCTAGAGGCAAACATGACAAAACTGAAGCTGTCCTAATTCAGGCTCATCATGAGAAAGCAAAGTTCTTTGAAAAAGGCAATAATGATGAGGAAGACAGACGGCAGCAGGTAAAGAGGAAGACCAAGGGACCAGATATAAGATGGATTGACTCCATAAAGGACTCATAGGCAAGAGTCTACAGGAGTTGATCAGAGTGTGGAGGACAGGACGCTGTGGACATCACTCATTCATGGGGTCACCAAGAGTCACAGTCTCCTCAAAGGCACGTAATGTAATTAACAGATGAGTTTCAGCTCAGAAATCCCCCTCAATCCCATGATACTCAGGCTCAAGGAGAAGATGTCACCCTAACAAAAAAGTGATTGTGTGTACCCTCTCTATTCTGCAAAAGTCCAGAAGTGACTGGCTCAACCTAAATTAATGAGACTGTGTTTTCTGCCAGACTGTCCAACAAATTCCAGGGATTGAAACTAGAGTATTAGATCACTGTTCCCAGAAAATAAAACGATAGCACTTAATCCTGTGAGAATAATCCTGACAAAAGGGTATGAGGTTAAAAAAAATGGGAAATACTTAAAAGTATATATAACCTTTCTGAAGGTTATACCTACCAATAAATTAAAATTAAATGAAGAAAAATGGGAAAACTCCTCTTCAGCAATTCATTAAAGTTGATTAAGATACTGATGTGACAAATATTTACTACATATAATTTACCTGATATACTCACTCTTACAGTCTTTCAGAGACAATTTTATTTGCAAACCAATCCAGACATCATAACATAAAAGAGAAAAAACTGGAACCTGAAATAATAATATTTAAATAAATTTATTATACCGTTGTCCAAGTTACTATTTTAAATAAAGTATCTGGTAATCAGGGTATAGAAACAGCATGACATCTAAAATATTTTCTTGCACTTCTCATTGCTTAGAAGTTGTATTTATCTAATAATTACATGCATACAACATATAAATAATTATATGTTACATGAGTGTTTTTATATGTGAATGTGTACACAAATAAAATGGGGATTATTAATATTTTAACTTAAAATATATTGAAATACTGGTAAGATCATCTTAATCTTTTATGTAGTGTAACTTGCAATGAGGTTTTAATATCTTTGTTGAAAGTAATTCTGATATCAGTAGCAATACAACCATTGGAATGTCAGGCAGAGAGGAGAGGTGGACACCCCCTCACAACTCATATCAGGTTCACTCTAATATTGCTGCACAAAGGCCTTAGTGCTGAGCCGTCCATGCACAAACTCTTCCTAATTCAATCAAGTAAGTATACGGTTCACTTTATGAACGTTGCAGAATATAGACTGTAGAATAGAAGGTGTATTCATTAAAATGGAATTTGAGTTAGCAAACTATTAAATATATTAAATACACTCGATTTGATTTTAGAAAAATATAAATGTATGAAATGTACAATTCCTATAAATAAAAGAATAAATTAAATACAATTTGGACATTTCTGAATTAAATCTAATCTACTCATTGGGTGATTCAAAAAAATAAATCAAGTGACTTAAAAGCAAACTATCACAACTAATTTTATAAGGCTAGTATAGTATCTTGGTACAAAAATATGTCAAGACAATAGGAAAAATTAGTACTACAGACAACGATCTCATGAATTTAGATTGAAAAATTCTCAACAAAACTTTAGCAATTGAGTCCAACAATGTATAAAGAGAGTGCTACAACATGACCAAATGTGGTTTATCTCAAACATGCAAGGTTGATTTAATACTTAAAAAGTAACAAGTGTATTCTACTAAATCAAATTCATTCATTATAAATATCTTCAAACTGGTATAGAGGAAACACTTCCTCTACCTCATAAAGAACATCTACAAACAACCCATAGTCAGCTCCATTCGTAATGTGCAACCCAGTCATTCTACTCTTTGGCATATCCCAGAATGGGGGTGAGTGGAGCTTATTTTCAGACAAAAACTTGTGCCAAAAACATTCATAGAGCCTTCATCCATGAAAACCAAAACTTCGATGTTTGCATGGTTAAACACATTGTGATACATGCATACAATGGACAGCAACTCAACAGTATTGTTGAGGAATAATCTATTGATAGAAGCAAAAACTTAGGTGACTTTCAAGGACATTTGTTGAATGAATAAAAGTCAATCTCAAAAAGACATATACTGAATAATTCTATACAACATTCATTAAAAACATAATTGTGGCAATGGAAAGCATATTAGTGGTTGCCAGAGGTAAGAGATATAGAGGGGTGGGGGAGTAGGGCTGAGAATTACAGTGATGGTACTTACTGTTCTGTGTCTTGATGGAGGCTGTTACAGTGATAATGTTATACAGTGTTACACACAGAGAACATACAAAGTGCATGCATAACTGGTGAAATCTGACTAATTTTTATAGCAAGGTCAATGTTCTGGTTTTTATATTGTGTTATTATAATTCAAGATGCTACCACTGGATGAGGCTGAGTGAAGGGGTACATAGGGTATCTTAAATGTATTTACATTCTTCTTATAAATACATAACTCTTTCAAATAAAATGGTTTTTAAAGTCAATTTCAGGTCATGCAAATGCAATGTAAATTTAAAACATTTACTTTTATATACCTGTTCAGTCATCAAGAAACATATATTTAAAAATGCTTCAGATTATTTTCAAATATCATACCATCTACAGACATGTCAATATTTGTAAACCATTCTGAACTAATGCCAGCCTCCCACATGCAATAAGAATCAATAGGAGGATTGTTCTATCAGAAAATGGGCTTCACTATAGATCTTGAGTTTCAGTTTGTCATTAAAAATGTGTTGCCCCAGTTCTAATGAGAATTATTTAGGAAGTAGTGAAGGATTATAATTTCAGAGGGAACATGTCTTTTACTGTATGCGTGGAAGGGAGTGGAAAGTGTACAGAGCTGCTATTGTTATAATTAAAAGCATAATGCCTACAGGCAATGTGTAGATATTTTTTAGAAAGGCCTTTAATGAAATCTAACATATGAAAAATGTGTAATCCTATTTTTCATTGGCTTTTGTATGTTACAAAAAGAATGCCTGGAGCTGACTGAGTGACTAAAATATTTTATTCTTTTAAAGGAATGAACACCACATGAGTTATTGCAACATTTCTTTATTCTGTAATTAATATACTCTTGTTTTGGTAGTATGAAGAAAAAATTGAATAATTTAGCATGAAATATTTCAATTAAACAAATTCTGTCTCCAAAGAATGTGCAAAGAGTAAACTGATTATCTCATTAAAAACCAAGATGAATACAAATGCAGATGTGTATACTTGTTTATTAATTCTCTATTGTCTTTTAAGTATGAAATGTGTATGTAATTTGCCATAACTTCTTAAGTATTGTTTAACATTTGTCATACAAAAATGAATGTATTTGTGGAGAAAATATCAGAAAAATGTACAAAAAGATATGAAATGGAAAGAAAGACACTATTGTTTCCATAGTAACATCATGTTTAACCAGTTGCTATAGCACCATGGTAACTGAAGAATAAAGAATATAAAGTATAGATGGAAAATATATATTTACTACATTAAAGATTCATACTGCTAAAGTTGGCATCTGACTATGAAAATCCACCCTTTTTAAATTCTTTTTGGGATTAAGACTTGCTTGATTTTACAGTTTGGTTTATAAAGAAGTAGAGAGGTCTATTGTTCCAGTCATTATAAGAAGTGTACTAGTTTGTGCTGAAATATACTTGGCTGGTCCCTCTTAAAGTTACTGTAAGGATTAAATAAAATAATACATAAAAGTGCTCTAAAATTGTAAAAACTTACTCAAATTCTTCCAAATCTCGATACATCCAACACTTCCCCTGTTAAATAACACTACTAGTTCTCATATACTAGACTTTGCATAAAAATATTATTTTGTATATCTTATTTTTTTCATAGGTAGCACATTTATTTAACATTTTTAAAAATAATTGAAATCTAAGTTTCTCTTTTCACACTAAAAATTGATACACGATTAACAGAAGGAATATAATGGATAAAAGGACGGAGTGAGCCTATGACCTGTAACCTATTTTCTTAGGGTAGAAAAAAATGTATTGAACTTTACAGTCCAGCACCATAATAGATAATTTCTTAGCTTTTTACTTACAGGGTGATCTAATGAAATATGTATGAGACTATCAGTTTCTTCACACGATGATTAAATTTAAATGAGAAATCACTTTTTTGGCCATTGCTTTATGTTTCTAGGTTTAAAAATTATTTTAAATCCAGTTGAACCCTCAGTGTTTTGTTATAGGTTTTTCTACTGCTATATGAAAAACACAGAAAATTTTATGTGAGTCTTAGGGACATAGTTAAATGTTACTTTCATGTGTAATCATCTTGTTCTGCATGTTGATACCCAAAAGATCAAGTTAACTTTCAAAGGCAATAGAAAAAAATCAGGTGAACATCGCTCGATTGGTTTGATACCAGAGAAGTAGAAACTAGAGGTTATGTGTCTGAAGACTCACTGTCTGCATCCCAATTCTAGCTCTGCTGTTTATCATTCCTGAAATGCTGCAAATCACTCCTGCTGTCGGCCTCATTTTACCCTCTGATCAGGAAGCTTTTCTGTTTACTGATCACAATCTGTGCATTGAGTTTGGACATTATTAATAATCAATAAGACTCTTATAAAATCCTATGCTATAGGACAGATCAAAACTTTATATTTCCTTATATTTAACCAAAAAACATTGGGAGTACTATTTCAAGTCTTCTTTTCTTTTGAAGGTTTTACAGCCATTTTAATAGTGGTTCTAATTTATTTTAAATTATGCTTTTATTCTAGGTGTATTTTCCATTGAGAGCCAATTGTGTTTTCAAAAGGCCAGTTCAAAACTTAAGGTAACCAGGTGTATGATGTAAATTCATCTCCTTCTATTATTGGCTAAATGAAAACCAGTGCTTAAATTTGTCCCCAACATATTGTCCAATGTTGAAAGCTATTTCAAAATACCACCTATGGCCTGACCATATAAATCTTCCTCACAGGGGAGATTGCAGTACAGGGATATATTTAATGTCTTACACAGTTATATGGATTGCTGACAAAATACTTCTAACCGTGAATTTACTCATGAAAGGAATTGTCAACCTTATGTTTCATTTAGTGAGTATATCCCCAAATTATTTAACATTGACAACTGACTGTTTTATTTATAGAAGAAAGACTTAAGTTTTTATCTTGTTTTGCTTAATCCATAATAAAAAAATAATGACTGTATCCAAAGAAGAGACACCCAGTTTAGACAGCAACTATTTAACCAATCTTTTTTACTTGTATTCTCACCACCCTATTTTATAATTCCAGGTCTAATCCATGTCAGTACAGAGATACACAACATTATTTGCCACTTTCTAAACATACGATATTTTTTTCAAGAGCCTGTGGGTTTTGGTTCTCTCTGTTTTCCACCTGTTAAAACATACCTAATGTTATGGACTGAACATGTTCCCCCGCCAAATATTCATGAATGGAAATGCTAACCTCCAATGTGACAGTACCTGGAGATCAGGCTTTTGGGATAATAATTAGGTCATGAGGGCAGAGCCTTCTGAATAGGATCTCTATAAGAGGAGACATGAACAGGTGCCCTATCTCTACTCCCCACCATGTGACAATACAAGGAAAAGGCCATCAGCAAATCAGAAAAAGGGCTCTCATCAGACACCAGACATGCAGGCACTGTGATCTTGAACTCCCCAGCTTCCAGAACTGTAATAACTATTTATTGTTTAAAATACTTAGTTTATGGTAATATGTTATAGCACTTTACCTAAGACACCTAATATTCAAATTCCATGTGAAAATTTCTGAGCTCATCCCATTTCTCCTGTAAAATTTCTGAAATTCGCACATCTCATTTAATCCCTGCAATAAAATTTCAGTAAGTGTAAATATCCTCCACTAAAACAGATATGAAAATAAAACTTTGGATATTATAGAATATTCTCAATGACAGTTAACCAAAAAATATATTGAAAGTTTTTTTTATTCAAAGTAGTTTTAGTGAAAATTGTAAGGTTTTTTTTCATTATCCTAAACTTCCATGTTACCTCTTCCCCTCCCTCTCTTCCTCCTCTCTCTGTCTCTCTCTCTCTGTCTCTCTCCTCATTTAGGTTCAATGGGTTGCTTTGCAGTTATATGTCTATATATCTTTCTCAATAATTAATTGGTGTGTTCCTTGAGACCAGAAAACAAACTTTATACTATCTGTAGATCTAGTGCTCAGCAAATTTCCTGGCACACAGTAGGAGCCAAATGAAAATTAATTAATCTGACCTGGAAAAGACTCTGTTTGTTAAGAAGCATTGCCCTATTTAATCTCTGGGCAGCTGTCTTTTGCTTTTTTGAGGACATTCCAAGAAATAAATGACTTTTGAATGCACACATTACTCCACTTTGACATGACTTGAAGGATGCGCTGACTGGTAGGGCTCAAGAAAGCATTTGGCAACCTTAACTTAGCTCACTGCTATGAACTAATAGGTTAATAGTTCTGTCAGAATGCCTATGCACTACTCTCACAGATGCTACAAGAATTTCTGTGCATCAACAGTAATAAATATAATTTATTATTGTTTCTATGATGTCTTAAGAAGTCTGGTCTGTCAGTCATTGTGTTGAAAGGTTATTCATGTGTGAATGGAAATACAGAAAAAGCATCGTTAAGTATACTTGAAACTCCAGTTAGCTACACATCAAGTCATTCACACTTTTGGGCAGCTTCCTGGAGTACAGTGATGTTGTTCCCTGCCACTAACAGATGGAGTCTCAATGTGAGAACTGCCGCTGAAAAACCTACAATGCGTATGTCAGGTCAAAGATTAAGTGAAATCAATGTTAGAAGATGCTATCACGTTATCTATTACAATTCTATGTATTGTGCCAATTACAAGCTTCATGAATGTACTTATTAAAGATCAAGATTTATGACAAAAAGTTCAATATAGATAAGATGCTGTATGGAAACAAACTTAACAAACTTATGTCCCTGACATTGAGTGATGGATGCTATGGAAGGTATAGGACATTGTGTTTTCTTGCTTTCCAAATTAAAGACATACAAAGCAAGAACATTTTTATAGGTCGCTGTTAAGGCTGATGGACCAAGAAGCTGATAGCCCCTAAAAGGGTTTCAACACATATAATTGTGTGCATCACCATCAAGAATTTTTCTTTCCTCTTTTTCTAGATAAATGGCTTAATCTCAATTAGCATTGTTCTGAAATTCAAATTTTATTGGCAAGTTGCTTAAAATATATGGGTCTTAGATACCAATTTTTATTTGCATTTAAATGCAAATATTTTTCATAATGCAAAGAATTGGATTGTCAAATTAGACTCAAACAAATCATATATCTTGCCCATTATCAAGCTCTATTAATAGTTTTAATGATCAAATCAGTAGAGTTACAGGTGAGGCAGGGAAAGAGTCCTGAGACATTTCTTCCTTCAGGTATCAGACGTGATCTTTGCTCCAGAATAATGAATGGGGTCTCTAATGAGGTGCATGGGTTATATGTTACAGAGCTATACAGAGCAGGGAGCATATAGGTTATGAAACAGCTCTATTTTGTGTCTTAGATGTTGCATAGCTCATATGATATTCTACAGAAGGCCACATATCATAAATCCATAGATCTAAGGTTTGTTCGACTTAAAAAATGCTAACTCAAGGACATTCTGCTCAAAGCCTTTATAACAATGCTTCCTTATCAAAAAAAGAATCTTTGCTTATTTATAGGAGGATGATCGTTAGCAACTATGTAAAGAAATTAGGTTGCTCATTTGTCTCCTTCCTTCCAGGTATCATTCCCCCCCATCCCTCCCCATGAGGTTATCAAGAAAGAAATGAATCAGAGACCACGTGGATTACCTTTTTCTTCTGTGTCAGTAAGTCCAATTTTAATGCATTGTGAAGAACTTCAGGATCATGGAAAAAAGTGACCATTTCTGGTGTGTGATCTCATATGCTGTATGTATTCAGGAAACAGAACCAAGGACAGAGAAAATGTATATATTTATATATATCTCCACATTTAATATGTAAGTTTAATTAAATTTAAATACAATAAAATGACTATAGACCATATAAATCTTTAATAAATTTATCAACATGCATAATACAAACTTACTCATATAGAATGAAATCATATACTTATAAAATTCTCATAATTTTGAGAAAAAATATGCAATTTATAGAAAAATTCTACCACCCAGTCAGTTATTTTGAGAAATGATTCTGTTTCTTCCAGGGGAAAAATTACATAGTTCAAGACATAATTCATAGAAACAATTATAAAATTCATCAGACTTCATCCTCCATTTATATCCCATAGATCTTAAATGTATGCAATTTTCATTCTTTATTAAACACTAGTAAACTGTTTCCATTACTTTTTTACTGGGCCGAGCCAGCAACATGAACTGTGCAGTCACATAAAACCCCACTTGGGAAGAGGTTAATGCTTTTATGGTTGCCGTCTTGAAATGCTTAGTAAGATGATCTGTAAATCTGTGTCCTGCATGTGAACTTAGATGAGACAATGACACATATGCCTGAGGCTTGGAGCTTTTGCTCACATGGGGACCTTTTCCCCACTGTCCCCTGCTTTCCTCTCTCTGGTTGTCAGCTGCCTACCTCCCGGCCCCTGGTGCTCCAATCCCTCTCCCCATCAGTACCCTTGGCTCTGCCACTTTCTGCCGCAGTCAGAGCCTGGGCATGTTGTAGGGAAGGCTGGGGTGGGCACGCTGGTTCAGCTCAGGGAGAGCAGAAGTGTCTGGCAGCACCATGTCACACTGGGCAGAAGAGGTGGGAGCCTCCTGACCACATTCGATCCAGCTACCAACTGTGTAAATTATTTATAATTTTTAAATTATAAATGATTATTATTAGTAGTAGTAGTTTCTCTTTGCTTTTCAGTTTTGAAAATTTTCCTGGTGTGTCTTCTAGTTCACTGATTCTTTCCTTGGCCCTGTCTTTTCTACTGATGAGCTTATTAGAAGTATTCTTTGTTTCTGTTACTACTGCTGACTTCCAGGTTTTCCTTTACTTTTGTTGTATTTTTTTAGAGTTTCTATCTTTTTGCTTACATTGCCTGCTTTTCAACATTATCTGTTTTTTAATTGGATCCCTTAACAGAATAAACATAGTCTTTTAAATTCTCAGTTTAATTCCTATATCTATGCCATAACTAAGTCTGATTGTCCCACTTAATTTTTCACCTCAGAAAGTTTTTTTCTTCCTTATCTTTTAACATGATTTGCAAGTTTGGGTTGCAAGCTGGACATGATGTATTGGGTAATATAAACTGAGGTAAAATGGCCTTCACCATGAAATTTCATGTTCATCTGGATAGGACCTGCGTTATGTTTAAAATTTTCCCTGGCCATAGAGGCCAGGGTCTTTAAATTCCCCACATCCTTGTTTTGTTTGGTCTCCTCTCTGGATTTTTACCTTCCTACATATTTCTCCTCAGTGTCCATATCTTTTGTGATAATTACATATCTGTGTAATCTATTGTGATTACACAGGGGCTTTGTTGGTGCTGGTAGTAACCTGGGTCTATAATCTTATAATTAAGTCTCAGTCTCAGCATTTTGGTGGGCCTGTGTCATTCCACAGGTGCTTCCCTATGGGCCCCATTTCCTGCCTTCCTCGCACCCCTTTTCCATTCCTTCAGAGCAGCGTTCCCAAACCACGTCCACCAAGTTCTGACCTCTGCTGACGATGTCCTTCAGCTTTTACAAAAATCTCTGCAAAATGTTGTGCATTTGACGGAAAATAATATAAGACATCCAGAAACACAGTATACATGGCTTTTCCTATTAAAGAGCTACTTAATTTTTTGCCAGCATTTAAATTTCACCATTCCTAAGCAGCCCAAGACAGGGTAGCACACAAGACTTTTTTGAAAATACTAGGTTTATTTTATCAATTATCAGAAGTGTGTGAACACATTATGGCTGATTGTTATAAACATGTTTATAATGCATCAGCAGGTATACAACATTCTATATTTATTATTTTTCTTTACTATTGCATGAATTACAAACCTCAATTCAATTTGCCAGTTTCTTCCCTAATTTGGGGAAGGAAAGAGACATACAAGTCCAGGAAGTACAGAGAGTCCCAAACAAGATGGTCCCAAAGAGGACCACACCAAGACACAGAATAATTAAAATGCCAAAGGTTAAAGACAGAATCTTATAAGCAGCAAAAGAAAGGCAAAGATTATTTATAAAGGAGTTTCCGTAAGACTGTCAGCTGATTTCTCAAAAGAAACTTTGCAAGCCAGAAGACACTGGCAAGAAGTATCCACAGTGATGAAAAGTGGGGAGCTATAACCTAGATTACTTTATCCAGCAAAATTATCATTTAGAATCAAAGGCAAGGTAAAACTAAATGAGTTCATCACCACCAACCCATTATTATATGAAATATTAAAGGGACTTATTTAAGAAAAAGAAGATCAAAACTGTGAACATTAAAATAGCAATAAATTCACAATTATCAACAATTGAATCTAAAAAACAAACTAAGCAAATGAGCAGAACAGGAACAGAATCATAGATATGGAGATCATTTGGAGAGTTAACAGTTGGGAGGAGGAAGGGGGAGAATGGGGGGAAAGGTGCAGGGATTAAGAAGTACAGATTGGTAGGTACAGAAAAGACAGGTGAATGTTAAGAACAGTATAGAAAAAGGAGAAGCGAAATAACTAGTATGTATAACCCGTGGACATGAACTTAGGGAGGGGATTGCTGGAGAGAATGGGATTACTGAGGGGAGGGAGGAAATGGAAGAAAAATTGGGACAACTGAAATAGCATAATCAATAAAACACATTAAAAAAGAACAGTGAGAATGATCACAAAATGGGATATCATGAAAGGGATACTGAGATTACATATGTCCCATTCTACATGAGTGGTTATTTCTTTTTTTTAACAAGGTGCTTGGGTATTCTAAAGTCAATTTAGCAAGATAGCATGGCCCCGTGAGACTCTCAAACACCTCTGATTGGTACAGTGCTTACTCAACATATCAAATAGGGTACTGTATCATTTTCATCCTATTTAGAAAGTTTCTTCTTTATGGATGTGATGAAGCTATCAGAAGCTTTATTGAATCAGAAAGTTCAGCCATAACCCACTCACGAAAAAGTTTTTTTGTCTACATTAGGCTTTTTAAGCAAGCATCCTTTTATTCTAAGCATTCGTTTATTCTTTCTTACTCTTTCCAATTGTTGTCTTTAGTAGTCACTTTGGGAATTTTTAACTCTCCTTCTGTGCGTGGTCATGGAATCGTGGTGAACATCGACCAGATTCCAGTGCAGTGTTAAACCAGCATGAAGAGCGAAGAGGCATAGTCAGTAGATTTTGATGCTGTTTTGCCTAAGGCTGAAGTCAATTTTCAATCACAGAGTTTGAAAGGCCAAGCTAAACTTTCCTTTGAGATGACAAGCTTTTGTCAATTTCCTCTGGCCACTTTGACAATGAGGCTGCTCCGCAGCTTTGCATGGCCTCGCTGAGCAGAGGGTAGCAGCTCCCCAGCCTTGGACTCTCCTTCAGCACTCCCCTGAGAGGTTCAGAAGAGGAATGAAAGCCAAATCAGCCGTTCCATTCTCTTTTATTCAGTCCCAGACAAAGATTCTCTAGGCAACAGCTTCTGTCGGCAGGAAACTTAACCTCACTCAAACCTTAATTTGCTCCAAAAAGGAAGAGATTTACCTCTTATCTCATGTCATAGGGTTTTGCCTACAGATTATTGTTTGTTTGAACTCCCCACTTGGTCATCAACGTGTATTTATTTTCTCCTTTCCTGTCCAGTTGAAATTTACCCATCAAAGGTCACAATGTAATGCAAGGAAAATGTGATTAGACAAAGGACAAATATTCATATTTACTACTTAGCTATGTAAACCTTGAATACTCGATTTAATATTTAAAAAATAGACAAACCGATATATCTGTGACCACCAGGACTTGTATTATCTAATGAATATTAATGTATTTTCAGTCCCCTATCAATTAGATTTTTCTTTCGGCTAATTAATTTTATAGAGCCTATAATATCTTTTTACTCTGGGGTTTCTAGTCACATTTACATCAAATTTCATCAGAAGAAAAGGAGTTAAAAAACAAGGTGTGGCCCTGATCAGTGTGGCTCAGTTGGTTGGGCATCATTCCCTAAAGTGAAAGGCCACAGGTTCAATTCCTGGTCAGGGTACATGCCTGGGTTATGGTTTCAATCCCCAGTCATTGAGAGAATGAGAGGCAAGCCATCAATGTTTCTCTCTCACATTGATGTCTCTCTCCCTCTCTCTCCCTCCCTTACCCTCTCTCTAAAAAGAAATAGAATAAAATCTTTAAACAGGGACATAATAAGTTGAACTTGTTTATCCCTAGTTATTTCTTATTCACAGTGTACTCATTTAGATAATTGGACAAGAAATATGGTTAGAGTATTTCTGTCCCAAAGTAAATTTTCCCTTACTCTGACAGTAAATCATTTCACCTAGAGTACCCATTAAGTTAATTGATCTGGCTGAGGAATGTACACTTTTCCAACTGGCCCATCTTGGAATAGTCTTTCTCATAAACTGGCCATCAGATATTTTTTATCTAGTATAAGACCAATTTAAAATGTACTTTATAAACTAAATGTTGTAGGACATTAAAACAATCCCAAGCATGTTTCTGAGATGAGATTTAAAATAATAACATATTGAAAAAAAACTATGGCATAACTGGGGCACACCATTAGAGAGCTGTTTCTCTTATCCCCTCAGTAAAGGCACCTCCACTTTCTGAAGTATCACCAGCAGAGCTAGCATGGAAGAGAGAACGCCCTTCCCTAAATGTCTCAACTGGGTTCCCTCTACTAGCTACGAACACAGTCTATCACAGTCTGGTTCTCTAATGTCATGGGGAGCCCACGGGACTTCTAAGGGCATTTGTCTAGTAATAATTCTTTATATTTCTTTTTTTTATTTTTCTTCGTGATTAGATCTATCTACCACTCTCTCCTAGAGTTCATTCACTGTCTTATTTCTGACATCTCTCATCTACTATATGACCATCTATTAAAGTTTTAATTTCTCACATTCTACTTTTTTCAACTCTCTATTTTTCATTTGCTGCTTTTATATACTGTCCATTAAATGTTTTCGATGAATAAAGAATTATATCAGGAAATTTACTCATGGACCTTCTTGACCCTCACAGTGTGGATTTATTTTGTGTTGGAACTTTCCTGTTTTGGTGAGGTCCTGAATTGTGTCTCCTTATCGTTTGTGACTAATGCTCTTACCCCTAAGGCATTGCCTTTCTGAGGTCTCTGCTGAATTCCTGGTATACTTCCTGTCTCTCTCTCAGCTCTAAATGCCCTCCGGCACCTCTGCTCAGCTACAGTCCCTCAGAAGCAACTCAGGATGAAAACTCACCTTCCACATAGCTAATTCCTCAGCCAAGAAGCATTGGTGACCCCCACTTACTCTTGGGCCTTCAGTTCTGTGTGGGTCTATCCTCTCCAATGTTCTCCCTGTAAGTCTGATCTGAAATCTGATCTCAGTATTCTCAGTGGAGCAAGACTACACTTAAGTAAAACAGCACAGCTCATCTGGTCTCTGGCAAGGTGGTGAGGAGGCATGCAGCTTACTCCCCGCCTGAGGGCTGATACTACACACAAGGGAGGGCTACCTTGATCCCTTTAACCTGGTCCTGCTAGCCGCATCCTGTTGAGCTGTCAGTTCCACAAGGAGTGGGGGTATAGGGAGGGGAAGAGGCACAGCTCACAGACCTTCCCATCAAGGTCTCTGATGATGCAGTGGTGGAGCTAGAGGGAAGCACACAACTCCTTTCCCTCCCTCAGGCTGGGCCAACCCCCAGGGAGCATTGCCTCGATCTTGTTTTACAAGTCCCGCCGGCCCTGCCCTGCTGGACTCAGTTCTGCAGGGGGGGAGAGAGCATTGATAAATGAACATAGTAAAGTAGTAGGATAAAAAATTAATATTCACAAATCCATTGCATTTTTATACAATAATAATGAAGTATTAGAGAAACTAACTAAACAATGACATTTACTGTTGAGCAGATAGATAAATAAATAAAAAATAGATAAAAAATAAAGTGCTTAAGAAAAATTTTAACCAAGAAAGTAAAAGATTGTTTATATTTTGTGTTCATCAAAGACAATGGTTTTTAACTTTCCTGTATTTTAATATCCTTGTCTGATTTGGCTGCCTCCTATAATAATGAACTACGAATGTTCACTCTTTTTTATTCCTTAGAAGAGTTGTATTAAGTCACTAGTTAACATGATTGGACATGGAATTTTTTTGTGAAATTAAAATAAATATATATATAGAGAGAGGAACTATTCATATTTCTTATTTCTATTTTGAAGCTGAGCATATTTTGCAAGAAATCTGTCCATTTCATATAAATTGGAAAACATTGTCATACAAATGAAAGCAATTCAAATGTTCCTCAGCTGGTGAATTAATAAAGACACTGAGGTTTATTAATACATGAAATTCTATTCAGAAATAAAAATAAATAAATATTGACATTTGCAATAACTTGGGCGAAATTCAACTGCATTATACTAAGTGAAAGAAATCACTAAGCTACCTACTGTGTGATTTCACTCATATGACATCCTGGAAAAGACAGAACTGTAGGGACAATGTTTGTTAGGAGCTAAGACTGGAGAAAGGAGCCTGGAACATTTCAAGAATGATGGAATTGTTCTACATGTTGATTCTGGTCTTGATGACATAACTATTTACAATAGTTAAAACTCATGAAACTCTACATGAAAGGATGTATTTGGCCATATTAAATTATACCTTAATGTTCTTTTAAATCTAAAGAAGAGAGAGGAAAAATATTACTTGTTACTTTAAAGTTACTCTTAATGTTTTCTATGAACTCTAGTATCTATAATAATTGTGCCTTTGTATTTCTTTTATTATTTATATTCCAAATTTATGACCCCTCTCTTTTGGAAAATTAATTTGGCTTTGGTTTATGTAACACCTGTGACACAAACATTATGAGGCTAATGATGGGTATAAAAACAATGAGGTGGCAAAAAAACTATATTTGTCTGCTTTGGAAGCGTTAAAAAAAGGAAATGCCAACTACCAAGTCATAGCACACTCTAAAAACCAGAAGGGTTCCTAGCCACATTTAAGAAAGCCCAAAACCCTTGCAGCCTCAGGACAGAATGCTGAAAATCAGCCCAGAATCAAACATAGGGGTAGGAAAACTGAGTAAGAGACCAAATATTCAGCCGCGAAAGGTAGTCTGTGCCCAAACAGTGCACTGAGAGGTAAGAATTCCCTTAATCCGACAGGGGAAAATTTAGATAGTGGAGTCTGAGAAATTCTGCTGGCAAACTGGTTTTTCAGGTTTTTTGTTTGTTTGTTTTTTGTTTTTTAAAAGCAGGTTTCCATTGTATGAAGGATCCATTGTGATCCTTTCAAGGACCACGTCTAAAGAGTTACAAAATGATACTTGGACTCCTCATTCATCATTGCCCTCTCTAATTGACTCCGAATAGTAATTCACATATTTCTCAGCTCAACCTCAGTAGGGAAGAGTCCCTATTATGTACAGCTTACCATTCAGGGGAATACCAGGATTCACTCATATGGTATGAAATCAATTAAACATTATGGCAGTTTCCTGCTGATATTGGTACTAGGTGGGAAAAATTGTATTAAGTTCCTTCTCCGTTGACACAGGACTTAATTTCTTAGCAAGGATGTCCATAGCTGTCCTAATATGCCCCTGGGACAATATCTGGAAGCTTGAATAGGATGATGGCCTCTAGCAAATGAGGTGGACATGACGAAATGCCTTGGTGTAGTATTATAAAGGGTTGAGAAACTAAGGAGGTGGCGGGATTAACCAACTGTTATGTGAGACAGAGAAGCAAGCATCGGACAGTGTTCCTTGGGAGGCCCAGAGGACACTGCCACTTAAAAGACGACATTCTCCTCCAAACCAGCTGCCAGGGCTCACTCACTCACTTGGAGACTTTTGTGTCGGCACGAGAATGACTAAAGCGTTTAGCAAAACTGGTCACTCTATTCTCTTGGGTGGTGCACGCCTCCTTTTTAATAAATATTCCCGTTTCCTTTGGAGAGGAATGAGTCTGCATTCTTGTTGTTTCATATATTCTTTGCAAATAAATGTGTTTTTAAAGACTTTAACATCCCAAAATTTCAAAACCACAGTCCTTTTCCCGTTTTGACCTTCGGGGGCTCTCTGTCTCCCCTTGCCAGCAGTTTCTGTTTTGCTCTCCCTATCATTTTCTTCATTATATCTACATTCATGGAATTCTGCACAATCTCCCCTCCACAACCTTTTGGATTTAAAGTAGGAGAGCAAGAAGTGACATGTCATCTTTAATTTTCTTTATAACTCACTTGTGTCCTCAGTATGTGACACTGCTCTTAATTTAGTCAACCAAGTTTCAACCGTAAGGATCATTCAGGGTTTTCCCCTCTCATCTTATCATCAATTCTTAATGATCTATCTCTAGGTATCTGTCAAACCCAGCCCCTACTAAATGGCTTTACTGCCTCTATCTTAGCACAAACCTCTGTCATTTTTCCTTTACTAATCTCCCTGCTTCCAGCTTCAACTCCCTTCAAATAAAGGTTTAATCTCTTAACGGGGCAATATTTCTAAAATGCCTGTCTCATCGTATTACCACCAACTCCAACTCCACCCCCGCCTTTAAAACCCTTACTAGATCTTGTAAGAGAACTCTTTTCTTTTCATTTTGCCATTGCCTGTTGCATAAGTAATCACTTAGCTAATGATAACTGGTATGTATAGACTTTATATCCCTTATCTCTTCTGTCTACAATACAGTGTGACTTAAGTTACCATATTCTAAGATAAAGAAGTTGGACTTGACTAAAAGGCCCAAGGTACCTACTTTGTCACTAATGGATTCATACCCAAGTCTCCCTTAGTCACTGACCATTCGTATGTGAACCTTCCCTATTTCTGTATATTCTTGCCAAGGCCTGTCATCCCAGTATATTCCAATAAAATCAAAGTACCTTTTTGTTTTTTCCTACAAAAAGCCTATCACACCTTCATGCTTTAAATGTATCCTTCACTCTACTTGCGACAGTAATGGTGGATTTTTCTCTTGACCCAATTCAACTTGTACTTAGAACAGTGAACGTGTCGCTGTCTCTGAGGAACCTCCCTGGAGTTCAGAGTCTGCCTCAGGTGCCTCTCCTTCGTGCACTTGGAGAATCCTATACACTTCACCTTCACCATTGAAAAGTTTATACCCAACATGAATTTGTCATGGATTTTCTTCTTTTCTGGGAATATTTTCTGGAGTACAAAGGGAACTTCCTGAGAATAAGAACTGGCTCTTTCATATTTTCATAGCACTGGAAGGATGATAAATGGTGCCCGACACCTGGACACAAATAAAACACAGTAAGTGAATGAACAATGAATGTGTAAGCGTACCTGAGTGTTGTTCCATACCGAGCTCTCATTCCTGTCACCTGGTGGACTGGTGAAGACTTCCCTCAGGGCCCGGTGATGTGTGTTTTGGATCCTGAGGCTTGTTTTCTAAAGGCCTCACTGTTTTGTTTAAGTTTTGGTATATTCTGTAAAACTCCAGAGCTGCAGTTTGTTTATGTCTTCCTTCTCCGGAGTCTTAATTTTGCACTCCCCTCTAACCTCCTTTAAAACCATCTGGTCTTATGAGAATTAGTATTATTTTTCTAATGATTATTGATGTCCTAATATTTTAGTAT
Source organism: Trachops cirrhosus (assembly GCA_028533065.1). Lineage (NCBI taxonomy): Eukaryota > Metazoa > Chordata > Mammalia > Chiroptera > Phyllostomidae > Trachops > Trachops cirrhosus. The sequence continues at coordinate 10,898,398 of CM052548.1, read as the reverse complement.
TATTCTCTTCATTCTAGTCAAGAATTATCTTCTTGGAGAAGCTGGATAAATGTGATATTTTTCTCCATTTTGTCAATCAAGGAAATATTAATTTTGTTGACAACATAGCTCCCCATGATGAGCAGCATTTCCTAAGATCCTGCCGCCTGGTCTACACATGCTGTGCTATCCCTTCTGCCTGAGTATAGGCAGCACCTCTACATATGATGGGATGGTCATCCCCGTGGTTATGTTATACAAGACTCCATCCATCAGAGCAGAATAAAGGAGGTTCTTCTGCTGGATTTGGAGAAGCAAGTTTCCACGTTGCAAGAGGGGATCATGGCTTGGACCTAAAGGATAAACTCTAGGGGTGAGAATAGCCACTGAGCAAGAAAACAGCCACCAGGAGAACAGAGACCTCAGTTCTAGCATGGAAACTGGACTCCATAAAAAACAAACAAAAAGAAAAGCAGCTGTAAATTTAAGAAGTAGACCTGCATTTCACATGAGCACATGAGATGGTAGTCTCTGCCAGCACTTTTTTCATTCATTTTTTTCTTTTACTTATTTATTTTTTATTAAATATTTTTGAATTTTATGGCTTTTCAAGTAGTGTTCTGCCTTTTCTCCCCACCCTCCCCCCCCACACCAGCCATCCTTACCTCCCTCCCCTGTTTCCACGCCCCCTTGTTTTTGTCCCTCTGTCCTTTATACTTATTTCTGAAAACCCATCCCCGCATTATTCCCTCCAACCTCCCCTCTCTGGTCACTGTCAGTTTGTTCTTAATTTCAATGTCTCTGGTTCCATTTTGCTCTCTTGTTTGTTTCGTTGATTAGGTTCCTATTAAAGATGCGATCATATGGTATTTGACTTTCACAACCTGGCTTATTTCACTTAGCATAATGTTCTCCAGTTCCATCCATGCTGTCACAAAGGGTAGGAACTCCTTCTTTCTTTCTGCTGTTTAGAATTCCATTGTGTAAATGTACCATAGTTTTTTGATCCATTCATTTACTGATGGGCATCTAGGTTGCTTCTGGCACTTGGCTATTGTAAATTGTGCTGCTATGAACACTGGAGTGCACAGGTTCTTTTAGATTGGTGTTTCTGGGTTCTTAAGATATAATCCTAGCAGTGGAATTGCTGGGTCAAAAGGCAGTTCCATTTTTAGTTTTCTGAGGAAGTTCCATACTGTTTTCCACAGTAGTTGCACCAGTCTGCAATCCCACCAACAGTGCACTAGGGTTTGCTTTTCCGCACAACCTCTCCAACACCTGTTGTTTGTTGCTTTATGATAGCCATTCTCACTGGTAGCATTTTTTAAATTAAATTTTATTTTAAAAATGTGTTTAGTTTTTGGAGCGAGGGGAAGAGAGAGAGAAAGAGAGGGAGAGAAAAATCAGTGGCTTACCTCTCCTATGTACCTCATCCAGGGACCAAAACCGCAGCCCCGGCATGGGCCCTGACAGAGAATCAAACTGGACACCTTTCCTCTAAAGTACCTTGCCCACCCACTGAGCTACACCGGTCAAGGCTCTGCCCGTATCTTGAATTCAACTGGTATGACCCTGAGAAAAGTCCCAACAGACTTATATCTGGACTCCTGAACCATGAAACTGCCATACAATTAATGCGTGCTTCTAAACTGCCTAGTCTGTGGCAACCCCTTACACAGCCATAGGAAACAAAGGCATTATTCCTGTCAGTAACCCTATGGACATTACTAGTATAGTGCTTCACTTCCACATTCCCTAGTTAAAAGTAGAACACATTTTAGAGTTATTGTATGGTCTCTTCCCTTTTCTGATGAATACTAACCTCAAAATCGCCTACATGCTGTTTTTACTGGTCTCCATGAGATCTCAGAGTTTGTGCTTAACAACACTTCCCTCTGCTTCAGTGTCTATACAATACTGTCCTTTTTTGAACAAATTGCCACCATTTACCAGCAATTAACAGCAGCCTAAAATAGAAGAGAGAGAAACCTCCAAGGATTATAGAGGAAAGCTTCACTTTTTGACCTTCCAATCTGTGCATAAAAAGCAAGCTTTGGACTTGTGTGTTCCTGGAGTATATTAAATGCAATCCTTAATTTGAATAATACAAATTTATATTTGCATAGTCATTTGAACATTAGTCTTCACGATATAATTGTGAGAAGTCATGGGGCATATTACTATCTTCACTTTACCACTTATTTGATTTCACCAAGATTATTTAAAGGATAATCATAAAACTGATCCTGGAATCGATCACTTTTTATGTAACATCCCTATGCATGTTGCTCATCTGTCTGCCATGCTTCCTAAGAACATATAATTACTCATTTATGCTTTTTTCCTTCACACTTCACAGTATTCATAAACTCTTATTAAGCCTCTGTTTTCAATGCCAGTCATTGTTTATAAATATTTTGGGGAAGTTTTCAAATATGTCCATAAATGATTTAAAAGAATTTTAACCATGCCCATCTATGTATCCATGGAGATTCCATCATGAACATTTTGCTATACTTCATCTATTAAATATACATATATCCAGCCTTCTATCCATCCACCCATCATTCCATCTTATTTTTGATGTATTATAAATTAAATTTCAGATGCTAATACAGTTTTCCACAAATAATATGCATATAAGAGTTCATCATTTAAAATAGTTTTTAATCTTTTGATGTACATTTGCATACAATTGCAGGCGCAGATCGTAAGTGTATATTGCCGCAGTTTTGACAAAGGCCTGCACCTGCGTAATAGGCCACGGACACACTGGCAACTTGTTTCATGTTTGTGTAAAGATTACGATCTTTAGAGTAAACTCTACACCAACATGCTCCAAGCCTAAAGTAGTTTCTATTACGAAAACTTGCTTCAACTGTCAGTTTTCCTTATTATCCCTGAACTGGTAGCACATACTTCCCCAGCCTCGCTTACCCCCAGGCCATTTACTTTTGAGAAGTGGATTGCCTGATACATCACATTCTTGTTTCCTTGTTCCTTTTCCTCCAGGTCAACCTGTTTCCTGAGTCATGTGAAAACCTTTGCTTCTAGCCAGAAGGCAACAGAGTCTTAACATTCAAAGTGACCCTCCAGCGAGGTGAATAAAGACTTTTTCTTTCCAGAGTGATTCCACTCTGCGGGGCTTTATTCCAGGGCATTTTGACAAGTAGACATAAAACTCTTTGTTGTATGTCACGAAATAGTACCAAATTATTATATATTTATTTAAAATGCCATTTGTGCCCTGGCTGGTGTGGCTCAGTGGATTGAATGCTGGCCTGAAAACCAAAGGGTTAGAGGTGATTCCCCATCAAGCACATTCCTCCGTTGTGGGTCAGGTTCCAAGTAGGACGAGCTCAAGAGGCAACCACACATTGATATTTCTCTCCTTCTCTTTCTCCCTCCCTTCCCTTCTCAAAAAATAAATAAAATATTTTTAAAAGGAAAGAAAACACCATTTCTAATTTACTGAAATGTAGATAGGTGATAGAGTCTTATTTTGGCATATTTCTTCTATTTTGTTATATTAGCTCTAATTTTTATGAACACTTGCAAAAGCAGGTAAAAAAAAATACAGAAGAACACAGCACCATTCCTAAAGCAATAAATAGAACTTTATTTTGACACACACCATTCATTAGAAACTAAAATAATCCTCAAATAGATTTTTGAGGGTTAAAATAAATAGCACATGGGAAAAAAAAAACTATATGAATATATGTGGATCTTAGTTTGTAAGGGTCATGGAAAGTTTGAAGGGCCAGATGCTTGGCAGAGCCTCAAGGAATACTTCTCAGAATAGACGGAGCTGGCTTAGTCCACCCTGCGTCATATATTGGAATCAAGAGGTCACTATCACTCCTGACTCCATCAGAACAACTGCTTCTTCCACCTAGAGAACAAACAACATAGACCTAATGTGACGATGTGACGAAGAGGCTGACACTGTAACTACTTTTGCCATTGATGCTGTCACTTTTTCACACCCAAAAAGCACAGAAAATTCTGTTTTTCCAAATTCACTGGGGAAAAAAAAACAACAGAATAGGTAACAGCCAACTTCAGTGGAAGGAAATCTAATTATGAAAACGGATTCCATTTAGCACTGAAAATGGAAGTGCAAGCTAGTATGAGAAATACAGTTCTTAGATCACAAACATCTCCAACAAAAAGAATGTGAGCTTGGATTTGAGTGGCCCAATCTACGTTACCATAGCTGCTCCAACCTAGTTAAGACCAATAGTTTACTGTTTATTTAAGGTTGTATACAGAAATGTTCTACTTGCTAATTAAGAAGTATCTTTCACAAATCAGTCTTCGTATTCCGAACAAGTCAATTCACATAATGTAAGTGAATCTGAAATGAGATTGGAGAGAAAGATGGCAAGGCAACTGATGCGGAATGAAACTTCTCCTTCACAAGTAAAGTAATGTATAAATTGAAATATTTCCAATGAACTGGCATAAAAAGAGCTTCACTAGCACATTGAGGCAAAATATGGTTTCCACTAACTTTTTAAATAAAAGAAATGGCATGAAATGACAGAACACAAATGACCACGTTTCCCCAGGAGTGTCAGTTACAGTCTTTGAAATGAGGTCGTTAAAGCATGCTTCAAGCTTAGCCTTCCTTTATAGAACTAGTTGATGCCATTTGGCAGAAACTGAGAACAAAGGGGTTAACCCAATTTCAAGTGTGTCTTTGATGCACTCCCAAATTTCCTCTTGTGAGAAATCAAAGTGAATCGCCTGAAGTGGTTAAAGGGTAGAAAGGATGAACACTCCATCTGATGTTGGCAAGAGGATGGTTTAGCTTCTTTCTTATTTAGGACAATGTGTCTGGTTGATTTTCAGAATCTGTTTAAAGCAAAAAGAGTATATTTCTGAATTCATCTTTCAAGAAATACAGCCTTCTCCGAGAAAAGCCACTAATGAAAAATCCTGCGTTAATCACAATGGCAAAAAGGTTGTATGTTTTATGGAGAGTGTTCTTGTAATTTAGTACTTTCTGTTACATGTGCTTCTTTATTTCCTACTAGCAGAGGCTAGAAAAGGCAACAAAATTAATAAACTAAATTAATTATACAAAATTATAAGTGAAAAATACTCAAGAATATTTCACAGTAGGGAGAAAACTGTTTTGTTTTTGAAAGTGATAAATACTGCCTCTCTCATAAAAATGGTTTCCAATTAAGTATGGTTGTAAGTGTACACAATACCCATAGAGCCCCCAAAGATTATCACCACAATTTCTTTCCAATACAACCACTTTCTATCTCAAAAGAGGCTTGCACACCATGAACAGACTGTTATTTCCATCAGAGAATGTTTTGATGCCACCAATGATGAGGGTTATGATCCACACCTGAATCTAACGTAATATTATAAATCAACTATAGGTGATAAATCAATTTAAAAAAACAGCACTATTAAAAAATAAAAAGCAATCACATATTGGGAGCAAAATTTTCCATATATTTGGTACACATAACTCTTACAAAGTATTTATACACTAACATGTAATCTAACATGAAATAGGAAGCCATACATATTTTATATATTATTTAAAATGTTATACTAGGCTATATTATGGTATAGATTATATTTTGTATAAGTAAAATTATATTTATAGAAATATAGTTATATATGTACCTACAACTGTATTCATATTATATACTACACTATGATATATATTTTACATTATGTAATGTTTAATATATTATATCATATTTATACAAAACATTTATTATATATTGTAGACCAAAATAAAATGCATATAAGAAGTATATGTTCTTTTATATATCAAAATAAAAAGTCAAATATCCCATCTGACTTTGACCATGATGTGAATGAATTAAAATGTTTATACATTGCTGATAAGAGTAAAACGTTAAAAATCCACCTTGACAGTTTTTTAATATAAAATGAAGCTTACATTACCATATGACCAAGCCAATTCCACATGCATTTACCCAAGAGAAATCAAAGCGTATGTTCAGAAAACTAACAGTATATATCATATGTTTATAGAAATTATAATTACAGCCAGACATCAAAGGTAACTCAAATATCCATCTACTTGACTTGGGTGGTGATCACACAGTGCATTGTACAGATGGTGTATTGTAGAATTATGCACCAGAAACCTGTTAAGCAGTGTCACCCCATAAACTCAGTAAAAATGCCATGATAATAGAAAATGTTGCATATTCATAGTGTAATATTATTTGGCAATGAAAAACTGAAATATAAGAAAACATGGCTGAAGTTCATAAACATTCTGTCGAGAGAAACAATCTAGTGACAAAAGAGGCCATGGATGGCTTTCTATATAAGACAAAATTAATTTAAGATAAAAAATCAGAACTATGGAATGATGGTGAACACCTCAAAGGAGGCACAAGGGAAGTTCCTGAGGTGGTGGAAATGTACCTATTTTGATTGGGATACTGTCTACATAAATTTATATATTAGTCGAAACTCAGAGAACTGCCTCTCAGTATATATGCATTTCATTTTATGCAAATTTTACTTCATTTAAAAAAATCAATGCAGGAAGAAAATATAGATTAAAACATTAAGAAGCCACTATCATGATACGGGAGTTTCTTTTGCATTCAGATTAAAAGATATAATATTAAAATCACATATGAGATGTGGGAAATGTGATTACTGACTAAAACCTATAAGTTTATGTTAATTACTTAGGCATCTTGCAAGCCCAGGAAAGAAAGTTATACTTACAAGATGACAGAAGAAGAAATGCTAAGAGGTCACTGAGTTCCTGATAGCACTAGAGGCTCTTGTTATTAGCCCAGGACACTTTCTAAATTTCAGGGTATATGGGGGGGAAACAACTATTTGTTAAACCACTTTATCAGGCTGTTGGTTTTAAATAGATAATTTTTTTCTCATTAAAGAGATTTTAAATGCCCCTGTTACAGATTCAATTTATAGCCTCCATACATTTAAAATAATAATCACTCTGGTCAATCTATGAACTTGTTTGAGGAGGTAAAATTAATAGCCTTCTTAATAACCAGCAGGGGGACATTAAGGTGAAAAGCGTTTCCATTGCCTCCTTCACCTTCAGCATCACTTAGTGAACTCAGGGCAAGAAGAACGAGGGACAGAAGGGCATAGTAACTTTACAGCCTGTTTGTCCCCTTATAGGCCTTCCTGGAAGCCATGATCTGTGAAATCTGTTTTACATCTCAATGGCCACAGAGTTACTTGAACCTCCTAGAGGAATGAGCACATTTTGGGTTACTGTCACAGTCGAGAAGGACAAAGGCAGGTAGTCATGAGCCAGACAAATCTCGCTCAACCTCTCCATGAAGGGGTGTCTGTGTGCATGTACACAGGTTTAATATGAGAAATGAAAACAAGTCTCTAATGAAAACAGGCCTATGTCATTTTCCCTAATCTGCTTGGTCTCCTTATGGATAATTTCAAATTACTTGGTTTTAAATAATGTTTTTAGTAATGAATGTAAGATCATAAATTTTAAATAAGAAAACTAAACATTATAAAATAGCAAGTTTATTCAAATCAGAACCCAAATTGAAGGCTTACAGAAGAATAACTTGGTACTTAAATCAAGTTTTTGTTAAAAGGAATATGGTATAATCTTTTTCTATTTATCAAAAAAGTAGGTTTCTAAACGGTAAAATACCATAGAAATAAATGTGAACAATCCTAGGAGGTCACATGGTCTAGAGTCCCAAATATTTTATAAATCCAGGATCAATACCATGTTAACTGTGTTTTTTGACTGGGAAGGTGTTGTCCATCCCGAGTACGCCCCTCCAGCCCAACAATTAATAACTAGTACTACCTCCTTGTTCTCTGTCGGTTGAGAGATGCAATATGACAAAACCAGTTGCAGCTATGGGCAACTGGTGATTGGCAGCTTCATCATGACAATGTGCCTTCTCACGCATCATGTCTCATGCAGATTTTTTGTGAAATGTCAAATCACCCAGGTCACTCAGCTCCCCTACAGCCCAGATTTGATGCCCTGCAACTTCTGGTTTTTCCCAAAACTAAACATCTTTGAAAGGGAAGAGATTTCAGTCTGTCAATGGGATTCAGGAACATACCATGCGGCAGCTTATGGCTATTCCAACAAAGGATTTTGTAGAGTGTTTTGAATAGTGGAGGAGATGCTGGGAGAACTGTGTGAGGTCCCAAGGTGCCTCCTTTGAGGGTGACTGAGGCATCATTGTCCTATATACAATGTCTCTTGTTATCTTGTATTTTCTTAAATAAATCTCCATTTTTTCATATTACATGGCTGGATACATTCTAGATCAACCTTGTATATATGAATATATGTATATATATACACACACAGGCAGGAATAATTTAAACAGATAGACAATTCATCACTTTATACCCCAAATACCTATATTATGTTTTAATGGTTCATGGATTCTCTGAACTTTATTATGCATATTCTGCATTTTCAGTCTACAAAAGGAATAGGCTACTACCTTACCAGTAACTTAACTAATTAGTATCAATAAATTTCATACAATGGTTTTTACAAGGCCCCCCAAAAATGGGGCCAAGAACAAGTCAACTTTGGAGGTGGAAGGTGGAGAAAAGGAAGCGTCTTAACCTGGCAAAGAAGTTCCAGGCTGCAGAGAGCTCTGCAGTAGAGGCCGTGCGGTGAGCCCAAATGAGGGTTAGGGTTTGAGAGAATGGCAAGGCCGATTTCATCCACAGTATAATCATGTCTAGGTAAGGCTCTCAACATGGAATTGAGAAAAAATTAACAATCCCTCTAGATTTCAATGTGTTGGTAGAGAATATATCTTATTTTTCTTTATTTCAGTATTTCTAGTGAAACTGTCAGAGGGCTTATGGTATTTCTTGATATCACCTAGTATACCAAAGTCTCTTCAGCTTCCTAATTCTGAAAAACTTTTGACTGCCACCTGACACACTAGGAAAGAGAGATTAGTCCTCTGATGGTTACAACTGTGCAGGTACAACACAGAAAGCAATAGAAGGTGAAAGAGACCTGCTATAAATTACTCCTTGTTCTTCTTTACTCCCTTCTTTCACGTACACATGTACTTCTACATAGATGAGATTTTTAAAAATTTGTTCATGAATAATTACTGAGTAAAAAAATACATGCAGTGAAATACGATTAACAGTACAAGCACTCACTTTTTAACTAGGCTTACACTCATGTAACTCTACACAAGTCAAGCACTCCCAGGCACTCTTGTAATTCTGCCCCTTTTATAGCCCTTCCCCAAAAGTAACCACTCTTTTAATAAATATTAACATTGATTCAGATGGTTTGTTTTCGAACTTCATATAAATAGAATTATACAGTATATACTCTTTTGCATTCAGATTCTTCCATCCAACATAATATCCATGAAGTCCTTTCTGGTTATTACATGTCTGGACATTTCATTATTTTTTATTGATTTTGTAGATGGGCTCATCTGCTATTTCTGATATTACAGAATCCCCCCTTTATCCAAGGGGGATCTGTTCCAAGATCCTCAGTGGATACCTGAAAATGCAGATAGTATCAAACTTTATATGCACTGGTTATTCCTATACACACATACCTAGTCATTTACAGGAAGCATTTTATGGCTTCTCTGTGGCACATCAGATCGCTACATCACTACTCCTGTCCTCTGGGGCCGAGAAGGAAAACAAAGGTTACTTGAGCACAAGCACTAGAACACTGCGACCATCTGATAACTAGAGGGTTGCTAAGTGATTCGCAGGAGGGGAGCTTATACAGTGTGGGTATGCTGGACAAAGCAATGATTCACATCCAGGGCAGGGTGGAGTCAGACGGAGTGAGATTTCATCAGGCTACTCAGAAGGGAAGGCATTTAAAACTTATGAATTGTTTATTTCTGGATTGTTCCATATAATATTTTCAGACAGCTCCTGACTGCAGTAACTGAAACTGGGGAAAACAAAACCACAGATAAGGGGGGTTACTGTACTCATGTCATGACACCCCCAATGGTATATACCCAGGAAGCTTTCGAGTCACAAAATCAGGATTAGGACTTTAAGAATTTGCCTCCCGGCAACCATTGATTCAGCTGCTACAGTTCCAGGCAAAAATGTTAATCATAGTTTAACTGCTCTTCAGCTCCTACTACTTAAATGCACTGAAATAAATTTTAACCACTTGGACATTGGCAATGTACACATTCCTGTTCAATAGTAAATGCAAATAAAGACAGATGGATTAATTTTTTCCAGTAGCAAAGCATATGAAAAGATTCACACTGTTTATACATTTATTTATTTCTTTAAAAATATACATTGAGATCTAATAAGGTTCAGGAACTATGTTCAGTCCAGGTAATAAAATGATAAAAATATATCAACAGTAATAAGAAGCCAGTTTCAGGCTGGACATTTTTTTAGCAAGGCCTTCATGTGCTGTAAAATCTGAGAACACAACAGGAAAAGTACCTGGGAAGAAGCGCACATTCTGTGCTAGGAAGGGGCTGATGACAAAGGAGGAGGGAGATGTACTAGAGCTGTAGAGTGGAGGTCGGCGGGGAGGGTGGTGCCATCAGACAATTTTTAATGAAATGACAAACGCAGACTTGGGTTTCACAAGACTAAAATTGTCCTGAGTGTCCTGGGCATTTAATTGGTCGGGCATCATCCTGCAAACTGAAAGGTCACTGATTCCATTCCTAGTCAAGAAGCCAAGAGGCAATGGATCGACATTTCTCTCCCTCTCTTCTCCCTCCTTTCTCCTCCGTGTAGAATCAGTAAAAGAAAAACAATTTTAAATTGCCCTGAGTTCATAACTTAATAGCCAAGTATTACCAAAAGGAAATCAAAACATAAAATAAGTGCCATAAACATCTAAACAAACATAAAAGATTTATTTTAAAATATACATAATTAGAAGATATTGGCAGTTGGTTAAAGTAACTTTGTTTCAACAGTCACAGTATTGTGAAGTTCATTCATACCAGTTCTGGGTAGAATCAAAGTTGCATCAAACTTTGATTAAGTTGATTACCTTTTAAGTGGTCTTTGTACATGTTTCCCCATAACCGTGGCATATTATTATAAATAATGCTATCTAATCTTTAAAAATAACTGAGTTTAAATAACACCTCATTAAGGCATGCACACTGAAATATCATTTCCTGTATTCCCTCTTTATTGATATTTATTCCTAAGTATGAACCAGATCTTTGTTTTCTTAGACTCTATAGCAGCATTAGTTTTAAAAGGAATTAGGGGTAAAGGTCTACTGAAAAATTTTTGGTTGACTTGAAGATTTTTCTGATAGATTTGCATGTTAATTCAACTTACTGCCTTTCATCTAAAAGATACCTCCTATAGTAATTGAAATTTAAAAATATGATTTTTAGAAAGTAAGAGAGATAACATCTTTTTCAAAGATATCACATATGAACTCAAAAGACCTCACAAACCTCTATTAAAATTTTAAAACTGATCTAACAGAATCAGGTTTATTATTAACATCACGATCCTAATAAAATATCAATAAGAACAAAATTCACTAAAATGTTCTGATAACTAATAGGCAACTTTGTTTGAAATGATTTAGGATTCACATTGCTAAACTTTACTATCAAAATCTCTCACAGAATATAATAGATTTTATGGTCTCATTGACTTCAAATTTTAAAAAGTCCTTACTTTAGTATCCTATTAAGACCAGGGAAAAAGAAAACTAGTTAAACCAGAGGGCAGTTAAAAACCATGGGTGGGGAAGTTTTATTTTTGAAGGCTTTTATAAAATGTTTCCCCATACATAAGTATAACGAAGGGATCCCGAAGTTACATCACTGGGCTCCTTCGGCCGCCAGTCTCCGTCAGAGCTGCCCTCAGCCTCTCCAGGCAAGGCTGCACTTCAAAGGGAAGGTGGTCAAGTTCTTACCAAACACTAAAAAATCCCTGCAACTCTCCTTGGCTTTCTTTTTTCAAGATGGTTTAAAAGTGATTGAAGTAGGTAACATTCTTTCAAAATAGTGCTATGTGAAAGGAATTTCTTTTGAAAACCAGCAGCTACACATATTTTTCCCACATAGTTTCCAAAGGTGTGGAATCTATGCCTTTGAACACAACACTGTAGTGTTTAAGTTGAATTTTGAAATATGAGAATGCTTCATTGGCAATGTTCCCTGTGAGTTATAATGAGAAACTATAGTACTTCTTGTTAAGAAAAATATTCTGAAACCAAGCCCATGTTGAATTTTGGACTCTTTAAAATATGTCATTTTCAATAATTGTTAGGTTATATTGTACATTATTTGCTTTCAACAGCATAGACTTTAAAAAAAGAAAAAATGTTTTGCCATTTCAAGCTTTTTTTATATTTTCAAAAGGCTGAATAATAATATATATGACATATTTGACTATTTTATTCAAATATGCAAGAAAAAATATCTTACAATCTACACCTCCTCCATCAGCTCCGGGATGTCAGCCTTTTCTGTGGAAAGAGGGGCCAATAGACTTCTGATTATGACAGAAATATATTTGTATGGAAAATAAGATATCACTACCTTTCTATTAAAAATTTTCCCCCAGATCTAGCTAAGAAATGATTTCTAAAGAAGAAATATTTTTGCATTTGAGTTTGGAATAAAGAAATCTGTAACAAAGTTGGAACTTTACTGATTTACCTAAGTTTTATCTTTGCAATTCTTTGAACCTAGTTATGGTCCTCTCCCTAAACTTAAATAAGAGAAGCAAAACATCCAATAAGTCACAATCTTACAACGCAGTTTTACAAACACTTTAGTTTATTAGTATATGCAATAATCTAGCATCATCATTTAAAATAAGAAATCTCTATTAATAAAGTGGCTCTAGAAAAAAAATTTCCATATACCTAGATTTCAGAGTAGATTTCAGAATTATATTCAGAGTCACCTGGGGTTGAATAGCAATATACCAGCGTACTCACTGCTGGCCCATGTGTTACCCCAAAGGGAAATGCCTCCTTGAGAAGGTTTTCATGGCAGCAAACCCACACATTTTTATTTCACAGAATTGTGAAATCCGAAAATGCTAATTCTATCCACAGTGCCTTTCAGAAACAGATCAATCAAAAGTTAAAATTTAATTTCTGAAACCAATAGGAGTTTGGGAGGTAAAAATAATTACACAACACCTTTAACAATTTTAAGAAGATGCTATTATCAGCTAATAGTGGGTTCAGTTCTCTCAGCCAGCCTCTAAAGATACTGACAAGTTTACTACTAGGAAACGCAGGAAAGAAAAGTGTGTTTCCACTCAAGAGAGTCACTTGGCTGCTGCCGGGACTGTTTAGGCTGTGTTGGCAGCTAATAAAAGCAGGGTTTGTTTTTTTCCCCCTGTATGTTGAAATTCAAAGTGTTGACTGGGTCTCGTGTTGCCAGTCAATAGTTGTTAGAAGCTGGCAAACATCTTATACATATTGGGAACAAAACAGCTGAAGGCTAAGTAAAGACAAAGGTGGTCTTTCAAAAAATGCCATAAAGATTTTTTTAATACTGCCACCTGTGTTCTCCTCTCTCTGATCCTAGTGAGTACTGGATTAATTGCAAGATAGAAAGCCTCATTTAACTTCCTTTTTTTTAGGGGCATTACTTATTATTAGGTAATCCCTCCTTTCCATTTTTTTCTCTATTGTATGCATGGTCTCTTTTTTCTGTTGTCTTCTTTATTTTTACACACTTTTCTCTGTACGAGGCTTTCTGCAATAATCTTAGCTCCTGTTCAGTCATAACAATTTCTTCAGATAGTTTTGAATTTCCACATCTCCAAACATAGCTTTAAAATTATTGAGTGCCAATGATATTACTTAAGTCTTCCATGCCACCCAAAACTCCAGGAGAGCCCTTCCTCGGGAATGAACAAGCAGCCAGTGTCTTGGTAACCCTTCCCTGAGGGTGAGTACCTAAAACCCGCACTTAGGTCAGCACATTAGGTGTGAGCTCCATGAGGCCTCACTTCTCTGCTTATTGAAGTCCTCACCAGAAACCCAACTTCCCAGGTCCTTCTACGTCAACCAATTCTAATGCCTATGATGCTTAGTAAACACCAAGTCTGGAACATAGGGGCTTTCATGAACAACTCCCCTTAAGCTTTATTAGCTTTCTACATGTTTATATTCTTTCCCTAATTATAAACACCCCTTTTTCTGCAGCTCTCTCAAGTGAAGAATGCCCCCCACTCTCTTCTCCCTCTCCTTTCCCTTTTCTCTCTCTCCCCGACCACCTGCAACTTACATAACTCAGGTCTTAGGGAGACATATGGATTCACACTATTCTCCACTACCTTTTCCAAATCATTTTACTGTCTTCCTCCTACAAACTCACAGATCACTAGACACTCATGTTAAATTATTATACTATCCAATATTTATGTAGTTGTCATCTACCTCCTGGTCACTGCCCCTCATTTTTTAAACCAGCCCTCCTTCTATCATTAAGCCTTCCTTTTCAGTTCCTAACATTTTAGATCCAATAGCATTTCTCAAACTCACCTTAACCATTAACCGCTCTTGATAACCCTTTTGTCAGTAACCGCACCAAAGCCAATACTTCAAATATTTCAAGTTCTTGACTACACTACTACCACGCTACAACTCTACGAAATCTCCCAAACTAGCAAGCCTTTGATCTTATCTTTTTAAAATTTTTAAATTACTTTTTTATATTTCCCTAAGAAAGCATATGTGTATAATTTAAAAGTAAAAATGTGTAAGCTACTGCTAAATCCTTCCCCTTAAATGGAGCGATTTTGATTCGTTTATCTTTTCTCTCTGCATTCTTTGTTATTATTAATAATGCAGTTTTGAAATATTTTTGCTCAAGCAAAAATAATTTCACCTCTAAACATGGAAAAGAAGTGAGAATTCCTAAGAAAACATATTTTTACTCATTCTTACCGGAATGTTAAACAATCAAAACATAGTTCTGTATTCTAATTTGTTAGTTATATTTAGAAGAGTGACAGCTTTTAGGCAGATGTCAGAACCAGAAGGAATGCCGTACAAATATGTTAACTGTAAATGGGAAGACATGTTGAACGTGGGCCATAGTCTCTCCAGGATATATTTACTGGTGGACAGCTTTCATGTACTGGTGTTCAGAGATCTCCTCAGACTTGAAAACAAGTATGGTTATCCCATGAAAAACTTTAATGAATCTACAACATTAATATTAAAGGCAATTCCTCCCTAACATATGTCACTTAGCATATGTTTATATGATACTAGTTTCATAAGTGTTGAAATGTTAATTCTCTTTATCAATGACAAAACTAACTTGATTTTACATGCTCATTTAGGTGAGCATATAATGTTTCAAAAGATTTCAATTTTCCTAAAGGAGTTTGCCATTGTTTCGTCACCTATAAGATTAGTCAGTTTTTTTATTTCCTTCATTTTTCTCCTTCTTTCTCTATTACACATTTGCCCTGTTAGCAGTAAAGATGAAGAACAACTGTCACAACCCACCCTTGAAAAATGCATTTATAGCCCAAGGTGGGTTTGGGGAGACAACTATATTTCCTATTTATGGTTAAGGTGCCAGGTAACAAGACAGCCAGCCCAGCAATCCAGGGTGAAGCTGGGCTTAAACAGCAGGCTTTTGACAAACACGTGTTCTCTCCAGTCTTCAGAGCTTAAGCACATTAGTGAGTTACCTTTCTTTCCTGCCAGACAGAAACAAATCATTTTATGATTTCTTTAAAGCTAATTTATAGAACCATTGGACAGACAAGCAGAAAAATAAGTCAATTCGTTCAACATTTAAAAATATTTTTCAAAAAGCTTAAATCCTTATAAGGAGGTTACTTCATTCATTTAAGTCTAATAGGGGAGTATCATTTAAAATAGACTAAGAATCTCTTCCAGAATAGTTTGCATTAATATTGTAATTTATGTAGTATGTGTTTATTGATATAAGCCATTATAAAATAAATTAGCAGGAAGTTATTAAATCATTTTTGTATTGTGGGTTGGGATTAGTAATGGAAGAGACATAGTATTATTTAAAAATATTTTCCCTTTCTCACTAAAGAAAATGAGACAAATCAAATAAGTCTTATTAGTAATAATAACCACTAAGCAGAATTTCTAGAGTTAAATAGTATAACATAATAAATGTATTCTTAACAAATGAGTGCATTTAGTACCTTGAATTTACACTAAATTAGTAGGTAGTATGTGATCATGCTTACAACAAAAACCACTTGTTTTATATATTTTCCTTACATGTCTTAAATCTGAATTTAACACATTTTCTGGAGAGGAATTTATTTCAATACTATGCACAATGAATTATTTTACACTCGGAGTTCATTTATTTTTCTCATAGTTGCTGTGATAATGTATCACATTACGTGCAGTGGAGCTGGTATATCTGCAGGTGTTCTAACTGCAGCAGTTACAGTCACCTGAGCCTCCTAGAAGTTACGTACACACCATTCGTATAAATCATCTGGGGTTGTATTAAAACAACAACAGTGATGTCAAGGTCCATTGCATTTTTTAATTACAACAATATTAATTTGAATTTTCAAAGTCTGATAGAAGTCTATAAAAGAAACCATAGGAATGATGAATAAACAATAATGCTTTGCTACAAATCAAGAATACCTTTAATTCTGTGTATTTTTAGCTTATGAAATATTTCAGATTCCTATTGGTATGTCTGTCACTCCTCCCCACCCCCCACACTATTATAATATTCTAAATGTATATATATAATATTCTTAAATTCCCTGCTTGTAAGGTTTTCTTCTGCGCCCAAGACTTATATCCTAGGAGAAACCAATCTGAACTGTGAAAATTCTCATTTCCACTGGGAATTTTATTTTTAGATTTTCAATCTCCCTCCATCTGCCTTTGAACAATTTTCTGTGCTTCGAGCATGAGCAAGCAGTATTAATCCAATTTCTAGTTTCTGTGAAGCACATTATGTTATATCATGTGCACTTCAGTGATTCTTCTTATAAACTTTGTGCTTACTTAACTGTTTCACTATCAACCTTTATCACGGAGAGTAGTACAGATATACAACTAGGTAAAAATGTGAAGGCTTTTATTTCCCGTCTAGAAAAAGCCTCCACTGATTTGAGAAAATAAAGTCTTATGATATGATGAAATACTACTTGACACAAAGCAAAATTAAATAATGATATTTGAGCAAATTTCAATAAACTACAAAAAATAAGCTACAAAATAAACTACAAAAAATTTGAATAAGCTATCTTGCTTATTGTTCAAATAAAGTCTTGTAGTATGATGAGATACTATTTGACATAAAACAAAATTATACATAAATGTTTGAGCAAATTTCAATAAACTATAAAAAATAGCTTAGTGGTCAAATGCTCAGATGTTTCTATTATGTTTGAAGGAGTATTTTCAGTATTAATAAAATGCCACCATTTTATATGAACTCATTATGGTTTATATGAATTTATTCCTTCACTTCAAAATTAATTTGAGATAGTAGAAAGTTCGATGTCTCTCAATGTGCAAAATTATCCTGCAAATTTAATAACGTAGACTTAAAATGTATATTAACTCATAAAAATCAAATGAAACATTGTACATTTTCCCAATTTAGTCACTGACCCCCCAAAACATTATATTGATTATGTCTAATATGAATGCCTTAATATTGAAAATTTGATTATATGTTAGATTATATTGATAATGAATCTCAAATAAATGAGACTTTCAATATTCCTCAAGTTCCTGGGTAATTCCAGAGATATTAATAAAATGTATTGTGTTATCAAGGGAGTACAATTTGAGCATGTGGTTTCAGTCTATTAGTATATTTCGTAGTGCTACATAAACAGTTGGTCGCAAGAGTTACATGTTAGGAAGGATTTAGAACATATGTTTCTCAAGTTAAAGTGAGCTGTAGAAAATTTAATTCAATTTCACACACATTTAGGTAATGACTAAATAATTGGAACTGTTGTATAAGCTGTGTTGTTAGTCAATTTTCTTAAAATATCACCCCAATAAATTTAATAAAATTTAAAAAAGGGAAAAAATCACTACATGGCAATAAAAGGAAATAAAAAGAAAATGAAGGCAATTACAGAAAAAAAATAAAAGCAAATCAAATGCTTTTTTGTCAAGCTTTATTTAGGTACAAATAAAAATAGTTTTTAAATTTATTTATTTTTAATTGTTGTTTAAATACAGCTGTCTCCATTTACCCCCACCACTCCCTCCTGCTCCACCCATCCCGACCTCCCACCCTGGATCCCACCTTTGGCTTTGTCCATGGGTCCTTACACACGTTCCTTGATGACCCTTCCCCTTCTTCTCCCCTTTATCCCCTCCGCTCTCCCCTCTGGTTATTCACAGTTTGTTCTTTATTTCAATGTCTCTGTTTATATTTTGCTTGTTTGTTTTGTTGATTATGTCCAACTTATAGGTGAGATCATGTGGTATTTAGGAGTACAACTTAATGTTTTGATATTTGTATATAAAATGATCACCACGATCAGGCTACTTAATCCATCACCTAGCAGAGTCACCATTCCTGTGAGAGCACTTGAGGCCTACCCTCTTAGCAAATAATAATACTGTGTACAAGAGATCGTTAACTAGAGTTCCCATTCTGTATCTTGGATTGCCTTCAATCTCTAGGACCCACATTATCTTCTTGCATAAATAAAGCACTGAATTAGCCTTTGACCAATATCTCCCCATCTTCTCCTTCCCTGAACCCTCCAGGTTCATCTATGTTGTTGCAAAGGAGAGAATTTTCCTTTTTTTATGGCTGGATAGTATTCCAGTATGTATGTAATATACAAAAGATACCAGATAACAAGTGTTTACAGAGATGCAAGGACTATATACATATATAATAAAGATTTTATATATATTATTAAAATATATGGAGAGAGACAGAGAGCAAGAGAGAGAATTGGGATTACTGATCATAGTGTTCTTCAATTTTAACTTCTTTTGAGGAAACTCCATACTCCTTTCCTAAATGGCAGTTTACATTCCTACCAATAAGGTGTAAGATACAAGTGTTCCCTTTTCTCCACTTCCTCACCAGCACTTGTTATCACTTGTCTTTCTGAGAACAGTCATCCTAACAGGTGTGAGATGGCATTTCATCACTGTTTTTATTTCCATTTCTTGGTGATTAGCACCTTTTCATATTCCTGTTTACCATTTTTATGTTTTCTTTTGAAAAAAGTCTGTTCAGGCCCTTTGCGTTTTATTTTTTTACATATTAAGCCCTTATCAGTTGTACGGTTTGTAAATATTTTCTCCCATTCCAGATAGGTTGCCTTTTAAGTCTACTGATGACTTTCTTTGTTGTGAAAAAGCTTTTTAGTTTGATATAGTCTCACTTGTCTATTTCTTATATATGGGGAACACATATAAAAAAATCATTGCCCAAACCATTTTCAAGAAACATTTTCCCTATGTTTCTCCTAGCAGTGTTATGGTTTCAGGTTTTATGGTAAACTATTTAATCCATTTTGAGTTGATTTTGTATATATTGTAACATAAGGATCCAATTTCATTCTTCTGTATATGAATATCTCCCAACACCATTTTTTGAAGAGATTACCCTTTTCCCATTGTGTGTTCTAGAGATCCTGTTGAAGCTCAGTTGAAAGTAAATGTATTTATTTCTGGGCTTTATATCTCTCTATTCTGTTCCATTGGTCTACATGTTTTTTATCCCCAGTACTGTACTGCTCTATTACTTAACTTATCCATATATATGTATATATAAAAATTTATATAAATAATGTATGTATGAATTTATAAATATATATATAAATTTATAAATTTATTGAGTGATATTGGCTAATAAAATTATGTATGTTTCGGGTGTACAATTCTATGATATATCATCTGTATGTTGCAATATAATTTGAAATCAGGAAGTGTGATGTCTCCTGCTTTGTTCTTCTGTCTAAAGATTGCTTTGGCTATTTGGGGTATTTTTTGTTTCCATATGAACTTTAAGATATTTCTCTATTTCTGTAAAGAATGCTATTAAACTTTTGATCAGGATTTCATTGAATCTATAGACAGTTTTAGGTAATATGGACATTTTATCAATATTAATAACTCCAAACCATTAACATAGAATCTTTCTATTTTTTGTCTTCTTTAATTTCCCTCATTAATAATTGCAATTTTAAGTTACAAGTCTTTAACCTAGGCATTTTATTCATTTTGTTGCTGTTGTAAATGAGATAGATTATTTTCTATTTGCCTTTTTAGATTATTTGTTGTTTTTATATAGAAATCCCAGGTTGTAGTTGATTTTGCATCAAGAGGATTTTCTGTGAATATTCTTCAGTGGTTAAAACTACTGGTTTTATCTTTTCAGCAACCTTATTGCTATGTAATATCCATTCAAAGTATACTTTCAATTAAGGTGATTAATCACTTTTGAGATCTCAGATCAATAAGTACCTGTCCTTGAAATAAACCAGTGGTTGTTTAATAGAGCCTAGCAATATGAAATCATCAAGGCCAGAGCTTGGCTTGGGTGCTGATGTATAGTGGAACGCCCAAATGCTAGCAATATTAGAAAGTCATTACTATCTGCACACATGAAAAGGAAAAAACAGAAAATACATTTTTAAAGCTCTCAATGAGAAGTCAAACTAGTGGAGGGAGAACTACCTGGACCCGAGTTGTGCAGAGAAGCAGCTGAAGACAAAAATGCATCCCAGAAGTCATGAAGAATGGAGAATCTTTACTCCTGCCCACTAATATGCTGTGGCTCCCGATATTTAACACCTAATCAAACACCAGCCACAAAAGTGGTGAAAAGGGAAAGTAGAAAATAACCACACAATTCATCTACTGCTACATTTTCAAGGTTCACCATGAAGAAAAAGTACTAGTTTCTTGGTCTTTTATATTTTTATGAATTAATTTACACAACTACAAGTGGTCTAGAATGCTCATTTTCAGTGTGGCAGATCACTAGCAATCCATGCCAAAGGATATCCAGGCTATGGAAGACAGCATCACTGGGCTAATGGCCTTTTTTGGTTTGAAACAAAAGACACTGTAATTTGAGGAATTTACATCTCCCCATTTTTCTCACTTTCACTGATACTGAATTTCACCTTTTAGTACTTATTTCATTTAATATGCTCCTTTTTTAGCACTACCTAAGTTTATAGTGAATACATGTTATTTTGCAAATATTTTCTTATAGATAAAAATTTTTAAGGGACTAAATATCTTTTTCCTTTTTGGGCAACTCACATTAAACTGAATTTTGAAAAGTATGACAGTGCTTGAAAAGGGAAGACTATCTGAAATCTCAAACAGATATTTTTATTTTCTAGGTTATATAGTGGTACTATGTCAAAATGTTTATATATTTTTTATGTTCAAGTTCAGAAAGACCTCTAAATACAAAAATGGTAGAATTCATCTTGACAAGCCAAAAGGAAGAGGTGAGCTGAATCCTTTCCAACTTCTGCCCTACCGCTAATATATTTTCATTGTTGTTATTTATTTGAGACTTTTAATTTGAAATGTTTGCTGAGTCTTTTTCCTTTGGTCACATTTGGCATTAAGAATATATTCATCAAACTTATATTTATGTGTTTTTTCAGACTTTAAAGTTATACTAATGGTGTAGTATAAACTAGCATTATATTTGAGAATAGGACATAAATGAACCCAAATCCTAACCAGCACTCTCTCTCCATCCCCCTCCCACGCCCACAAATAAACATGCCCACACACTCACATTCTTCCTGTTTGACTTAGGACTTTTCAAATGACAGCAATGTTTGGCAGTGAACAGCCTCTTCTGTCTTCTGAGATTAAAACAGATATTGCAGATTCATACGGTTCCTTTCTTATGCAATAAAGATATAAACAAGGATTTCTTCTCATTAATCTGCAGCCAGAATGAATTGATAGGTAGTTTCAAGGAAGTTGAAACAGTTTTCTTACCTGACCTAGTTACTAGATATTTGCAAATTTTGGATTTTTCTGTGGTAAATTCAAATTAGAACGCCTATGTCTCAAAATATTTATTTGTATTTCATAAGATGATATATGAATAGTGTCTGACATTTTAAAGTTGTAACAGGGTTCAGCCGAGAGGGGGCCCCAAATAGGGATTTGTAATGAGGTCCAGAATTCAAGGTGCCCAGGAAATATTAGAAAAATATATATAGGATGTCCTCACTGCCCCACCAGTCTGAGCTGGGGGATGGGACACATGGAGCAGGGCCATTGGGAGCTGTGTTGTATAGCAACAGCTTTGCAGCTAACCTCTGGCATGGTCATTTAACATATCTAGAGCATTTAACTGGTTTTATAGGCATGTTAGATAGCTGTGGCCATGCTTTGAGCCAGGGGGATGGAAGTGACCTCCACCCAAGATGCAACTGGGAGGCAACTCCTCCTGGTTACAGCACCTGCATGAGAGCTTCAAGATTGGCTCCACACCATGGAGTCACACCTGCCCAGACCCACTATGGCAGCCCAGTAAAGCTGGAAGGATACGGGAATGCTGGCAGGTGTAGCCAATTGTGGGAGGAGTCGGAAATGGGGCTGCAGAGGAAGATTGGCACAGGGATTTAAACCCAGGCACGGCAGTCATGCAGGAGAGAACTACACGGCTTTGGCAGAGTGGGGGACCTGCGGCTTTGGGGTGCTTCCTTTTGTCACAGGGCTTAGAAAGCAAGAGAGACTTTGACTAGAAGAAAAGGGGTGAAAGGACTTTTGCTGGTGGGCCATGAGAAGGTGCCACATGACTTTGTATTAATTGGAGATCCTGGTGGTGACACAGCTGACAGTGCCACGAGCCTGAATCACGGACTTCTACTTCTTTTCCTGAGATACGGTACCCCAGACTAGGGCAGAGGGAGAAGGGAGGACTATGTGTGTCTATGGGTATCCTAAAGGACTTTAATATTTCAATGAAGACATTAAGTCATTACTTCAAGTCTGTATAGCTTTTATATAAATGATTCCTTTCCTTTTCACCAATCTCTGGCATTGAGAGACATCTTTCCTTTGGTGGCGGGCATAGCAAACCTAGTGGGGGATCCTTTCAGTAATAGTATATCTTACCCCTCATCTGTTCTTTAACACAGTCACATATTAACTTAGTTCCTACTTTCTCCCTCTACCATCAACACTATCAAAGATAGCTACTTATACTATCGCATTGTCTCCATATCAGATTATTACATAATTGTTCTTGTTTAATATCAGTAAATTTCACACTATCTACTTTTTACATTTATTTCATTTTACATAATTAAATTGATCAAGGTTAATATGAAGTGTAGTGAACGACTAATTCACCATATATATGTGTATGTTTAGTTAACAACCTCTGGGAATATCTCTTGAGTACTTCCCATATAAATAATGTCAGAGCTCGCTGGGAGCAACAGTGATATTAAAAGAAAGAAAAATGCTTGTGTCCCAAAAGTTTAAAAATTGAGAGGAGACACAAATACATAAATTAAATATGCTTAGAGTTTTTGTTGATGTTCCCATTGTTTTATATACTGGTTTTAGCAAATATTTCTCCTTCCACAGTCAATCTGTAGAGGTTCATCTATTTCAATTGCAGTGTTACTACCCTAGTCATATTAAGACTAGAAAAACATGTGGGCCTTAATGGAATATTCAGGAATTGCCTGTGTTTCACAGGGTTCCTTCCTGCATCCCAGGCATGGCCATGGGCACTTTAAATTGATACCTCCAGTGGTTTCCCAAGGTCCAGACAGCAAGAGCAAGGCAGCACCACAAACATTCTCTTCCTCCAATTTTTCAATTGTTATGTTAAAATCTCTCTCTCTCCAACCTCCTCCACCCCCACCAATATGCATGGGTACACATGCATAGTCTTCTAGGATAGTGCCAACTCTAAGTGGGAAAAACAAACACTTTCCCAATTGCCTCATAGCTCACAAGTTCACACAACCATAATGGAGTTAGCATGGTCTCATTATTATGCAGTGTCATGATGCTTCCCCTCCATTAATTTTCCACCCCCTTCTCCTTTTTAAATGTGTTATTTCAGGTCCACCTGGACTAATAAATGGGATAATGCTGACCCATTTCTTACAGCCTGCTACCTTAGTTACACTAAGACCAGGTGGAGGCTCTGAAATTACTTCTTATAAGTACTTGATTAAATTTTTAGCCAAGGGCCATTCTCCCCCATCTCCTGTGGGGAAAAGACAGTCATTTTCTTCTTTCAGTTATAAGAGCTTTTCAAGAAGAATCAAGTGGTCTGTGATTTTGATTGCTGTGGAGAGGTCTAGTTGAGTAAGGACTTAGAAGAAACTGTTGAATTTGTTAATTAGTAGGTCGTTGGTGAATTGAGCTCTCAAAAACTGTAGTTTCAGCAAATTGGTAAGAGGAAAAATAGCAAAGAGTATGTTGAGATTGGAAGAAAAAGGCAACAGTACTATTTTGAGGATTTTTGCCAGTGAACAAACTGAAAGAGACAATAATGACTGATGTAATACTGTTTTCAAAAGATGACATTTTAAGATATCAAATTGAGAATGTTTAGTGTTTAGGAGTAATGAACCACTTTGGCTTTTTTAATAAAGAGCCTGAGCTTTTGGAAAATTATAGAGGCACAATTTGCATAGAAATCAACTTCCCTTCTGGGATGGTTAATGTGTACATATTTGTTTGAGAATGTGTACAAAATATCTTGAACATTGGTCTGAGTTTTCCTTGTGATTTATTCATGTGTCCGTACACTAATCACACTCCTAGGACCAGGTAAGATGTCTGCAATACCATTATCCATTCTTAGGGTTGGAGGAAGTATTCCTTGTCTCTGTGAGAGTATCAGGGTAGGAGAAATGAAAAATTGAGCACTCTCATAGTGCTGGCAATGTCCCAATGACCTGACAGTTGGGTGTGTTAAAAGGATGAGTGCTCTATATTCATCTCATCTGCACCCTAGCTCCATGCCACGTGATAAGAACTCATGAGTGGGACATGGAAGCAAACTGAGAACCCAGGAGAGCTTCCTTTCCTCGTATCAAGGAGGAGAGTAATAAATTGAGCAGCGGGCATTCTCTCTCATCTCTTCTATGGTTTTCCACTGGACTTGTACCTCTAGAAAATCCCACTCACTGCTGAGGTCCTAAACCAATCACTCCTGCCTCAAAGCACAGCATAATGAGAAACATTAAAAGGGATTAAAGCCACTGATCACCAGGGAATGTGGAATCCATCGTTAGTTTGCCTCAGTATGGGTCCCGCTCTACTGCCAGTTAGGAAGCCATGATAAAATCACCTAACCTATAGTATTTTGTCTCCTTATTTATGACACAGAGATAATGGTGACATCTTCACCCTAGGGTTCTTGTGAAATATAAATAAGAACAAAGAAGTTTTGCACTTAGTATAGCCAATGGCACAAACAATAGATTAAAAACTATTAATAGTGTCTGCCCTCTTATTTTCTCTTTTCTATCTTCTGTCTATATTTAAAAGAAATTCATATATATTCATCTAATGTTCAGCAAAGTGTAGTTTATATAGGATCCCTGAAAAACTGAGAGTTATTTGCTCAGATAACATGAAAAGCAAGTCCAAAAGTCGTTGGGCAAATCTACAGAAAAGTAAGGCTAGCTAACATTAATAAAAGCCAAATGAACAATGAAAAAATGTGTGTGTGTGTGTGTGTGTGTGTGTGTGAAAAGTGCAACATATGATTTTGTCCTTTTGTTAGTTACATTTCAAAAAATAATTCCAGGTAAAACAGTAAGAGAAAACCAACAGATGAGATGCATTTTGTTTGTTTTCAAAACACAATTATATGGGTAGAGTATCACTTTATATTACACGTGCTATGAAGTGTATAAAATTTGTTAAGGAAAAGGTCACATCATCAAAAACAATTGAAAAATGTGTTGTGTACCTTGTTCCCTAGGAGACTTCAAAAGCAAATTAGATCATATAAAAAAATTTTAAATGAATTTGCGTAATTTTATCTAATCCCCAATATTGAAATCTTACAATATTAATGTTCTCTACAATGCACTCCATAAAATGCTGAACTAGTTTGAAGTGGCATTTTTTCTTTCATCTATACCAAACATGCTGATAAACTTCTAAATGTACAAAACCTATGTTCCTGCTTAAAACTTGCATGGATAAAGTAGAAACTGGATTGTAATGTAAAGATAATGGAGATAAAGACATGGAGAACAAAATCAAACTGTGCTTTTTGCAGGTCAGTCATCAAGGCTGTGGGGAAAAGTCAACTTCTTAGAATAGTTTATTGTTGTTTCTTTTTTTATATAAAATACAAATATGCTTTGCCATTCTGTCCCAGAAATCATTTCATTTTCTGTAAAATCTGTGTATACTTTACACCATTTCCACAATCTCTAAAAGAAGTGGGTTAGGAGGAGTCAGTCATAGCTACCTTATAGCTGATTCCACAACTCTTAGTGAAACTCTCCATGAGCTGTCTCCATGCTACGCTATTACACTGCAATTTGATGCTTTGTTGAAAAAACAAATATGATTCCGCTTTTTAGAAAGCAGCCTTTCCAGATGAAACTTCCTTTGATTCTTCTATTACACAGTGATTGAAATGTTTACAATATCCATTTTAAGCAAAAAGCTATTGGTCATGTTTGGCACTGGTTACAACCTTGAGCCCATGTATGTATTTCTTCCATCATTATGATTTTTGAGATTGAAAATACTTTGAAACCTCAAAAAACTTGGTTCAACTTTTATTTCCCCTTGGTTTTTCATTGTAAACTGTTTTACTCTCTGACAAAATGATATTTGTCTTTTTTAAAAAATAAGAGGAATTGTCTTATTTGCACCATTCATTCATTCATTCATTGCTGGCACACTGAGTTTCAAAGTTTGCTATGTTCTGTTTCACAGTAAAGGAATTAGACTTTTAATAAAAAAATAATTCCAGTAAAGCCTGACAAGTATCACAGTAGAAGAAGGTACCGAGTGCCAAATACCACGGCAGCACAAAGGTGGAAATAAACAATTCTCGGTGTAGAAGGAGGTGAAGGGTGTGGTAGACTAGGGTTGAACTAAACAATCTTCACGGAGGAAATTACTGAGATGGGGCTTAATGTTACAAGGTGTGAAAGGTGTAAAATCACAAAATCGTGTGTAACTATGGCAGTTTCTGTTACAAGATGTGAAAGATGAAAAATCTCTAAACCATATATAATCTATGGATATTTGATAGTTATTGCAATACAAATGCTAGGTGTTATGACATGAAAACTATTTATAAATTAAAAATAACTTAGTAATTGACTAAATCTGTCTGAGATAGATGACAAAATCATATTTCCAACCTATATCATAATTTAAATCTGGAGAGTCTAGGAATTTGTTGAATTCATCAACAAATGAATTCATCTGGTATATAGAATCAGTAACTGATCTGGAATAAGGAAGTAGTAACTGGTTTGATGAAAACATGATGTCAATTTTGATAATGCTGTTTCATATAGATTATATGCCTATGTGTATGCATATAGATAATATACTAGAGAAATTAGTTTAATCCTTGAAAGAGAGGTATAGGTTATACTTAAAATTTGGGAGTGCTCATCTAATTTTAATAAGTAATTTTATATGTATAAAGAATAAGGTAGATGCTGTAATTTTTTCTATGAAATATTTTGTGAACAAACCACATCCTCAGAGTTGGTAATCTACTGGGTGCAGAGAAAATGTTTTGCTTCCATGTGAATTGTACAACATACTCTTCAAGGTCATTCAATTGTAAACTTCCTTTTCATTGGAACTCTTATTTTTACGATTCTGTAAGTTTTAGTATCTGATAACAGTGAAAAACAATTACTGTTGATATGCAAATTGTGTCCAATTCAGTGTGTTCAACTGCCTTCCATCCAGTACCATGTAAGCATTCTTCTTTGCCTCCATTTGCACATGTTCTTTTAGAAATTCCCAAACTATAAATGTCTGCTCTTCAGATTCTCTTCTAACCTGGTTAAAACATCATCTTAATAATCAAATATAATCTTTAACTAATTTTAATTTACATCTGTGTGACACCTTCTATTGCAAATTCTTTTAATATGAAGGTCATAACATCAAATATGCATTGACAATAAGATGCATCCTTCCAAATGAAACACAAGTTCAATTTGGTAGTGTGCCATAGTTATGCCAGGCTTTGACCTCCTCATGAGAACAGTATAAAGACTATGATAAGATTTGGTAGCAATTAGCCAGGTGAAAAATAGAAGGGTTAAAAGGGAGGAAACTGAAAATTTAACAATCTGGAGACAAATTTAGAAAGTTCTAAATTTAAAGAATGGATTTCAAGTCGGTTAAAAGGACGAAAGCAAGAGTTTCAAATATAGAGGCCATGAGACCCAAGCACACAAGATCTCCCAAGGAATATACTTCTTTTCAATGGCCATAGAATGGTACTCAACACGTTTAAGCCAGAAATGTGATGATGAATGTTACCTTTTTATTCCATCTAGATGCTGATACAAAAGTAAATTCAATAGTAGCAAAGTGTCTGCATGAAACTGATTAGGAATAGAACGGAAACATTACACATATTTATAGAAACATCTTAAACATAAAGTTCAATATATATCGAAAAAAATGTATTAATAAAAGAATGAAGAATCCAAGCTAACTCATAAAACTCTCGATTATGTAATTGTGTAACAACCAGTGCTATTTACTCAAACAGAGTTCATCATACAAGAAAGCCTTAAGTATGCTTAAAAGTTGATAATATATAATAGAAAAAAGATAAAGATAAGGAATAAAGGAACAATAATCAACAATGTTTATTCAAAGAAAGTAGAGGAAAATAAGATGCAGATCCCACAATGAAGAGACTGTATTTCTCCTGAACTGTGAAAGAAGGGAAAAGAGTTTACGGTATACATTTATTTAGGTTGGTATATTTAGATGTGGTGATTTGATGGAGTTGCTGCATAATTGCCTCCATTTCATTTGAGAAACAGAAAGCAAAGTCATGTCTTGACAAAGAGAAAAGAGGTAGCAAAATCAACACAGTTTTAGACAAGTACAGAAAACTAAAATAGTCATTGTGAAAATTATGACAGAAAGTCAACAAGGGAAAAACTGAGTAACATTTGACATTGCTAAGATCCAGCTGCGGTCAGTGATCTTCATGGAGCCTGTGCTTCAAGTTGTGTTATTTATTCCCAGCACTGCCAAGCTGCTATCACAACTTCAGTTGATATCCAGTTGATTGGAGAGTCTCACCCATGAGATGTAATACAAGGAAAATCTAGTAACTGAGTTTAGGATATTATTTAGAAATAAAGTGGTTGAAATGATTCACCACGGACCTAAACTTTACAGAGAAGGCAGTGAAATAAGTGTTGTTTAATAGGGAGTAAGTCGGGAGATCAATATATTGATGCGATGGATGAGGTCACAGAACAAGTGAAACAGGAAAGAATGGGCAGTCAGGCTGGTTACAGAAATGATTTGTGAATTAGTGAATTGAAGATATGAGTTGGCAATGACAAGAGTGTGTGTGTTCATTTCAGTATCCATTCCCATTCTGCAACTCACTAGTTGTGTGGAATTGGGTTGGCTGTTTCTAATTTCTGACTTTTTTTTCTATCCTGTACAATGGCATAAACCAGTACTTCACAATTTTAGTTTTATAAGAATTACCTGGGTAACTTGTTAAGTCACAAATTCTAGAAATTCCTTTTTTTAAAATCTGGGATGGGGCCTGAGAATTGGTACTTTCAACCAGGTTCCACAATAATGCCAGGCCACAATTTGAGTAGCACTGCTATGGACATTGTGATATCACAGACATCATAACCTATTGAGATTCTGTGTGTGTGTTTTGTATACAGCAGGCAATCAAGTACCAGTTACTTTACTCCTCTCAATGAATACTTACCTGTTGCTGTTATCTGAACAAGTGAAGTATAAAACCATGAAGAACTATAATATCAAGGTTAGTAGAAGGAATTCCAATTATCCAAGGAAGTTGCCTCTGAGTCATTTCCAAGTTCTTCCTTTTGGCATTCTCATCTCTCTTAGTCATGGCATGAGAACCCAGCCTACGACAATAGGGCAAGAGGAAACCTTACAAATATTTATGAATTTTGATCTAATCCCTGGTTTTGCATATCATTAAGATAGCATTAATTTTTGAAAGTATTGTCTTTTACTCCATAACCACTTACCTCAAAATTACAATGCCAAATATATTCACTTTGATAATTCTCATATAACAATTTTCACCAATAGGTACATAATTCTTGTTCTGCTACCATTGGCCCCAGAGATTCAGTTCAAAAATCTTTATAGTTCATAAATAAATTACTTCAACAAATATGAACTTTATTGTTTTGAAACCTGAGAACTTTTATTTTGTTTTGCATAATAATCTCTCTATCTGACAGAACATAACCAAAAGTATATTCCACATTAACAAGAAGCCCCTCACCGAATGACAACCTCCCCAGAAGAGGGACCCATCTACCCCAAGTACACCCAGAGTCTCACACAGCTAGTTGCTCAGGGTTCTCATATCAAGGAAGCATCACCCTGGCCTGGGGGATGGTCCACTTTTCTTGACCTTCAGGCTACAGAGCAGCCACACTTGCACATGACCTTCTGGCGCCGGGCTTTAGCCGCACGCAACGCTGCCTCAGCCTCCTGGAACTTTTGGATCTCATGGATGAGCATGGAAAAGGCCTCCTCCACACCCTGCCGTGTTTTAGCTGAGGTCTCCACGAAAGGGACCCCCCAGCTCTTTGCAAGGGCTATAGCAGCAGCATGAGCATCTCCGTTGGTGGTCTCAAGGTCGCACTTGTTGCCCACAAGGACGAGGGCCCGGGTATACTGAGGGCTCCAGGTGGCACGCATCTGCTGCAGCTGGGTTAGAGATGAGGGATCATCGAGGGCAAAGACACCCAGCACACCATCCCCAGCAGCCAAGCACTGATCACGCAGGGCCTTGTGAGCAGCTTGCCCGGCCGTATCCAGCACATTCAGAATGCAGCTCCCTTGCTCCAGGATCACCTCCTTCCAGTAGGAATCCTGGATCGTGGGGTCATGGTCTTCCACAAAGCACTCGTGGTTCAGCTGGATGGTCAGTGCGCTCTTGCCCACACCACTTGCACCCACAACCACCATCTTGTATTCTGGCAGCTTCTTGCGATCACCTCTGGAAGATGCTTGAGCACTGTAGCTCTCCTCTTGGGCACTTGGATTCCATGTACCCAGGCCAGGATCAAACATACTAGACTTTTTTGGTAGTGCCTTGCTCACTGAAGAGATGTGGACAGCAGGCCCTCGGTCCTGGAAGAGGAAGATGCGCTGAGACCCGGACTCACCGCAGCTCTCAATATGAGCTTTAAAGAAGCAACAAAAAAGAAGCTGACTAGTTCTCGCTTTCATTTTTCTAAATTTCTTCCTACCAAAAATATTTGAGTGATATTAAAAAATATGCTCAAACAATGCATTTGCTAATATGGGATGGTTATAAATAATGATATGAAAATGATGGGCAACCATAAATACCATCTTATGCATGTATGTACATATGCACATAGAGTCACTGTAATTGAAACTGAGCATTTACTTTGGCTTTCAGCTTAGGTACAAACAAAACTGCAACAATGGTTTTAGATCATTTTCATTGTGTAATGAAAGAAAAAATAATTATCTTCAAAGTAATTAGTATTACTTCTTAGAGATGACTTTCAAAATGAATTGATCACTTGAGCTCTTATTCAGTGGATATTGAACAAAACAATAGACAATGCAAAGTACTTTTTCAGTGGAATAGAGAATTAGTGGTCATAGATTAGTGATGATTAAGAATGTTCCATCCTAGACATTTGTGTTCCAGAAAGAACTAACCTCAGAAGAACCACCCTTCTTCCTTATGCCTCGATGTCCATTTTTGTCACAACTCTTGTAAAGATTCAAAGATGACTCTATCTTCCTCTATAAAACTACAGGCCCCCTTCCTTTTCTTTGAGACTTTCATCATTAATGACTGTTCTTCCTGTGCATTTGGCTGAATAAAATCATCTCCTTAATCATGCAGGGATTTTGTCTTTCACATTATCTTGATGTTGCAGTAGAATTGGGAGTAATAGAGGAAAGAGTTTTTCTTTTCAGGGCCTCGACCTTGCTCACCTGGCTAACTTATTTTTCCTTATTAAACAAAGTTTAGGAAATAGATCAGACTCCTAATTACCATTACTTTTTTTAATTTAATTTTTATACATTTATTTTATGAGTCTCAATAATTTCAGCATTTCCAAGACCTGATGTTTCTATTTGTAACATACTGACTGTTCTAGCTCAGAGAAAATAGCAAGTAATTTTTGTAAAGGTAGGATAATGAAGTAAAATTGAAGAAAGAAAAAAGAAAAGGATAGCTTCAGGTTTTGGTCCTCTCCAGGTCTTCAGTCTTGACTTGCTAAATTTTTCACAACCTTCCTCTGTGAGGTAAATATTGTATGATGGTCATTTCCATAGAAATGAGTTCAGCATGACACTTCTCTTTGCATATTCTGGTGTACTGTGTGTACTGCCTCTCCTTTTCTTGTAATAATGGATTATAAAACAAGAACTTCTGCTCTTAACTTTTACGAATTTGGTTGTTGGCAGTCCCTGTCCTTAGGTTTAACTTTCGATTCCCTTCATTGTCCAACTTACATATTTTAAACATTTTTCTTCCTTTCAGAAAACATCAAAATTTTTCTTCACTCTCTTGTCCCCAAGTCTGAAACTAAAATGAGCTCTTCTAGAAAACACAGGCTGTCCTCTCTTCACATGAAAACCAGGTTAGCCCTGTAGTCATAGGTAGATTTGGACCCAGGTCCTCTGATCAGGACCTCTGCAGAGCCAGCCCTAAGCAGTCCCATGTTTTCTGCAATTCGGCCTCCCACACAAGCATGGAATATCTGATAATATGTGATAATCATTCCCAAATTTTTACATAACCATGTAAGCTAAGAGAACGTGACACCATTGTACAATTTAGAGTATTTCACTTCTTTATAAGTATAGAAATTAACCTGCCACCGACACAAAATGTATCGATTGGTATAAGAGTCAGAACTTTTTAACTTCCTATATTTACTACTACTGATTCCCATACCTTCTTAGTCTCATAACATGTTGCATGACAGCAGGTTTATTTCTTATAAAACTGGTGAATTGTATTTGCTGGGATCAAGGGAAACATGGCCCCTGTTACATCTTAACACAGAGTCATTGCTTCTTTGCTATAGTAACTGCACTTATTGTAAGTAAACCTTAAATGGCCTTGAAAGAAAAACCTTGTATTATCTTTTGAAGTGTTGTTTCTATTATCTTATATTTAGATCTCAAGAATAGCACTCATTTTGCTTAATTATGTTATGAATCATAATGCAGAAAAAAGAGGTATATAAAAGGAAGTAAAAATTTTAGCAAGGTATTCCTAAGCTAAGTGTTTCCAACACTGAATTTAAATAATACTATTGAAAATTGCTATATATTTTATATACACATTTCTTAAAATTGCTGGAAGAAATGTGAAAATATTTTATCCATTCTAACTGTCGGGATTTTTATTAACCAGTTTAGCATAAACAGATGCTTATTTCTATCTATATTAATCAAGTATAAATTCTTGGTTGAAATATATCATCATCCTACAGATATCTAGCTAAGTTTCAGTTTATCATTGTCATGATATTCAAAGCACTGCAGGGAGGAAGCATTCGAAATATTAGTTACCAGTTATAAATATTCCTCTTAACATATGAATTTTTACCAAAGTCAAATTCCATGCCTGTGCTGAGAACTTATTGTTCAAATTGTTCACAGTCAAGCTACTTAAAGTATTATTTGGGATGCTAAATACTTGTATGAATAAAAAAAGATATGCAATTAGCACAATGACCTGGGAGAAAGAGGAAAAGACTA
Organism: Trachops cirrhosus; assembly: GCA_028533065.1. NCBI lineage: Eukaryota > Metazoa > Chordata > Mammalia > Chiroptera > Phyllostomidae > Trachops > Trachops cirrhosus. Next base: position 10,864,446 of record CM052548.1, on the reverse strand, counting down.
TTGTGAATAGAAATCTGTCATTAGAGAATTCTATCTACTAATAGGTTTATAGTAAACTTAATATTCAAACTAAAAAATAAAAATAAAACCAAAAATCTATTTAAAAAGAGCACAATACCTGAAGACATAAACAAAACCCCTTATTTTACCTGGACCGACTATATTAAAAATAACTATCCCCATATTCACCTTGGTTTAGATTTTACGTAGTTAATTTTTTACTACAAAAAATAAGTAAAAATGGATGTTCTCAAAACACATTGGAAAGCAATCATCAGCTGTTTATTGAACCTACGAGGATATCTTACAGCGATAAATGCCTGTTTCCTTTGACCCGTAATATGCTTCTCCTACAGAAATAAAAAGAGCAAATCACTAAGCCTCTCTCCATATTGTTTGTGATAATAAGAACAGAAAATGTTCCCAGTACCGATCCCTAAGGAGATGGTTAGATAAATTTTACTTTTATCTATGCTATAAAATACTTTGAAGCATTTCAAATGAATGAAGTAAATCTGCATGTACTAAAATGGAAATGGGAACATAAATTAAGTGAAAAAAATGACATGAATGCTTAATTTAACATTTATAAGAAAAATCAAATGTGTGTGAGTATGTACAGTGGATACAAATCTCTACTTCAAACTCAAGTGATCAAAACTATAACTTTTAAGATATTTTCTGTTTAATCTTTTAATCTCTTAAAAACTTAATCTTTTAATCTTTTCCAGTTTAATCTTTACCTTGGTGGAAATTTCACCTCAACGAATTTGGGAATCCAGTGAATTTAGACTGGATTCCCAATCCGATTTCCGTCGTGGCGTAAACAATTACCAAAACTAATCCACTTAAAACAAACAGACATGCGTTACCTTACAATGTCTGGAAGTCAGCAGTCTGGACCTGGTTTACCTGTGTCCTCTGTTCCGTACTTCACAAAATTACAATCCAGGTCTCTACCTGAGCGCGGCTTCGCTGGAGAAAGCATCCACTCCCGAGACCCCGGCGACAGTTGGCGAAACTCATTTCATTGCAATTGGTAGACTGAGGGCCCCCAGCTTCTTGCTGGCTACTGACTGGAAGCACCCTCAACCGCTGGAGGCTACTCAGCTCCTGCGGGCCAGCCAGTTCCCAAGGGGTGCCCACAGTTCCTGGCCACGTGGCCTTTCCAACACGGCCACTCGATTAAGTAAGACAGCAAAGACCCCCTAGAGCAGTCTGCTAGCAAGGTGGGGTCTTACAGGACATATCATGAAAGTGTCATCCACCTCTTTGCCCTATCCCCTTGCAGGGAAGAAACCACGCAACCATGATGAACTGCTTTGCGCCTTTTCTGGACCGCTGCCTCCCATTGGCGCCTGACAGGCTGAGCGGGCGCGGAGCAACTGAACGCGCCATTTGGCTCACCAGGAATCTGTCACCCCAGAACTGCCACAACTTACCAGGCTAGGACTTGGAGACCTAGCACGCCCAGGTGGGTACCACGCTTCCTTGGGCTTCACACAGCAGCTCTTCTTCCGCGGCCGTCACCACCTTTGGCAGCCCCACCGCCGGCCCTGTCCAGCTCTTCCGTGGAGCTGAGACACAGGTCTGGGGAAGCACCCGCTTCCCAGAGACAGGTGGGAACATGAGCTGGCCAGGTAACATTCCGCTCCTTAAATTGATCTCGCAAGCTGCCCCCTTCCGGCTTCTGCTGGTCACTTCCGCTGGCACCTTTTCGCTTCTGCTCCCTCCTTCCCACTTCCGCTGGCCCCTTCCTGCTTCCGCCAGCGCTCCTTGCACTGGATTCCCATTTACCTCAAGTTCCGTGGGGAGAATGTGGGTGCAGGCCCAGGAACCCCAGGGCCACTCACACAGTGGCAGGGCCTCGGGGCCTCCTGTTTCTATTGACAGTAGAAAACCGCCATGTGTCGTTCTCTCTAAAAGAATTGAGAAATGTGTACAAAAACTTTATTTAAATGAACAGAATGAATAAATTGAGAAATGTAAATACAAACCAATTTCTAACTCAAGACAAGTCACAAGCCACTGTATTCTGGTATCTTTTACCCAGAGAATGCATGTAACTATGTAAATTGTAAACAGTAGACTTTGGAAAAACTGAAGCTTAACGTAAATTCACTGAAAAATAAAGAAATACACGATGCACAGGTAGTCTGGGTGAATTCAAAGTAATTAGGAAAGCTCCAATGCAGAAATTTTGGCAGTTGATTTTTATCATTGAGTCTTTATTAATCCCAAGTCTGGAGCAGTAAACAAGTAATATACAGCAACTACAATGTATGTGCTTTCAGCAAACATTACGAAACAGTGTTTTACATTCTGCTCAGGAAATCAGTCAACGGGGAGGCCAGGCACGCGGTTTGGAGGGGGCGGGGCCAACAGTTCCCGCCAGGCTGCAAAGGGGCTAAAGTGGATCAACTCCGTACAGAATTGAAAGAAGTGATTGATTTATTCCGTCTGTTTCTTTCCTCTCTCTGTTGAAGTTAGTCAAATATAGTGTAGTGGATAATAATGTGGTCTCTTGATTGAAATGTAACAAATCTGAGTCTCTAGTATCTGATGGTTTCACAGTTAATGAGATACTACACCTATTAAATTGTATAACAATGCCTGGCGCATAAAAAGTACTCAATACATTTTATTTTTACTGATGAAAACGTGCACGCTGGGCTGAGCTGCGTGGCTCCGCTGGGTGTCGTCCTGAGAGGTGACAGGGTGCCTGTTTGCTTCCGGTGGGGGCACAGGCCTGGGTTGCCCGAGAACGTCCTGGTTGGGGCTCCTAGAAGAGGCAACCGTTGGGTGTCTCTCACATCACTCTTTCTCGCCCTCTTTGTCTGCCTTCCTTCCCCTCCCGCTAGAAAGTAAATAAAATCTTCAAGAAAAAAGAAAACATGCATGCATACATATAGGTAAGTGGTATAGGGGTATAAGGGCATGTTATGCACATAGTTATCAGTATACACATATAAATGCTATCGTATATTATGCAAATATATCATAAGCAAACATACTTCTATTTTAGATAAAAATTAATGAAAAACATATGCCAGTATATAATTACACTTTAGCGTTTCATGGTAACTGAACATACAAAATGTAAAATTCAAGTAAGTGTTTAAGCACCAGTGGGACTTGACAGCTTCCCAAAGTCAAAGAGAAGTATCACTGAGAAAAGCACATGGTGGCTTATAATCCACTGTGACTATTAGCTACAGAATTCCTCAATGGTCAAGGATGAACAACTACAAATGCTCATTTCACCTCTTTGTGTTGTTTAGACAGCTCTGCAGCTTCTTGATGTGTAAGAAAGGTGACTTGATGTGTATAAAGAGGTGACAAGCGTGATCTCGTGGTGATGGAACAGTTCTTCATCTTGATTGTGGTGGTTTTATGGATCTAAGACATGTGATTAAATTTCATAAAACCACATACAAGTGCACGTAAACCTATTGAAATCTGAAAAAGGTCTTGAATCGTACCAATATCCATTTCCTGGTTTTGATATTGACCATGTCAAAGATAAAGCCATACACTAGTTAAGGTGGTGAGGACAGATTTTAGTTAATATCTATTATTACAACAGAGAAAAGAGTCCAGCAGGAACTGAGATCAACTTTTGTCTTTTCAGAGGTGACGGGGTGCTTTCAAGGGAGAGTGATATTAGGGAAGGAGGTGCGTAGGGGGTGGTAGTGTTAGGGAAGTGAAAAGTGACGAAAGCTGGAAAGGAGAGCGATGGTCCAGGGGAAACCCACCTGGGTTGGCCAGCAGACCCTCATCAAAGGTGGGCGCCTGCCCTCCCACGGAGGCTGGGAGGCAGGGGACCCGGCTTCAGGTGTTGGCTGCAACAAACAGTAACTTCTTTCGGTAGCCTTGACTTTTCTCAGGCAGAAACTCTAGGGCGACTAGGGTCATCCTAGGGATGAGGCCTTTTTTGTTAGAAACAATGCTGGTGTGTCTTCAAATCTCCGTAGACTAATATCGAGGCCCACTCTACAAAGGGCTCCCAGAAACCTGGCTTGAGTTTGGTCAATGAGGGAATCTTTGTCAACTGCAGGTATGTGAAACTTTACCATAGAAAACTGAGTTGTCGATACACTATCTCTGTACTAGCTTTGTAACTTTCTGTAAATCTATAATTAATTCAACATAAAAAGTTAAAAAATGTGCAATATGTTATACTGTCATAATTTAAGGGGATTTTTTAAGGTACTTAGAATTTGCCATAATCATTAGTGTTATATGGGGTAGAAAATTTTCTGATAAGCCAATATTCATTTGGGATGCACAGAAGTGTTTTATTCAACAATATATTCTCTTATAAAAAATTCATTTATTTATTTTCAGAGAGAGGGAAAGGGAGAAAGAGAGCAAGATAAATATCGACGTGAAAGAGAAACATTGATTGTTTCCCTCTACAGAATTCTTAAGTGGTGGAGGATGAGTAATTGTCAAATGCTCATTTCACAGGGCTCCTCTTGCACTCTGACTGGGGACTGAACATGCACCCTAGGCGTGTGTCCCTGACCGGAACTAAACCAATGACATTTCACTTTGCAGAATGACACCCAGCCAACTGAGCCACAACGGACAGGGCTTCGCCAATACATTCTGAGCATGAGGCAGTGTGCCATTCATATTTTAGGGTGTCTAATTTTGCATAATAAATGATTATATGGATTATCAGTTTATTGGTATCTATCAGGACTGTCCAACTTTTTACAAATCTGACTTTATATTCACCAAAAGTTTTATATCAGCCAGATTTGGTAAGAAGCAGAGCTGCTGTGTTGTATCCTGAGAGTATAGTCATCACCTTATAGTCTATGTAAATAATGAATCTTACCCTGAATTTGCTATTTTTCAATACATATCAATTCATTTATCCTTCAGTGTAAATCAATAAATTGGTATTCAGTTTAATTCTGTGATCACCATTAGTTTCAATATAGTATATCAGTTTTCTAGATGAAGTTCCTGAGTTAATCAGCATTCCAGGCAAAAAAAGCTAAAAGTCATATCATAGACTAATGATAATGATCTCAGGTCCTATAAAGATATGGACGAAGCTCCTTTTATTTGCTATATCTTGTCTTTAAAAGAAGAAAGTACATTATTTGTATTAACAATCCTCTTTACATTGAATAAATTTATTTCAAAAAATTAACATAGGAGAACTGAAGCAATGTTTATTAAAAATAGAAGTGTTCAATATCAGTGTCTTGATATCTAAAGACAAATTTTAAAAATGTGATTCCTCTAAAAATTTGCAAACTAGTTTTAATAAAATACTTTAAGAAATTTTGAAACAAGAAAACTTATAAAATATGTTTTATTTGAGTCTCATGATAACTACTGACAGATGAGCTAAGGGCTAATTTATTTTTTATTATATGCTGTCATTGTAAGTCAACGCTGTCATCATAAGTAGTTTCTTAAAAGTTTTAAAATTATTCTGTAACATCTTCTTCCAATACTAAATAATAATCAACAGAAATATTTAAAGAAAATATTTTGAAGCTGAGTAACTAGTTTATTGACATATTGATCATTAGTAAATATATATTTCCTTCTGAATGCCAGAGAATTATATGGCTTATTATGTCTGAAATGGAATGATGATTAATGGAAATCAAACTTATTCCAATGTCAACTAGGATAGCATTGATGTGTCAGAGATTGAATGATTGTATTGAAAAAGTATATCAGTACATTTAAGCTATTAATATGTACAAAACTGCTCCTTCTATAGAAGAAAGGGTGATTTTGCCTACAGGGTCTATTTGAGTTCTGAATATATTTTTGACTGATGCACTTTAATTTTCACTGCTACTGGCATCTACTATGTAAGGGCCTGGAGTGCTGCAGAACATCCTATAATGCCCAGGACATCCCCCAAAACAAAGAGCTAGTTAACTCAGAACATCAACAGTGTTGACTGTGATAACCCTATTCTACTGTCAATTGTATGGATTTAATACTTCTTAACCAGAATAGCCAAATATTTAAAGTAACCTAGATAGAGTAAGTATAAAATGGAAGCTCACTTGTCACAATTCATTTAATCTAAGCTCTCTATACTTGGTGTTTATTCTGAGTTTAAGATAATTGTCCAAGGTCATTAAGTATATTCTGGTCATCTGACTAATCACTAGACAAAAATTCGAATCTTTTGATTTTCAGGCTACCACACACACAAGTTTTAAAAATGAAATATTTTAGAATTCAGGTCATTGCCCCTAGGGTGGATATTCTTATGCAAGAAGGTAAAATGCATTCTGAAATTTTTTATTTTGATGATGGTAGCCACTTTAGTAACCTCTATTTTATCATACCCTAAAATGGAATCTAATTTTGAAGAGAGTTTAACATATCACTTTGAGAAGATTAGATATAGTCAAGAGAAGTTACTCTAAAAGTAGTTTGATAAAATGAGGACACTTTGCAAAATGCTTTCAAAATTGATATTCATTATGTATATTTAATTTTTAATGGTACAAGTCCCAGCTCACTTTAAAATAATTTTATTTTAACTATACCTATCTATGTACAGTTAGTATAATTTTTATACTTTTGTCTTTTCCAAGCTAATACAGATTTCAGTAATCTGTATTATTTAGGCTGAACATCTTATTCTGACAAAAATTTGCATCTTAAAGGTCACTATAGTTTTGGAGAGTAAAAAATGTGTCTGTTACAGATCTTACTCCATAAAATACTCTATATATTAGTTAGCTAGTTAGTTAGTTACATGTTACGCTTTATAAAATTGTGATTATCCTAGTAAGAAGTGAGACATTCCTTAAGAGCTTTAGATGTATCTTTTTCTGACTTACCAACTGAGCGTTTAAGGTGGATTGCTTGTGAGAAACAGTGTCTACTCTGCGTGTTGCTGAAGTATCGCTGCCCAAATAAGGTGAGAGGAAAGCCAGATAAAGGAAAAGCTGTGTTATTCTAGACTTCCATCTCACAGGGAACTGTCGGTCCTGAAGTCAGACTTGACCTCAAGCCATTTGCATAGGACACCCAAATATACAACAGAATCTCCAGTCTACAGTGACACAGTCCTGAATAAAGTTTATATAATCTCCTCTGTTGCACTGTTTGTTTTGTAAGGTAAAAGCACAGTGGATAGATCGTGGCCGCCCTTCACGGGACAGAGCCATGCGTTCAGCGTAAGGTCTTGTACGCTGGCTCAACTCCATGTCAGCGCACTGTCAAAATAAAGAATGATGTATAAATCTATGCACTGTGCCAGCAACAGCATACAAACCAGCTGGAGTTCATCCAGCTCTGCAGAGAGGGCACCTTTAGGCAGCAAGCCCAGAATATCCTTATGATGTCATATTAGTGAAGGATGCTACCAAGGGTAAAGATTTGTAGAATTTTTGACAGTGATATTTAGTAACTGTTTCTCGTTGTTTATATTCTATGTATCTTTTGTGTTACAAAAATAAATATTTTGTGTCTGTTTATAGTTTATTCATATAATTGCATGTGAGTATAACTTAAACTCCTGATTAATGGAGATATATTATGAAAAATGTCAGGGATATTAAAAAGTACCTGATGTAGGTAAAAGTCAGGCTTGTGTAAATGGAAATGAATTATTGCAATTGTAAGAGAATAAGATAATGAATTGCACAGGGTATAAAAGTTTGATACAGTCAGGTTCATGTGCTTCCTGGCTTCCAGGTTAGTACATGAAATGTAGCTACAATCTTGGGTTATTAGAGACTGTCATTTGAGAAATTTCTGCTCCTTGGAAGTATTTTATTAAAAAAGTAAATTGAGGTAACTCTGGGAAGATGAGCACTTTATCAAGGGTTGTATCTGGTAGCAACTGAGAATTTTGCAGAAAACTGGATGGAGAAGTTAATGATACAGCTGTTCAGAGCTGACCATGGTCGTGACATGAGATTTTGTACACTGTATTAAAATATGATAACATTTTTGTGTACACTAGATAGTTACTTGCCTAGGTAGTGATCTCTGGATGGAGGGGAGTAGAGGTATGGGGTACATGGAAGCCCCTGGAACCCTACTGAATAAGGAAGAAAAGTAAATTCAGGAATCATAAAGGTGGAAAAACTCTTAAACATTGTTACAGATGGTAAGAAAATCAAGAGAGTGTTTCCTATCTGAAACATCCCTCATGTTTCTCCACACACTTTTTGTGAGTCTGAGCCTGAGGCAAGTTAAAAAATACTGACTGCGGATTCCTTAAAACCAGTTTCAAAAATTAGTGGTGATTCTGTGTTGTTTCGATTCTGTCCATAAAGTCTAGAACTTCCCTCTCTCATATTTTAAGAAGGGAACTTAAACAAAGGCAGGTTTTTAGATATTTTGAGTATAAAAAAATGGATATGCTGTATATCTAAAAATGCTGCTTTATAAAATACAATAAAATGCCACCATCCCTGGTGACATTTCATTTCCAAATGCACAACCACTAACAAGAATGAGTAGAACAGCAGTACTATTTCACTCATTGCCATCAGAATGAGAGATTTTTCATCCACATTTCTTGTCAAATATAAAGAACACACTGCAATTCAACCTAGCTCTGGAAAATGCTATTGTTTTTCTGTGTGTACAGAACCATACAAAAGAAAACTTCTTTTTTAGATTTAAGTCACAAAACTTTCTGTATAGATTTTAAAGTTAAAAAATTGGTTATATAGCACAGTGATTAATGTGAGAACGGAAGCTTATTCTATGTCCTTATTGTTTCACAGATATAAAGAGATGTTCTGTAACAAGCACCGAGCTTACTTATTTATTTACTGGTGGGGCCCGCTGTTACAGAATTTTAGGGCTGATAGAATTTCATGCCAAGCTTTTAGCTTCATGCCTCTGGCTAGATTTACATACCATACAATTGTGTTCCCTAAACATAGTGATTCATTTCTACAACTACCTTTCCAAAGTCCTCTTATTAAGGAAAATTAGGCTTTTCCTTTGCATCAACCACTAGCATGTCTCTGTCACTTCTTGTCTAATTGACCTTATTGTAATGGAGATACACTAGCATCCCTAGGCTCAGTTAGGCATTTTAAGTTGTTCTCCATCAATTAATTTTCGAATTGTCTTTGTCTTTATATTTACTTCACTTTTATTTTTTCACATTTTTATTTTGACACAATTCCAAACTTATGAGAACTTTGAAAAGACATTATCAGGAAGTCGTTTTCCTCAGCTGTGTTCTCAGCTCTGAACAAGTTCCTGTCTACCCTCTTCTATCACATCCTTCTCACAATGACCTTGCAGTGAAATCACCTGAGCAACTCTTCATTCAAGAGCTGAATTTTCTCTGGGTCTTGTTGTGTATGGTCTCTCTGCAGACCCTTCAAACAGTAGTTTTTTTTCTCCTTTATATCATTTTTAGAGTATTTATCTGTGAGAGGACTATTCCAGTAAAAATGACTCTATTGTTACCAGAACCAGATAAAGTGAATTTCATTTGAAAGCCAACAATTTTTAAAAGACTAATTCTACTATATAGAAGTTTATTACATTTCAATACTCCCTGAGAAAGTTAAAAATAGGCAGCTTAGCTTTCTGTGTGAAAATAATTAAATTCAACCAGTATAATCATTGGAAGCTAGGCAAAGAACACAGATTTCAAACACTGGAATTGTTTAACAGATATAGTGATAATGTGCAGAGAAGTAAAAAGAAAAAAAAACAAGTAAGAAAAGATGAATATCATTACCTTTCAACAACTTTTTCTTCCACAAAGAGGAGGAAAAAGAATAAATCTTCTAAAAATGTATAACCCTCATTGGTGCTTTATGTACAATATTGTAATTCGTCATTAAGACAGCTAAGATGCCCTTAAAATGAAACTACTGTTTTTTTTTTAATTTTATAGAATGAATAATCTAGGTTTTGGAGAAATTAAGTGACTTATTTGAGGTCTCAAAATTACATATTTGGATGGAATGGGATATACAACATGATTTTGCTGAGTCCAGTGGCCATGAAGCCTTAAGCTGTAATTGTTAGTATCATCCACCTAGTAGCCCAATAGATAAGATCCCCTTTGATTAGAGCAAGAAAATGTTTGCTTATTTTCAGTAAAAAAAAAATATGTTTCTATATGTCTTTCAAAAGGTAAAGGATTTTTTCACCCATTTAGTTTAATTAATGTCTCCTTATTTCCTCTCTGGAATGATACTTGGCTAAAAGCATACAGCTCTATTGAAACATGGTTTCTGTAGTGTGGAATGAACAAACACTCAGCATTCTCTAGGGGAAAGCTGATAACTCTAAAACAAAAATAAATTATTTTTCATATTATCAGCTTTGTCACAGTTACTATAGAAATATTAGAAAATGCAATGATGATGAAGAAAGAAAGAAAAACACCCATGATCTCATCATCTAGAAAGAATAACTGGTCATAATTTTTCTATTGCCTCTGTGCAACTAATCTCATTACACTTTAACTGTTTCGATAAACACACTCTTGTTATGTACATGCTGCTTTTAGGTCAACAATAATTAAAGTTCAGTATTTGTTAAAGTTGTGTATGATTGCTTTTCTAGTCTTTTACAATATATAATTCTGACAAATGTGCCTTTGTTAGCAAAACAATACATGCTCCATGGCCATTTAAGTGTTTCTGCTTTCGCAAGCAGCTTTTTGATGCCTCTTGGGAAAAAAATACAGAAGCTAGATTAGTATATAGTACATTAATAGTGTTTTCTCTTTGTATTTATGAATTTAATTTTTAAACAATCCTCTTGTGTCAATACTGAGCATTTAGTTCATGTGTTATTGATCTAAAATAATAATGATATACTACAATTTAAGAAGTTTGGTGAATAATTTCTTTTGGTAACATTTTACATTTTGTTATAGATACACATAATTCTATAGACATAGAGATAGATTTTTGTGTTTTTACTATCACTGTAGGTAAGAAAATATTCACTAATATGTCATTGTTTTTCTTTTTTATAATATTTAGTTTTACACTCATTTCAAATTCATGATAACCCATATTTTTGATAAATTTTTATAAATAACAAAACAAAAATGTGTTTAAAAATATTGTGAGCCAGGCAGTGAAAGAAAAATACCATATGATCTCACCTGTAAATGGAACCTAATCAATAAAACAAACAAGCAAGCAGAACACAACCAGAGACATGGAAATAAAGAACAGACTGACAGTAACCAGAAGGGAGGGGGGAGGGAGATAACAGCGATAAGAAGGGGAAGGATCTTCAAGGAACATGTATAAAGGACCCATGGACAAAGCCAAAGAGGGGTAGGATTGAGGATGGGAGGTGGGGGTGGGCTGTGGTGGGAAAATAGAGATAACTGTATTCGAACAACAATAAAAAATGATTAAAAAATAAAAGTATTGGAATGCCTGCATGTAATACACAGAATTTTTATAGAACATCTTTAGAATTTGTGATAAAATAGTTACAAAAAGTTTATACAGAAATGTTAATATGCACTATTTTATAAAAGTTTGTCAACTGTCACCAATTATTTTCTATTGAAAAGAGGAGCGGGGGAAAAATGCGGACAGCTGTACTTGAACAACAATAAAATAAAATAAAAGTAAGTACTGAATTCAACAGGGCCTTACATATATATAAATAATAAAAATGATGAGATTTAATTTATCAAATTTGGTTTTTATATAATTTTAGAGTATAACTATTACATGAAGTATATAAAATGCTATAACTCTATTTTTATATAGCTATATATTTTAGAGTTACAAAACTGAATGTGTCACTGATAAACAAAGGCCATGATTTTAGACTCTTAGCTTCTCAGTTCTCTAATGAATATAATTTAGTTTAATTTTATCAGTTTACAGATGAAAGCAAAAATGTTCACAAGAAAAAAAGTAACTTGCTTACAAAGCAACTTAGTGAGTTAAAAAATTTATAGAAAGGGATTGATAAACAGATGTTGTGAAATCTACTTTTTATTTTATGTGTGTAATATTATAATACACAGAACTATCAGAACTAGTTACATTCAATCCTAAAGGGAAAAAACCAATTTCATGAATCCAGCTGTATCATTTAGAAAATATTCTCCTAATGTGATTTTATGAGAAAGAAATACAGTTAAACCATGTTTCATTTTGATGTCCCTTGTAAATCTGTAAAAAAGAATAAAAAGAAAACACTACCTTTATATATTAATCTAGTAGTTTCTGTTATTCCATTTTCTGCAAATCCACAAATTATGGTGAATTAGAAAATTTAATAATAAACAATATCACAGTCTACACTGTTTATAAAATTATGATTTTGATATTTGATTAATGATATATTTAATAGAACTTTCATCTTTAAAACTTTTACAACCTACCAATTTTAAAAGCAAAGATCATACATACTGTTTACTATTGCCATGTTAAATTTTTAGTTTTTTTCAGTATATCCATAAATACTTACAACTGTAAATTGATTAAAACATATGTATTTACAACTTCTTGGTTTAAAGCACACATTGTGCACCAAAAACTTTGTTCTGTTTTGTTAGAACTAAAATTGAAAAGAGTAATCTACCTTATAAACTCAAATTATTTTATTTAAATTCAAATGAAACATCTTTCACAATGCAGAATTTGAGATCTCTGAAACATTTAGATGTTATTTGAAAAATGTCCTTGACTTAAAAAGAGCTACTGAAGTGTTTACTTCATAAGCAAGCTATTTGTATATTTACTTTAAATATTGCAAAACTAACTTATTGTTAACCATAAAAAGAAGATGGAGGTGCTGCTGTTTCATTACATGCCTGAAAAAATACTAGTAATTTACCAAGAAAATTTACATTCATGTGTTTTCATCCGAACAGTTCACATAGTCTTAAATTTCACAAAAGCTTTACTATCTATACTTTTTTGCTTTTATGTGTGCATGTGTGTATTTATCTATTTATTGTTGTTCAAGGACAGTTGTCTGTACTTGTGCCCAGCCATCCCCCCTCCCGCCCTGGAGCCTACTCCCTTTGGCTTTGTCCATATGTCCTTTATACATGTTCCTCGATGGCCCTTCCTCTATTATTCCCTATTCTTAAATTTTACCATGAGTGAACAAGAAATCCTTCCTATTTTAATTCCACACATATTGAACTGTAAGGTACAAATAACAAAATCATTATCATACTTCAGTTTCCTTTGGAAAACTGTTATAACTTAGTGGAGTGAAGAGTATCAGAGAAATAATGTGTAACTCTTAAATGTAGCATAGAATAGATTGTAAATAGAAGAATATAAGTGATAGGTTATCATTGCTCAATTAGATTTACTGTTATGAGAAATCTTTGGTGTGCAATTTTAAACTATAATTTCTCATAATTAATTACTTACAGATTCAGCTCAGAAAACATGCTACAATCTGTTAAATAATTAGGAATTTCCTTCTAAGAACTATTAGATAAAGAATACTCTGTTTTTGAAATTAGGTGAACTAAATAAAGATTTATTATTATGTTTACTTTGCCTGAGGCTAAAAACCCGACTGGATGAAACAAAGTAATTTTCTTAGTGTAAATTTTATTGTTCTGATTAAAATCATTTTTTCTTTATATTGTATGCAGTAGTATAAGGTAGCAGAACAGACCTTTATTAAGCATTAACTCTCTTCCTGAACCTGTCCTAGGCGTTTTTATAAATGCCTTCACATGTTGTATTAATAAAAACAATCATTTATTACAGAAGCATTGTATATTCATTTCTATTTATTTTGCTCAATATAATATAGCTAGTAGGAGACATAGTGGTTTCATGTATTTACCTGAGAACCCCAATGCCATCTAATATAGCTCAGTATGTCCTAGAAGCTATTAATCTAGGAAAAAACTAAGTGTTGCAGGAAGTTAACCTTCATATAACAAATTAGTAAAAATTATAATACTTTAAATGCATTTTATGTATTAAATGAAAATTTTAAATGGGATAGGCAATATATACATATAAAGTCCCCCAAACCAAGGAGCATTATTGGCATAAATTTTGTTATAACCTTCAAACAGCATTGTGTACACAAGAAAAAAATTTTAACACCTGGCTTTTTTGGTAGTTCTTTTGAAATAATAGATTCTGGCCTTAGGTATATTTCTAGTTTTAATGTAAAGAGAAATATGGAGGCATGCATTTCACTTTTGCAGCAAATACTTTGCTACTGTGCATTATCTTAAAGGGCTGGGCCATGGCTGGCCTTGCAAAGTCTTCATGATAAGGGATCAAATCTATTCACTGCGTACCAGAGAATAACCCCCACAAAATGTGAAGGCATGCACCACATTTTGATATCTTTGTGTTTAGCAGCCTTTAATACATTTCACCCAAATTATCACTAAGATGTGTATGACAACTCAAAGAAAATCTGTACCTCATGAAACACATTAAAAAGTTAGGTGAAAAATAAATAAAAACTATCGCTGGAATCTGGATTTTTTTCTGCGCTATAGTCACAAATAACTAGAGTTGCCCTCAAAGTCTCAAGTATTAGTTCACAGTTTTGGCATTTGAAATATTTGCCTCGAAGGAGCTCAGTTTCTATGTCAATCAGGAAACTGGATGAGCAACCTCTCCTAAAAACACAGCCTGTTTGAGTGCCCTGTCCACTCCCCTCTCAGTAGCTCTCTTTGGATATCTTGGCTTTTTGTGTGAGCACCAGTTGTGGAATACACACTGGCATTTGTCACTAAGCTTTATAAAGTTAACGTCCAGCCCTTCTTCTGATCCTTCATGAGGTCATGCCTTATCTACAAAGAGGAAATAAAGACTTCAAATTAACAACAAATTTTTAAAAACAAACGCACAACAAAACAATCTTATTAAAAATCTCTTTACAATTTACATTGAAGAAAACGTGGATCCCATCCAGCAGTGTCTTGGAAACAAATCTTTGGATGACATTTGCAATAGATCTTCGGTGAATCATTCACTGTTTAATAATTAGTAGAATGAAGGTACTTGATGACCTCGCAGATGTGGTGAAAAAGCCTTACCCTCTTTGGTCAGCAATAGAAATGACAATTTTTTATGGAAAAAAAATTGGCCAAATAACTTAGGGTCCAAATATGAAGAACACTAAAAAGGTGATTTGACTTTATGCAGTTACGCACTTTAAAAAGAAATGATTCCAATTAGTCTGGACTGTTAGAATAATCCCCTCAGAAAGAGTAAGTTTTAGAGGAAGCCAATATCAAGTCCTCTACAGGTCCAATACTCAAGTTGTTCAGGAGGCAATATTTATATCACTATATTGTAATAGAAAGTGTTTATGACCCTTTTATTTTTCAGAATCAAAAGCAAAGCATTAAAGAATTATAGCTATGTAATAAAATGCAAATGTAACAAATTCTGACATTGCAAAAGGAATGATGTCCTTGAGGAGCTGAAGAAGGGAGATACAGCAGCACAGTTTTAGCATTTTATATTAAAGGAAGTCAAAATATGCTCTCAAAAATTGGAAGGGTCAAAATCACATTTCAGCGTGGTATTTACATGTATAAAAGTGAGACAAAGAAGTAATAAAAACAAAAATAAATCTAACAAGGTTTGGAAAGAAGGAGAAAGTGGAAAGAGAAGAAGTGTCAGGCAGTTCTCTCACGTGTAGTACCGAGTGAGAAGCTAGGGTTTATGTTGGTAAATAGGAAATACGCAGAAACAGGTTTTGTACGATTAAAAAGGCTACTACCAGAAGAGATAAGAGTAGAAATAATCAAATATCATTATTTCCAGAAAATACAATTATGGATTAGGACAAATTTTTCAACACTTTAAAAAAATTTAAGTGCTATGTCAATTTTGGAATTTATAAAAAGTGGGGGGAAAGAACAAGTACTGAGTTTATTACAGACCCATAAGGAACTGAGATGAATATTCCATTAATGTTTTAATTGAATGTATTCACTCTATCCCTTAGGCAATAAAATGGCATATATAAATAGTGAAGTGATTTTAAAAAATTGTAACATTGGCTCATGGTATTTATTTATCCCCCTAATCATTAGCTATTGAAAGCTCCTGTATAGGAGTAAATGTGAAATGAAGTGCTTCTCTAGGCCAGAATTACATTTGTAAAAAGATAGAGCCATGCTGAGCAGCAGTACAGAGAAGTGTGTACGGGACACTGAAACATCAATACCCAGGGGGCTGCAGGAGGCAAGGCGTTGGATTCTGAAACAAAACAAGTATACATAGATAGAATCAATGGTCTCTATGCCTTGGAAAATACTTTTCAAGTATGACTCAGACCAGATGTAGTTTTCTTTCCTCTAAAAGTAGGTCAATCTTTATAACTCCCCTCCTGGCATTGGAGCACAAAAATCAAATCGTTCCTTTGAGTGAGGTCAAAGGCAGTTGTGACAGGCATACTTTTATCAAAGCTGGAGGAGAGAAATAGTCCCTTTCAGCTTCCGCGTGGACTGAGATTGTGCAGCAGATAACAGGGGGCAAAGGATATAATCAGACCTCTAGAAAATCAGGTGATGAAGAACCTATATTTTACACCTAAATTTCTTAAATTTTTGGCAGGTAAATTGAGAAACCTTGGTGAAAAAAAATTGATCTAAAGAGAAAGTGATTCCTGATGAAGACTGATTGGAGACAAGTGTGTCAAAATTTAGAGCCAGGAATCAAAAGAGAACAATGTACATCAGATGCAGATAGAATTGTGAACTTTCCTTCGATCACACCCTCGAGAAACATCCATTCCCAGGTAAGGCTGAAAGAGTTAAAGTAAAAATCACATTGTACGTAGATTTGCCTATTAATTTTAGGCAGAGATGGATAGATATAAATATAGGTAAGTTTGTGGTTTGTGTATGTATGAAACTTTGTGTGTGTTTGTCTATCCTAATCCAAATTTTATACTATGCATTGCTTAGTGTTAATGAAGCCATTGTCTAGTGAGGCTCTGGATACTTGATTCTTTATAAATGAGTACAAAGCTATGGGAATACATACTATTAAAAATATGGAAAATTGGAAAATATTTCAAACTGATATTTTAAATCCAATTCTGTATAACATATGTTGCAGCTCTTAAAGAACATTGTCCCTGACAGGCAGAATCTTAAAATAACACAAACTTACTGCCTTTTAGTTCTGTACTTCAGATGGCTACATTCTAATCACTGGAACCTGAGAATATGTTAATACACAAGACAAATGAGATCTTGCTAATGGAATTAAGGTTACCGATAGTAAAACACTCAGAACATTCCGGATTATCCAGGAGGGCCCAATGTAACCATGCCAACCTTTAGAAGCAGAAGAGGCAAGGGAGATTCAGTGTGAGAGGATGCCAGCCTGTGGCTCCTGCCTTTGAAAATGGGGGAACTGAGGAATGCTGGCAGCTTCCCGAAGCAAAGAGAAGCCCTCACCTCACAGGGGAATGGGACCTGAATCTCACAGCAGCAAGAAACTGAATTCTGCCAACAACTCGAGTGAGGTAACAGGATCTCCTGTATGGAGTACAGAAAGTTGCTCTATATGTTAGCCCAGAAACACCTATCTAGGCTTCTGAGGTCAAGAACTAAAAGGTAGGAAGTTTGTGTTACTGTAAGATGCTGAACATATGATAGTTTTTATAGCGTCAATAGGAAACTAATAGTTTCTAAACCATTTATCTGCTATAATTATGGGCCTGATTATACTATGAATTTATTATGTGACTAGTGCCAGGAAAGGACTTTCCATAAGACTAATTTTCACAAAATTCTGTTTTAGATATTATTACTTCCATTTCACAGATAAGAAAACTGAAATCTAAAAAAGAAAAATAACTTTCTAAAAGCTGAGCATCTGGAGAGCTCTGTGACTAGTATGAAAAAATAGGGCTTGAAATCAAATTACATGTTAAACCACTATAACCTATATTTATATATACATACTCCCATATAAAACCACACATACCTATACACCTCCATAAATGCATTTAAAAAATTCTAAGTAACGTAACGCTTTGTGGAATGTGAATGAGCTATTATGTTACAGTGCTCCGTTTGAATAAAAATGTATCTTGCTATGAATATTTAAATAAATGTAAATTATTTAGCTTAATTCCTTTGAATACATTTGCCTTAAAAAGTTAGTAAATATTTTTACTGTATTTAAAGGTAAACGTTTACTATATAAATATTAAAACTGTTACGGTAGCACTTCCAGAAACCCGGTTCTTCTTGACGATGCAGTAAAGAATTACAGATCATCAAGCCTTCCTGCATGCAGGCAAAGTTCATTAGTGCTAAGTTTTAATGGGAAAGCAAAAGCAAGGTGGCCGGAGCAGGATGGCCAGAGGCCGGCTGGCCAGGGTATGCTGTGTGGCCAAAGAGCCAAGAGGGCCAACAGCCAAGAGAGTCCTTTGTTCTGAGGACTTACATAGTTGGTGGGGTGGGGGTGTGGGAGTCACACTTTGATTGATGGGTAAAAGTGGCGCCAGCTTTCCCAAAAAGACTGACTACACAAATGTACTTATGGGTGGGGGTCTGTTAGCCCAAACCCTTATCTTGCTCCAGACTCTATTTGTTCATTTTGCATGCATGACAGAGGGCAGGCTGTTAAGCAAAGTTGTTTTATGATATTTTTCTCTAGGGCACTACAGACTCCTCCCCTTTCCCCTTCCAGGCCTTGGAAAGAATACACAGTCTCAAGGTTTTCCTTTTCCCAGTTAGTGGAGATGATACACCGACTTTCAAAGGCTCCCCTCTCCTGCACTTTCTTGATGTATGGAATGCCTGGCAGCTCTATTGAACCAGGCTGAGAATGACTGGGTCGATGGGTGACACATGCCTCCCTTTGCTTCTAGCCTCCTGTACTAAATTCTATGCTAGATTGCAATAGTGAGGGTCCTCCCTTTATTTCCCCTCTGGCTGCTTATTCTACCATAACAAAACTATCTCAGATTGGAAGTAATTTTACCAATATAAGTAAAATATGAGCATTTAAATATTCATAGCATAAACTAAGACCCAAAATGAAATGAAGTTTGACATCCAGTAATAAGCTAAAAGTAAAACTAATTCTGGGTCACAAAATCATAGAAATAATAAGGAGAATTAAACAAGTTTCATGTACATACACTTGCAGCTTACTTTACATCTTAAACAAAATGTTGCATTGATTATCTAAGTTATCTAAACCTGAAGTTTAGCTTAGTATTACCAGATCATCACTTTCATTATTGTCCTCTTCCCCTCAAAGGGACTGGACTGTTTAACTTACATAAAAGGACACTGTAAGTGTGGACTGAGATCTTCAGAGGCACACTGGAAGCAAACACTGTCTTCCTGAGATGAGGTGAGACATGAGTGTGCAAGAGTGAACTGAGCTTCTGTCGGGAGAAAGATGACATTCAAATGTGAGTACAGAAGTTAGGGGCGTATAGACAATTATTTAAAAGGAGACACAGTAAAGTAAATGCTAGTCAGCTGGATGAAGAAGAGTATGAACGAGAGATTGCAATCTCAGTGGAATGATCAAGGAATGTAGTGGAACAATGAACAAATATTCATGCCAATATCAAGGTGACGACTGTCATACACAAAGGAAAAAAGGCAGTATAATAATCCTAATGAAAGCAAATAATTAAAAATGCTGGAAATGAGTGAATGAGTTGGGTGGGTAGAGTAATGAGAGATGGTTGGGGATGATAAAAGCAGATCAGCCCTGGCTGGTGGGCTCTGTGGATTGAGCACTGGCCAGTGAACCAAAGGGTCACTGGTTCGATTCCCAGTCAAGGCACATGCCTGTGTTGCAGGCCAGGTTCCCCAGTGAGGGCTTAGCGAGAGGCAACCACACACTGATGTTTCTCTCCCTCTCTTTCTCCCTCTCTTCCCTTCTGTCCAAAAAATAAGTAAATGAAATCTTTTCATAAAGCAGATCAGACTGAGCAGAGTCTTGTGGAATATAATAAAAAGTGTAAATTTTATTCTGAGTTTAGTAGGTAGTTATTGAAATGTTTTAAATGTTTACTTCTTTTATTTACATGACTGAATTATATTTCAAGATGCCCCTGATGTATTTTTAGAAGTTAGCACTTACTACAATTTGGAAAGTAATTGTAAGGAGTCCAAAATAGAAGTGGTAGGTCTTCCCTGCCATTGCAGATGTCATGAGAGATGATGCTGGTTGGATTTGGACTTGACGACAGGGCCTGCTAATAAATTACATAGAAGGTGTGAGAAAAAGAGAGGAATTGAGAATGACTTTCTTTTGGTATTGACAAATAAGATGAATAGTGCCAATTGTTAATGTGAAAATAACTGGGGTAGAAACCATATACTTAACCAAAATAAACAATATTGACTTCATAGAGGAATTTACACTTAAAGGTGTGGTATATCCCTTGGAAAGCAGGATGTGAATAATTGCTACCGTCTTCACCTGTCCTATACAGAATTCAAAATGGTTCCCAACGATTCAAATCCTATATAACACCTTCCCATTCCACGTGAGTGAGAGCAGTGAGTATCACTTTCATGAATAGATTGCTAAGCCTTTGACTTTAACGGTGACACTAATCTAACTAGGATCTGTAAATGAAAGTGAAGTCTCATTGAATTGGTCTCCTGTAGCCCTGAAAGAAAGTCAGTGACCATGGATGTAGTACACTCCCCACGGGAGAGGACACAAGGCAAAGAACTGAAGGAAGCCAACAGATACCTTCAGAAGCCAAAAGCCAGCAGCAAACATGGGTCTTGGTCTTGCAACCACAAGGAACTGGATTCTGTGAATGATCTGAATGAGGTGAGATGAAAACCCCAATGAAAAGAGTGCCCCAGGTGGCACTTTGACTTCTGTTTTCCGAGACCTAAAAATACCACCACCACCTAGTTATGTCATTCTCGCAACTTCTGATCTAACGAAATGGTGAGACAATATTTTTTCTTACCTTAAGCTGATCAGTATGTGGTCATTTGTTTCAGACTTAAAAGAAAACAAATATTGGTATTTGGAAGTGGGGTGCTACTGATACAAACATTTAAAATTAGGGAGCAGCTCTGGGGTCAGGCTATGAGTGGAGGCTGGACTAGTTCTAAAAAGCATGAGAAAGCAAGCTTACATTGTTTTGAACAGACTGCTGGTAGAAATTGGGCCTTCAAGGATGTTGCCTGAGAGGGCTCAAAAGGAAGTTAAGAGCATGTTATGGGAATTTGGAGGAAGGGGAATCTCATCATGTAGTGGCAGAAAACTTAGCAAAACAATACTTAGGTTGAAAGCAGAATTTTGATGTGTTGAATTATGTAGGTAAAGAGATTTCTGCTTGAGACATAGTGTACAATATGAAAGGTACAACTGGATGACTACAGTTACCATGGCTAGAAGGAATATCTGAAAGTTAGTACAACAATCAAAAAAAAGTTAAAAAATAAAAAATAAATTTACTTGTTACACACACAAATATAAAACAACAAAAAAAAGAAAGTTATTAAGAAAGTTGACCCGAAGATTTCTCATTACAAAGAAAAATATTTTTTTTCTTTTTTCATCTATGAGATCATGGATGTCAACTAAACTTACTATTGTAATCATTTCACAATATATGTAAGTTAAATAATTATGCTGTATACCTACCTTAAAATTATACAGTACTGTATGTCAATTATATCTCAATAAAAGCAGAAAAAATTCCACCAATATTATAAATTAAATATAAATGCTATAAAATAAATAAATTATAATTTTAGTTAAAAGTAAATTAAGCCATTTCCCACCTGCCCCCAGAATAATCGCTGGCGGCACTTGCAGCCACCACATTTACCCCAAGATAGCTAAATTTACCCCCAAGGTTCACCACAGAATACTTTGCTCTTATTATTATTTTTGCATAACTCTAGTATATCAATAGTCTTTGGAAACAAATGACATCATTCTGTTTACAGCATTCTGTTTTTAGCAGTGGTATTTTCATTTATTTTTTTTTTCTAAAAGGGAAATGGTTTCCCTGAATTTTCTCCACAAAGTATTAAAGGTACTACGTATTTTCATTCTGCTAGTTATATTAAAATGCATGAGGAAAGAGATTGACTGAAGAAAGAGATATTAACAAAGAGGAACCAGGAATGTATAATTTTGAAAACCTTCCATTCTTTTGGATGGCAGAAGGTTTTAAAATTAAGAAATGGATGCTAGCAATTTGCCACGGAGAAAAAGCCGAAGTGTCACTATGTAACTTTTGGCTAAAATCTGAGAGAGAGAAAACTCACTGTTCGATAACACAAAGGGCCTTTTCAAAACATTAAGGGTATGCTTCACGATTCTTTCAATCCAGCTAGAGGACCTCTGGAACGCTGAAGGGTGCTGTCCCTCAATTATCCACGAAAAAACAAAGAGAAAGACTTATCTTAAGAAATCTTTTAAGTGAAATTTATACAAGATCCAGAAAGTTTTGAGGAAATTGTTTTAGCACAAACAATGCCAGCTTAGACTAAAATAGATTGAACAAAGACCAAGTTAAAGTATTGGCTGAATAAGACACATATATATGCTTTATTCACACCTTCTTTATTCATCCACTGATGGACACTTAGGTTGTTTCCATATCTGGGCTGTTATGAATGATGCAATAAATGCAGATATCTTTTCAATGTCTGTTTTTTTCCCCTTTAGATATGTAGGGAGAAGTTGGATCAGGTAGTTTTATTTGTACTTATTGGAGAACACTTCATACTGTGTTGCATAGCAGCTGTGTTACGGCACCGCTTCCAAGGCCCGGGAACGCCAGCATGCCAGGCAACTTCCAGGTTCTTGACTCACGCAGGATGAGTTCGAATGATAACAAAGCAAGACGTATTTTAGTAGAGAGAAGCTTCTTTGTTGCTGTGAAAGAAGCAAAAAGTACACATCTGAGTGGACACATGTGAGTTGCAATCGTGGTCAGCTAGTTCTTGTGATTTTATGTTTCCAAGGGGGTAAAGGTTGTCTCCAAGCTTTAGGGAACCAAATTCTGACTCCTCCTTATGGTTGGGAGGAGACCTTTTCCCTAATATGGTCCCTTCTGGAAGTGTAATAGTGTTTGTCCACTGTGGCCCTTCTACTTGTAGTGTCTAATTGCATTGTACTGCTGGTGTAATGTTTGGGGTCATTCTCTGGTCATTTTTGCTCCTTCTTGGAATAATCTGGATCTGACTGGTTCTTGCTATCTCTTTCCCTGACTATGGAGATTTAAATGATACGCTCCTAGGCATCTTCTAGTTAGGGAGGATAGGCTCTTTCGTGGGATCCATTAACTGGCTGTTAATTGCACGGCCATTCCAGCCATTTGTTCAGCTATCTGCTTAGTTTCTTCATAGCATTTGCCAGGGAATTTTCCTAGTTTCTCACTAACCTGCTTCAGCTACACCAGTTTGCATTCCCAACAGCAGTGCCCAAGGGCTCTCTTTTCTCCCCATCCTCAGAAACACTTGTTATCTCTCACCAGAAGGTGTATAACTGTTTATCTATGCCTGTCCCACCTCCATTGTACATCCGGGATGTTGAGGACATATAACTTGTCTCTTTAGTCTCACATGACCATAGATAGGGAAGAATTGTGCCAGCAGTTACACTTAATGAATTACACACCAAATCCTTATACACACATGATTTAGATGATTTAGATAATGAGAATTTAGACATCAAACTCATGCTTAGCATGCAATGAGACTCTTGGAAGTTTTGGGAAGAGTGTTAAATGAATGTTTGTAGGAGATACTTGAGTCACTGGGACCCAGGAAGTGGATCCTGTCGGCCAAGTTCTAAGACAGCCCTCAAGGTTCCCACCCTTTAAGGGATATGTTCTGTCCTCCTCTTCATTGTGGGTAGCACCAATGAAAATGACAAACTAGCACTCCAGTGATTAATAAGTAGAAAGGGGTTCCTTGTACGTGTAATTGAGATCTCTAAACAGTTGACTTTAAATCAGTCAAATAAGAGATTAGTGTAAGTATATCTAATTTATCAGCTGAGCTCTTTAAAAGAAGGTGAAGTATCACGGAAATATTCTCTTGCTGGGCTGCAAACAAACCAACAGGCTTGTTTACAGTAAGGGTATTGTAAATAAACCCTTAAACCCTATGGAAGAGGCCACCTGGCTAGGATGTGATGGTGGCCTCTGGAAGGGAAGAGCAGCCCTCAGCTGGCAGCCAGCAAAATGTCAGGGCCCTTATTCTTCCACCTGCAAGGGACTGGATTCTGGAAGAAAAAAAAAAATGACTGAAAGAGGGCCCTGCGTTCCAGTGGAGAAGTGAGCCTTTGCTGGCAGGCACCTCAGTTGGCTCCTTAGCTGGCCTTTCTTTTACTCTTCAAAGAGCCTGATCAGAGATCCTAGCAAGGCAATGCCTGGACTTCTGACCTACCAAGACTGTGAGATAATGAATTTGTGTCTCTTGAAGCATCAAGTTTGGGGTCATTTGTTATATAATCACTGAAAACTAATACACACTCGATGGAGGTTTTGAATGGGAATTGCAATTTTCCTATACTTCCACATCGTGGGACATTAACCTGCATTGGGCCATCAATAAATCTCACCCTAAGGAATAGCAATTGCTGAAGGTCATATACCTCAGTCAGGCTGTCGACCTAGAATTTTTTTACTTGGGTTTCTTGCACTGAAATCGATCTTTCTTTTTTTATCTGTAAAAAAGACATGCGACCTTGG
This sequence comes from Trachops cirrhosus, assembly GCA_028533065.1. Taxonomy (NCBI): domain Eukaryota; kingdom Metazoa; phylum Chordata; class Mammalia; order Chiroptera; family Phyllostomidae; genus Trachops; species Trachops cirrhosus. The sequence continues at coordinate 10,839,804 of CM052548.1, read as the reverse complement.
AGCTCCTGTGGCCATGTTTCCTGCTGGGTGAACAAAGCTATCTCAGAGGAACAGTAAATGGAGCTACTCGCCGGAAAGAAGCATAAATAAATGACATAAAGACTATAAAGAATGTTTGGTCTGTGTCGTAAGCCTGTGAGTTTTCCCGGATCATAAGTTGCCAAGATCTGATTATCTCGCCCTTTGACTTTATAACCTACTTTTATATACACCCATGAAATTCATTTTTATCATTGAGTTTTTATCAAATTGGATCTCTGTTATCTGAAATTCAAAAAGTGTTCTGGCTAATATAATTTAATTATTATAATTTTGTCTATTGATGTCCATGACGAAAGCCTACACAACCAGCAGTCTAAATATTTACTACTCTTTCAAATCCCGATCTTTTCTTCATTTTGACAGATAATCTCCTTCTTCAATGAGAGTTACATTTCTCAATCTCTTTTAACCCTGGGTTTTTCAGTTCTCCCTTGAAAACTTCCCTATAATATTAAACTGCTTTTTACCTAGTCTTTTTTTTTTTTGTCCTGCTATAGAAAAGATGCCACTTTCCTCAGTTTTCAAACTAATGACATCTCCTTTACCCATTAAACTAAATGACTTCTATTGCCTCTGGGACTTCAGCCTCATCCACTTCCTTCATTTCAGCTGCTCTCGGGCTTCCTCATTCCACTGGCATTTCCTTTCTGTCCCCAAACAACCTCACCTCTTCCCAAGGCCTTGCAGGATTCTTTTCAGCCACGCCTGTCTCTCTTCTCCTTATTGTGGATCACTACTCTCAAACTATATCCAGTCTCTACTTATTTCCTCAATGCATAATCCCCTCAGACTGAGTTAGAGTACAGTCACAAAACGGAGTTATTGTAACAAAGAAAATCTGATATAAAAATTTGCACCTAGGTATAAAGGTGTTAGTTACTAAAAAGGTAGACAAAAAACTCCGGTGTAGCATGGAGGTAGCAGCTGTAGAAGTAACTATCATCCCCAGCACTGGGAGAGATGTTGCAAGTATTAAAACTTAAAAACTTTGGGGAGGATTTGGGGAAAATGAAAATAGGGCTCCTGAGGAGGGAGGAGCTGTGCAGATGGACCCAGTGGGAAGGAGCCCTGCTTAGCTGTCCGTTTCCCAGAAACAGTTACCATGAAGCTGCTATGGCACGTTTGGGGAAAACTAGTAATTGGATTCAAGGGCTACTACAAAAAAGTAGTACTTGCTTCAGATCTGAATAGGCTACGTGAGGGTGGCTGTCCCGCAAATTACAAGCCGAGAAGAAGCCCAGGGTAAGCAGAGAAAAATGAGCAAATAAATTCCTTCTTCCTCCTGCAGCGGCCCTTTGCGGGCAAATCCTCATAGGCATGCGCAGGACCCCAGCTCCAGCATAACGAAGCCAGTACAGAAGGCCGAGTTTGGTGCGGAAGGAGAATAGTTTAAACCTACTGCACTTTAGATTTCATAATTACACTTCCATAATAATACCCTTTTAATTACATTTGCAGTATTTTTAAGGATTACTTATTGTAAGCTCATAATGCCTACATCCAATGACATTTTATCTTTTATCTGAATTTTTCCCTCATGGTTACAAATGCTCTTGAAACAGTCCATAATTGTCCTCTCTGATAGTTGATTCACTGTTTACCTTATATATATAGGTATTATTTTTCTAGGTTATTAATTGATTTCCCGTTACTTGTTACCATTTTAACGTATAATATATTTTTTAACAAATATTAGCATTAACCAATAATACTTCAAATCCTATTCAAAGACCATTCTCTGTGCTACGTTACCAGGTAAATAATGAACAAGATTATTATGGTTTGACCACTGTGGGTTTTATCTGAGAAAACAATTGCATCAAAAATTATTCAATTGCAATTTGCAATAAAGACTAAAAAGCTAAAGCACAGGGTAAATTAGAGGTGACAGACACACACAAATACATATATCTGCGTACATGATTCGATGTGCTTGCATATGTGTATGCAGGTGCTACCTTTTTATGTGCACCTATGTTTATATGTGTTAATGTGTATACATATCTCTGTGTGCATGTGTGTATGCACATGCATGTATTCCATATGTTAGTTTACATAGTCACACCTGCCAGAATGACGCCACCAATAAAGCAACAAACAAGTGCTGGTGAGGATGTGGAGAACAGGGGAGTGCACTGTCGGTGCGAATGCACACCGGTGCAGCCTCTGTGGAAGACAGTGCGGAGTGTCCTCAGAAAACTAAATATGGATCTGCCTTTTGACACAGTGATACCACTTCTGGGAATATACCCTAAGAATCCCAAAACACCAGTTCTAAAGGATACCTGTACCCCTATGTGCATAGCAGCATTATTTGCACTTACATATAGATGTTCATATATATATATATATATATATATATATATAGAAGGAGAGTGTACATGAGTGTGTATATGTGTTATAATAACATTATCTGACATATCTAGAAATCAGTCAGGGCTTTCTTTCCTATAGCAATTTTATTTCTTACTTGAAGAAGAATATAAATAGTGTATGGAGTTGAAAAGCATTTCTAAGAAGGTGGGTAAAACAGTGAGGAGGGTGCTTCATGTCACGAATGTCTTAAGTATTAAGATTATTTTATTTTTCTGTTAGTTGCCTGAACTCACTGAAATTCCTCAGGAGCTTAGTTCTAGGTTGTTTACTTGCTTTTTTTCAATTTTGTACCTGCCTTTGATGTTCTTTCTTTCTTTGAGGATACCTGATTTTCTGTTACAACAACACAGGAGGGCAGAAAAATCCCTGTACCCAGTCGACTAATTAAAGCTACAAAATCTGAAGTCACTTTCATAACCTACACACTTATCCTTGACCATGTGTCTATTCCAGGACTTTCAGGTTTATATGTTTGCCCCAATTTTGAAATCAGTTTATGTGATTTTTCATATAAGAAAAAAAATTAAAGCATATTTCTCAGTGTATAGTAAAAAATTTCACTTTCCCCAGTGAGAGATCTGCCCTGTGCCCTTGGCTCCTGGGAAGTGATCTCTTAAGCCCTGGGGATGCCCTGCTTGATAAAAGTGTCTTTATCTGTTGGGGTCTCTGGGTCCTGCCAGATAATCTATCAGTCTGATTTATGGTGAGAGGTTTTGAGGGATAATGTATCAGCTCAGTACTTCCAGATGAGCTGGGGACTGAGGTCAATCCTCAGTGTAGACAGTCCACCATGTCTGACAGAACCCAGTAAAGACCCTGGACAAAAAGACGTGAGAGAGCTTCCCTGGTGGGCAATGCCCTGTACTTGCGATCACGGTCAAGGTCATGGTCAAGGTCACAGTCACGGTCACATGTCAGTGCTGGGAGGAGTTAACATTGTCAATGACTCTACAGAAAGAGCAAAACTGTGTGCCGTGTGTTTGGAATCCTCCCGCACTTTTCCACTAATCTCCCGTATCTCTTCCACTAATCTGTATGTTATCTAATTTTTATCTATATGCTTTCATTTTAGTCAACTGTAACTGTTAGGTAGGAGTTAAAAAATGAGGAAGGAGGAGGAAGGGGGGAGGGGGTCCATTGTTCTCTGAACCAAAAAGCAGCTGAAAATAATTTGGACTACCTGCCTCTGGTCACGTAGCTGTTTCACAGCGGTTGACCAGATACTGCCTGAGGCAGAAGATAAGGACCCTGGAACAGAGCTCTACACACGTGCCCAGGCTTAGGTGGTCATGCCCTCCGTGGGAGAAAACACGTGTGGTCATCGCCACTGTTATCCACCAGTCAATACGTAACTCCCATTCTCTACCATCATATTAACCCTCACCTCACCACATGTATTATGTAAGTCCTCAGGACGAGTGACCTAGGGTCTCTCTCGCCAATCCTCAGCAAGTCCTTGAGAACATGCCAATAGACCCGGCTCGCATACTACTTGACTTGCTGATCTGTAGTTCTCTGCTGCACGAGCGAGAAGAAAACAACTGAGTTTTCAACAACATAACCGTGAATATAACAGATTCCAGTGAGTTCTGTGGGTCCTTCCAGAAAATTACCAAAAATGAGGGTGGTATTGGAGACCCCTGAACTTGCTATTGATGACAGAAGTTAGTGTAGTTTTGGTGACTGTTTCCTAATTCATGCTTAGTTTATGGAAATATATTTCAAATATTTTTAAACATAGGAAAAGATTAAATGTGGTAATATTGTAGGGTTTCGAATGATAAAGTTGCCTTTAAAATAAAACACTGCTTTTAGTATTTTTAATGAAAAAGGAATGAGGAAGGACATTATTTATACTTTATTGATGTCATTTAGCATATTACCTTCGTGAGTTATTTAACTATAACTATAAAAAACATTGTTATTTTTAGACACCTAGAAATTTTCCACATTCATAATTTTATATTACTAATAAAAGTTAGGAAAGCAAAGGTAAAATCAATGCAAATACAAGATATGGAACAGAAAATCAAGGTGTGTGAATTTCAGACCCGGCTGTTTTACAAATGAATTCACAAGGTCTTCAGCATATCACTTAAACTTGTTTTGAGGGGTAAGTAGTGTGCAACAATATAAGGTATGAGAAAATCAGGGACAATTTTATTGTAACACTTTCATGTCTATGAATTTATCTTTTAAACCAAATCAATGTAGAAGAACCTTAGCTAGAAATGACTGATTACTATTAAAGTCTAGAAAGAAAGAGTTGTCTATATAATACGTGAAATAACTCAAAAGAATCTGAGAATGGAGTATTTGTTGTTCATGTAGAAATACCCACTTATATTAATAATGTCTTTTTTCTGAGCCAGAGAAATCATTTGAATTAGTTTCAAGTACTGCTACAAAATTCCACTCAGATTACATGCTCTGCTTATAGATAATAAGCTACCACCATACACATCCTCTAATGTTTTGGCCATTGCTAATTGGAAATATTTAATATGTTTTTCTTAGAATGGAACATATCTCAATTCCATTTTAACAGATTACAGATAGACTGCTGATCACTAAGACTTTAGAAGTCAAAAGACCCATCTTCATCAATATTGTCAGAATGGAGAGAAATTGGATAACCCAATTTACAATGGCTAATGATCTTTAGTGCTACATAAACAGGATTGTTCATAAGCAAAAGTCCTTGTTTAGCTCATTAGCAAAGCCACATCCTGAGGCTATTTACAGCATTCTGCATTTGGACCCTACAGTGCTTTTGTCAAAACTAAATAAACATAAGGAAGGCCAATTCTAAGCACCACTTTTCTATGAATTTATTAAATGCATTATAATAACCAAGCACTGTCACCTAAATTTTAGTGACTGAATCTCCTTCACATGCCCAAGTGTACAGTGGAATCCCGACTCAGCATTCTGATTTCAGTGCCCTGTCCAGTCTCCTAGTCTTTTCCCAGAACACCAGCTTCCTGTGCTGCTTTCTCCAGCTGCTTTCTGGAAATTGAAGCTCATTCTCAAATGTTACCTTCTAGAAAGTTAATCAGTAAAATGGCAAAATAAACAACAAATAGCTTTTTTGCACTACGGTTATATCTCTTTATGTTCTATCGCCTGATGAGATAAGCCTAACTTGTATCAGATTCCTTGATGTTGAACCTTCTCATATTGGGTTCTCGGTTATATTGCACTCACCCCCCAGACACAACCTAGACTTACCACCTGAAATCTAAATGGTGCCCCTAACATTTTTGTGCTCTTTTAAGCAGGACGTCTCCACATCTGTCTTAGAACACTATTAACACACTCCTGTCCTCAATCCCCATATGTAGATTAACTGCTTCCTCTATGTGATACATCCTGAATTATAACTACACTTCATTAAAGGTGTAAGTAGGCCCGCAAATCATAATATAATAAAATTTAATGTAATACTCTTTCGGGACTCAATAAAGTTGTGAGTTTATCAAATTATAATAATTATTTGGGAATTTTCTCTAATTTTACTCTCATCCGTGCTGATCACTATAAAATCTTAATTCCTTTAGAAATAACCGAACAAGATAAGACATGGAATTTTGCTAGATCAACCAGAGAGGTTATAATATTTATACCAAACATGGAGAAAAATCAATAAGGAAAGATGCTCATATATAAAGATTCAAATCTCTAGGAACATGAAAGGAAAGTTAGATGATGAATTAGTTTGATTACAGTAACAGGAAAAGTTTGAGTAGGAAGATACCAGTGAAAATGATAGGTAATCTGCTATCATGCTCACTGGCAAACATGTTTCAAGAAAACTGATGCTGAACAGAGGGAAACACATACCATGTTCTTGATAAGATGAAGATGAAGAAATGCTAATAGGTTATTGGGGGAATGGCTGTGAAGGAGAGAGAGGAGGAAGCTGGAGTTGGTAGAGTTTGCAGACAGCAGTACAGGCCTCGCCGGTGACAGCACAGGGCAAGGGGACAGGATTGTGCAGGTGCACAGTCTCAGCACAGTAAGAAAGTTTTCTTTCAGAACAGTGGGAAGCTCATGACCAATGTCACCTGTCAGAGCAATGTGGTAAGCTATAAGAATGGGCTAGCACTAGCACCAGCCATTGCTAACAAGCCCAGGCATTGGCTGGAAGCCTTGCGGGACCTCTGGTCCTGTTCTGAATGTCCACGGAGACATTTGATCCACAGTTAATGTGAATTCCACTCTTTTACAGTTTTCAAACCTTGACCCATCTACTTAACCCACGTTCTATTACCAGCTAGGTTACTGATACGAGAAGGGTTACTAATGGGAAAATAACCACAATTCAATGATTGGACCAATAAAAACAGAATAGTATTTCACCTTTAACAGGAACCTAAACAACAAAACAAAGAAACAAGCAAAATATAGCCAAAGACACTGAAATAGAGGACAGGTTGTCAGTGCCCAGAGGGGAGAGGGGAGGGAATTTCAGGGGAATTTCAGGGGAGAATGGGAAGGGTTTACAGGAACAAATATAAAGGACACATGGACAAAAACTAGGGGGGTTGGAAATGGGAGGGAGGAGGGGAGGGATGGGTGGGTGGCCTGGAATGGGAGTAAAGGACAGAAAACTGTACTTAAACAATGATTAAAATAAAATTTAAAAAATGGTACAACTGTAATAGCATAATCAATAAAATATATTTAAAGAAAAAAGTAGTATTTGAATGTATTAATCCTATAAACCAAAAGTAGAAATAAATGTTATAGGCTATTTATTTGAACCCAGGAATGTTCTTTTTTAATGTGGGTGTTTTGGACAGGACTAATTTTTAAGGGATTTTTGATAGAGACCAATTGTCTCCACAGACATTTTGGGCAGGACAAAATGTCTGGTAACCTGGGAGTAATCTGGGGAACTGAGGCCTCAGCAGAAATGGGGTCCTACTCCCCAAGGGTGACAGCTGGCACTGTGAATTAGCTACACCCCATCACTCACAGAATCGTAGGGCACAATTTTATGGCTACCTGCTGGAGGAAAAAATTATAAATAAAATATAGACTCTCTGAAATTCAACAATAATACAATCAAAAGACACCAAGCAAAGTACAAAGATACATATCAATGTGTGGCTCTGGGGACAAGCTGGAAATGTCACAGAGGAATAAGCAAAGGCAGGGGAAGCAGTGTTCACAGGGGCAGAGCTGGGGTTTAAGTGGGAATATGTACCAGCCACACCAGCCTTACCAACAGGGGACAAATGACCCAGGTTAATATGCTGGCTATTTTGAGGGGTTTCCTGTACCTGGAGACCTCAAAGAAAGGTGAGGTCAAGAGTGTCTCTCCTCTCCAGTGTGGAGACCCTCTCCCCTCTTCTTGGCAACTGAGCAGTCAATCAGAAAGGCCCTGGTTGTCCACCAGGTATCCTCTCTTCTCTTATCAGGTGTGATCCCTTGAAAATCCCACAGTTATGGATCCCTAAAAAGTCACACAATCTGCCATCTATAAACTAAAAACTAAAGTGCATGATGCTACAATTCAGGTGGACTTCAAAAGGCCTGAGCACTGGGGTTGCATATGTAAGTCCTGGAATCAAGAGCCAGAGACACAGGAGCTCCATTCTCTGAGAGCAGTAGAATATAGTCATTCCAGCTCAAGACAAAATAAGTTTCACCCTAACATTTTGTTCTATTAGTCCACCAGCGGGTTAGATGAGGGTGGATCTCTTTACTCAGTCTCTGAATCAAATGCTAGTTTCTTCCAGAAACCCACTCACAGACACACCCAGAAATCACATTTTACCAGCTACCTGGGCATCCCTTATGCCACTCAAGTCGACACATAAAGCTAATCAATTGGTTTATTGTGATATGCCTATGGATTTCAGTAGTGGAAAAGGCGATAAAGAACAAGTAGATGAATTATCTCATGAAGGACCCAGCGATGATTATTGGGCCCAGGGCTCTGCACCACGAAGAATGATAGAGGCAGGTAGTGTGTGCCTTGCAGGCATGCAGCATCATGATAAAAAACAGCCTTCTGATCTGTTACTCCAGTTCTGCAAATCACCTTTCTATGACTCTGTGTTTTTTGAAGAGAAGGGAAAATTCTGGAGAGTAGTGGTGGGGGTGCTTTATTTCCTTCTGTACCTGAAGAAACAATGATAACATCAGAGCCATTTCAGAATGAGCAGAAAATATATATGGTACAGACAGCAGGTGGTACCACATGTGTCAAATTAACTTTGTCCAGATAAATCTTCCTCTACAATCCCCAGCTGTGGAGAAAAGTACAAACCAATGAGAGCCTCCCCATGATGACATTTGCAAGGAAGATGCTATTGGTGGTACCCTGAGATGAAGCAATACTCATGTTTGACTTTTAAGGAACTCCTTTATTTCTGCCATGGCACATGCTGTGATTTCTTTTTTCTTGATTATTAAAATGTAATACTAGTAGTTATAGTATAATCAGGATCAATAATGGAGAGTGTTCTCCTTTTTCTGCTTTTCCTTGCTATTATTCCTTAGAATGGAATAGGAGCAGATATATTTTTAGAAAATAAAATGTTCGCATGGCTGAGGTGGGAGGGACATTAGCGTTTAGATACACAAGCACAGTGTGTACATGTAATCAGAGCGGCTTTGTGAATTGCCCGAAGCGACAGCTCCTGGGAGCCAGAGTGGGAGCTAAAGTGTCCAGATCTCCTGCCCAGTGGCGCCATTCTTCTTCCAAATGCAGGGGCCTTCGCTTTTTCTGATATGTCTTCATGCATCTTTCTAGTTCCCCTGGTTACTCGCACGTCTTGCAGGGGTGCGGCTGGCTTCTCCAGGTGAACCTAGTTATAAGTATAGACACTTACTTGGGGAAAGGTTCTCTGCTAAGTGGTTAGCTAGTTTCTGACAAATTAACTTCAGTCCTTGCTCATGTATAAATGAAATTACCTCAATGACTTGGCACTTTACAGGAAAACAATTGTCTTGAGAGTATGCATCCAAAGAATTTGACAGGAAATGGTAATCTATGTGTGGGTCGGAGGGAGAAATATGTAGAAATGTGTGTGTACAGCAGATGCAAAGTCAGTTAAGGGATGAGGCTTTTCCATAATAGCTCTACAGTCATTCAAAATGTGTCATTGACAATTTGACCCACGTCTAAAGGCATCCACTAGTAGGAAGTAAAAACCACCTGAAATAAGTATGGGGTTCCCTAAAGTTGAAAAATCAATTCAGTCCGATATCCAATTTGTGTGGCCTTCTCTGGTAAACATCATTAAAATGTTCCAAGAGAGCCAATTTAGCACAGTTGAAAAATTGAAATAAAAATAAATATCAATTCTAGAAAACAGCATAGAATTGTAACCCAGTCTGAGACATGCCTTTTGTTTCAAAACTGCCAAATTCAATACATTACATTTAAAAGTTTACTTACAGAACAGTAAGGTGACAATCAGATATATTTTCAAATCCATTAGTTATGTGAGAGAAAACCATGCTATAATGAAATGTGCTCTTTGCACCGAGAAAGTACTCTGTAGATTTGTTAAATGAATTACATGGAACCAATGTATGTTGTGAGTTGAAATAAGAATGCCTTGTTGGTCGTAAGTAAAATATTTTGGATATCGTTTCATTGACCAACACAATGATGTAGTCCTGTGTTAACGATTACTTTCCCTTTTTATCTTAAGAAATGAAAAAATAAGGCAACATATGTACAAATGCAAACTTCCAGTCTTCACACAAATATCATGGCATCCACTAAGAAGTTCAAATGAATTTATGCCTCAATTTGGAATGAAAAAGAGGAATGTAGTTCAGAAAACCTGTTATATTCTCAGCAAGAGAGATACACATGCACAGGAGTACACATATACACAGTTACAGGAAAAATTAGTAAAATTTGAAAGAAAGCCAGTAAAATGCACCTAAGCCAACAACAGCAGAAAAAAGGATGAGTGAAATTTGACATATGGTCCTACTTGTCTGTTATTTGCTCCTAAAACCTTTGCAGGGGCTTAACGAGGTTGCTGAGAATCACGAACTTGTAGTAATGTTGAAATATTCGCCTTGTATCACAGATCTCAGTGCTATTGAAATAATTAAACATTTCAAGTATACACATTTATAGTTCTATTCTTTGCAGAAAAAAAATGTCAAAATATCTTTACCAGAAAATTAAATAGAGATATAGTTAAGTAATTTTTTAAAAGATTTTACTTGTTTAGTTTTAGAGAGAGAGAAGGGAAGGAAAAAGAGAGAGAGAATCATTAATGTTAGAGAGAAACACCGATTGCTTCTTGGGTGCACCCCCACTGGGGACTGAACCCAAAGTCCAGATATGTGTCCTGACATGGAATCAAACCAGCGACCTTCCTTTAGCGAGACAATGATGAGCAAACTGAATCATACTGGTCAGGGTAGTTAAGTCTTTTAAAAATCTATCTCTTATTCCCCAACCCCCAGATCTTCCTTTCATTTCACTTCTACAGATAAAAGAGAAAATCACACTTAAAATTAATTAAAGGATCTAAATTATATAAGTTCAGTGCAGCATGGCAGATTTTAAAGTTTTTGATTGAGGATAGTATCATTTAAATCATGTGAGAGAGAAAGATGTTAATTCATGATATTTTCTGTTATGCTTATATATAAACAGAAATGTCAGTATAGGTCAAGATGTTTGCTTTTTAAAACTAAATGACAGAGATAAGAAAACAGAAGAAAGAGCAGACTTTTTTACTTTGACACTTCAAATGGCATTTGCAAGTGTGACTGCTCATAATGTGATAAAATGTCTTTCTTCAGTCAGTCTCTATGTGAGAAGTACAATTGGAAATGGTGTGAAAATCGTCTCCCGTGTTATTTATGTTTCTCTTCAAAATCCGAGAACAACAGGACAACATTTCTATGAATAAAAATGCATTTAAAAGGGGAGAATGCAGTCCAGAAGAACTGGCATTATCAGCAGCGTAAAGTTAGGTAGAGCAAGCACATGGATAAGAAATGAAGACTCTGGTCAGATGGCCTGGACTCTGCCCACAGCCTCCCCACTTTTTAACTGTGCCACCTCCAGCAAGTTACTTACCTTTTTAAGGTTTTATGATGTATAAAAATGAGATCATAATTGCATCTTAGATATTTGTTATAGACATAAATGATGTAATAGGCTTAGCACTGGACTTGGCATATATTAACGAATTACTATTCTAACTTGCTCTTATGAAAATTAGAGAAAAGAACATTTATTTGGGGTTTTATTTTAGCAATGTTCATTGCTAGCTGTGGCTATTATTTAAACTAACTTTTATTGAATGCTTGCATGAATAATGTTTGAGAATATTGAGATGCAATAGTTGGTCCTTACAAAAGGTAATTCTTAATCGTCAGTTCACTCAAGTTTTCCTTTAGAAAAAACAAAGTGCCTTTGGAAGTCTAATGCAATTTTACACACAATGTTGAAAAATACTAAAATTTGAGTAGCGAATCACTCCTTCTCACTCATAACTTTGTTTATATATAAACTATTCCCTAACTTGAAAATTCAGTGTCATCTATGTATGTCATGCTACCTATTTAATATCTAAAAAATACTAAGTAATGTAAAAAAGAAGGAAGGGAAGCATAGAAATATTTCCTATATTTTAGAAATTTACTTCTTAATTTATGAATATGTTAAAGCATTCAAATGGTTGAGTTACAAGAAACAGAAAAAGAAAAAAGTTAATAAAGCGAGTACTTCAGATATCATTAAAATTATATACGAGATTCTTTAATGTGAGGTATAAATACACTACTTGAGATCAATCTAAAAATATATTGAACTTTTGTGTGTGTGTGTGTTTTAGACACAATTATCTCCACCTACTAGAGACCTTAAAATGTCAAAATATAATTGGGGTTCAAATGCAATTATACACCAGTCAGTGCTTTGTAGATCTGTCATGATTCCTATTATATTAAGATAGAAATCCTTTATTAGGACTAATGTATTTCATAAAAAACAGCCATTATGTGTTTGGTCTTACCAGGTCCTTGCTGAACAAAGGCAGATTTCATATGGATTTAAATATTCATAGCACAGATGTTCTGTGGTTTATATTTCATACTCCTGGAATACCCAGTGCTATTTGTTTTATCTAGCTGTTCAGACATTTATAATCATTTTTATAATTTTCACAAAGGTCATAAAGAATTTTCAACATTGGCAAATATATAGTTATTGGCTCTCAGCGGTATTCAAATGCCTTTGACTACATATTAATAGAATGTTCAGATGACTGACTAGGTTATATAAAGATCTTTGAAAGTATGAAACATAACATGATTAAAAGTTTGGCTATGTTGATGTTTAGTCAATTAGAAAGCACTCAGTCAAAAGACAAGTAAATTAGATTTCTCTAAATTCAAAGGTAAAAGTAAATGTAAGAAGAATGTAATAGCACATGCAGAAATATTTCCTAATGAAATTGCTTTTATGCTACCCCAAATGTCAAAACCATGCTTAGATTGTTAAAAGTAATGAATTTCTTCAAGTCTGAAAGTATTTAAAAACCGGTTTTTATTTAAAAAACTTGTGCACTACAGAAGTGTGTAATGGAGAGATGAACCATTGCATACAGTAATGTAAATAATCAGTAATTCAAAATACTTTCTGAAATTTCCTTTAGTGTCTGGAATAATATATTTTCCAAATATCCCACTATATCTCTATGTTATTATTTTTTTCTTTTACAAACTCTTCAAGCTAATGATGTAAGTTAAGCTTTCAGATAATTCAAGAGCTCCAAATGGAAATATATAGATTAGATATATAGATATATGACAGTGTGTCCAGAAATTATCCAGCCATGTACTATGAAAAAGAGACATTTACTGAAGAAAATATAAGAAACTTTCTTTTTTTATTTTTATTTTAATTTTTTATTTATTTTTGTTCAAGTACAGTTGTCTCCATTTCCCCACCACCACTTTCCCCCAACCCACCCACTCCTACCTCCCACCCTCAATCCTTCCTACCTTTGGCTTTGTCCGTGGGTCCTTTATACACGTTCCTTGACGATCCTTCCCCTTCTTCTCTACATAGGACAATGCTGCCTCAGTTCCCTTCAAAGGAGGCACCTCCAGACCTCACACGGTTCTCCCAGCATGTCTTCTACTGTCCAAAACACTCTACAAAATTCTCTGTTGGAATTTCTATCAGCTGCCCCATTGTATTGCCCTGAATTTCATCAACAGGTCTGAGATTTCTTCCCTTTCAAAGGTGATTTTAGTTTTGGGAAAAGCCAGAAGTTGCAGAGTGCCAAATCTGGGCTTTAAGGGGTCTGAGTCACCTGGGTGATTTGATGTTCCACCAAAAAACTCTGCACGAGACATGATGCATGAGCAGGCATGTTGTTGTGATGAAGCTGCCAATCACTGATTGCCCATATCTGTGGCTTTCTGAATCATCTAAATAGTTTCTCTGGAGGAATGTCTACCTTAATGCAAAATTTGATGTAGATTCATTGCTCATTCAGTCATTTTGAATGCAATGACCACACAGTACACATGCACATTCAATGCATCTACTGCCCCCAGTGAATAGTACAGTGAAGTCGTCATTGTTCATGCATGCATATTCCAGTCCACTGTACTTGGCTGCCAGGTTACATCAATGTTGCACAGATTGTTCTCATTATATTAACAATGGCTGGATTTTTTCTGGACGTGCCTCACATACATTTAACACCCCCTTGCTACCTTCTCTTTTTTTTAATGCAATAGAAATGACTATTGTTTCCATGTTGATATTTGACTCTAGTTAAATAATGAATTTCTCCCCTCCTATTATATTTATATATTTTTCTGATATTTACATTTCCTTAAATATCTGGAAATCATTTTTATTTGAAATTTATTCCAATGATTTCATTACTTTTGGTTATATACTTTTAACTGGGATTGCTGAATCATATAGCAGTTCAATTTTAATTTCTTGAGGAACCTCCATGTTTTCCCTTGTGCCTGTACAATTTTACATTCTCACTAATAATGTACAGGATTTTCCTTTCCCCACTTCCTCCTCAGCACTTTTCATCTTTTTATTTAATCATAGCTATCTTAATGAGGTATGAGGTGATACCTCATTGTAGTTTTGATTTGCAGTTCCCTGATGATTAGGAATGTTGTGCTCCTTTTTATGTATTTTTCATTGTATGTCTTCTTTTGAGAATTGTCTTTTTGAGTCCTTTGCACATTTTAAAACATATTTACTTTGTTGTTGGGGGTGGTTTTTTGGTTGTCTTTTTTTGTTTGTTTGTTTGTTTTTTTGCTATTAGTTGTATAAGTTCTTTGTATATTTCATGTATTAATCTCTTATTGATCATGTGGTTTGCAATTATTTTTCCCAATTTGCATGCCTTTTATTTCTTCTTCTGGCCTGATTGCTGTGGCTAGGACTTTCATTACTATGTTTAGTAAGAATGATGCAAGTGGACATCCCAGTCTTGTTCATGGTGTTAAAGGACACACTTTCAGTTTTTGCTAGTTGAGTATGACGTTAGCTGTTGGTTTTCTATATATTGCCTTTATTATGTCCAATGGGGATTATAAGTAAGTCAAGTATTTATCTGAGGTTATTTTTTCTCATCTATGATTAAAATAATAATACATACCGTATATATTTAACAGTAAATGATAACATGAAATATGAGGCACTGCTGGTTATGTCTCTGTAGTTCCTTATTAGAATTGGTTTACAGAAGAGTAACATGTTTATTTATATTCATATCTATCACACTGTTTATAATACAACTATGTATAAATGCTTCTCAGTAAATATTTATTTAAATAAATGTACTATTTTCTTGCATATGAACAACATAAAGCATTGCTTTCTTGTATTACAAAATGATGCTATGTAAACTTTGACATTCTCTAGAGAAAATGTATTGAATATAATGTGCAAACATTTTAAAAGCATTCTGTAATATTTTTGTCATAGCTCTTTGTAATCCAGATGCCATAATTAACTTTAGATGATTTTAAATTTGTCAATCTTTGTTATTTTGTGTTCAATTATGTAACTTAGTTTGATACTTAAATACTGTCTTAAGTATTTTAATAACAAAAACTATAATCAAAGTTTTATAAAGACATATGTATATCCTCTACAAAAGTGTGAATTTTAATGTACAATGTAATATGATAGCCACGGCAAATAACATATACTTAAAAAAGATTTTATTAAGCCTTGATATCCACAATAATTAAACTCACTTCCATGACTCCATTTTCACTGTTTATATTTGATCTAGAATGTAAATTATTTAACTTGTCATTTTTGATGCACCACTTTATTTGTTAAATCCTACTTTACTTTTTTAACGATTTACAACATATGATAGAGAGTTACTTAATTAACGTCTCTTTACCTCTTTCATTACCCAAACAAAACAGGACAAATGCAAGTAACTTCAGTTACAAATTGGTGGCTTGTTTCTTTTTTGGTTTTCTTTTTTGCAATGAAAGGGATCAACAAGAAACAAAATTGTCCTAAGTTTACTTCACTATTATAAATGAAATGGATGTTCAGTTTCATGACTGATTATTATTTTCATTTTTATAAGAAATGAGGAAATTATGTAAGATTGACTCTACTTTGTGGACACAGATAATATCAATTTAAGGTGGGAGAATGAGCTCTTACACACCAATATTATGTTTTTTACCACAGACTAATATTTGGAGGTTATTTCTTGCCTACCGGGAGAACTGGAACATCAACATTCCCTCAGCAATGAGCATTCTGTACAAAGAGCTGGAATGATATAAAATATCGAAGACAATTGTTAGGTTTATGCATTGAATCAGTGGTTTGAATGTCATGAAATAATGTTCAGCCGTTTACTATAAGGAACTAGAATGCAAATCCAAAATATTGATGCACGTATGTGAAAAACACATAGAAATTTTGATTCAGAACCAACTCACTATGAGTAAATACTAAAAAACTGTTACCTAAGTGTTATCATACAAAAGTAATATATGGAATGAGTAAATTTTGTTCCACTCTCTTCTGTTCTACTTATGGTGCAATGAAAAGTGTTGGGCATATAATATCATTATTAATGAATGCTTGCATTGAACAGATTAATGCATTTTTATTTTGATCTCTTTTCTAGGAAGCACTGAGAAATTGATGTGAAGAAGAGAGAACAGCAGATAATTAAAAATAAAATGGACAATTAAGTAATTAAACAGAGGCAATGATTAGAAAGCAATCATTTGAAATTAAAATATACCATCTGACAGATGAAAACAAAGGTTTGGGGGAGAATTTGCTGAGAAAGTGATGATGAGCCAAACAAGGCTGAGAATAAGACAGCATGGGAAAAATAGAGAAGAACATTTCAGGCTCTGAGTGAAAATTCAGTTAGAGAAAATCTTTGCAGGTTAGGGAAATTGATCAGCAGGTAGTCACTGAGTCTAGTATGCAGTGAGTCATCAGGGGAATATGAGGAAGCAGAGAAGGTAGACTCCATATCATACTGTGCCTTTTTGGCTCTGGGAAGAATAAATTAAATATTTACTGAGCAATTATTCTGTGCAAGGTACTATTCTCAGTGTTCTATGTGAATTAACTAATTTATTCCTCACAACAATCTCTCGAGATAGGAACTCTTCCTATCTGAATTTGACAATGAAATAAACACTATACGTGAATTGTTCAAAACCACAGCACCAGTAAGACTCTGAGCCAGGATGCTACACTAAGCAGATTGATATAGAGTGTTCTTTCTTAACCACTATGATGTATGCTTCCTGCAATCAGTGGCTTCCATGGGTTTCACTAAAAAAATAATGTGATATGCTTCAGTGCTAACACATAGTAGATCCAATAGGACACAAGAATGATGTGGGTTGTAAGTCTTTGATCAATAATGTTTATCATAGTTAATGTGCAAAAAATTATGTAGAGGACAAGAATGTACACAGGGAGACTAAAAAAGATGGTGTTGTGTTCATTCAGACCTAGAGATGGCTTGTTCTAGATGGAGGTTCATGGTAGACATGGAGAATAGACAAAGATAAGGATGGAGCCAGGAGATGTATTTTGAAACTAGAAATATCAGTACTTCTTAATGTGAGGAAGAGTAAGCAATCAAGAAAAACACCAAAGATTGTGGTAGAGCAATTGTATAAATGATGTTTCCATGGATTGAAACGACTAACACTAGAAGCCTTCCAGGGTTGTAGAGGTATTCATTTGAGCTGCCTCTGAGGCATTCAAGTGGTCAGTGGTTTATGAGAATTATATTCACAAGTGACCATTTGGCAGGTGAAGAGAAAACATCAACTAAAGAAATTCAGGGGGCTGAAGCTGGAAAAAAACTTGCAGGGGAGCAACAGTAACTGTATGAAAGGCCTTCATATAAAAACATTACTCCCCCATATCATTACCATTCAGTACAGTAGCTGTGTGTGGCTGTTGGGCACTTGAAAGTAGCCTAATATTTTTATTTATTTAAATAATTAAAATAGCAACATGTGTCTAGGAGCTACTACATGAACATAGATAGATAGGTAGGTAGAAGAGAGACATACAGAGTGGAGCAAAGTACATTTAGAGTTGTCCATATGGAAAGGAATGCAATAATTAATAAACACTAATAAAGAGTAAACTGTATTTCTCATACTGAAACTCTATACCTACTTTTCTTCACCCTGTATGAAAAATAGAAATTTAGATATTTGCTCAGCCTAAGGCAGACATTCCTAGGAAACATGGGGTAATGTTTGAAATGATAACACATAATTTTCCTAAATGAATCTTAAGATTTATTCACAGGTGTATTATGAAACACCCATTAACTGCTGAAACTGATATAGGGCTCTTGTATGAACTGCTACCACTTTTATAATATGTTCACTTATCTTCACATAGTCATTAACCCAATTGCAATACAATTTTTAAGCAGAAGAATTCAGTGGCTGGCTAAATGCTGCTGGGTTGTCTATCATCGTTACGGTGTAGAGATTAAAATGATTGCAGTGGAGGGAGAGAAGGTGGCTGTGAAGCCTCTGGAGCATTGCCTCTCAGTCTGTTTTCTGGTACCTGGGGTCACTCTGCACCAACAAGATGCACTGCAAACTCATCCAAACACGTGACTGTTTTGTAGATACCTACCCCAAACACTCAAACCAAGTACATAATGTCAAGTTATTCATTTGCTCAGCCAGAGTTTAAAAATTTAATCTCCAAGGACGTTCTGTACATTATCATTTTAAAAGTTTATTTAAATTTGTTATTCATTGTTTATTTCTTATCCACCATTTGAATACATTTATTTAAATTTACACTTGCCAACGTTATTAAAAGGATGTATGTGAACATAATTGTTTTAATTTTGAGAGGGCATCATTGTTTTACCATCAAGCTGATTTGTAGCACTCCACTGAATCTGTGGTGCAGAAACACATTACCCACATCAGAGAGGACACTTTTTCCTATAGGCTCATTTTCCTAGATGTGATTAGGCTCCCAGTGGCAGAGTTGATAAATAGCCCAGAGACAACACAGATGAAAACAAAGACACACTGATTTGTCACCATGTATTGCCCATGTGGACTGCAGCTAAAATATCTACCACATAAAAATCTCTGCACTAAGGTCAGATCTAATCATATATATCCTAAATAGCATTATCAATCTGCCCCCAAAAACCACTGCTTTTCTTCACACATTTCCTGGTGTTGATAGCATCTTTCATTAACCAGATATATGGATACCATATAAATATCTGGTCATAGGTCCATAAACTCAGGCTTCCTTATCATGATACGTTCATACCCCTTAGCTTTTCAAGCACCCACATAAATTTTAGGTAATTAATCGATCAGTTTGTTCATGACAGCATCTAGCCTTAGTAGTGAATTCAGCTAAGCCTTTTTGTGACCAATTTATAATTCATTGGCTAGTTAAAAATCTAGAAACAAGTCTATATGATTCGGTCACCAAATAAACATTTTCCATTCTAGGAAGTAGTTATAATAGCTAAAAATTCAACTAAGTGATTGGGCTCAAAAGGTGAAATATAAAAATAAGGATTACTAGCTAAGAGAAGCTCTCTTCAACTATAGGAAAGAACAATGTCCCGTGTAAGGCTACTAAACTTTGTGCAAGTGGAATGACTCCAATAAATTACAAGAGTATTTTGAGTTCAATGGCAGAC
The DNA here is from genome assembly GCA_028533065.1 of Trachops cirrhosus. Lineage (NCBI taxonomy): Eukaryota > Metazoa > Chordata > Mammalia > Chiroptera > Phyllostomidae > Trachops > Trachops cirrhosus. The sequence goes on along the minus strand of CM052548.1, from coordinate 10,820,188 downwards.
TTTATTTTATAATCCAGGTGATCCATTATATGTTCTTATTACCATGCATTACATAGTGATCTATACTTATGACTAGTCATTTTGTCATAAGAAAAAACTTGAACCTATTACTTGATTACAAAATAAAAAGGAAAAGCACAGAAACAATTCAGGACAAAATTTTTCAATTTTATAATGAAAATAATAACTCGCCCAAAGATAAACAGCTAAAAATAAGTACGAACATTCTGTTTAATGCTCATTTAATCAATACTTTAAACTTGTATAGTATACATTTTTGTATTTTTATTATTTTTAAATTGACAGAAAATGATAGATTTCAATAGTAAATACCATATACTTGCAACAATAATACTCTAATAATGAATTAATTGGTAATAAAAAGCCACAAAGAAGTGTAAGTTTGTGAATATTAATCATTCCTTCAGAAATTCAATATATAAGGGGAACCCCCCAAAGATGGAATTTATTTATACAAATTCTGTATTTATTCTTAGATGCTTAAACTTCAGTCACCTTCAAAGTTTTGTCCACTTGATATAATAAACCTATCAAGACTTTTTTCCCACTGCTTGAAACAGTTTTTGAACTTGTCGATTTTGATGCTCTTTAGTACCTCTGCTGTTCTATTTGTTTGTTTGTTTGTTTCACCTCTTCCACACTGGCAAAACATTGCCCATTGAGGACATTTTCATCCAGAGAAACAAAAAAAGTCACTCAGGGCAAGATCAGGTGCATAGGGAGGTGAGGCATAGAGGTCATGCTGTTTCTGGTCAAACACTGCTGAACATTCAGCATGGTGTGGGCAGGTGTGCTCGTAAATCAGTCATTATGAAATGGCAGTCACCTTGAAAAAATCCTCAGAAAAATTCACTGAAGCCAAACGCAGCCCCTCATAACAACACCAACTGGCACACTGATACAGATGGGCTCCTAGAGCACACACCTAACACAGGAAACCTGTACTAAGAGGGTCTGGCCCTCCAGAAGACAATTCTGATTTTTTTGATGTCCCTCCTCATACAGGCATACCTTGTTTCATTGTGCTTGACTTTATCATCCTTCGCAGACATTGTATTATTTTTATTTTTATTTTTTTACAAATTGAAGGTTGTTTCAACCTTGCTTTGAGCAAGTCTACAGATGATATTATTTTAACAGCATTTGTTCACCTTGTATCTCTGCATCACATTTTGGTAATTCTCACACACTTTAAAACATTTTCATTATTATTGTATTTGTTATCATACTCTGCAGTAAATTAGCTTTTATGTTACTGTTTTGAGGTGTCACCACCTGAGCCCACATCAGATGGAGAACTTGATAAATGTGTGTGTTCTGACTGCTTCACTGAATGGCCCTTCTCCTGTCTCACTCCCTCTCCTTGGGCCTCCCTCCTCCGTAAGACACAATCATCCTGAAATTAGACCAATCCACGGCCATACAATGGCCTCTGAGTGTTCAAGTAACAGGAAGAGTTTCATTAATCCCAATGAAGATAGAATGAAGATTGTCAAAATGTCAACAAAGGATTTAGAATACACCATAAATTTAGTTGATAAAGCAGAGATAGAGTTTGAGAGGATTGACTCCAACCCTTTTTTTAAAAAAAAGATTTTACTTATTTATTTTTAGAGAGAAGGGAAGGGAAAAAGAAAGAGAGGGAGAGAAACATTAATGTGTGGTTGCCTCTTGCATGCTCCCTACTGGGGACCTGGTCTGCAACCCAGGCATGTGCCCTGACTGGGAATTGAATGGACGAACCTTTGGTTTGGAGGCTGGCACTCAATCTACTGAGCCACACCAGCCAGGGCGTACTGAGTCCAATCTTAAAAGAAGTTCTACTGAGGGTAAAATATTATCAAACAACAATGCATGAGAAATCATTCATAAAAACTAGAGTCAAAAGATGCAGCAAAGTTCATTGTTGTTTTGAGAAATTACACAGTCACCTCAGCCTTCAGCAACCATCCCCTTAATCAGTCCACAGCCATCAACACTGAGGCAAGACCGTCCACCAGCTAAGAGAGAATGACTTCCTGAGGGCTCAGAGGATGGTTAGCATTTTTTAGCAATAAGGTATTTTCTCAGTAAGGTATGTTCCCTGGTTTTTTTAGACATCATGTTATTGGATACTTCATAGACTACAGTATAGTGTAGACATACCTTTCATATGCACTGGGAAAACAAAAAAGATAGTCTTCATTGTGATATTTGCTTCATTGAGTAGATCTGGAACCTAGCCCACAATATCTCCGAGGTGTCGTATCCGTGTTTAGTTTTGGTAGACATTTCAGGACTAATGTGTTCTTCCAAGGAAAATAAAATATAAATTGTGTTATTCATTTACAAATTATAATGCAAGGGAGAGCCCTGCTGGCAGACTTACATGCATACAGCAAGTGGACTCATAATTGAAACAAATGATTTTAGGAAAAACAACAGTGAAATGTAGAATACTCTTTATTTTTTTTGGCTCTATATCTTCTATATTCCAGACTTGAATCTCATTATCTTTAACCCAGCATGCACCTTGCTTTTGAAACTACATAGCACATTTCCTACAGTTTGCCAGTTGGAATAATCTTAAAATGTGGAATTAACTTTCTATGTTGATTTTAGACATTTAGAAAAATGGGATACATGGTCCATTTCCAAGTATGACAAAGCAATTCTATTGAAATATTGACTTTACATATATCTGTTACTCACTAAATGCAATTAACACATCTTAACTTCTTGATTTGCTATTTAGTCCTGTGCTTAAAAGCTTTTTACAACTAACTCTAGAGAAAAAGAGAGAAAATATTGCACTAGATGGAGAGAAAACAGCTCACTTCCTACGAATAGTCACATTCAGGTAGAAGCTGAGTAAAAGAAAGCAACCGGAAACCAGAGAGAGAGCAGTGAATTTTCTATTAGTTCTTCAATGTGGATTACTTTACTTGTTATTTTTGTGTAGAGTGAATATGCAGAAACAAAAGCATGTGCATATATAAATATAAATGGAAAAGTTATTAGAGTCAAAGTTTTAATATTATCTACAGCACTGCATTTGGACACCTCACTGTTCTTATATTTGAGTGAATATCTGAGAGTTTACATTTAGGAAAAGGATGGTAGCAACATTTCACACTTGCAGATATAAAACTGAATAATGCATTAAGGCTTGAGGTCTTGTCTTGAGAAATGGAAAATTGAAAGCTAACAAATACATTAACACAAAGTCAAAAAAAGGAATATGTTTTTTATCATTAATCAAAATTTTAGAATCATTTATATGGTAATATAGGAAGCAGAATTTCACCAAAATGGAATTAGTAAGCTACAATATTAATTTTCTTAGTGTTTAAAAATGCTGACTTATGGAATTTTTAAAACAAGGACTTTGGACAACACAGTTTCTTCCAAAATGTAGGGATTAAACGATCACATGAGAAACTTGAGAAATATTTTATTTATACTCAATATTAAAACAAAAATGTTATTATGTAATTTAATGTTATAATATATTATAAAAGAAATATAATAAATAAGCGATAAGTTTATAATGTATGTATAGATATGTGTAATCTGATACAATAATAAGGTTTTTTCAGGTTTTTGTGTGCAATAATCAGGCGTTTTGTGTATGCATACAGATGGTTTGATAGGAAGGTCATGACCTTCCTGGTTCCTGAAGTCACTTTGGTTTAGTTTTACGCACAAAGACATGGCCTTAATTGGGCACTAAGAGCTTCAGAATTTCTGAGGACAGAGGGAGAGGGGAGATGGAGGGAATTTAGTACTAATTCGAAACCACAGCAGCGTTTCTGAGTACACATTAGAGAAGAGCAAGTCTCTTTATAGGCAGTCTCTGTCACTTAAGCTTTATGTTTTGATACTCAGGTATCCAAGCTTTGGCTTAGAATTACTTACTCAGTTTTTTGTTCATTCCAATGACAAGGGAGAGAAAAAGAGAAGGTGAATGAGGAAGAAAAAAAGAAAAGATAGAGGAGAAGAAGAGGAGGGAGGAAAGTTAAGGGTAGTTTTGAATGATCAGTTTATGTTGTTCCAACTCACCTTAGTGCATAGCTTTGTCTCCTTGCTGTTGTGTGTGCGCACGGGTACATGCACAGATTACAACATTCTGTTAGAAGAAGGGGATATGTTTATGAGAAGTGAGTCAGATCATCCCTTCACTTCTGTAGCCACCCCTGAGCTGCAACCAGCATTACACCAGATGCAAGCATCTAAGAAATGAGATAAGTTACAAATTTTTGCAGTATAACGCCCGGTGCGATGTTGTCTTTGTGTTTGTAAAATTCTGAAACACTTTCTCAAAGCTGTCCACAATATGCTTCATCGTTTTTTCATGTTTTTTTAGCTTCTCTTGCTTGGTGATGATCATGGACTCTTTTATTTTGACTTGCCATCTAATGGCACACCCCTCTCAGCACCCTGCCCCTCTCATTCCATGTGGTCTCTCTGTAACCCCTCCCGGAGCAGTTAAGACCACTTACAGTAGTCGTAAATATTACCAAACCCTGAAGTAAAGTAGTAAGACTAGTCAACACTTGTTTTAAAAAATTAACCACAAATAAGGCATAAGATGTTAATATTAACAAATTGAATCATGCACGCAACAAATAAAAGCTTGACATTTCGATCATGCACCTGATCCGTCGGAACAGAACTCATCCAGTATTCCTTAGTGACCTGATAGTACCTGCCCTGCTTTAGACACATCAGCGGATACTGCAGTCCACACGCACAGTTAAAACACCAATCAGAACTATGGACCCACATAGTCAACCTCCTACCAAGTAACTACAAGGCAACTTCATTTAAAAACTAATGGACAATTAAACCTAACTTTTCCAAAAGAGAATTTACCCCTACCCGCAGCTAGAACTCCTCCTGTGTTGTCTTCAAGTTGCAATATCTATCATAGCGTGAAGCATGGCTATTAAGTTGTCATTTAAACCAGATGCCTGTAGTCACTCTGTGCTTCCAATTTTCACTACAAATCAATGCAGAGTCCCTTGATATTTCTTGCTGCAACCATTATGCAATGCTCTAATCATCCCTTGCTAATATTCTTTCAGTAATCATACTGCTTACAGAGTGGCTTGACTCCACTTCATTTCTCATGATGTTACTACATGGATACCCCTAAAAAACATATCTGACCCTGTCATTCATTTATATTAAAGCATCAGGATTAAGCACATTAGCTAAGTCACGGAGCCATTCATTTGTAATGGCTCCTGCCTCTGCTCCAGCCTCTGCTCCAGTCCCATATCTTGGGTCCCTCCAATTTATAAGACATATCACCACCACTATAAAAGGGGCTTCACTGTTCTCAGTGCTCCTCAATTCCTCAAATGCATCATGGGCTTATGTCTTCTCTGCTGGGAAGGCCCACCTCCTTTCCTTGGTAGTTAAACCTTATGTGTTTGTTGTTGTTGTTTTTTTTAAGTCAAACTCACCTGGACAATAAACACAGTTTTCAATTTTTACCAGTTTAATTTTCTAGAGTATGTGCTTAACTCTTGGAGATTCAGTCATCTCTTGCATAACATGGGGACAGTTACAATATTCTCATAATGCAGAAGTCAGCAAATGCTTCCTATAAAACCACATTTAGCAAACATTTTAGGCTTTGCAAACCATACAGTCTCCGTCACGACTACCGAGCTCTGCTATCAGAGCATGAAAATGGTCATAAACAATTTGTACTGAACAGGCACGGCTGTGTTCCAACAGAAATATGCAACAACAGCTGAGTCTGGATTTGGCCCGAGAGCCTTAGGCGGCCTGCTTCTCTCCAAGTCGTAACTCTGCGGGTGGTGGTCACGAGATTCCCACCCGAACATGTTAGATTCAGATCCATAACCAGACCTCTTATGTGAAAGGTAAGCAGCAAAATGAATTCAGAAAAAATACACTAATATCAATTTTCCTAAATCTAAAATGTTTTCAAGTATTATGGTTGGAGAGTGTTTCCTTTGTACTTCAAAATGTAGAATAAATTGGAAACATAAACGTCAATTAGTGGATGAAAGAAAATGAAAATTGTCTAACTTTTTATTTACAGGAAATTTTCTGCCCTATGTCTATCTAAGAATATTTGAAACAAGGATCAAATATTCTGAATGTATTTTTTAAAAACTATTAGTTTCATAGAAGAGAGTAAACTTGGATTATATTCACATTTTAAATTGATATTTTGAATTATTGATCAAAATGAATGTTGAAAAACTGGTTTATATTTGACTATTCCCTTATGAGCTGTCTAAATTTTTAGATAAATGAAGATTTGTAGCAATTGTTATTTTACTATGGAACAATATTACCTGTAGTTTACTTGGGATTCATGTAGGAACTAGGTTTGAGAATTCAACCCCATATATTGGTTCTAATCTACTTAATTCAAGGAAGTAATGGGCATTAATGGGCATTAAAAATAGCTACTGTGTACATTTCATCAAGGGAAGATGTAACTGAGATATAGGAGGTGGCCTGAGAGTATGGGAAATCCATTAGAAATATAAAATATTGAAATTCCAAGACAAGATGAATGAAAACAGAGATACAAACCAGATGACATTAGATGCTAAACAGTTTCCCTGCAACCCCTTAATTTTTCAGAACTGATATTTGAAAACCACAACTAAAACCAAAAGGTAAACATCCCAAATTCTAAATTCAGAAACTCACCATATGTGAAGAGCAACCAACTGCCAATGTTTACTGATGGATGCCATATAAACAGAACCTGGGTCACAGAGCATCTCCATCCACCACTGTGAGAAGGGCCAAACCTTTGCTGGAGGGTGGACATGTTTTTGAATCGATGCCAGCCTTTCTTGTTATCTTTTCCTGTAAGGAAGGAAGAAGGTAGCAGCAGGCTCCCTTCCTCAATCCGGAGGAGAAGCCCTAGACAATCACTCAAAACTGCCTGGCAGCTGTAAAGAGTAAGGCTAGTTTGCCTGATCATGAATATAAAAAATATTGAAGGGCAGGAAGAGATGGACAAGGACCATTTTCTTGTTCAGCTAGTGTCTGTATTATATGAAAAATAGCAATTTGCTCATATCTTTTAAATTCAAAGTGGAAATATTGAAAACTATGGGCCTAACATGGATGTAGCAAGGCAACGTAATTTATCAATCACTGTACATCACCATGAGGACAGCAGATGGGAATCATTTGGAAGGTATTTCCAGATTTTCTGTAGGAACACCAATGTCTAGAGAAGGTGCTTGGGACAATATTTTCATCAGCAAGCCCTGTCAAAACAACCACTTACTTCACATTAAACCCATAGGCATTGGGATATGTGTTAAGTGGAATTGTTTACTACAGCACTTTTTAGGCCTATTAATATGATGATATATACTGAATGGAGAGAAATTACATACAACATTCCCTAAAGTTGCTTTAGTGAACATAATTTAGACTGCATTGGTATTGAGATGTTTGAAAATCTGAGATTCAAATGAATACAATGAAATGGTGAAACAAAACATAGTAAATAGTAAAATTAATGTAAAATAGTCAAAATTAAATTAAAAATTGGAAACTCTAAATACCTCAATACTATCAATAACTATTTAAATGCATCTATGTAATTTTACTTCTCAGTATTCTGCTTTTAATACCCCCAAAATGATTAAGTGAATGAAAATCCTTTTAGTGAAATAATCATACATTTTAAATATATAGGCCAAGTTTTTACAGTTGTCCTTATTATATTTAAACTGCAGAAAACAGCAGGTCATATTATGAATGGACACTATAATTTTTTATTAACTTATACAGAAATAAATATCAGTAAAGACAATTCAATGAATCATCAAGTAAGTATAGTAGGAAAAAATCAATCAACCACATTGCTTCTCTGAAATAATAAACTTCAATGGTAGAAAGTCAACCTAGAAATCCCTATGAATACGCAATCCATCACTGGGGATTAATGGAATCACTTGTGAAAAGAAAAGAAATACACCTGAGAGTCGTAGGTGAAAATAAACTAATGTGTTTGTGTGAAAGGCACAAGGAACTAGTCTAGTTGTCTAAGAGATCTGGCTCAAGCATGACTCACGCAGATTCAATACATGAGCTTAGGCAAAAGTATCCATTTTTCTGAGCTTTTTTGATCATATCCATAACAAAGGGAAATGTAAATGTTAATGATTTGTGATTTTCTTTATCTTTTTAAACATTGAACACCATTCTGCAATTCCACTGTTATATGAAATCGGATGTTAGACCTGCAGTGAGAATGTTTGGTGGAGATGCATAGGGACAAATCTGGAGTTACTGCTTGCTCATTTCTTTCTTGATTTCCTGAAGGAACACCCTTGTGAAATAAAAACAAATTCTATGAACTCATGATGCCCAGTTTGAAATATATATCTAAAATTACTTTTTCCTAACATGAACCTATATCTCTCCTGCCCTACTTTATAATTCTCCATATGATTTATGACAACATAAGTCATTCATTTGTTTATTCATTTATTTTATATGACTCTCACTGTAATATGTTTCAAGAGGATATGGAATTTCCTCATTTTAATCACTGTTCTTTTCTTAGCAATTGGTTAAGTATTAAGGTCGTAATACTCAATTAACGTTCAGTGATAAAAAAAAGAATAATGTTTTCCTTCAATGCTTTATTCTCCCAGAGATTATTGTGTTTTTAGCATTATCAACAAAACAATTCTTAAGTTCATGCAGAAAATGCACCTAAAAAACTTATTAAAGCTATGAAGAAAACCAAAAAATCTAAAACTATAAATGTTCCTCAGCTTACGATGGGGCTATATTCCAAAAACCCCATTATAAGTTGAAAATGAATTTTTTTTAGTTTTTTAAAAAGATGTTTATTTCTCAAAGAAAAATGGCAACAGCCAATTGGAAACCTACTTATTCTTCAACATCAATTTTGTTTTCTTTAAATTTAGAAATGACTTACTGATTTACTATTTTAAGCAAACCCTTGTTTCCCCTTTAAATGTTTTCCAAGGAGATTGCTCCATTGTATATCTCCAGGTCCTCACTTTGCTCCTTTTACCAAAAATACAAACCACAATTCCATCACGCATCTTAAGGGCTCTGATCATTAAAAATAGAGGAAAAAATATTTGGAATAGCCAATTAAGTTGAATAAAAAATCCAAATGAAGGAGGTTTGGTTGGGGTAGGCATCCACTCCTATGTTCCTGGTAATCTGATCCCGCTCCATGAATCCTTGTCAGTGACCCTCCCTATCCTATTCACATTGTGATTTGAATCCAATGATCCAGCTCCAAGGATTGGGATCCAGTGAGCCCTCTCCCTCCAACCTTTTATAACTAGCAAAACCAAAAAAGAGGAGGCAAAACGTTAGATTCTCTAATCAAAAATGTTTTCTGGGGAACGATGAGTTATGTCTGTCATTAGTTGAACAAATGTACATCAATAGCTATCAAATTCCCCAAAACAAGTTTCTGAATGGGGTTCAGATACATTTTAGAGTCTTAATCATCATAGAGACTAATTGGAAGAAGCATTTTATATTCATAGTCCAACGGATAATGCCAAGACTTTTTACTGTACAGCATGTTACAGGTTTTGTGGTTTCAAAAGTTATGTAATTGAAGTTTACTGGTATTGTTACCCACCCTAAGTCTAAACTAAATCTAATGCTCCCATTTGTAATTTAATTTGTAAGTTAAAGTATTTTAAACATGAGTCAATTATGAATATTAATTTAAAGGGGAAGGTGAAAATGCATTTTAATATATCTAAACTAATGAACACCATAGCTTAGCCTAGGCGGTTTTAAACAAACTAAGAACAGTTCCATTAGTCTATGGTTGGGCACTTCACTTGATTGCCTTCCTCTTCTTCTCACCAGAATATGGAGACACCGATGGATTTTGTAGGCATTATGGGACACCAAAACACAACACTGAAATATACACTGGCAACACAGTGTTCTGCAGAGTGTCAGTTGTTTAACATGGTGACCGTGTGGCTGCCTGGGAGCTGAGACTTACTGCTGACGCTGCCCGGCGTTACTGTTGTTCTGGATATCAGTGGCCTGGGAAACGATAAAAATTCCAAGTACAGTTTCTACTGAATGCTTATCACCTTCGCTCATATTTTAAGTTGAAATGATAAGTCAAAACATCATAAGTAGGGGATTGTCTATAGTTTAAAATATTTAAGAATTGTTAAGAAATGGACATTGGAAGCGAGTTCATTGTTTCTACACCTATTATAAGAATCTGATGGTAAAAAAGGAGATCTATGTTCTCATGTTAAATCAAGATAAACACTATTTACAAATTTTAGAAACTGAAAAATGTTAAAGGCTAAGTGATATGGAAAATGTGAAAAAATTGTTGTCACATTGCAAAGAAATTTCTTACAGACACAAACACAAAAGAGAAGTATTTTAATGTATGTGTTGTTCTCATCCACTTCTGCAAAACATATTGGCATGAAACAATGACAATTTTGTATTATGCCCATGAATTTATAATTACGACTGACTTTGGTGTTGCCAGCTCATTTCTGACCCATTTAACATCATCAAGATGTTTCTTTTGGGGCATGACTAGTCGTTTCCAGGATGGCTAATTCACTGGATTGGCTAGTTGGCGCTGGCTTTCCTCCCCTGTCCACAAGAGCCTCTCCATGAGGTGGCCAGGGCTTCTTCACAGCATGGTGACAGTGTTCCAAAAGAATCACATCAAAGCTGTATTGCTTTTTACGACAGGTCGCACAGTGTGGCTTTTCTGCCATCGTCTCAACATCTGTCTCCTGATTAAAGGTGAAGAAACTTACTGAAAGGCGTGTCCAAGTTACCTTATAAGAAGAGCATGTGAAATGAATAATATTTATGTAATCGTTTTTGAAAGAGACACTACTTTCTTGAGTAGGTAAATGATAACAGTGACACACAAAAGAGTGCAAAGGTGAATTCTCGGTGTGAATCAGGGTTAGATCCCAAAGAAGAATACACAATATATTAGATTCTCTTAGAGGCAAATCTGGCCTTCTTTTAGGTGATTATTTTGTTTTCTACAAGTTACAACACTTTTGAGAAGGAAGTAGTAATGTATGTTAAGGGCTACCTGTGGGTCTGGTGCACTTACAAATAATAGCTCAACTGTGTATAATAAAATTATTGGAAAGAAGGCATGTTTCAGTGGCATAATTTAAATCTATTTTTTTCATTACATGGGAGCTAGAACAACTAAGTGAAGAATATTCCTGTATGAATTCTGTGGGTCAGTAGATAATCAATTTCTTAGACACCTCACCAGTCTGACTATCCTCAAGTAGGGAAATTTAATAAGTTTTCACAAAGACAAAAATATTATTATTTCTTCTCTGTTATGCTGATAATAATTACGTTGGCAGAGAATTCAAAGCAAGAAAAATAATTTCAAAAGCTTTTCTGAATTTAGCATGGTGAACAATAAAAGTATCTGGTGAATTACTTTAAAAACATTTTTGGAGACACTATGTGTAAAATATGTTAGGTAGATAGATCGATAGATAGATATGAGCCTGCTTAGAAACAGTTTAGTACATGAACCAAGTCTATAGCTGTTTGAGGGTTTTGTTTTATTTTACACAAAGTTTTATCTGAAAAAATATTAACAGCTCATGGACTGAAAGTGATCCCATGAATTTGAAAATGTAGAATATGAAATTAGAATGTCTTTTGTCAAGGACTCTGAAAAATTCATGATGCTAGTATTTTTCTCATTTAATAAATGTATTTTTGAAAAGTCAAAATTAACAGCTCTTTATAAATTCCAATATAATTGCATTTATCTTTAAAAGCAGAGAACGTAACTTCCTTGTTATGGGCAGAGAGAGAAATTGACAATAGAATGGTCAAAAATATATGATCTTGATGTTTTTGAAGACAGATGAAGGAGGTCAACAGACAAGAAGTGTTTGTGGCTTTTCTAAAACCTGGAAAAGCCAAGGAGTGCAGGTCCGTGGACATTTTGGTTTTAGTCCAGAGAGACCCATGTTGGACTTCTGATAGCCTGACCTTGCAACTGCAAAGAAACTATTTCTTTAATACACTCTTTTCTTTCCTTTTGATTTAATCTGACCTCACCCGACACCCTGACTCACCCAGCTCCCTCTCCCTTGCAGGTCCACTCCCTAAGTCATTAAGCCCTCAGGACAATGAGGTTCTGGTTAGAATCAAATAACCCTAAGAACAAAGCCTGTTGTTCTTAAACCTGCATTTCTATTTTCTGTGACTCCAAGTAGAAAAACACGTAAATGAAAATGTAACCAAATGTCATATTTTACTGTTCAATTAAAATCGATTTGTACTGAGAAAAAGAACCCTCATTTTCCTTTTATAGAGATTTTGAAAGTCTGTCTTAAGAAATGCTAATAGAAAAATATGAATTTTGAATTTGATAGCTTACTAAGTCTCCCTGAAATGTCACATATATGCAACATTTTGGTCTGTGCCAAAATTGGACTCTCTGCGATGGGGCATAATGTCTTCATTTTTCATTCGCATTTGGTCAGTTTGTTGATCTATCTTTCAGCAGAGACTCACAAGAGCTTCTCTTTCAGATGAAAACTCTCAGTTCAGAAACAAAAACAGCACAATCTAAAATATGACCGCATTGAAGTAACACCCATTCAAGGTCAGTGTAGAGGTAAACAGTTTGACTGTAAGATTCTGTGTAAAATCATTTTATTATTCTAATAATAGAATTATGTCTAACATTAATTTAATCCTTCTAGCCCCGTGCTTCCAGCCTTACTATGCAGAAAGTAAATTTCCAGTAATTAACTGAACCATTTCGTGACTATTATCGATAACACCAGCATCTTCAGTGTCATGCTAAAATAGTTTTAATTTTTCTGGGAAACGAGCTAGTAGAACTTACAGGCTTTCACTGATAATTTGTGATATGAGGATATCAGATACTTTTGTACTTAAAGTAAACCAGATATTGTCCATTTTGTTTCTGTTCAAAAATGGATTAACATTATAAGTCCGCTTTGATCATTATTCAGAATATTGGTATTTATAAAATCCCCACGGCCATGTGTGTTGTTTTAACCAAAGCATAGTGAATGTTAAAAAAAAAAAGCCATCTCATTTCTAATTCTGAAGTCTCATAACATGAATTACTTAATTTTCTTTTAGCTGCTTGGTATCACTTATCTTTTTGTAAATTTTGCACTTACAGCATTTATTCCAGCAAGGTATCTGCATGAAGACACTGTAAATTTATTTCCCCGACTGGCAGAAGAACAAGAGAAATGGCAGACTGAAGTTTTAACGTGATTTCATATTCATCTTGGCTGCCAAGGTTAAACTTGTAATTAAGGGATAATCCCACAGCAAGACCAGACACATAAGCAAGTAAACACAACACAAGCTTATGGGACAACTCCATTTAGCTCTAGATTCAGAAAAGTATCTTATAAAGGTTGTGAAAATATCTTAATAGCACACTGCACTTGAAGTAACCCTTTTTATCCTGATTCCTAACATAGTACCTCATTCATTCATAAAGGAATCTTTAAAATAAATGAGAAATGTTTCTCAAATCATAATGGTAAAAAAAAGGAAAATAAAGATCACCTTCACAAAAATCTGGGGAGTCGTGAGTTTGGAATCAGAGAGGCAGGTTCACCACTAACCCTTTCGTGTAATTTTTTTCTTAGTCTTAAGCTGCTATAAAAAAGAGAATGCAGTATGAAACTTAAATAAAAAATACCATACCAACTAAGGGTTGGTCATGACTTATATGTAGCTGACTTAGCCTTGTAACACAAATAATTATAGAACACGAAAATACATAGAAACTAATGTTTAAGGTATTGAACGCTTGGAGGATGTCAGGTATTATAGAGGAAATATAAATGAGGCAAACTCCACATTCTTTCCAATATTCTAACGGGTACTTTCTAAGCCATATCCTGAAGCTAGTGAGCCTCAACAAAAAGGAATGTTCTAACTGGATGGAGAGAACAGAGACCAGAGAGTGGTCTGTTGAGGTGACTGGAGTTCTGGCTAGTTTCTAGAGCAGATAAGGCTCCACAGCAAAAGAATTCCAGAATGCTGGAGGGGGTTTCCTTGAGACTGTGACTAAATAATACGCCCTCCATGCATGTGATAAGATTCTGTGAACCGTGGTCAAAAACTGCTGGCAGTCACGATTTTATCAAGATAACGTGGAACACCCAGTGCTGGAGGACAGAGTAGTTAGTTCCAGCCAGCCGCAGTAGGGACAGCTCGCTGAACATCTTGAGCACTCAAGAGAAATACCAGAGAAATCAAGCCTCACTCAATTCGCAGCATGAGTTCTAAGATTTGAACTAATAAAGCCTAAAGCCAAACCTCAACAAGATCAATTCTATCGGTTAATAGTTTAACTGCCTGACACACAGAATTTAATACTCTTTAAAGAAAGATAACAGCAAGTGGGCTCAATAAAATTGCATGCACCAATCCATCATTCAAAAAATTACCACATGTGCAAAAATTACAGAAATGTGAAATATAACCCTTAGAAAGATGTCAATAGAAAAAGACCCAAAGGTAAAGCAGATGGTGGCATTATTAAAAAAAGTGGATTTTGAAAAGGAGGTATAAAGGTGCTCAAGAATTTAAAGAAAATGATAAACACAAAGAAAAATAGAGGAAAACAACAAACCAAATTAAAATTCTAGAAGTTAAAAGTGGAATATTGGAAAAGAAACAGTTCACCAGATGCCCTTATCAGATGATTGAACATTGAAGAAAAACCATCAGTGAGCATGAATACAATTAAGTAAAAACTAAACTGAAATGCAGTTAGCTAAAAGCCTGAAAAATAAATGCACAGCCTTTAGTGACATGCTTTTCTATACTAAACAATATAACATATGTTTAATTAAAATATCAGAAGGAAATAAGACTGAAAGCAGAACAGATAAAATATAAATAGTGACTGTCAAATTGCAATTTTGATGTAAATATCAAACAGAACCGAGAAGCTCGAAAACACAATCAGTATGCACAAAAGGCAAACTCATGTATGTATAGCATGTGTAAGCTGATAAAAAAAATAAAGTTAAAAAATCATTTGTGATAGAGTGCTTTCCTCTTGGTTTTCTAAATTAATGTTCAAGCAAATTAGATTCAGAGTTAACTCAGTATCATAAAAAAACATACTTGTGGTAATACATATGATATATAATTTCAAATCCCAGTATCTCCTCTCCCGGTTCAATACACTTCCTCCTGTGTTTGAGAGACATGGTGTGGCTCATTCATCAGTGGATGGCTCTGTGGGCACTTCCAATGCAGATTAAATAGCCTGGAATTGCCATATCACAGCAACTTCTCAATAGCTATTGCTACCAACAGTTGGAAGTCTCAACAGATTTTCTAAGCTTCCGCATCTCTTCAGTACCTTCTTCCCAGCTCACTTCTGAGCTGCAGGATTTTATAATTTATTAGTGAGAAGAAAATCCTAGACAGGTCATTGTTAAGGGCATGTAGGTTGTAATATCACTGACTATCCTTTTAGTCTGCTACAAAAAAATACCACAGATGGGTGGTTTACGAACAACAGAAATGTATTTCTCACAGTTTGGGAGGCTAAAAATCTGAGGTCTTGCTATGGCCATGGTCAGCTGTGTGACCCCTTCCAAGTCACAGACCTTCCTTGCATTCTTACTTGGCCAAACAGGCTAGAGAGCTCTGTGGATCTCCTCCTCCCATTCATTTGAGCTCCACCCTCACCACCCGTTTGCTTCCCAAAGCCCTCTCCTACAGATACCATAGCCTTTGGGGGTTAGGACTTCAAGATGTGAATTTGGGAGGGAGGGAAAATACAAATATAGCATTGAAACCAGAGGAAACTACTCTAAAAGTGTGGGAAGAGATTCTAAGGGGATCGGGAAGGATGCTGTATATAAGCAAATGAAGTAACATCTGATTCATATGGCGGAAACATAAGGGCAGAAAGAAAGATAATTTTGTGGAGAAACGACATGAGTCAAAGCAACCTTGAAATGGTTGTGCTCAGATGTCCTATGACTAACACAGCCGTCATGTCCCCCTGTGTTTGGCAAAACTTCAGACAAATTTCTTCCTGATACGAGAGCTTCAAACTCCCCTTTCTTAGAGCGTTTACTTCAGAAACGTGTAATTGCAACTTTGTTCATTACCCTCCTCAAAATGTAGATAAGTCTATTCAAAGTCTCTTGCCAGACCCCAGCATACCTTTCTTAAAGACTTGAGAACCATCCTTTTGAAATGCAGGCATTGCGGTGGGGGGTGGGGCGGGATGCATCCCTCCCTCTCAGTGTCTGTGGGAGAGTAGGAGCCTATCTTCAGGGGACGCCTGGCTTGAGGTTGTAAAACTACTTCCTGTGGTGAAGATGGAAGAAACTTTACTTTTCCTTTGCTTACAATCAGTTAGCATGCAGGGGTGGACTACCATCTCAACATTACTAGCTCAGTTATTAGACACATTCCAGCCATTTGTTTCAAGGAGTTCATTTCAGACTATGTCCTCTGCAACAGTCTTATTTTTCATTTCTTTTTAAAAAATTTATTGATTTTAGAGACATAGAGGAAAAAACATCAATTTTTGTTGTTCCATTTATTTATGCATTGGTTGGTTTCTGCATGTGCCCTGACAGAGGATCGAACCCACAACCCTGGCATATTGGGGTCATGATCCAACCAACTGAGCTACTTGGCCAGGGCTATTGCAATAGTCTTGAATAGTATTTCTTGCTTGTTTAGCTTTGTGCAGTGCACTTTTTACTTCGATAACTGCTTATCTTCCTGGCATTCTTCTGAAGAGTTATACTCCCCATGACCTTCCTTTATGCCCAGGGAGGTCTGGCTTACCTTCATCAAATGTAGGGAGACTCCCTAAGCAGGGCTGCTTGAAGCATAGAATTGATGTGCTCTTAGAGAAGGGTGATAAGTTGGTTTTGGGGAAAGTCAGCTAGAGAAGAGGCACATTATCCTTTGGGAGGCAAATCTGTCTTAGAATAAGCAATTCTTAGGTAACAGTGTGTTTCATCTGTATAACATCTCTTCTCCCCAGATGCTGACAAGCCCTATTTGAGAAATTGTGTAAACAGGTGTGACTGACATTTAATGAGGCTGCCTCTATAAACCACATTTATGTAACATTTATTTCTTTATAAGCACAACTTTATAGTCCGAGAAATCCTAGGGACTCATGTGGCAAAACACAACAAAAACTTCCTTCTTAAAAATACTGCATTATCTATCCAGGAAGTTGGAGATTAACTGCTTCATTACAAGTCAATGTACGTCCAAGCTGCCTACTGATGCTCTGATGTTTCTATCAGCGCATATTGTGATCTCCAATTAGAGCATAACGGTGCTGTTTAAATATTCTGGAGTGGAATATTACCAGTTAAGTCATTAGAAATCCTTTGAAAGTGTGTAAATTTGCAAATGTATCTTCATCAATCTTTTCCTTTTTCAAGAATTCCAAACTCATAAATGAAGCATACCAGAAAGCAAGAGTTCTAAATGGTTTAATTATTTTATCTGCTTTGAAAAAAGAGAAAGAGGCAATGCTTCACAAAAATCAATGTTTAAGTTATTTAAAGATATACAGGCTAGATTCATTATTTTATAATTTCTCTTGACCTCTAATAATTATATAGAAATAATTTTATTTTCTTTGATTTTCTTTATTTTAGGCTTATCTAAAATATAACTTGTTCGATTACAGTCGATAATTTCTATTATTAAATTGGTTCACAATTTTCAGATGTTTCTAAACTTTTATGTTTTCTGTTACTATTTGTAATATTTTTTCTTACTTTGAACACTGTTTCTATTTAATTTAGGGCTACCATCCAACCGGCAGGAAGTTGTCAGGTTATTAGATTCATAATTATGGTATTCAGGTACACTTAAAATATTTAGTTGAAAATTAATATTTTATCTACTTGTTTTCCAACAATTACTTATGTAGAATGTTTGTTATATGTTTTGATTGGCTGGATAACTTAAAAACATACTTATCAAAATCTTAGTCACTCACAAGGTCCAAATGAAATAACAAGTCTCCATGCTGGGCACTTAAGTAAAGGAAGGGTACCTACATATTCAAGCACTGTGAACATAACTAAGTGGGTGACTTAAGGAGAAACAAATACGTAACTCCTCATTCTCCCACCTCTAATCCTTATGTCAAAAAAATGTGGATATCTCTGTTTTACTTTTTTTCTGATGGTGGACTAATGTGGTGTTAACAGCTCCTTTAGAAACCTGAATCAACCATTCTGGGTCCCACATCCATGGACTGGTAAATTTATTGGCTTCTACTCAAAGGCGAAATTGTGCATTGATGAATTCTATTTTAGAACATCACCTTAACAAACGAGGGGATCTTCTGACTAGAACTTAATCCTCTTGTATTACTTGAGTACCCATTCATGTTACAAGTCTGTTTTATTAAAAGTTGGAATATCTTTCACTGGCTAATTTCACACAAGACTTGATCATAGATATGGAGAAGTCAACTAATTATTGGCCCTATTATTACAGGGAAACAAGTTTGGTTTGATCTTACATAGAGGATGCATGCACAGGACAATTAAGGGGATGATTTTATTAAGTCCACTGTAATAGGGAGAATGTTCATTAATGAGGAACATATCTGAGTAAAACAAGGAACCGTAGAGTACACAAGGGGGATCAAGGCATCTTAGGATAATCACGTGGAAGGAAACAAACAAACAAAATGGGTGGGTGTTATCATGGAAATGGGTGTTATCTAAGCATATGCAGAAACTTGAGGGAGTGATGTGTTTCGTGGTCAGTTACTTCTTGAAACACATATAATTTGGGGAGAATTTCTTCACTATCTCACTTTTTCAGGACCAGAAATCAAATAGGCTTCAACATCATCTATAGATATAATGACAATTATCTGTAAAATAATCTAAAGAGTGCAAAGTTAATTCCTGTTCATAATTTGTATGTTGGCATAAAGTGATATTGTTCCAATGAAAGGAAGTATAACTTCCTCCCCTATCATTTAAGTTAATGATACTTGTTTGTTTTTTATTCTCCAATAGAAATATTAAGAAACAAGAAGCATGCTGTATTTCTTTGAGACATATACGCCATTTGCAGAGAATATCTCATGGTTTTGTCAATCCCTTTGTTACAAGCAATATAAATTATTTTAGGGAATCAGAATGGCTCAGATCTTATACTAACATATTTTGGCAAAACTAATGCTGGGTTTATAGGCTTTCCATCTTCCAGCTGATAGAAAGACTCTCATACAGAAAATAGCCAATATCTTTGTTATAAGATGTGGGATTTTCAAAGGGTCTCTGGGTAACCTCCTCTGCCCATATGTAGTTCTCTCTCTCCCTCCTATTTACACTTACAGGTTGTTTATTCTTAATAATTAATATT
Source organism: Trachops cirrhosus (assembly GCA_028533065.1). Lineage (NCBI taxonomy): Eukaryota > Metazoa > Chordata > Mammalia > Chiroptera > Phyllostomidae > Trachops > Trachops cirrhosus. Next base: position 10,800,736 of record CM052548.1, on the reverse strand, counting down.
TTTGAGTCTGTTTTAAAAGTTCAGTTGGTACCAGCAGAAATAGATGCTCCTGAAGTGAAATTCTCTTCTTTCTTCTATCAGCGATATTTTATTTTTCTAAAACCATTTAACTTTTTCTAAATTTTTCTTTTTTGTCTCTTTCTAAATGTTCATTTATGTTTTGTTTGTTTGCTGCTATTGTTCTTTGAATATATGATGATTTCAAGATGACAGTTCATTTTCAAGAATAAAAAACTAAGTCAACTGATTAACATTGCTGCAGTGAATTCCCTGTTTCTGTCAACTTTCCCAGGAATGAAAGAATTAGCCATGTATTAATATTGTAGTGGGACAGGGACACAAATATATGCTTACTTTTAGGATATAGATGAGTAACTGGCAGGCAGACTGCTATTCTCCTTATGATGAAAAAAGAAGGGCTTAATATAAAGAAAATTCAATTTTGAAAGCCAAACCCTAGCTTTTCCTTGACAGGCCACTGATGTCAATTACATTTTCCTCCTACTTTATGTGGGAACTCTACTTGCACTTCGGCTGAGGAAGGAGAGGAAAACAGTGAAAATTTCAAACATTAATTAATTTTGTTTTCTCTTTCTAGATCCATTTGTTTTAACAATGAATTTTGTGATGACTAATGTTTCATTAGGTTTGATGCATCACTAGTTCAACATAGAGTCATTGACTAGAATTTTTCTGATTCTGTAAGCCTAATCACTGAAGAAATTGCACTAGGCCTAGGCTTCATAGCACTCACCTCTGGTAGGAGTCAGAAAAGTAAACAGGTCATTGCAACCAAACGTGGTAAGTTCTTTAGTAGGTGAAGTAAAACATGCTCTAGAAGCAACAATAAGGGATTCTGGTGCAACTTTGGCAACGGGGTTGTAGAAAGGTGAGGCATAGGATAATTAGTCGTCAGCAGGGTAATGCAGGTGGGCTGAGAGAGGAAGAGCAGTGCTTAACAGAAAAGGAACTGCATGCACACGCACAAGCTTACCACAATCAAGTAGGACTGGTAAAACTAAGATCGGGAGCTGTGAGGCCATGGCCAACCTGAGTGATTAAGAAGTTGGATTTGAAGACTGAGTGCAACCTACTGCTCCGTGGGTTTGGCTGTGTTGAGGTCTAGAGGAATCCATTGGCGTTAGGCAACAGACCATAGAAAATGAATTCCCCAGTCTTCACTGAATCCTCTTATCCCCCCTTCATTTTGGTTAATGATTTGGACATTCAAGTCTCTAGAGTTACATACAAATAAAAAGTTAAAAATTATCAAAATATGCCCAGGAATGTCATAGTGTATCTCTTGATAAGAGAAAGATAAACATGTAGGGGTATTATATTCTTTAGTGAATTAATGACATTTTGTAAAAGCCTATTTCTGTTGTATAAGCAGATACACAGGGTGGGGCAAAAGTAAGCTTATCATTGTTCTTATGGAAAACAGCACCATCAGTAATAAATAATAAAAAAGAATAAACTCTGTGTTTCATGTACTCACAACTGTAAACTATTTTGACCCACCCTGTATCATGGGGGATAGCCCTGAGACAAATATCGGAGTGGTATGAAGTCTCTTTGCCAAAATGCCTTCCTTTTATGATAGAGAGGGATTCGGGATGGAGAGATGGAATAAAACTCTGCTGAAATTTGATTTTCATGTCGTGACTGATAATGTCAAAAGTGTCATTACTCGTCTACTAAGGTTTTCTGGAAGAGGCAAGAAGGAATCTCTCAGTAGGTCTGAACATGACTTGTGAGAGCAAGAAGAGGGGAATGAAATTGGGTTTATTCTTGGGGATGGTCAGAGCAAGAATTTCTTCTCATGGTGCCATGGCTTGCATAGTTTAAACTTCTTGCTTATGTCAAAGGAAAGGGTGTTCAGGCTTGCTCATCCGTTGTAAAACTGTCAGCCGTTAACATAAGAAAATGAATTCCACACTTTATGCAGAGAGAAATCTTTCTAAAGTTTTGAATGTGACAAAAGTACTTTTTCTGGTTCCATGCTAATGTATGATACTAAAATAAATTTTAAAATACCAGAAAGTTTAACCCCAGTTTGTAAATCATTGTCTATCTGAGCGGAAAAAGCCTTCTTTATTAGAAATTGTATGTCAAGTGATTAACCCAATATAAATGCATAAAACTATTAACATTTTAGACAATAATTTTAGCTTAAAGAGCAGTTGTCTGCTGAGACTAGCAGCCTGAACTTTTCCTGGGATATAGCTTTTGCAGAAGTTGTTTGAAGCAGATAGTCCATAACAAAGTCACTGACATTGAGTTGCAGTTTTTCTGATTTTCAGGATCAGGAAAACACCAGGATCTGGACTAGAAAAGGTAGAGTTGGCCCATGAAAGAAAGCAACCTTAGAATCCGAATTTACACACCACAAGACTAAATAGGGGGCTATGGTATAAACATGAATGGGAAATGGGGTTGAGCTAGTAATGGACAATCAAAGAAGTTTTGTTTACATTATTCCAAAAGGATAAGCTAATGTCTCTTTGGGGAAGACATTATAAGATTAACATAATTACCATGATCTACCATCTGAAGTTTGATAATGTCACCGTTCAAGGACTCCCAACTAAGCAGCAGTTATAACTCCTGACACCATTCCTCCTTAATGAAATGAACCCAAACTTTTAGAATAACCAGAAAACAACCGTTGTCCATATGTTCAGCAAATCTTTTACACAGGGATACAAAGGCCAATAAATCACCAGGGGGAGGAACACTCCCATTTTTATAGTCTTAAACAGGCCATATTGCATTACACTTACTGAAATTGCCTGTCTTATCCAAATAGAAAACATAAGCAGAGACAGAATTGACACCATTTTGGAAAAATATTATTGGATTTAAACATTCCTCTCCTATCTAATTGAAAATATGTATGTTTCTTGTCTTTAAAATTGTCAAGAACTCTTATGTAAAATAACTTATAATAATCAAATCTATAGAGATGGAAGAGTATAAATTCAGACCACTATTTATTTTTTTTAAAGATTTATTTGTTTGCTTTTTTTTAGAGAGAGGGGAAGGGGGGAGAAAGAGGGGGAGAGAAACGTCAATGTGTGGTTGCCTCTAGCACACCCCATACTGGGGACATGGCCTGCAACCCAGGCATGTGCCCTGACTGGGAATCAAACCGACGATGCTTTGGCTCGCAGGCCCATGCTCAATCCACTGAGCTACACCAGCCAGGGCAGACCACTATTTATTGGTGTTTAGTAATACTTTAGTAAGAAGTTAGTGTGGTCACATGTGTTTAATGTAAATGCACCTTTGTTCCTAAAGAAGATGAGAGAGTATTTTGGAAACCAGAGCATTAGCCACACAATGAGACACAAGAGATGTCAATGCTGCTAAGACCAGACATTGTTTTGAAAGCAGGAATATCTCAATATAATTTATTATGGACTTAATGATGAAAAACACTTTGAAAATCAACCATACCTTTTAAATTTAGAAGCCAAAGTCACAAACTTTCTCCAAAAATATTGTGGACAGATTATTTTCTATATTTAGATTGGCTAATTTATAGACTTGAAACTTATATGTACTTACTTTGACATTTTTCTTTAATTGCATTGTAATATTTTGTATGAAAAGTATTAATTCCCATGGTTTTGTTATGAGTCTGTAGTAAGGGTCCTGAGCCCAGGTTTCATGTCTACTGCTGTCATTTGTTAGCTATATGAAGCTGACAGCTTACTTAATCTCTTGTGCCTCAGTTTCTTCACCTGTAAAATGGGAATGATATTATACTCCTCTTATATGGTTGCTAAGACAACTAAATGTGTAGTGTGTGCTAAGTAAAAGCCAAATATTTACCACTCCTAAGCATCAACATATTCACTCTTTCTAAAATAATATTTTCCTTTGTTTAACATGAGGAAGACTTGTAAGCTCAAAATACCGACTTTCATTATCATGACATTTATTTTCTTCACTGTTTCCCAAGCTTCAAATAAATGTCTTGTATAATTTTTTTTAACATTCTAATAATATGGTTAAGCTCAGGGATGCTTCCCAACAACTTTGATCTTGTTGAATAGAAACAAAAAGGGAGATTTAAACTTCTTACTTGATAAAAATACAATAATAAAAGAGAGAAATATAATCTGTAACAAAAAATAAATTTTCTTTCTGCCTTAAAACTTCACTTGTCATCTACAAAGTTCTTAGAAATAGTTCCCTATTATTATCATTTGATCATAGGTATAATTTTATTTATGATTATGTAATTAAATTTTAATCACCTGACATGTTGCAGTCTTAGAGTGGCATGCTAAAATCTATGATTATATGTTTTGTTTTATTTTCTTTAGTTTTGAAAATTATTATTTATATATTTAAAGGATAAGTTCTATGGTTCAGAAGGAGTTATGAATGGGAATTTTTCATGCTGAAACTTAATACATTAATAAAAAGACCCTTATATGTTCCTATAATGTTTCACATATTTGCTTCTACTTGTGTATGTTAATCTTCACATTTTTATATTGTTTTCCATGTAGGAATTGTGTGATATACATTTAACATCCATTTAATTTCCAATTCTTTAGGTTTTGTACTTATGTATCTACTTTCATGATTTATGTGTTTTGTATTCTTATTAATTATTCAGCTCTGTCCACATCTTTGAATTCAGTATTTTGTTCCCCACTATTTCTCCTCAATTGTCATTTTCTAATATAATCTGGAAGTGGAGAGCCATAATTACAATGTCATTGCTTTATATTACACCTTCTACATTTCCTTTGTTGAAAGTTATGTTTCATAGTTAAATTAAAGTAGCTATTTGTGTACGTGTTGCCTGTATGTCTCATTGTGTTTTTAGCACAAATTCGCCATGTGTGTATGCCCCAGCACATGCAAGATAACTAAGTAATACAAAATCACTGAATGGAAATTTTTACTCCTTGAGATCTTTAATCCCTGGCAAGACTGCCTGTTGTCATTCACTTATGCAAAAGGTAAGTTGAGAGGAAACTTGATTTTTGCCCAGTTATTGATTATTTGCTATTGCTCCGGCTCTTTGTTTGGTGAAGTGTGGTGTACTAAGGAAGCACTCTATTCCTTGCTTTGTGTTTGACCTCGAACGCATTCCAGAAAGAAAGTGTGGTTGCGTCTGGTCTCCCTGGTGCTCTGACTCTCCGTGTCATTGAAGAGCATCTAGTGTAGTCCAATGAACCCGTGTACTCTTGGCTTGCCCCCTTTGCCCTCTCATCTCCCAGCACAAATAAAAGGTGAGTGTAATTAATCTGCAATGCCAAATGTGGTTTCAAGTGACCTATTTCCCGTTTGACCTTTTGTTTGCCCTGGATTTTATGCAACTGAGGATGAGATTTAGATTTGGAGCAAACACATCTTATGTCCTATGACACAGTCCCTCAAATCACTAAAAATTCAGCACAACCGTAGTACAGAGCTTTGAACACTTTACTTCACATCCCAGCTCTAGTGCCCTCCAAAGTGTCTGCTTTTGTGCCTCCGATTTTTTCTCTAAAGTTAAAGGAAGGGCAGTAAACCCTTCAAATCACAAAGTTAACACTCCTGGGGGCCATTCTCAACAAATAGGGGAGGGAAGTTAACAAATGCCTCAGCTTCCAATCCCTTGCAGGAATGATTTGATAGTCGTTTTGTAAGGTTTCATTTTGTGTTTTCTTCATTCTGCATCTTACTTCATGCCTCTCCTTCCCTCACTCTATAGGATTTACTCTCAAATAAATCACTGGCTCTGAGGTCTACATGTCAGAAACTGCCTTTAAGTAAACTCAAAGTAAAACCAGGTCTTTCCAGTTTTTACTTCCTCAGAGGAGGATTTTAAGTTAGGTTTTATCATTCCCACCAATACAGTACTGAATGTGCTACACCTAGCAAAAACCCATTGACATTTCTGGCATGAAACAAATACAAAGGTGCATTATTTTTATCATTGTCATTTTTAATTTATCTGTCCACATTTAATATCAAGAATATAAGATGTAAGAAAGTCTGCTTCCACCCCAGATGAAGTCGAAGGTATCATATTTACCATTCATCCTTTAAAAACAAACAAAAAAGAAATAATAAATGAAACAATTGCGTTTAGACCCCCCTCTCTCCCCTGTCCCTCCCCTCCCTCCCCTGCAGAGGCAGTACGCAGCAAGGCTCCCCAGAGAGAACACACAAAAGCCCGGTGGCTGCCCCCAGCATGATGCCTGACGGAAAGGGCAGTGCAGGCAGAACCAGCGGTGGTCTTTTAGCTGAGGGTTAATGGGGGCTGCGGGGAAGGTAATCCACAAGGCAGAGTTCTAAGAAACTTGCATAGGGAGAGAATTCCAGAGATTTTCAAAAGTTCCTTTTCAGCAGAGAGATTAGCAGCACATGCGGGTGAAAAAACTGACTGAGCTGATGCAATAGTGCAAGAAACAAGCAACACAAGATTGGCTGTAAAGAAATACAACCAACTCTATTTAAACATGACATGATTGTCTATGTACAGAATTTCTAAGTGCCTACAAAAAAAGCTAATATTACTAATAAGTGAGTTTAACAAAGTTATGGGAGGCAAGGCCCGTATTTAAACAATACAAGTAAATAATTCAGTCAATCATATTTCTATATACTAGTAATGGACACCTGGAAATTAAGCTTAAAAAATAAAGGGTCAAAATACAAATTCCTAAGTGAATAGCTAATATTAGAATACACAATCTCTAAGACTATCCTGTCTTAAAAATTATAACTTCATAATAAAGCTCATCAGAATAGATGCATGCTGACAGGTATCTTAAAAATCAGTAATATAAATTTATCAGGTCTTGCAAAAAGTAAATAAGCCACATCAATATGAATATTTAATTATGGCTTTTTAAATGAAAATTAACATTTCTACCTGAATCTTTATAATTGAACAGTTGAAACTTACCCAAAAGAATAAGAATAAAATGTAATAAACACATAATATGAATATTCTCAGTATTAAGTAATAATTTATTATGTAATGTAAAATATTTAATAGTTTTTAAGAATTAATGTGGAAACACCTGGCTGGGTACCTTAGTTGCCTAGAGCATTGTCTTAATAAACCAAGGTTGCAGGTTCGATACCTGGTCAGGTACATACAAGAATCAACCAATGAATACAACAATAAGGGGATCAACAAACTGATGCCCCTCTCTCTTTTCCTCTCTCTCTCTCTCTCCCTCCTTCCTTCCTCTCTTTCTCTCTGAAATCAGGAAATAAAAATGTAAAAAAAGAATTAGTTTGGGAACAAAAAGAATTCTAATATCTGCTGAATATTCAAACTTATCTATGCACTGTACTAATTTCATTTTTGAATTCATTTTTTGTGCACAATAAAGAGTTGAAATGTTCAGAAAACCTGAACAAAGTATAACTAAAAAGGAGAATACTAAAAAAGATAAAGTTAATGTGTATATAGTCCTTACTTTCCCCTCCGCATGTATATACATATAAATTCCAACTACTCTGGGAAGTCACCATCTGTAATCACAGAGACCAGCTTGTGTTCATGCACTCACCTCCCTTACATCCCACAGCTTCCATATCACTCCCCTGTCCTCTGCACACACGCTTCCTTATGGATAATAAATGGGGAGACTGTTCCCCAAATATCTCATCCAGAGGGCTTACAGCTAGGGAAGAAGATGGCTAAAAGAAGAACTAAGGAAAAGATGGCAGAGATTAGAGGAAAGACTGATGTCCTCTCAGGATACCTTAAGAAGTAAGAATCAGTTGAGTGAAACTCGAGTGCACAGAAATGTGAGACGAGCTTTTGCATTTTTCAGTACAATGCATATACCCTTTCTGTCTTGTGGGGGCTGTAATTTTTCTAGGTCCACAGTGACAGTACGTGATAGTAAGTGACATACGGATACCAGGAAGTAATCCCTCTCGTTTGTACAGTTGTGAGATCCAGAAATAGACAGTGCTGGCCTAGCATCCAGAGCCAGACGCATGAGATAAAATACAGCCCATCCCAGGCTGGAAGCACAGTATCCTAGCCACTCTTCACTTCAGGATCATCCCCTATCTGATGAGAAGCCCATAGTTACCCTAACACTATATGAAAATTTTATTCCCCATTCCTTGCAATATACTTGGTAAAGGCTGAGGTGAGCTATTAGTGAATAATATTTAATGTGACTTTAATAGAGGACATAAACACAGCAAAGGTGAGCCGACAAATGACTGGGATCTGAATAAAAAACATGGCAGCGGTCCTGAAAGCCACAGGCCAGCACTGAAATGACGTGAGTAATGGTGCGTGGTGGTGGGCGGGGAGAGATCTGACAGGAACCTAAGTAAGAGCTGCTGGGTCAGAACTGGGGAGCCTTTGGGAGCAACACCTCGGCGGTAAGGTGGCGGTGTGGACTGCAGGTGGCAGGATGGCATGGCCCACAGGCTTGAAGCTCACAGCAGCATGAGCTCCAGGGGGGTTGCTGCAGAGGCAAGTAGTCCCAGATAAAGGAGTTGCCATTGTGTTCAGGCACCCTGGACATATTAGAAGACACAGGGAAAGAATTCTAAAAGCTTGCTATGATAGTAACTGAGGGCAGAGTTGGCATTTTATACCCTTCACTGAGTTACTAATTATTTTGTTCTTTGACCACATTCTGTTCCACAAACACTAAAAAATATAGTTTGGAGAAGGAACAAAATTGAGTATACTGTAATAAATGTATGCCAGTACAATCTTTAGAAGTACCTAAAATTACTAACAAGCTGCTCTTTTTGAGCCACTAGAAACATAGCTCACGCATCTCCAACCCATATGTTTGTGGAGCTCACTACACATTAGAAATTCAGTCCCTGCACCTCAGATCAGTTCTGGAGTTCTCAAAGGAATATTCGCGTGTTCTTCTACCTAGGCTGCTGCCTACAGGCTCCTTCTTATTTGTAGTTAACAAAGCTCCTTAGAGAAGCTTTACCTCTGTGAAATGTCTTCTAAGAATGCTTACATCCTGGACAAACAGGTTTGAGTGTTCAGAGTACCAGAGCAAGGTTCTAAGGAGAGGCAGAGAGTCCCCCTCCATAACGATGGCGTGTATTTATTTTTCCAGATGCTAAGGACATGCATGTCGGCCCAAGGTCACTGCAAGCACCTCATGAATGTATTTCTATCTCATTCGCCTGATTGAAACTCCACAAGCACTAAAAACAGTCCAGAAGCATTAAAGTGTAAGCAGACTTCATTTCACTGCCCTTCTTCCTCTGAAGGATAACACATCTATACTGGAATCTTTCTGTTACTATAAGTCAGTCTTTAATTAATGTATGGATTTGATAAATCTTTTAAGTACCAACAGCTGTGGTAGCACAGCAAGGGGATAAGCAAAATAAAATTTAAATATAAAAACATAGTTCAAACTCTTGTTAAATGATATGCTTTCATTTTGAGTTGTCTGAATTGGGATTCCTCTCCAGTATTCTGTAAGCAACATGGTTGATCTCAATTATTTAATGTGTATTAAAACTATTTATCTTGCTGTGGCCCCCTATGGTTTTTGCAAAGGAACTTGCTTCTTTCTCATTTGGAATCTTATCCAGTCTCCCATCAAACTGCTTTTCATTGCAGAAGCTTCTGCCCTCATACATTTCTTGCATTTCTGACCTTAAGTATAAACCAGTTTTTCAAGTGGTTCATGTGAGATTTGGAAAGGACAAGGAGTACTTGAAAATCAGCCCAGACTCTCTCTCATACACACACCCCTACTACACAAAAACTTGTTTTTTGCCATTGTTAATGTTCTGTATGGCATATATATGCCATATAAATATGATATATATGATATATGTTGTATAAATATGATCAGTTTAAATGATAGGTGGGTAGTATTGCTTTATATGAGTCCTTATAGAGAAAAAAATAGAAGGATTGATTAGGAAAAAAGCAAATACTAAGACAGACATATATACTCCTGGTAGCTAGGCTTTGGATGAGAAGACCTTTGTTTCTATTAGACATGCATTCAGGGACTGCTGCTTTTAACCCAGGGGCATTGCATTGATAAAGTGACCAACTTAAGTAGCATTTGCAGTTTGTAGGACAATTCAATAATTGGACACTCTTATTTTAAAAAATGACTTTGTTTATTTATGCCACTTTATGCCACACATTCTTTGTCCTTTGAAACCTTATAAAAGAAGATATACAAAACGAAATTCAAGAGTTACTGCAAATTTGACACAATATGAAATTATCTCCTGCTTATTTGTTCATACTTATTTTCTGTGACAAGGCAAAATACCATTTGCACAGTGTTTTATATATTTGTCCTTATTTAGACTATACCACATATTAGTTTCATAAAAACATATGCTGTTTTTCAAAGTGCTTGTTATTATTTCATTCTTATTCTATCACACACTAGTTTAATATCTTACATATTCATATATGTAATATGTGTAAAATTTATTCTAATTTGCAAAAAAAGAACCATCAACATTTATTTTCTCATTGTGGCTTAGAACAATCCTGCAATTCATAACTATTAGCCATTTCTCAAAGGTGAGGAAACTAAGACCCTGAGAGGTTAAATCTACTTGCTCCAATTTTAATCAGTCCCAAAAATTTGTAAATGCTCTTCTCAGAACTTTAACCTAGTCTTTTAAAAGCAAATATTTCAACTCTTGCAATAAAACAGAGAACTGCTTAAGTTGTTTAAAGTCTTTTTAAGTTACTATTTCTCTAAATCAATAATTAAATCTTTTCAGGTCCCAGAATGTGTAACTGGCTGTGTTATCAGTGGGTTCTGCTTACGTGGATTAAATTTATGTTTTTTTTTAATCCCCTATAGCAGTTAAGGGTCAACTAATGTACAGCATAGTTCATGACAGAAATGCAGCCTGGGCTGAGCCAAGGATAGCTTTCTTTGGAAGGATAAATCATTTTAGAATCTGCTTCATAGAGTCTATTGTAAGGCTTCTAGGGAAATAGCTTGGTAGTAAAGGAAGATGGGATGAGCACGATGCATTTCAAAGTTTTAAAAAGGGAAGAAACCTTCACTTAAAGAATAAATGGTCTCCAAAGACCACAGTAATCACCTAAACTGTCTGTTAACCCAGAGGGTAACCGGACTTGTAAACTAAAATATCTAATTTCTAAGAACTTTATAGTTTAAGGTTGTGGATATATGGGACATAAAGACCTGACTACAGAGTATAGCCCTAGAAATTAATTTAATTTTATCTTTTAAAGAAAGCACTACAAAAGACTTTATTTCCTTCTAGTAGCAGTATTCAATTTATGCTGTCAGCATTGACCTTTGGGACAGCAATTGTTCAATTCTTGTCATTGTTCTTTGTACTTTATTTTGGCTTTATAAATTTCCCATGCAGAATATAAAATTAATCAAATTCTAAAGTTATGCACATTATCATCAAAACCCATACTGATCTTCTCCTATTTGCTGTAGTCATTACTTCATATCCCCATTTCTTACTCCCATTTATGGATATATGTATACACATATATGTTCAAAATATTATTCTACTTAGATTTCATTCTACTTTTTGCTTATTTTCATCTGAGATTCTGTATTTTGAGATCTACTAACATTGTCCTGTGTATGTATAACATATTACTCCTAATTGCTTTGTGTTTTTTTTTAACATGCATCTATCACTGTTGACCTGTCTATCATTGGTCAAGAAATTAAAGATTCCCTAAGCAGCAGTGACTAACTGGTTGGCCTACCATTCTGCCATAGATTTGTCCACTCAGGGCAGGGCACAATAAGCCCAAATATATACAGAACATAAGCAAGCTCAGCAGAATGTCAGTGGCCCACAGTTGTGAATGAAATGGAGAGTCCAGACAACAGGTGGCACAGCAGTGGGTCACTCAGTCATGGAGGATAAACTACTGTACTGCAGTTAAGTGACTTTGTAGACAGCAGATGTACCTAAGGGACATTGGCAAGGGGATATGCCCTAGCCCCACTAGAACCAGGGTGATGCGTAAGAAAGTGAGTTTTTCCACAAAATAAGGTATTTTTCTGGAGCACGCAGGGCATTGTGAAAATTTCTCATGACACTACCTATTTCTTTATGTTCTGGAAAAGACCAAGGTCATTCTGCTGAGGCTTGGGTCAGACAGGGGTCAAGCTTATCAACATCACCTAGGTGGAAACATGCAAGTTCAAGAGAATGACACCACAGAACTCCCTCCATACACCACCCCAGTGATAAGATTCCAAGCTTACATACATGTCCTCACATCTTTGCTCATGCCTCTTCTCATAGTTGTGGGAGAATCTTCCGGGGGAAAGTCAAAGATATGCTTATACTTAATTTGACTGAGTTATATCAAATTGTTCATAGAATAGCTGCATTCTCAACATCAGTGTGTAAAAGTTTTATATCTCTTTCATACAATTGTCAACACCTAGTTTATCCTAGATTTAACACCAGTTTAACAGTTGTAACGTGATCATTTGCATGCCATTAGTTACTAACGAGTGTATGTCTCTTCATATGATTACTATTCTGTCTGTTTGTCCCTGAAAAAATCATTTGGTTTCACTGAATGTTTTTCATGTGCCAATACTATCTCTGCATTCTTTCCCACCACTTTGTTTTGCCTTCCAGTAGTCTTATTTAGATTCCTTTTGAATTCCTTCTTGGAAAATATTTCTATCAGATTCTAATTCTATGGGTGCTTCAAACCATTCCAAGAAACCATTGGGACAGTAGCCAGATTCATGTATCTAGTTTCTTACTCATTGTTTCCACAAGCCTAAATATTTAGCTTCTCAAAATTCCCCAGTTTAATAACATGCTGCTAATAGTCCCCATCCCAAGCATGGTCAAACAATAGTCCTTACATTAGTAAATGACAGTTTTATTCATATATTTCCTAATGCAAAGTATTTTGTAGCTATCTTTGTCTTTCCTTTGTCTTTTATAACATACAATTATTTCAACAGCAAATCCCATTAGTTATTTGGTTTATCAGGTACATTACCAATTCTTGACAACTACTGTGACTATGTTCAACTGGTCTCTCACATTTTAACTTTCTTTATGATATATGATGCACATTTCTTTATAACTTATTTTACTTTTGCTTTATTTTTTCTTTGTTTGAATCACAACTATTCTGTACTAAACAGAAGATAATTCATTATAGTTAATGAAGAAAATTTAGAGGTATTCACTTTAAAATCAGGAATAAGACAAGGATATCAACTATCACCACAATCATTTAATATAGCAATTGTAGTTTTGGCCTATGCTCAGAGGGAAAAATAAAGCAATGAGATATTGAAATAAATTTCAAAAAATCATTATGTGTTAATGTCATGATCATCTAATTAGTAAAAAGATCAGAATCTATAGATTGATAAATAGCAGTCATAAGAATTCAAAGGAGATTTAAATTAGGGAATTTTTTAATTATGAAAATTACTTCAGTTGTAGAATTGGTGTTCACCAGCAGTACAGGCAAATATAAAAGAAGTCCAAGACTGAGTGCTGAGGCACTTAAACATTTAGAAATCGAGAACACTATAAAGAACCATGAATGGAGCCCAAAAACAAGCAACCAGAAAGTTTGCAGAAAACAGCTTGAATATGGTCATGGAATCAAGGAAAAACTGTCAAGGAGAGAGAGTGATCAAGTACATTGTTTGTTCTTGCTAAGTCCAAGAAAATGGAGACAGGATTGTCATCTGGTTTGGGACTGTTGACACCAATGGTGACTATAAGATGAATCATTTTTTTCATGGTGAGAGAAAAATCAAATTGAAATAGCTATGAGGAATAGCAGAATTATAGACATAAGTATAATACCTGCCTTGATTAGTTTTATTTATTTTTTAGGATGAGATGCAGAACAATTAATTTATTTACTCATAAGATTAATGCAGTAGAGAGGAAAAAAGATTAATATGCAAAAAATAATAAAGAGAAATATTGATGATGTGCTCTTGTTCCAGATTGATTTCTCTGAGAAACAGTAAAATGCAGGTTTTTATTTATATTTGTTTTCAGTGTTAGAGACTGCTGTCAGGATATGACCTGGGGCAGGGTAGGCTTCATGGGTGTGTGACCTGCGTGTAATCGTACGAGCCCCACCTGTAGAAAAGCCCCGCTCTCCGCTTTATGCTCTGCTGCCGCCATTTAAAACTCATTTTTTAACAAAAGGTTCCACAGTTTTAATTGGCACTGAATCTACCAATTTTATATAATTAAAGAAATGTAAAGGACAAGAGAAATATACGGAAAAAAGAAAAACCTTACAAAGTTCAAATAAAAATTCTATAGAATAATTAAAGTTTTCCTATATGAACCAAATTATTTAGAGACCCAATTTGAGTAGCTAATGATCAGGTGAATCCACGTGACTTTGAGGGTAAAGACAGTCTCCATGAGATTGGTTTTAATAGCCTGGTAAAGTAGAGAAGAAAATGTATTCATAAATAATCCTTTGTTTCTATAGCATCAATAAATAAATAAAATTAATTAATCAAATTGCATATCCAAATTCTGTTTAAAGATTTCTAATTTTTAAAATCCAGCAGTGACAAAAATGAAGTCATAATTAAAATTATCAGTGAGAGTATTAGCACGAGTCTTGATAATACAAGATTATTGGTACAGTGGACAAAGGAAGCACAAAACAGTAGGAGAGGTGGAAGAAGCAACTAACATATGAATACCTACAATGTGATATGTCAGATAAAAGTAATGAATCATTAAAAGCAATGTAACAAATAACTGCATGGATGGAAAATTGAATATAGAGACATAAGGAAAATATGTAAAGAACACAACACTTTTCTACAATTGGAAAAATCAACAAATAAAGGTATGAATAGATTATTCACAGTTATCTTAGTGATGAAAAGTAAAAACCAGTTCTGAATAACGACAAATGGAAAGAGGAAAGTGACGAGGGGAGTTCTACCATATTAAAAATATTTATAATATTTTCCTATATTATTTTGATAAAAGTTTGTTAATTAAAATAGCAAAATAAACAAATACATAATAGAAAGTGTCAAGTAATTATGTATTCTGATGTGGAAGGATGCCTTTCATGTATGGTTGAGAAAAAGTTAAAGAAAAGTGTGTACAATATAAACCCATTTTTTTAAAACTGTAAGTGTATATTTGTGTAAGCATAAATAACATTATGTGGACCATAGGAAAAGAATTTAAACATACATTCTAGAAACAAAGAAATTTAGCAAAAAAGTTTTTCTACTATTTAAATTTAAAATTATCAAAATTTTAAAAGAGGAATAAAAAATTATCCTAAATAATTTGAAACCCCATTATTATCATTGGATAAGCTTCTGAACTAATAGAGTTACATGGATATCCAATCAACACAGCATCATATGGAGAGTTGATGAGATTGTTGTTGAAATAATAATAATCTTAGTGCAAAAATTATGTTAACTGTTAGATAATATAAATATTATTTTATCAGTTGCATGTCATCCCAAACTCAGTAAATATGAGGTATTCAATTTGTATAATATATTTGGAGTTGACTTGTAAACCACCAGGCATCTTGCAATTATATATTAATTTTGACTATTATTATCCTGCATGTTATAGATGGAACAGTTTTGACATTCACCAGACCAATATACACCATTTTAGTGTTACTGTGCCAGGACTTGGACCCAGTCGTCCCCATCTCTCACATATATTATTGCAATGATTTGCTAATGTTTCCCTAGTTACAGTTTTCCTGTCATGTGACCCAACTTCCATACGGATAGCCAATTTTCCTTTTAACTGTAAGAAAGAAAACTGACTAATCACAACTAAATGGTGGCCACCAGAAATATTCTCCAATAATTTCCCTCTTCCTGACGGTTTATCTCATAGCTGTAGCAATTTTCTTTAATGCTCATGAAGTTGGTCATGACACTGACCTCTAACAGTTTGCCTATTATTAAACTATTTTTCTGGGTAATGAGTTTAATATTTATGAAGCTTTCCTTATATTACACTGATTTAAAGGTATTTCATTCTGGTAAAATAGGGTGCTGAACTAAGTTCAGATACAAAGCAGGGCATATCCGTACCTTTGAGATAAATTACAAGAATTTCATTAAGCCAACTGCTTAGTCTTTTCAGATAGTTGAATACAAATGTGAACCTTGTAAAATATTCATATTAATGTTGCTATGAAATAATGTATGGTGCAATAACAACAGTTATTAGGCTATTTATTTCAAGGAACACTATACATCTAGGAAATGAGAATTTTGTCCTCAACTGTTGTCTTTCTGGACCAGTGCTTCGATACAGATGACTGCCAATTACACGTGTAATAGGGTCCATTTACAGTTATTACCGGATTAAGAATTGTCATTACTGTTTGCAAATGACCAATTCCCTGTCACAACTGTGTAGTCAATATTGTCAAAATGGAACATAACACAATCATTTAAACACAATGAATATATTTTTTTTCCTTTTCACAAAAACAAATGATCTCTAAAATCAGCTATTACTGTGGCTAATGAACACTCTGTCACAACATAAAGATCCCCTGAATTTCTCTCTGGCCCAGTCTCATTAAGTTTAATGCACAACATAATTTAAATATCTGAGTTATGATCCATCAGCATTGCTTTCTACAGAGAAGGGCTGTCAGGAAATAGTTAAGGGCAGAAAATTCATTCCTTAATTTCACTAGTCTCTCATTCTCAATCCGTGTCTTTACTGTTACCAAGTGCTGTCCATTGTTCGCCCCTTTTCCATCTTCCTTGTTTCTGCTTTTAAAAATCATTGCTCATACCCTCATCTCTTGAGTGCAAAAATTCTAGATTTTCTTCTTATTCCTTGGCCTCCCTTATCCAGTTATAACATGCTAATATAGAGAAAATAATTTAAAACATAAACTTTTCCAACCTAAATATATTTTTATTAACATTTTCTCAATAATTTGTAGGTAGCATTGTCAAACTGGATTCAAACAAGTCAGGATATTTATTTTTTTATTTATCCAATCAATATTATTAACTGCCATTCCTGCATAATTTTCTCAATAAATGTAATTGATAGCTTATTGTTGTGTTTTCATATTATAGTTAGTATGTGGCTTAATTAAAACAAAACATGCTTTATTTAGAGGTCAGATCTGAATCTCATTTAGTCTAGATTACCCACTCCAAACTTCAGAATCTTTACTTGAGATACAGAATATTCAGCAATCTGTATGTCTAAAGCTGCCTCTCCTCACATAGGTTCATGTAAGTGTTTGAAGTACAACTATGGTTCGATTATGACAAAGCTGTTTGTTCCACTTTTCTTGAGTTTTGGGTAATTCCACCTTTGAGTATTTTCTTCACCTATACCATAGAGCAGGCTTCACTTCTGCCATCATATTGGGTGATAACTTCGGAGGAGTAAGGTGGTTAGTCTTAATTTCTCCTTCAGCCTCTTCAATTACTTTTTTGTAATAAGCTTTTAAAGTTTTAGAACAGTTATGGATTTACAGAATTGTTGTGAAGATAGTTTAGAGAATCCTCATTTACCACATGTTCATTATCCTCTATTAATAGAAGTACTAACCTTCTATTAATACCATGTGCATTTAATTTAGATGTTTGTTTTGGTATTGTTGGGGGCTTGTATATTCTTTGAATATTATTAATACATGCCCTTTGTTAGTATTTTAATATTTTCTCCAAGTTTGTGGTTTTTCCACTCTTTTTAATGGTGGCTTTTATAGAGCGGAAGTTTAAAGTTTTAATAAAATTCTGTCTACCAATTTTTCTTTCATGTATTATATTAGAATTACATTTATGAACTTAAGATCAAACTCAAGATAATGTAGATTTTTCCTATTTTAATGAGTTTCATAGTCATGAATTTTCATTTAGGTCTGTGATTCATTTTGAGTTAAAATTTCTGACAGATGTAAGGTCTGTCTCAAGTTTCTCTTTTTCCCTTCCCATTCAGATGTTCATTTGTTCCAGCACCATCCAGGAGTAACTGACATTTGAATATTGAGTCTTCCAATCAGTGAACATAGAGTCAGTATAACTTGTAGGATAGGCAGTCTTATCACTATGTAGTAGCCCTTTTTATCTCTGACTAGATAGATAGATAGATAGATAGATAGATAGATAGATAGATAGATAGATAGATAGATGATAGAGAGACAGATGATAGATAGATGATAGATAGATAGAGATATAGTTGTTGCTCTGAAGGTCTGCTCTTTTCTTAAATTAATGTAGCTATGCCAACTATATTTTGACAGGTGTTATTTAACAGGTTAGCTCTTTATCCATCCTTTTTCTTTTAAACGGATGAGAGGAATGCCCTTTCCCCAAGCTCTGGGACCAGGTTCTGATGAAGTCTTTCATTCTGGAGACTGGATCTTTATTGCAGAGTAGTTCTGATCCTATATCACAAAGATCACTCATCCTCTCCCCTTGCAAGTCCTGAGGGGATCTTTCTTGGCTTTCAACCATAAGATCTTGCTGGGTTCTACTGTAAAGATACCCAATTTGTTAAGAACATGTTGGTGAGTTACAAAGAATTAGGATAAAATGTCTACACTATGTTCTTATGTACTATGTTGAGTAACTTAACTCAGTGGTTCACTAAAACCAGGTAAAATGGTATTATAGTGCTTGCGCTTGGAACACAACTAGAAATGAATATTAACTCAAAAAGTTTGAACCAATACACTGAGTAAAAAGATCCACTCACCAATGTGGGAAACCATCATCCAATGCACTGGGGCCTGAATAGAAAGAAAGTGGTGAAAGAAAGGCAAATTCTATCTCTAATTAACCTGGCACGTCCATCTATCGTCTGCCCTTTTATGCGGCAGCTTCTGGTTCTTGGGACTTTGGACTTGGACTGAATTTTATACTGTCAATCCTGCTTCTCCTCCTCACAGATGGCAGACTGTGGGACTTCTTAGCCTCCATAATCGCTTGAGCCAATTTCTATAGTAAATCAATTTCTCTGTCTCCCACAGGTCTGTTTCTCTGCAGTGTCTCCAGGTTATGGGGAGGACCTGTGTAGTCTACACTGCAGTACTCAATTCTAACACGATCATTTAAAAACGGCACTTAAAGAACCAAGTAAGCTGCTTTTACATAAAACTAAGAGTTAATCTCAGTTACTATTCAATGGAAAATTCAGTTATAGAGGTGATGCTGTTTAGTGAATACAAATTAATTTAAAATCCTTTTTAAAACTACATTTTATAATATAAACATCATCTGAATATTTAAATAAAGCATTCTTTTTATGGAAACCAAAGTTTTAGATCTTGAATGTAATGCAGCTTGTTAACAATTTGACAAAAAAGTGTTTCTCATTGGAAAGGCAAAGGAAAATGTGTGTTTTTACCTAGGGGTATTCTGCAGAAGGCATCTCTTTATGATTGACATTAGTGGGAGTTTCACATGTGTATTTGGGATAGAAAACCTTTCTAATTAGTGTTTTCCTCCCATACATTTCATTTCTCATAAGGTTTAGTTGATGAGCTGTATCAGCAATACAGTTTTAGAAATGTTTACCAAAGAGAGAATGAATCATGAAAATATTTCTTCCTCTGAATTTAGTACAAAATCCAATATGATTTCATGCATAATTAGAGTTTAAATGATGCCATCGAAACACAAAATATTAAAGAGTCAACATATATTTCCCATCCCATAGTTGTAAGTCTTAGTATGTGAAATTATGTTCTTTGTAGAGGTAGAAATTAAGATAGATAAATAATGATTAAAGAGTATAGACACTTTTTAACTTTCTAATGTCTGTAGTTCAATGAAGTATTATAAAATAAGTGCCTATCATTATAAAGCATGAAATCATTTAAACTTACACTACAGAATGGCTTTGCAAAAAGTTTTCAAAGTTTTACAGATCCAACAAATTTGAAATGCCTCATCTTTATGATAGGTTATTTTATTTATTGTTATTATTGCCATGCCTTAAGTATATTTTTAGAAACAGGACTATAATGTACTTCTGTTTAACTGCTTTTTTAAGTATCTACAAAGCTTCACATTATACATAAAGAAATTATTAAATGCATCTGTTCTAAGTTAGTCAACTGAAACCTTTTTTCCCAAAATGAAACGAGGTTTATTAGAGAGGTTTAGGTGTTCTAGCACTTACCATTTTCATCTCTTGTATTAGTTTTTCATCTCCCTCCACTAGCTATTATTTTCACCATGAGAAGCTTTTAAAATAATGATCAAATATTATACTTAATATAATACCTTTATATACAATATGTCTTTTTGTAAAGACAGGTTTTCAAGATCTCTCTAATTATTCCCTGCCTTAAACCCTGGAAGTTGTTATTGCATTATGTTACATGGCAAAAAGAATTAGGTTGAAAATAGAATTGAGATTACTAATCAGCAGACCTTAAAATATGGAGATTATCCTCAAGTATGTAGGTGGATCCAATATTAATCCAAAGTCAAAGAGGGAGGCAGTAGTGACAGTGTTTAGACATGCTACATGAAAAAGACCATCAGCCCTGGCTGGTGTAGCTCAGTGGATTGAGTGCCGGCCTGTGAACCGAAGGGTCGTTGGTTCGATTCCCAGTCTACGACAACCTTTAATAAATGGTGGGGGCGGGACATGGAAGCAACCCAAGTGCCCATCAATAGATGATTGGATAAAAAAAGCTGTTGTGCATTGACACAATGGAGTACAACCAGCTGAAAAAAGAAGGAAATCTTACCTTTTGTGACAGCATGGATGGACCTGGATAATATTATGACATGTAACATAATGTAGTCCAATAAGTACCATATGATTTCACTTATATGTGCAACCTAATGAACAAAATAAACTAACAACCAAAACAGAAACAAATTCATAGACACAGAGAACAGACTATCAAAAAGGAGAGAGGTCAGAGGGCAGGCTGAAAATCATGAAGGGGTAAGCAAAACAGAAACCTCACAGGCACAGACCACAGTATGCTGATTACCAGAACTGGAGTGGGAGGAGGTAGAAAAAGGCAAAAGGGGAGATAAGTGATGATGAAAGGAGACTTGTGCTGGGGTGGTGAACACACAATACAATATGCAGATGATTTACTGTAGAGTTGTACAACCACAACAAATACAATTTTATTAACCAATGTCAGCACAATAAATTTTAAAAAATGAAAATAAAGCAAAAAAGAAAAAAAAGGATATGAATTCTTTCCTAGAGCACCCTGAAGGGACCCAGCTCTGCCGACCTTTTGCTTAGAGCCCAGTGAGGTCCATTTAGGACTTCTGACACCTAGAACTATAATATACTATGTAATATAATATTTTCAGCCATCAAGTCTGGCAGTTTATTAGAGCAGCAATAGGAAACTAATACAGTATCAAAACTAAAATTCATAATTCATTCAGACATGTTGACAACATACAAATGATAAAGTCTTTTCCTCCTTCTTACTCCTCATTATTCAAGTTGCATATTCCTGCATCTGATTTCAAGTTTTTAGTTTGCCTTTCTCCACCCCATACAAAAAACTGTATTCAATATTATGCTAATTAGCATACAGTTTTTGGTTTATGTGGAAGGGAAATGCTAAAAAGGAATGAACAATAAATATTTTTTTGAGTTTGTAGGTACTATTTATACAGAAATATTGTCTGTCCACCAATGTCTGAAGTCTTCTATATCATTGTAGTTGTCACTAATAAATTATGCTATCTCTAATTTGGATGCCTCTTAGTAACCAAGTAACAGTTTGCGTTTAGCTTTCTGTTTTATGTTCTCAACCAAACAAAACTTACTTTTATTTTGAGTAGAAGGAAGTCTCCTGACTCCACCTAAATTGCAAATATGTTATTGATGTTTGCTCATTAATCATAAGTTAAAATCAACATACTAAATGAAATAAATACCTATATCTATATCAATATAGATATAGATACACACATATATAGATATATAGACATACAAATATATACATTTATAATATTAAAAACACAAGCAAAACTTACACCATATATATTATATAATATGTAGGAAATCTACACATCAGATTTTTCATTTTAAACTTCAATTGGTTTGGAATTAGAAAATATAGATACCATGTTAGTTTATATGGACAGATCCATCAACATGGAACATTTTGTTATGCATCCATCTTATGTAGGGAAGAGTATACTTGAAGTTATTTTTGGGGGACAGAGAGAGCTTTCCAAAGAAAATGAATATTAGTCAGTAATGGTGTGTATTGCTAGTCCCTTCACATATATTTGCAATCATTAATAACTATTAAACTTCCTAGTAATGTTAAGTGATTATCTTCATTACTTCAATGAGGTGAAAATATAACAAAGGGCACATGGATCTTGATGTGAATTATCATTGACCAATTTCTTTGTGAGTTCAGAGGTGCAATCCATTTTCTGAATGCATGCCAGCATGTGGCTAGGCTGGGGAAGGTGATTCGGGGCACAATGTGTAGCAGATGCGTGTTCTCCTCACTAGCCAGCCTGGCACTACTGTTATGCCTAGTGAAAACTGTTGCAAACTGAGAAAACTGAATTGGTCCCTAAGAAATGTAATAATGTGAACCTAGTGTTATTTGACATAAACTCTTAAAACTGAGTCTCAGATCAGAGAAATGAGTGTACTCTTCTGATTATACCTTCAAGCGAATGAATGAAGAAGCAACTAATAATAGCACATGTACACAACTGAGTACACAAATAAGAAGCAAATCTTTAAACCATGATTTATAGGAATAATGTACATGGGGGGTAAAATATTTAGTAAGTTAACTCTGAAAGTCTCGAGTTTGTGAAAAGAGTGAGCAATGCACGCGATGAATATAGGGTAAACACAAAGACACAAGTATTACACTTAGGCTTAGGAAATCACATTATTGTTCATTGCTACAGAAGAATTGAGGCAGAATCAAGTGTCAATTGATAACAAATCAGGAATGCCCCAAACAAACAGATTTTATGCATATTATGGAAGATAACTGAGCATACAATTATGTCAGCAATAACTTTTTGATTAAATTACTGCTCATGAACTTGCCAAATCATTATGAATTATTAAATTTTCAATACTTATGCAGATATGTAGTTGCTAGATTTTTAAAAAAATATTTTTGCATTGGTTGCAATTTTAGGGAAGTGTACTAGCCATAGCAAGATAAGAAGTAAGAAAATATAGCCCTGGCTGTTGTGGCTCATTGGATTGAGTGCTGGCCTGTGAAGCAGAGTCACTGGTTCAATTCCCAGTCAGGGCATATATGCCTGGGTTGTGTGGACCACATCCCCAGTAGGGGGTGTGTGAAAAGCAACCACACGTTGTGTTTCTCTTCCTCCCTTCCCCTCTAAAAATAAATAAATAAAATCTTTAAACAAAAAGAAGTAAGACTATATATCACAAATTATAATCATATGCAAAATAGATAATTTGCTTATTTTACAGATAACACAAAAAACTACTATTTTAAGAAATAAAATATTTGACTAAGAATGAAAACATTTGATTAAAATATGCTTGAAGATATTTTTATTCCAATCACTTGCTATAACTTTGCAGTAATTAAAATGACAATCATTTTGCTCAATGATTCAAAACTCACTGACAGTAAGATTGAAATCATCTAAGGCCATTGTGTATAAGTTATTCTAATATTCTTCAGAGAACCACCTAAATATTTCTGCAAATAAGAAGAGACTGGTACAACTAAATAAATACTATGCTGAAAATCAATAATACCTTGAAATTCAAATAGATTATTTCTTCTATGAGACTTGAAATCTATTTAGAAACTCAATAGATATCCACAGATACCTACAAAAAAAGTGTGTGTGTCTCCTTACCACTGGGTAAATAATGTCTTCTGAAATGAAGAATTCCACTGACAATTTAAAAAAAAATACAGTAGTAGAAATATGAAAAAATGGTTAATATCTTCAAACTCCACCATGCATTTTTTAATTTTATTGTATCCAGTAAATACTGCAAACACTCTCCAGACACAGATATTACTCACATTTCTTTCCATCTCAATTTGAACTTATCAGTGACTCTGGAAGCCAGTGTACTCCTGTCTGAAACCAAAAACATAAATTCAGGGAAGTCTAATATAAATGACAAAGTTTCTCAGAATGATCTCATGAAACAGATGATATTTTTACAGCTGGTATATATTATTTGTTGTATTAAAAAACAAT
Organism: Trachops cirrhosus; assembly: GCA_028533065.1. Taxonomy (NCBI): domain Eukaryota; kingdom Metazoa; phylum Chordata; class Mammalia; order Chiroptera; family Phyllostomidae; genus Trachops; species Trachops cirrhosus. The sequence continues at coordinate 10,776,557 of CM052548.1, read as the reverse complement.
TGAGGGCACATGTGTCTGCAGTAGATACTTTTAATTAGGTATCTCAAATGTGATTTCACCATTCTATAATTTTGAAAAATTACTGAACATTATTTTCATATTCTGTAGCTCTTCATTCTTGGAATGATGTAAGTTTGATATGGCAACATTCTGATGTCATGTCCATTCCGTAGTTCCTAGTATCAAGAGATATCCACAATTGTTCCAGAATTCTAATGTGACTATCTAACCTCTGGCCACTGGCTTTGGATGTTCACTCTAGCATTCTGAGTATGACAGGCTGTTGCAGTCTGGCCTCAGTATGCTGACTTATGTCCAGTGACAGCCTGAAAGCAAGTTGTTTTCCTAGAGGATTAGATGTGAAGTGACCACTTAAAGAGTGCCAGACTAGAACCTGATCTTCTGGTCCTTCAAATAATTTCTAAGTACCTAAGTCCTTCTACTAAAATAGCTAGAATGGTTTCTGATTCTTTTACTGAATTCTAATATCAATAATGAAAATGTGAGAATGACCAAGCTATGAATGGCTGATAAATTATACCCTATCCAATTGAGTGATCAAAGGAATAGGTTCAGTCCAGGCTGAGTGTTCAAAAGCTGAAATATGCAAGGGAAACAATGGGCTCTAATTTATTCCCATTATGTATAAAAATGTCTAGGAAAGGGCATTCATGAAGTTAAAAAATATATGATGTCTGTTTAAGTTACTGTGTGGGACACAGCTATCAGCATCATAAAATAATAATGATAATGATTAAAATCTGGAGTATAAAGTCTACGTAGTGGACAGAAAGTAATAAAGTAAATGGATGCAGAAAGTTGAATCTAGAATAAATTCTGCTGATGTAATAAGATTCAAGGAGAAGATGTATGTTATTGAATTCCTATAGCCAAACCTACAAATCACCTCTCAAGCCAGATGCTAACCCATATTCAAAACTCTGTTATAATGAAAGAGGGGCCATGTCTCCCTGCAATTGACAGACAGGAACCATTTACATGTTCACAGGCATTCAAAGGTGAGCAGTCATTTGATAGCAATCCTGTACCACATAACCCAGAGTTGGCAGTAGTACTTTAACACAAAGTCTCGGTGAGCACAAGAATAAGCAAAAGCTTATTGCAGAAGAGACCAGTGAGAATGGAAGTCCACTGGGGTGACAACTGCATCACCGTGAAGGAGTGTAGGTTTGGGGCAATTGGTCAAGCCATAGACTGTAGCACGGAGGGATCTACGTCTTATCTGCCATCAAGATGCTGCCCATCCGTCAGCTTCTGGCCCTTCTGATCCTTATGTAGGAACGTGTCGGGGAAGTGCTGCCATATGAATTGTAGTGCATGCAGATTGCGACTGCTCACTAAGAGGTCAGTGGGTCTGACTGAATAGCAATATCCCAATGGCCAGGTTGTAATACGGTCTTGATGGTAGTATGCTGATACTTCCCTTTAGCTGTCAGATTGTGCGTTATGGTTGATGACGCAAAGAGCATGTAAAAGAAAAAAAAAGAATTACAAGGGTTCTCCAAATTGCTTAAAAATCTGGCTGATAATAATATTTCGATGACTTAGAAGTCCTCATATAAAAAATGTTAAAGGATTAACAAGTGTGAATGTAAATAGCTGGAATGGTAAATGATGTTTCTATAAGAGGAGAGAAAGTATGTCAACTAATGAAGGAATCCACCAACCTCAAAACAGCAACATAGATACATGGAAAGAAGCTCATCAGAAATGAAATCCAACCCAAGTTATCTTAGAAATGCTAAGTATTAGTTAATGTCCTTTAATATTTATGTGTCACTTATGTGCTCACATATGGAAAGTTACTAAACCTCTTAGACATCCTAGGTAAGTCTAAGTCACTTTCCATGTAAACATCACCATGTATTGACCTTGCTTATGATATAAGTGATTTTAATTTTCTATAGATATCGGAATCCACATAAGAAGACTTTCTTAGAAGAAATAATGTGAGAAAGAGGTAAGAACTGAATTAAACTTAAATCATTTAAATTGTTAGGCTGTTATTTAAAATTCTGTAGGTGTAAGATTATGTTAGATATTTATTTATTTATTTATTTATTTATAATATTCTATCTATTCCAAAATTTAAAAAATGTTCATGAAACTAAAAAGCATTTAATTAAACTGACAAATTCAAAAAACTATGACATAGTAAGAAATATATAAAAAACTATGGATTGGTGACTCAGGAATTGTTCAGTAGTTCAAATATACTACCACAAACTCTTCTTTACCTCTAGAATGCTCACAATGTTGATTTTTTGGTCTTTTATATTTCTAAGTATCACAACTACATGCACAGTCCAGAAGTAGGAAAAGCCAGTATGGATGACATGAACTTTGTCCCCATGGCTTATGCCTTTCATTAGCAATGAACTTGTACCCCAGAATCTTCCAGTAGTTTTTCTTAACTGACACTTACAATATGGCTATGTGACCCTTTGTGGCAACAAAATAGGCTGGAAAAGAAATGGTCTGACTTTGACAAGGTGGACCAAGCATGCCTGTCCTAATAATCATGCATGAATTAATTTTATAAATTTAAAATTTAAAACATCTCAGAATATTAAAACATATAAAATTAATGTACCAGATTGCAGTAAAATATACTGCTATTGTATGCTTTTAGATATATAATTGAATAAAAACAAAATATTTCCCATACCTCTTCCAAGGACCTTGTCTCCAGAGTCACACTCCTCCATCTCCATCACAGGTGAACACCCATTTGAAGATGATGTTCATTAGTGCAATTCATTTGGTTTTATTTTAACTGTATACACTACATATAAAAACACACACACATGTGCATGTTGAAATACAAACACATGTATATTCATATAGCAAGGAAATATAATAAAATGCCTTTCTTAGACACCATCTGCGCAAAAACCATAAAATTTGACAATATAATTGTTGACAAAGATATGTAGAAACAGAAACACCCACATGTTTCTGCTGCAGCATATAAATGAGTAAAAATACTTCAAAGAAAAATTTGGCATTATTAGTTAATTAAAGATGTACATAAATTAAACGATGAATCTAGTTCTGTGTATAGACACCAGGAAAATGTTTCCATAGGAGCAACAGGAGAAATGAACAGCAAATATCTTCACAGCATTGTTTAAAAGAGAACCATTTAAAAATAATCTTTTTTCTTTCAAGGAAAGAATTGATAAATAATGCATAGCATTGCCATGGCTTTGAAAGTGAATGAAACAGCTATCAGTATTTGTAGATGAATCCAATAAATATAATATTAAGCAGAAAGCAATTATCAAAGAATTTCATATAATATGCTTAAGCTTAAATACATAGAAAGTAATATCATGTATTCTGACAGAGAAAAAGTTAATGTTGGAACAAGTTAAGAGAATAATTATTGGAAAAAAAGGGACAGAATTTTTTTTCATGGAGGATATAGCTGGGAAAGGATATAACAGATTAGAGAAGGAATATTATCCCTGTGGAATAATTTGTGATTTACTTTCATAATCTCCAACACTCACGTGTAGGCACCTTGATATGAACACATATCACATCTGTAATGAAGCCTGTAAGTCAGCAAGGAGATACATATACCTGAGCATAAACACACACACACACACACACACACACACACACACACACACACGAAATGTTATATCAACTTACTGACTTTATTTAGTCAAATTATCAGAAACAATCACAATCTCTGAGAGCAAGAGGAGAAGGAAAACAATTGGGAGGAGGTTATTATTTAAGTGTAAATTATTAAATAAAACTATGTTAAACATTATTGCTTTTTAACCCAAATTACCTTGGATCTTTTTTAATTTTTCTATTCCTTTCTACACAATCACCTCAAAATGTAGAGGCTTGAACTAACAATAATTATTGTTGGTGATTCATTGAGGGGACCTGATGGCTCTTCTGTTCTACCTGGTGGTGTCCTCGGCACCGGGATGGCTGCCTTTACTTGCCTGCCTGGCGGTGTTGTGCAGGGTGCTGCCCAGGAATTCAGCTGGCTCTGTCCCCTAGTTTCCCCAGTGCGTCTTCATGAAGGCCTCTCCACATGGCGGCGTGGAGCTCCTCCGGCAGCATGGCTGATTTCAAAGAACGATTCTGAGTGCTGATGTGGAGTGGTGGACGTACGAGGCGCAGCCTCGGAAGTTTAGCGGCATACGTTCTGCTGCATTCTATGAGCCAAAGTGGGTCACAGGGACAGCCAGAGACAAGAGGGGGGAAGCCGATACTACCATTCTGTGCAAGAAAGTAGATACCACAACTCTTTCTTTCCATGATACCCAGCTCTGTGGGAAGAGTGGCCATAAAGAAAGACCATCTTTTTTATTAGCACCTACCCCAGTGATCATTAACATTTTACTCATGTACAAAATTCATTCATTCCTTTCCAAGGTCCTTCAAAACAGCAATCCATGAAGACATCTGTATGAGGATTGAGTTGCTGATCTTGTCACTGAAATCTCGTCCAAGTAAAAATAAGGCTGTTTGTGTGCGTTTGCATGGATCTAGCAAACTGTGATTTGAAAAAGTGCCTTCCCTTTTCCTTTATGCACAATCCTGAAACAGACACACGATAACCAAACCAGAAGGAAGTCACTGGCACATAATAATTGTTCTACCAAGTCATGTGATGGCACTTAATCAAGGCAGGAAATGTTTCCTGGTTAGGTATCAGTTCATCCCCCTGACAATGACTATCCATGATGCTTAGCTCCACTCTCTGCGGTCTTTGTTCCGCCCGTGTCTTGCTCTCCTTTTTCATAAGAAACGCCCCATATTTGTCAATCTGTTACTTGTCCATTAACATTTGAAGCAAAAGACTTGGTTTACTTTTAACTGCTGTCATTTTCAATGGAAGATTTTACAGTTTCTCTAAAAACTGTGTGGGCTTCCTCTATCAAATTTTATATCCACTCAATTAGAAAAATATACCATGTATAAATCTTTGTGAATTAAGTATTTCTGTACTTTAGCCTGAGATTTAAGAGCTGTGACACAATGCCATTTAGAGTCATAGATGATTCTGGCCTATATGTGAAACACATATACCCTTAAGAAACTTAGAAGCTCACCAGTACAGTGTAGAAATTGTAGGGTGTACCACCTTGAAGGATCATGTAGCCGCACTTGACTTCATTTTGACCTTGAGTATTTTTTTAAACTGGCAGCACTCTGTGTTTTATATTTTCCCTGTGTTAAGTTCTTACTTTGAGTATCTGTTGTCAGATGGAATGCCTGATAATAAGAAACAGTTTCGTTTTCCAACAATGCAGATCTCAAGACGGAAAAATTCCCTGTACATTCTTCCTGAAACGTAACAGTTCCTTATTTATGTCTTTCTTTTTCAGCCTAGATGTACATTTAGATCCACTACTTAAGCCTCTTTTCTTTTCCTGCCATTATACAGCTTAGTTCCTACTTTATCAGTTTCATTACTAATAACAGTTTCATTACTAATAACAGTTTCATTACTACAGTCATTGTTCAGACTTTTCCTTACTCTTCAGACCTCTAACTGTGATCTGAACACAAAGTCAATTGTTTTTTGTTATGGTATCATCCTATAACCAGGGGCCATGCCAATTTCTAGTCTAGCTAGTGATAACAGTAACTTCCTCTATCCAACTTAATTCCTTAAATCAACAATCATTTATCATTTCTAATAATTCACTGGGAAGCACAGGTGTTTTTCTACTTTACTTGGGATTAGCTGGGGTGCAAGGGTGGCTGGACGGTCCTAACAGCCCTCTCCAAAACGCCGAAAATGCTGGGGTTGTCAGGAGGGTGTCTCAGTCTTCTCCACGCAGCTGTGTGAGCTTCATCACAGCGTGGTGGCTGGGTTTCAAGAATAAGTTATTTTTGCAGTGAAAACTTAAGCTGTAAATCTCTTAAGATGCAGTCTCAGAAGTTAGAGTGTAAATTTACTTGTTCAGAAAATCTCAGGGCAATACTAGATTCAAGTGAAGGGGAAACAGATATCTTTCAATGAGAGTAGTGGCAAAGGATGCACATCAATTTTAATTCACTAAAGATAAATGTGACTGCAAAGTTGGGGATGTTCTAGATCCGAACAAAGAAAAGGGAAAAAAAACCTTAAAGCAATTATACCATACCCCATTTATACTTAAGGTTTTTATCTTAATTCTGGATTAAATTACATTAAAAAGCTGAATTTCCCATTAAGGCATTTTTAACCGATATTGATGATAGTTTTTTTAAATCAAATTTAGTTTTTTCTGTCTTCACCGAGACTGAAAAAAGCAGTATCAATGCCCAGATTTTTCTGAGCAGTATATCCTACCTCCAGCCATCAGCCAATCAGTCTAATTTTCCCCACAACCTAAAAGAAAAGAAAAATTGTCTTTTCAACTTTGATTTTAATTTTTTACTATTATTATCACTCTATGCCAGGTCCCATATGAGAAAACATTTTTAGTATAAACTTTCTTCCTTGGTGTATTTGTGGTTGACCAAAAAATAAATAAATAAGTAAAAGTGAAAGAATGAAACATCCTGGACCATAATATAAATGCTTCTGAATCACATACATAATACTTCATGTAGAAAATTTGTTCTTTACACTTTATCTAAAAAAGCAAGATGTGCCTCAACACAGTCTTGTCATATGAGAATCTATTCCCTAGACAGCCTCTTCACATCAGAAATGCATCCTCATTATTTCATCAGAATCAATATTGATAATAGAGGAAATAGTTCTGACTTATTTGTTTCTCAGTCTAATTTATGAGTAATGGAGAAGTTGATTGCCTTTGCTCAATTTCTTTCCTTGAGATGATCTACTTAGAAATAAAAATAGAAATTTTCTGTGTTCACATTTCTTTGTTCTGTCTTCCTAATTGTTATGTTTGTGTTGTATACTATTTGCCATTCAAAGATGCATTCTCCATCTGTTTTCCTTTGCTTAGTTCTAAAAAGAAGATAATAACAGCAATACTCTTTAGGAAATGCTGTTTATACCGTTGAATTAACATCTTTTACCAGCATCAAGAAACTATGATGACCAGTGCAGTTAGAATGGAAGGAGATTATGCTTTAGGGTCTTCGTGTAGTGAGGGATGTTAGTAATCAAGGAAAACCTAAGAAAGAACAAAGTCATAAGCCAATCAGAAAGCAGAGATTGGGATAATCGAAGACAGAGACAGAAGGCCAAATTTTATTAATCTCCACGGTTATTTGTAATGTAATTGAGCTGCACGTGCTGAGATTAAGGGCCCCGGCCATCTTAGAACGTCAGCTTTTCCTCCGCGGTGTGTGTGTGTGTTTGATTCACAGAAATACCCTCCACATTCAGCATAGTATCTAAAACAGCAGAGAAACTTGATAAGAATTCTTTTTTAGAAAATATTTTATTTATTTATTTGTAGAAATAGGGAAAGGGAGGGAGAAAGATAAGGAAACATCTATGTGTGAGAGAAACATCGATTGGTTACCTCTCACGTGAGCATCAACCAGAAACTGGCCCAAAACCCAGGCATGTGCCCTGACAGGGAAGGCAACCACAGGCCTTCTGCTTTGCAGGACAACGCCCAACCAGCTGAGCCATGCCTGTCAGGGCACGATATTTGAATTATTGAAGTAGAGGTTATGCCTCATCTTTGCAATTTACAGTGTCTTACATAGTACCTAGACCACAGAAGATTAATTTCTTTCATGTTACATAGTATAAAGGACTTAAAAAACAGGTCATGTTGAATTAGATAGCTATTATTGCCCTCACATTTCAGAGTTTTTCAATTCAGGCCACCTCACTGTCCAACTAATAGGAGTAATTCTTTGAGTCAGATTTCTCATCCCCTGCAGTTACCAACTGTACAAAGTGGAATGGTTCCAAACTCCCTTCCTAGGCATGGTGCTCTGAGCTAGAAGTTTTATGCAAAACTGAAAATTTTAGGTAAAAATATCTCCCACTTGCATAGAAGTTTTATGCAAAAGTGTCTCCCAATGGAATAATATTGCTTGGGTCAATTTTAAAAGTACCTTCAAGATAAAACTCAGATTTAAAGATGAGGTCAAAATCTCTTTAAAAATCTCCTACTGAACACACCTGATCACTAGAAAGCCATATTCGAAGTTTTCTTCTGAGAACGTCAGCAGCAGTCACTGCATCTGGTAGACTTAATTACTCCAGTGAGTTACAGTGCGGGCCATAAATACCGGACAGAAGGAGGCAGAAGTGCCTGGGTATTAGAGCTACAGGGGCAGACTCATTTTGACACTAGAGAAAGATAAAATACTACTATTTAAAAGCAAATATCTTCTTATCAGAATAAGATTTCCAGTTGAATTACATACTTCTTTTATTTAATAACTTTTCAAAAAAGTTGTTGAGGTGAAAATCTTTCTCGTATACCACTGCTAAATTAAAAGCTTCTAAAATGAAATGTTTCCACAAAGGGATATTTAGGTTCTGTGACACATTTTTTTCTTTATTGAAATGTTGGATTACAAAATGAACAAAAATTACAATCTTCCTTATTTTTACACGTACTTATTATCCAAATCTGCTATTATTTTTCACACATGCCAATCAAGTAAATACAGAAGTATTATTTCCAAGAAAATCTAAGATTAAATGGTGTGATTTTCAAAAGAAAGTTTAAAGAGATAACTTCTAAAAATGTGGAAAAGTTTGCTCTATGCCAGAAGTTGGACCAAATCTGCCCCACCTCAAATCCATCCCCACTTCGTTTGGATGAGGCACCAACTAAAATGCATTATTAAAACATTTAAATGGCTACTAAGTATTTATGTAATATCCTAAATTTGCCTTTTGGTATGGAAAGTCTATACTGTTTCCATTTTGCTCTTTAGAGACATATTTTGCCCATCTTTGCTCCACATCGGTCTGTACTTTACTAACCCAGTCATTAAGTCAACATACCTAACCACAACCTCTTCTTACTCAAAAATAATAGGACAGTTTTTCCAATCAATTTTCAATAATCACAGAATTAGCTTTTGCTCTATGATCGCATTTTGAAATTTATGAAAACATAGCAAGAAATTTTATATCAGTGCAATAATAACAATAAATATGTATTATGTTCATAAAGCAGGTTCATGCATACTCTAACATATACTACTGACAAAATTCATAAATTAAGCACAACTATTTCCATGAATGTATTTTATATTTTGAGAGGAAATTCATCTAAAAAGTTAAGTGAATGGTTCAGGGTCATAAGTCTTGTTGTAATCATGAGGGCATTTCCTGCAACACTTTCTACATGGATTCATTAGTCCTCTTCAAATTAATCAGAACTCTTAGTTCATCATTTTGTCATGTATAAGGCATAGGTTTTGCCCAAAATTTTTAGGGAAAAATAAGAGTGTGCATTATACATGGGCATGATGATTGCATACCATAGGTGCAATAATGATAATCCTGTGTATATAATAGGCACAAAACTGTGGATGCACATTATATACAGCAAAATACAGTAGTTAGTTATGCAAGAAAAATAATCATAAACTAGTTACGCAGATAATACTGAAGACAAAAGATAAGGAATAGAATGCAACTCACAGTGTTAAGTTGCAGTTAATGAATAAATCATAATAATCAGGTCACCTGGCAGACACCCTAGTAAAACGAATAGAGTTAACTTCACTGCAGATGATAAAATAGATTAATGGATTAATTAACTAATCTGAAATTACTGATCTCAACTCTACTGATGAGAACAAAACCCTTACTTACTTTACTAAATTTTTGACAAATGTTAACAATGTAATTTTTGCAACCATCTATCCACTTACTAATGACTTCTATGTTAACTTTCAATTTCATTAGGCAATTCCTAGTCAAATTAACAATAGATTTGTATTTCAATAACAAATAATGCGTTAACTAGCCCCAGTGTTATTGCAATTACAATATCTATAAATTTAGAGAATTTACTTTTACTTTCCTAGGGAAATCAAAGTGTACCTCATAAACCATAAAGAAAGACATCATGTGAAAGTGAAAATGGAATAGTAAAAATCCCTGTGGTGAAAGATCAGGAAATAATTAAAATACAAATTATATATATTGCGTTGGATTGATATTTTAAGATTTCATTATGCTAAGTGAAATAAGCCAGGAGGCAAGGGATAAATACCATATGATCTCACCTTTAACAGGAACTTAGTCAACAAAAGAAAAAAGCAAGAAAATATATCCAGAGACATTGAAATTAAGAACAATGTGACAGTAACAGAGGGGAGGTGGGAGGGGCTAATGGGGGGAAGGTTTTCAGGAAGTACTATAAAGGACACATGGACAAAACCAAGGAGGGTGGAAGCAAGGGAGGGAGGGAGGTTTGGCTGGGGTGGGGGGAAGTGGTGGGGGTAAATGCAGACAACTGTAATTGAGCAACCATAAAATAATTTAAATTTTTTTCACTAAGGCATAGCACCATGTCTAAAATTTTAAAAGAATTACCTTTATGCTGAATTTTTACCTAGGATGGCAGACCTATAAAAGCACTACTGTGAATTCCTGATTTTATTCGATGCTCATATCAGAGGACTTGAAAATGGCTTTGAATAACTTTTCAGAAAACAAGCATTTGATTATAACTTCAGAGTCTTAAATATCTGGTTATTTCCTTTTTTTACTTGCAGAAAGTTATGCCTTATACTCTCACTTAACTTGTTAATAATTCCTGGTATGTGTTTAAAAGAAAAATACATTTCATGCCTGTGATCCTTCCATATCATTAATGTCCTCTCAATTTGGGATGAATTGGTGAGGAATATTATAATTTACTGTAATATCCACAATAATATATTTGCCTTTTTTCTCTTTAATTATTTTGAGCAGAAAAATGCTGTATTCAGATCCAGTGCTGGCCTAAATTCTCAATGTCCTTCTTCTCTGATGACCCAGTTTCTTCTTGAATCTTTCTTTTCTGTCTTAAGTTGGAATGCAAATTAACATCAGCAGCCCCAAGGTAGCTTTCTGAGGTATCCAGCACTAGTTATATTATATGATTCAGCAGAAAGTAAAAGCACTATTTTTCTGATTCTTCTGTTTGGTATAAAGAAAGGGTAATTGAGGACTTTTAATTAAAGCAATATGTAGTTCACCTCTTGCCAAAAGCACTGCCTGAAAATTTGCAACTGTCAGACTCTAAAAGTTTCAATATATATTTTTCTCTTATTATGACTAAATCCATATTCCAAGTTTTTAGTGCGCCATCTATGGGTAATGTTTAGTATCACATGGAGTGGCTATACTTAACATCCATCTGTGATAAAGGTAGACTGGGGGGGAATGAGGAGTTATATGACCTGATCCTCCAAGATTATATCCAATGCCGCATGAATAACTTAGACTTTAAATTTACAACTTAGACTTTAAATTTAAATCTGAACACTTAAGCTCACCAACGGTGCAAGTGCATATTCTAATTAATTTTCATCCACAGAGGGTGAGAATCATACTCCTGCTCTACAATAATCTCAGAGCCTTTGTTTTAGAGGCTCAACATCATAGAACATGGCCATTCTCTTCCCAGATAGAAACTGTGTAAAGGATAGTGTACCTGGAGCAACAGAAGCAAGATAAACAATAATGCTAGCACTACCTTGAGCCATTTGTATTGGCTATAAACTTTGCATGTTAGTGAACAAAGGCTCAATTAAAATAAGTTCAAGATACAGAAGAATATGTTAACTCACAACTGCCAGGATCAGGAATAAAGCTGGGTTAAGGCTTAGCTTTATTTGTAGACTCAGGTATTTCACGCAGAAAGGAAACCCTTTATCTTGACATTTGATTCATTTTAAACCACCTGTGCTTTAGTGTAGCTCTATACCCTCCCAGGATCCAATAAGGTACAGAACACTTCTTTATATTTTCTGCAGAACTCTTAGGATTCACCCGATTGGGCCAACTCATGTGCCATGAGTTTGAAGTTAAGCTTTCTCTTACTTATCCACAAACGGCTCTAGGTAAAACTGCCATAAAGAGTAATAATTATGTTGTTTTTGATACTACTCTTTTTCCACCTTTTGTATATTGGTATACAGCAAGCTTTTTGTTAATTATTTTATTTTCATTTCACATTTTAAATATCTTTTAAATCTCTTACCTTTCTTTCCTTAAATTGTTACCTGCTTAATTTCATCACTCTTAATCTCCTTCCTGGACTACAAAAAATGTTTTTCACTGCATAATATCAATATCTTAGGTCTCTTGACATAATCTTGAAATGCTGCAACAAAGATTCAGCAAAATTCAACTTTTTAAAATTAGGTATTCAAAATTGTGTTTCTCTTTCCTTGCGCTCCCATTGAACATCTCCCAGATCTTCATTATCATGCATAATCTCTCTGTACACCTCACAGCTCTCACTTTTTACGCCTTATTGTAATATTCTTGAGAACAGTACCATAGGAAAATAGTATATCAGAATGATTTTCATCAAATAACAGGATTTCAATCACAAGTTGAAGGAATAAATATGTCTCCATTTAAAAAAAGTATAAACACTTTAACTCAAATAAATATATCACAGTAGAAAAATGCCAAGCAATAAAGGAAAGGTTTAAGAACCAGTGTGAGTTACAGAAAATACATTTTAACAATCTAAAAACTTAATTCAGAATTAGAGAGTTCTAGAAGAAAAAAGAAAAACTTTCCAAGTAAAGAAAAAATGTATGCTTGCATTTATATATTCCTTAGCTTTACATATGAGTAATCAAAATATTGTAATCATTTGCCATAATTAAGTTTTAGAAATATCATAAAAATTATTTTGATATAATGTTGCTTTCATTTATCATCTTCTGAATGATATAAACATACTTATAAAGTGGTTAAGATTGCAGGAATGTAAATGAATTTCCTGTAAGAGGTCAACTCTTGCATTTTAATTATATCACCCATGAATAAGGCGAGTGACAGACTCAGAGAGTGAGTGCTGTCTGGACACTGAGCCGTAAGGAGTTCAGAAACTGGAAGAACTCCATTGTGAGAGGAGATTGGATAGGAAAAGGAAATGTAAAGAAATGTTATCAACACAAAAGCAATAGGTAATTTGGAGTGGATCTTGAGAGCTGGTAAGAGTGTGGCTAAATCAGCATCTTGGATATGTCTTTGAAAATATTTGGGGAGCACGAGAGAGCCATAAAGCTATTTTAATTTACATTAGGCCAAGTAATTATACATCATGCCTAGTAAACTTAATCTAAAAAATATTTTAGATGAAAATCTGCTGTAGATAAAATATTTGTTATTCAGTTATTCATAGTAAGAAATATTATAAATATCCAATATTTTGAATGTAAGAGAGCAGTAAGCTAATTAATCTATGATAAATGTCCTATATGTTTGTAAGCATATTTTAGTGCTTCTAGAGAACTCATATCTGATGGCCAATATTTCTCTCTCTAAGAGATAAACTTAAATATAATAGAGATTCAATAAATTTTTGATGTCATAGTACTGTTTACATGATCAAGGCAATAAAATGCCTTTTCAAAATTTAATCACATATTTAGTAGGACTATACACATGTATAAAACAAGTAAATAAATTCACAGTTGTGTCCAAAAGATAACTTGAAATAAATATTGCAGTATATGGTTGTCATTTGGCAATGAGAATGTATTTGGATTTGGGTTCATGTCATAATATTTTTTATTTCTAGAATATTTTATAATGAAAATGTTGTAATTTATCCTGGAAGTCAATTTATCAGGGGAGTAGAAGGCACAATGCACTAGGAGAAACTTAACCAGTGCCACAGTTTTGACTATAATCTAATCTATAATAATTTGTACGAGACTTAAAATTTCATCAAGTATAAAGAGGAGGAAGATAAAATTTTAAATACCCTTAAAATTTTAGTTTTTTTTTATTGTGTTTCATTCAGACTATTATCTCTAGTATATCACTCAAAAATGATATAGCACATGACTCAAAAGTGCCAGAAATAGTATAGGACCTTCCATAAAACTCTTAAAACCTGTGTATCAAAAAGGATTTGAAAAGGAATTTTAAGCATTTTTACCTAGGCTGCCTCTACATTTCAGGGTACAAGTTCAAGTACTCTCCCACCTTCAGTGATATACAAGAAAATAAAATATTAAGGCCTGAGAGGAAAAAAGATTGAAAAATAACCTTTTATTCCTCCCCTCCCTTCCATTCTTACTTTTCCTGGCCTGGCCTTTGCTTCTTCTATTTACAATATGCACATTATTTACTAAAGAGTATTGTTGTGTACACACTCTAAGGTGATCCCCAGTAAGGTATACCTTTACATAACTCCCTATCCTTGCATGTGGGCTGAATCCATGAATTGCTTCTAATTAATGTGATATGGCAAAAAATGAAGAGATTTTAAGATGTAATTAAAGTCTCTAATCAGTTGACTTTGGATTGATTAAAAGAAAGATTGCCCTGGATAGCTTGACCTATTGGGTCATCCTTTTAAAAGAGAACTGCTTCTAGTTAGAGAATTAGAGTAATAGGAGCTTTCTCTGTTTATTACCCCCATTTAAAAAGCCAGCTGCTTTGAATGCTGTAGCTACATAGAAACAAATTCTTCTAATAACCCAAGGGGGCTTAGAAGCAAGCCCTTCCCCAGACAAGCCTCCATGTGAGAATGCAGCCTAGCTAACACCTTGATTTCCGTTTGTGAGATCCTGAGCAGAGAAGTCAGCTTAGCCAGCTCTGACTTCTGGCCTATAGAAAGTGTGAGGTAATAAATCTTCATTGTTTCAACCCACAATGTCTGGTGATTTGTTGCACAGCACAGAAAATTACTACAAGAATGAATTAGTTATATATACGAGATCTGCCAATGTTAATATAACAAGATCCATTTAAGTAACATTGATGTCACCTGGCAGCCAGGGTTAGTGCACTGGAATGTGCATGTGTGAACAATGATGACTTCACTGTACTAATCAGTAGAGTAGGTAGATGTCATTGAGTGGGCATGTGTACTGTGAGGCCGACCCATTCAAAATGACTGAGCAAGTAGAGCAACGAATCTGCATCAAATTTTCCATTAAGCTTGAACATCCTTCCAGGAAACTATTTGAATGGTTCAGAAGGTTTTTGGGGATGATGCAATGAGTGCAGCACAAGTAAAAGTGTGGTACAAATGCTTCAAAGTTGGTTGAGAATCTGTTGAAAGTGATGCATGTTCTGGGAGGCTTGCAACAAGGAGAACACCTGAGAACGTGTATGGGCTGCAATCAACAAAGACTGGCGACTGCCAGTGGGAGAACTAGAAGTGATCTGGGGATTCTGAAAACTCCTGTTTACAAGATATTGATGCAGGATCTTGACATGAAATGTGTCATGGCAAAATTAATTCCATGGCTTCTGCTACTAGAAAGAACATGGTGCTGCAGTTGCTTCAAACTGCTACCAGTGAACCAGATCTCCTCAAGGAGGTCACAACTGGAGATGAATCGTGGGTCTATGACTACTCATATGACCCGGAAACAAAGGCCCAATCATTTCAATGGAAGTCGCCTGCTTCTCCACATCCATAGATGGTGTGGCAACGTCACAGCAAGATCAAGAACATGTTAACTGTGTGTTTTGATTGAGAAGGTGTGGTTCATCATGAGTACCCTCCTCCAGGCCAAACATTTAATAAGGAATACTACCTCAATGTTCTTCATCAGTTGAGAGATGCAACACAATGGCAATGGCCACAGCTATGGGCAACTGGTGATTGGCAGCTTCATCATGATTAAGTGCCTGCTCATGCATGCCATCTTTTGCAGAGTTTTTTGGTGAAACATCAAGTCATCTAGGTGATTCAGTCCCCCTACAGCTCAGATTTGGCACCTGCAATTTCTGGCTTTTCCTAAAATTAAAATCACCTGTGGAGAGGGAAGAGCGTTCAGACCATAGATGAGATTCAGGAAATATGACAGGGTTGTTGGTGTCTATTCCAACAAAGGATTTTGCAGAGTATTTTGAACAGTGGGAGAGACATTGGGACAACTGTATGAGGCCCCAAAGTGCCTACTTGGAAGGGGTCTGAGATGTCATTGTTCTATGTACAATGTTTCTTGTATCTTATATCTTTTTCAAAACTGTCTCTACTTTTCATATTACTTGGTTGGATACTTTCTGGCCTTCAGTCGTATATATTGTGAAAGCTATGCTAATATTTGTATTCCAAAAATAATATAAAGGCATTCTGGATACATTCAATACATTTAATCTTTGCAATAACCTCGTAGGTATTTTAGTACTTATTCCCTTTGCTTTCTTATTTGAGAAAACTGATCTTTTCTGAGTTCAGACACATAGCTCCAGAGACAGTGGCTGATACTTGATTAGAAATCAAGACTGTCTTATTTTAGAGCCTATATCTTGCCTATTGTCCTTCAGTGATATTCACTCAATGATTGGTGATACACTGCCATGACATCTGCAGATAGAATTAATTACATACACTCAAGGAAAATCTGGCGTAAAGGTATCTGTTTTGCTTTTTCTTCTGCTTTTGTATTTTAATGCCATTGTGCATTCGGTAAGAAAAGTTCTAGCTGTATTTAGATGGAAAGAAAATAAACTCATCAGAGCAAAATGTTACTGATCTAAACATTTTGAGGACAGAATAAGACAAATAACATTGCAGGTATAGTTTATCAGGTAGGATGTTTGTGTTCAAGCTGGCAGTGTGCCTTTCAGAAAGACAGAATTGCTAAGAATAGTGCAGATCTGGGGCACTGCTTAGAACACAGCACAGCAGAAATATTCCATTAGTTATCACAAGCGGAATCACTATTTCTAATGATAAGAAGGGATCAATTGGGATGGCCCAAATGCATTCTCTGAGAAAAGGTCTATGCACTAATCACGCTGCTGTGATTAATGGCTCTCGCTGTATTCCCACATAGCTCTATCCTTAAAGAGATGAAAGGCATGTAAGCGTTATGTAAGATAGAAAATTGAATGCAGTTTACTTTTCATCAGGTATTAGAGCTTGCAAGTCATTATTCAAGTCACATAACTCCTAAATAAAGAACAAGAATAGCGGTTGTGTTATGACAGAGTAATATAACCTGAACACCTTGTGGTTCATCCTGTGGAAATCATCACAGAAGGAACCAAACTGAGTTAAAGGCATTGTTACCAAACGGATGCAAGGAAATACATAGTCTTGGTCTAGGTTTTCTTTAGTCAAAAGTGTGTCTCAATAAAACAATGCCCAAATTGGGTTTATATGAGCTGTTTTTTTCCTACCTCCTATAAATTTAGTGAGGTTCAAATAAGATTGTGAAACTTAAAACATTTTAAATACCAATATAAAGCACTATTTAAATGCAACACGTAATTGATATCAAAGTGGCCACTTAGCGTAGTGTTTTCTTCCCCTAATAGATTCAGAAATATAAAAATCACTTCCTTTCATTGGAATTGGAATTATAGGTTTTTGCTTTTGGTAGATTTCTAGAGCATTTTACAAATAAAGTCCCCTCTGGAAACTCCAGTTATATTAAAATCTTAAAGTTCACAAAAGTATCATTTACTTTGTCACTTAAAAATACTTAGTGGATAATTAAGTATATGGAGTTGCTATTTATTTTTATGTGATTTTTTAAAGATTTACTTATTTATTTATTTATTTTTAGAGAGAAGGGAAGGGAGGGAGAAAAAGAGGAAGAGAAATACCAATGTGTGAGAGAAACATCAGTGTGATATTGCCTCTCACACATCCCCTACTGGGGACCTGGTCTGCAACCCAGGCAAGTGACCTTGCTGGGACTCGAACTGGTGACCCTTTGGTTCACAGGTCAGCACTCAATGCACTGAGCCACGCCATCAGGCCTGGAGTTGCTATTTAACTTTAGAAATTATAGAAAACTGAAGAACTGAAAAATTTGTTCTGAAAGTGTAATAGAAATGACCAATTCTGTTAAAGATTGTGATTCACAAGAAACTAAATAAATGAAAGTAGTAATACCCTAAAAATGGTCATCAGGATCATAAGGAAAAAGGGCATTAGTGAAATGTGATGAAAAGCTACAAGATTAAAAGCCTATTTGCTTTTCTATCATCCCCTTAACTGTGAGATTTACTCAAATGTACTGTTGTTTTTATCTTTCTCACACCCTTCAAAAAGTAAAGAGGCAAATTCCTGTCTCTGCATTATTAAAATAAACAGCATAAAAATAGAATGATACATCCAAACAATAACCGAAGTTGTGTTTTCTCCAAATATAAATCATCTTTCCTATCCTTCCATTTTTGTTAATACATAACAGCAGATCACCCCATATCCCCATTATATATTCTAATTTACTGGAGAAGATTAAGAACATTTTTTTATCTGACCCAAGACATGTTGTTCCTGGTTCACTTGATTTGTCTCTTTATTCATCTTTTCTAACTTTCATGTTTTTGGTCCAGTTGATTTTATAGTTTACTTGGTACGGAACAAATTTTAACTTTTTATTCTCAGCTCACCTTTCCACCTTACTTTTGATCAAGATAGAGTACCTTGACTTCCACTTTATGGAGGGAAAGAACATCAAGTAAAAATTTTCCAATTTGCCATCTTTGCTACCATTAAATCTTCTTATCCTCATCAACTCTTATTTTCCTGAGTCTCATATGAAGTACTCTGGTTTCTTTTTAAGCCTAATATTTTCTCTTTTCACTTCATCCCTTCAATTACCCTATTTCCAACATCTTCAGTTTCTCCTTCTCCCTCAACTCTTTTATATTACATAAAGTTATGTTTGCCTTACCTTTATTTAAGGAAAATATCCTCAAGCTTTTAGTTTAAAGCAGTATCCAAAATAAGTTCTTTGTTTTTTGTTTTCAGTAGTGTTTTTAAATTTTATTTTAAAAATATTTTAAAATTATTGTTCAGTTACAGTTGTCCCCATTGTGCCTCATTACTCTCCCTGCCCTATCCACCCCACCTCCCACACTCAATGTCCCCCCATTGTCTTTGTCCATGGATCCTTTACATCTGTTCCTTGACTTGTCCCCTCCCCTTCTCTCCCCCTTTATTCCCTTCCCCTCTCCTCTCTGGTATACAAATAAGTTCTAAATCCATCCTGTTTTACAGAAAACAAAAATATAAAAATACAATACCTTGAAAACTGTTTGATAGTCAACTATTTTCTCAAAATGGAAGTATTTCAACTGATGATATGATATATGAAGCTCAGTTAAACCTCAGTATTGATGGCTGACCTATGCTTCACTCCCTTAGAATAGAAGTGTTCTGCTGACTTGCGATAAGATAAGAGATGTTGCAGACCCCTTCCAGCCCTGCCTCTACTTAGGAGGTGAAGAAAATATTAACTGGAAATGGAAGAGGACTTTGTTGAAATGGATCCTGGATATATTAATATGTGTGACTATGTGTGTTTATATTTTGGAAATTTATTCAGAATAGCAAGATATGAGCAGTAATTATAAAAGAAAAGATTTACCCTTAAATATAGTGATTGTCTAATAGACAATGAAGTCAGGTCATGAACCTTTCTGACATTTGAAAATCTGTTTTTGACCAACACATAAGTCCACATCAAAAAGACCAAGAACGAAGCACAAGGCAGAGTTACATTCCCAATATATCACATTTATCATGTTTGTCCCCTCCTGGCACTTACTTCAATTCAATATTGAATACAGTTTGGCCATAGGCTTCTTTGAGAACTACCCATAATGCGCTTGGTCATGTCACTCATGCAATCTTAGGCTTCCCCTCTCCCAACACCTGGACTTTCCTCTATTTCAGCTCTAAAAACATTTCAAGCATTTCTAACACAATGCTTTGCAAATAATGCCTATGTAAGCTCAAATATGTCCATCCATGTCTATCGGTTCTTGCTAATTTAAGAAGTTATTTACCTACTGGGTGATTTTTATAACCGATACTAACCTATACTTCTTGAATGTCAAGTACCTTTCTTTCCAAAGCCCATTTAAAATCTATTGTACAGATGATGTGTTGTGAAATTGTGCACCTGAAACCTGTATAATTGTTAACCAGTGTTGCCCCAATAAATCCAATAAGAAGGAAATCAATCTATTGGTTATGAATGTACTGGTGTGACCCTCTCCATCTCTCCAGCATGGACTGTGCTTTTCATTCTCCATCCCATAAGATGTATTTTATATTGTTAAATGTAAGCAGTGGAAATGTCTGGCTCAATGTAGTGCCAGTGAAGAGAATTATTGACTTTCTTAATCAGTAGTCCAAATCTAGGGGCTTTTTGGATTTGCAGTATTCAGTTACTTAAAATATTTGCAGTCACTCAAGGTTTTTCTTCTTTTCCCTTTGTTGTAGTTAAGAGCTTTTCCTTTTACCTACATATTCTTATTTTGACAAGATGCTTATACTAGTTCTTGGAGATATATAGGAAAAAAGATCCCCTATTCTTTTTTATCTACTTTTTTAAAAATTAAATGTGAGGAAACCTCTAGAAGATTCCTTGAATTCCCCTGGCATTTTATTGGCCTGAGCTAATAACATGGTCATAGTGAAATCAATCTATAGTAAAAGAAGAAAAAGAAAAGCCCTTATTTGATTAACATAATAAAGACTCACATCATAGGCTTTGGAATGAGCTAATCTCCCTTGAATAAGGGTGGACACTGGAACAGAATTGGAGAGCTATTAAGAGGAGAAAGAGCAGAGGGAAATATGTTTTGAACTGGCCACCAAAAAAAATCTCACTCTCCTTTCCATTAGTCAAAATTACATCTGAAACAAGTGCACATCACTTCATGAAAAGTTTTTGTATTTGAGATGAATACCTCCAGTTCCCTCAAAAATCTGAAAAAGGAATAATTGGCACTACTTCTATGAAATTCACAATATACTGCCTTGTATTCCTAGTTATAAGTAAGCAATAATATATGCATGTTATCTCTAAAAGTAAATGTTAAGCTCTCTGATAACAAGAATGTCTGATTTTCCTTACTATATCTTTTTAAACCTAAGATAGTACTCTACTCAATAAGTACATTAATTAAAATAAGAAGCATCATATTTATAGTTATTTTGTTTTTAAAATAATATTTTTTCTATTTCTCTGTACAATTTTAGATAAAACTTCAACCAGTGGAAAAAAATGGATATCTGAAAAAAAAACTATTTAAAATTCATGTGTATTCTGAAGAAACAGTTTATTCCCCAGTTTATTTTTCTGAAAATACCAAAAAATGAACAATAAGCAATATTTATTCATATAATAGGTAGCTATAAAATGTACTACTGTTTATTGTAAGATTTGTCAAAAAATTAGAAATGATAGAAGCAACTTATTCAATGAATTTTAAAACAATTAACAGCAACTTTTTTATGAGTATTTTCAAGACAGCAGCAAAACATAAAATCATCTCAGTAATAATGATCCCTTTTGCTGATCTTCCAAGGTCATATTTTGGAAAGATGCACATATTTTTTACCACTTCTTTCACAATTTAGAAATTATTAAGACTATTTTGATTTGTTTTTAGCTAGGAAATATATCCATATTCACCAAAGTGATCAGGAATAAAATAACCAACTAAATCAAAGGTAAATTCTTAAATTATAACGATAAATGCAGTCTTAGCTAAAGTATATGACAAACTTGAGTTGTGTAAGTAAATTACATTTGTTTGGCATGATTTTATCTGAAAGAGAGATAGATAACAGAGAGAGAGAGATGCGTGTGTTTCAACAGTAGCAGAATTAGAATATTTTGTGAAATACCCTGTGGGCCAAGGTAAGCATGATTACTTTCAGAGATCTGCAGGTGACAGTGAGGAGGTGAATGAGCAGGTAGTTAATGTATAAGAGAAGCACAGTGTGAGTGACAAAGTAATATTCAAAATTAAGTAATGCCTTTCAGCAATGGTTACCAAATATATTTAGGCATCACTGTCTATATCAGATGAAAACCTATGTCAGTACCCCATATACAAAATAAGGTAGAAGGAGAAAGATTAAGACTGATTTAGGATATGATTCTAGAATGTGTATATTTACCTGTCCACTTGTTTCTCCCATTCATGGAAGTAACTCTTAAAATATTCTGAGGATCTCCTAACATATCAAATAACAAAGTCTAAAATCCGCAAAGTTTAGTGAAGCAGAAAGATTCCTGAGGTAAATGAACTAATTATAAAAAATAAAGGCAACTTTGCAAAAGCATAAATCACAAAAATTACTAAAACTTTAAAGAAAATAAAATATTAGTAACAGTGAAATACAAATTCAATAAATATTTCCTAGTGTTTAGTGTATTAATAAAACTATCTTATTTTAAAATGATTTTCTTTCATATAAATACATTTAAACAAATTTAACATAAAAAAGAAGAATACAATACAGTTTCCAGGAGGCTGGAGAGTAGCTGGAAGCTTTGTCCCCTTACTCCCAGCCCCAGGGACGTCACGGAACCATAAAAATCCTAGAGGAAAACATAGGCAGTAAAATTTCAGATACCTTGCACAGCAATATTTTTGCAGATATATCTCCTAGAGTAAGGGAAACAAAGAGAAAATAAACAAATGAGACTACATCAAATTGAAAAGGTTCTGCACAGCATAGAAAACATCAGCAAATTGAAAAGGGAACCCCACTGTATGGGAGACTATGTTCACCAATGACACATCTGATAAGGGGTTAATTTTCAAAATGTATAAAGATCTTCAACACCAGGATGACAAACAACTCAATTAAAAATAGGCAAAGGACCTGAATAGACAGTTCTCCAAGGAGCACATACAAATGGCCAGTAGACTTGTGAAAAGATGCTAAATGTCACTATCAAATAGATGCAAATTAAAACTACAATGAGGTATCACCTCTCAACTGTCAGAATGGCTAACTCAATAAATCAAGAAACAAGTGCTGGTGAGGATGTGGAGATAAAGGAACCCTAGTGCACTGTTGGGAATGCAAACTGGTGCAGCCAATGTGGAAAACAGTATGGGGATTCCACAAAACATATAAAATGGAACTGCCTTATGACCCAGTCATGCCACTTCTGGGATATAGCCCAAGGATCCCAAAACACCAATCAGAAATAATATGTGCACTCCTACGTTCACAGCAGTTATTTACAACAGCCAAGATCTTGAAAGAGGCCAAGTGCGCATCGGCAGATGAGTGGATAAAAAAGAAGTGGCACGCTTACACAATGGAATACTATGTGGTGTTAGAAAAAAACGAACTCATACACTTTGTGACAACATGGATGGATCCAGAGACTGTTACACTAAGTGAAATAAAACAGTCAGAGAAAGAGAAGTACCATATGATCTCACTCATATGTGAAATCTAATGAACAAAATAAACTGGTGAACGAAATGAGGCCAGAGGTCTGGATTCACCAGACTGACAGACCTCAGAGTGGAAGGGTGCGGGGAGGACTGGCAGAGATTAGCCAAAGAATACATATGCATGCATGCCTAGTCCATGGAAACAGACACGTATGTGGTGAAGGGCAGGGGGCGCTAGGAAAAGGGAGGCAAAAGGGGAAAATTTGGACCATCTGTGTTAGTGTCAACACTAAAAAAAGAAAGAGAATATAACACAGGATAATAAAGTGTAATGTATTCTTCCCCCACACCGACCAACACACCTAAAAGTTTTTCCATTAACATTGAAGAAATAGTAATACAATAATATCCGTAGCTAAAGAGATACCTAGAAGACTGAGTTACCCAAACTAAAATGAGGAGATGATATTTATTCACACTTTGATGTGTTTTTGTGGAAGAGAATATAATTAAATGATTACATATATGTATTTTCTACCTCTCTAATATGTTTTCTAAGCTAGGAAACATAATAATGCAAAACCAAAAATATTATGTACATGAACAATAAGGCTGCTATTTACAATGGGTGGTGTAGATTTATGTTAAAACCAGCATATAGAAAATATGAACAGAAACGCATTGGCCAAATCAGAAATAAATATTAGGTACAGCTGGGTGCAAAACTTAAAACAATGAAAGGATTACTCAGCTATTATTCTATATAGATGAATTAGGAATTAAAAATTAAATACTGAAAACACAAGAGGGATATTGAAAGGAGAAATTAGAAAAGTACTCAAAAGTGGCCAGCAATTACCAATAAGCTTAGTTTAAAAGAACAAATTAGAGTATTTATCCCTAAATACCCAATTTTCTCAGAAAGAATAAAGCTTTTACTTGCTTGGGTTAAATTGGCTTCCTGACCATGGGTTCTCACCTTGGAAATGAATGCAACTGCCTTCAAAATAAACGAAGCACTGAATAGCAATTCTATAGAGCAAGGGAATTTAAAACCGTGTGTGAGTTGAAAAGCTTATGAATAAAGGTGCATTTATCTGCCAAGATCTCAGTGTTGTGTTAAATCCCTAACTTTCAGCACTGGAGATCTCAGGGGACTATTGCAGACTTTAATCAAAAGAACATTTTGCAGTTTGGTTTAAAAGGTCATACTTGCTAACTTATCCTTATGCAATGGTAGTTTAGTGATGGTCTAGTAACTTGGCTTGTGGATTGTCATGACCCAGATAATTTTGTGCCAGTAGGAAATTGATGTGAATACTTTTAGCCTTGCTCAACCATTAAAAGAAGCATTAACCAAGCTTTTGTGTCAAACAGAGTGCAGCTACTCACGGAAAGAAAGTCTAAGAAGTTGCAAATAGAACATACCCAAGAATATGAAAGTTTTTCTCTTTTTCCTAAATACCTGAAGATAGCAAAAAAATGTAAGCATCAGGTTGCTCATGAAAAAATTAAAAAGTTATGAACAAAAGCCAGAAGCTCCTCAGAGAACATTTGGCCACTATGTGTCTGTATGCCTATTAGTCCTGAATATTTTCTCCAAGAAAAGAAGTGGTCTCTCATGACTCCACTATTTGCATTCCTAAAATGAGTATATTATAGGTGCTTGAGGCAGAGGTGGATGTTAAATGAATTATCCATTATAGATGGTTATTGAAAATTTTCATACCACAAAACCAGGGGAAATTACTTACTGCTCTAAAGAACAATGTTCTCAGAAATTGAGGTGGGAAAGGGGAAGCTGTGGGTCAGACACTTTTGGATACTACATATATGCAGATAGCAAACCTAACATCTCAAATCTGAATTACGCGTATAACTCAGTCTTAGCTACCTGGATGGATAGTGCTAACAGATAGGTCAGCACCAAGACCATTACCTAATCATGCCTGTTGAATTCAGGTTAATTTAATTCCTTGAAATATTATATGTGAAAGCAATACACTTTAAAATTTTTGTAGGGTGTAATAACAGCAGTTACACAATTTTTTAAATATATGTTATTGGTTATGCTATTACAGTTGTCCCATTTCCCCCCCTTTATTACCCTCCACCCTCTGCACCCCTCCCACCCACATTCCCCCCCTTTAGTTCATGTCCATGTGTTATACTTATAAGTTCTTGGCTTCTACATTTCCCATACTATTCTTACCCTCCTCCTGTCTATTTTCTATCTACCACCTATGCTACTTATTCTCTGTACCTTTTCCCCCCTCTCTCCTCCTCCCACTCCCCTGTTGATAATCCTCCATGTGATCTCCATTTCTGTGTTTCTGTTCCTGTTCTAGTTGTTTGCTTAGTTTGTTTTTGTTTTTGTTTTAGGTGTTGTTGTTAATTATTGTGAGTTTGCTGTCATTTTACTGTACATGTTTTTTATCTTCTTTTTCTTAGATAAGTCCTTTTAATGTTTCATATAATAAGGGCTTGGTGATGATGAACTCCTTTTAACTTGACCTTATCTGTCAGTTGATTTCTCAAAAGAGACCTTATAGGCAAGAAAGGTCTGGAAAGAAGTATTCCAAGACATGAAAGGCAAGGACCTACATCTAAGATTTCTCTGTTCAGCAAAGCAGTTACACAATTTTTATTTGCTTTGCTTAAATATTGAGGATATACGGAACAAGAGCTATTTTAGATAAATGCCCTATGATAATTTTAATGCTATATCCATTAAGTCTTAGATACTGCTCCCCTCAAGAGGTAGCACTTAATTTTCCCTTCCCCTGAGAGTAGGTTGGTTTTAAAGACACACTTCTAGAGAATAAAACGTGACAGAAGGCATAGAATGCCACTTCAGCGTTAGATTCTAAAAATAATGCAGCTTCCCGTTTTAAATTATTCTAATCTCCCTCTCTCTCTCTCTCTCTCTCTCTCACACACACACACACATACACACACACACACACACACAACCTCTCTCTTGAATTATTTGCTTTGAAGGAAGCTTGCTTCACCTTATGAGACTCCTCTAGGAGCTTCTGCAGAAGTACACATGACAAGAAACTGAGGCTTATCAGGATGGAAGAAGGTCCTTCCTGGTCCAGCCATGAAAAGACTGCAGCTCTGGCTGGCAGCTTGCTAGCAAGCCCATGGGGGACCATGAGCAACAGCTTCCCAGCTAAGCTGCTCTTGAATTACTGATTCGTTGAAAACGTGAGAAAATAAGAATTTTCTCTTATAAGCCACTGATTTAATAAGGTAACCGGTAATGCAGGAAAAGGTAACATACCAAAATACAATTGGGTTCAAACAAGTACTAAATATACATTCGTATTTATATAATTTCCAAAGCCCATACTTATGAGAATGAGGCAGAAATATATTCAAGGCTAATGATCAAGTATTCTTTATTTTCATATTAAGCCAAGAAACTATTTATCTGATTTGAGTCTAGGCAATTTAGAGAGACCTTTGAATTATAAAAGGCTTTAATGATTTGCTGGACAAAGAAGACTAATCAAATTTTAAGCAGGAGAATAATCATAGGGCTGGTGCCAAGAAGGCAAATAGTTTGCTCTGGTATTTTTTTTTGCCTTTGTGTATATTGAGTATATTTATTAAGGTGACCAAAGTTAAAAGAACTGTTTAGGTATCCAAAAAACACTATGTTCTTCCAAATGATTCTTTATAGTTTATTTTATTCAAATTCTCATACCAACCTTGAGTTATATGTTAAATGTATGCATTTCTTCTTTCCTTCCTCCCTCCCCTCCCCTTCCGTCTCCCTCTGTTTGTCTGTCTCATTCCCTCTTTCTCGTCTATCTTTCCTTATTTCAAGGAGGCAATGGCCTGTTCGAAAGTGAAAATGACTCCTGCATCATCTTGCACAACAGACTTCTACTATATTTCTGTGACGAAAACAGGCCACTTCCAGTTGAACAGAAACGAAAACCAAGCATGCGGTTGAAGTGACAGTCCTCAATGAAATGGCCATGTCTCCACGATGGAAAACATCTGCAACATCCATGGATAACTTGGAATTTCACACATATATTATTAGGTACTTTTTTATAACTATCTTATTTCTAACTTGATCCATCTTTCTCAAGGTATTAATTGTTCGATTTCTTTATTTTATGATAACAGCTCGTCTCATCAGGCACAGGCGAAGTTTCAGTGCAAGCTGTGTCATTTAATCATTACAAAACCCCTATCAGACCGCAGTCACTAAATTATTTTGACAAGAAAACAGATTCAAAGAGTAAGCCACTGTCACAGACAATCAAGTGGCAAGACTGAGGTTTCCTTCCTAACGTGTCTCTCCAGAGTCTGCAGTTGGGTGGAGATGCTAAACTGTCTCAAGCATAAAACAGGGTAAAAGTACAGAGTTTAGGATTTCCAAATCTGGGGATTATGTGTTACTCAACCCTTACAACGTGATGTGTTCAAGAAAACCACTGACAGGTATCGACCTTAACTTCGTCCCTGAAATGTTTGCAGCATTTGTTTTTATTTTGAAGAATATCATGAAAATTAAACTCATCAATTCCCACACTGTCCAATCAGGTTTTGTCAGATCATTTATCTATAAAGATTCCCATGAAATCCATTGTTCAACCTCTTTGTATAAAGCGTTATGTGAGAAATTCCCTTCAGAACTTAGAGCCAAAAAAGGATTCTTGTAAGATGCATATAACAACATAGCCTTAATTTAAAAATTAAAACCATGTTGTGGTAACTGGCTTTGACTGCAATAATGTTTAGAAGACAATGTGATAGAATACATACATATTCACCTCCTGTTAAACTCTAAAATTTGCCTTTACCTTTTTTATCTGATTCATTATTTTGTTTAATATATTTTGTAAGTTGTTAAATATATTTTGTATTTGCATAGAAATATATGTAGTTTTACACAAGTGATTATATTTTACTGTCTCAGTTAATGTATCTTTAATACATAGTAAATTGTTTCCATTTTCCACGGTGAGAAATGAAATGGGAATACAAATAAATAAGTTATCCTCTCTCTTTTCTTAAAATATATAAGCAACATCACCCCAAAACCAGTCACCTGAACTGTGTTTAACAACAGTTCCAAAAATAATTGTCAACTAATTAATAGTACTGAGAGTCATAATTAATCAATCAGAGCAGTTATTTTTAAATGTACAGCTTAAGAAATATGTCTACTTTTTTTTTAGACAAATTGTTTAGTCTCTGATTGTGATAATACTCTTAGTCATCTGTTAGGCTAACACACACACACACACACATGCACGCACCAATCGGCACTCACAGAAAATCACATTTCTATCTGTTGATGCAAGTCTTTTAAATTAAGTGGAGCATAGCTCAGTGAAAGCAGGTACCTGGAACAGGACCATGAAAACAGCTGTCTTGCTGAGTTTTTTCATCTGTGATTAACTATTGTATATGTATAGCTTCAAAATTAAAATGCCAAAGAATCTGAAACAGACGCAAACTGTAAACTGTGTGCTCTTACCTGGAAAACAACTTTAATTTCATGCTTTTTTGCTACATTGTTTTAGAAGTTCTTTGAAGAAAGCATCCATTATTTTTAAAAAATATTTATTCCAGTGTGTACCTTCAGCTATGTGGGAATTGCATGTAACAAAATTTACACAAGCATGCAAGTGATCACTATGGTCTAATTTATTAGAAAATTGTTTCCTGGCATAATTTTCCTACACACTTCATATCCTTGAATGTATAATATAAAATGACTAAAAAGTTAAGTCCCAATTTTAAATCCCACCTTTTGATCTACAAATAATTTAGACTCCTGAACCTACTGTTCTTCTTATAACTTTTTAAATTAAAGTATTTTATTGATCTTAATCTAAGGAGCAATACTGAATCACCATGCATGGCCACTCTCTTCAAAACCCAACAGTGACTTTGTTAGTTTTCTTATGGTCTTTGAAGTGATTGATACAGGCTTTATTTATCCTGAAGCATCTGTCTGTGGATAAGTATTTCATAAGCAGTTCTCTGGAATCAGAAGTAAAATCTCAAGTAGCCACTGTACCGGAAGTACCAGCATAAGGACCCTTCCTCCTCAAAGCCCTTGTCCAGGGGGGAAGCGTTTACTGTGACCTCCGGGGCGAAATACGTCTGTGGCCCCAGGCACTCCTTTGATCTGAAAACCGCTGTGGTAAAAGCGAATTCTCCGTGTGCCTCTTGAGAAGTAATTGACAGTTATTCCACTACTATTTGTTGTGATTTCAAGAACCAACTAACTCTCTTAAAACTGCAATCTATTTTCTTAAAAAGAAGAAAAAATATCAACTATCCAGAATGATGCTAAGCTGCTTTCCTGGCATAGATTCTAGAGTCCAGGGTAACATCCCAGGCTTCAAGCCTCGGACCCCAGAGCCAATGTCTAGCTCAGGGACTTGGTCAGGCTGTGGTCCTGTGAGACCTCGGCTTCCTCTTGTCTTTGTCCCTCCCACACCCTGAGTCACTGTGAGGATGAAACTCAGGGAAGCCCACAAACCCCTTGGCTCAATTATGATACCAGGTGAACGTTCAATAAATAATTAACTAGAATTCAAATTTTCTGGGTAGCTCACTTTTATACACAAAATCCTACAATTTTTTTTTCATTCATGATTAAGCAACCTTCTTCACAAACCTGGTTTCT
This sequence comes from Trachops cirrhosus, assembly GCA_028533065.1. Taxonomy (NCBI): domain Eukaryota; kingdom Metazoa; phylum Chordata; class Mammalia; order Chiroptera; family Phyllostomidae; genus Trachops; species Trachops cirrhosus. Next base: position 10,746,636 of record CM052548.1, on the reverse strand, counting down.
TTTATTTATTCAGCTTTTACCTTAGTGTCGGAGTACTTTACTACTTATATTGGCTATACCATTATGTTACTACTTATAGTATCATATTTGCCTTTCTGAACTATACAATAAAATAGCTAATATAGTGCATATGATATCTGCCCATAACTGTCAAGAGAACATTTCCAGTTGCCCAGTCTAACAGCTGAACCTAAACCAGCCCAGAACAATAACAGCAGCAAAACATTCAAAGAAGATCCACACTTTATAAAACTGTAGGCTAACCTTGGATAACTTTCCCAGAGAACAAACAGTGCTTTGATAATCTCGATCAAGGATTTCTCCTGCTCAAATTATTTTGAATGATTTTGCTTAAATATGTATGATCTGCCTAGGCTAGAAGGCAGAAATAAATCACCAGTGCCTACTTAAAGCAATATTTACTAGAATTAAATTTAACCGATATTTCAATGTTAAAGCATGGGTAAAGTTTTTCAGGTATAGGTACTATCTGGGGGAAATTTTTATTTTATTCCTCTGGCGTTCAAGTGAGATTAAACTATTATAATGAGATGTGCAGCAATATTGGTGATGCTAGACTGTGCATCAGGAGATCCGAAAGGTACACCTGGAAGATCTCACCTGTATAAGCCTCACTTGCCACATTCCTCAAATGGAAACAATAGCTTTTCTCCCTGACTTAAAATGTTATTAGAAAATAGTGGCAATATTCTTTGAACAAATATTAGGTCTGTATTTATGTTCATATTACCAAGGTTGAATTGTGAGAACTCACAGAAAGGGATTTGTTTGGAGACAAAATGACTAGAGAGAACTGTCATTATTGGTTTAAATCAGAACAGAAAATGTCTTTATATATTTATGGCAGTCCTTTTTTAATAAAACTGTTAGCTATTTAAGCCAAACTATCTCCCTTCTCTATGTCTCTTTCTGCTTTCTTTGTCTGGCTTTTCCTTGCAAGGGCAAACTTCATTCATCAGGTATACACAGAATGTGATTTCAAATTTCAGTTTTTATGTAATCAGAAATGCATGTATATTTCTAGTCATAAAGGTATATGATCAATTTTTATAACAATGTCAAAATTTCATGCATTTTTAATTGTCTCAGACTGACTGAACTCATGTTTACTCTAGCCATACATTATGTGGTATATTATGTGTAATTGTGTCATTATTAATAGAACAGAAATGCTGAGGATGGATGAAAAAAAAATTTCACTTTCCTACACAGGACATTTAGAAGACTCAGCTGAATGCCTTCTATGTTTTTACCAGTGAGTGTTCTGATTGTTTCATAGAAAATACTAGATCACATTTCAGTGCATGGTGTACAGGGAATTAAGTTCATGGAACAGGTAATTATATAGCTTCTTTTATGATTCTATGATGACTTATTTTACAACACTCAGTTCTGCCCCAGGTACAGAGCGTAATCGAACTTGGGGAGTTTGGACAGTACAGTAGCGGTTGCTACAGGTGGGGGAAGTAGGATGATGGATTCTGAGAAGGCTGCATTACATACACACAGAGATATATCAATAGTTTGAAGACAGTCTTCCTTTTATTTGATGTTTGCTTGTGGCAGTAGGGACAATTGTCTTCATCGTTTCTTGAGCATTTTCCCACTTAACTATGTTAATGTCTCTCTCTCTCTCTCTCCCCCCCTTTCTCTCTCCACACACATATAAACACACACATACATCCTGCCCAAGCATTTTGATCTCCATATTAAAAATGTCTAAGGATGATTTATGTGAATTGATTTAGCAATAATTATACTTGCTCCCATATTGAAGTGTAACAATGTATTCATGGAGAGCACAGCCTAAACATTACCATATGTCTACTGTAAAACAATTAATTATTACTAATAATAGAAATACAGTAGCTATCTTACAATAAAGAGATACAATAATCATTTAAGTAGTAAGCAATGAGACTTAGGATAAAAATAATACATTTGTTATTGTATTTCAAGTTATTTACAGTTATACTTTTGCTGTATTTGTATCCTCTAATTAGTCTATATATTTCCAGATGGCATAATTAATTTTACAATTTTCTAAGATTCTACTGTTATGTTTAACTTCTTTTATTTACAAAAGAACAGCTGACTTCAACAGCTGGATTTTCCTGAAATAGTTTTCAGTCAATAATTTTGACTGAAACCATTTCAATCAATTGGGAGCATCTGACTTAGTATAACAGAATAATTTTATAAACCACTTTAGGAGTTTTCCTTGCACTTGAAATAAAAAAATTGGCATTCGATTGGCAAATTGCTTGCCTAATAGCCCTCTGAAATTTTCTAATTTTTCTAATAGACCCCAAATAATACACACACACATCTGCCCACACTTATGACCTATTGAATGGAATGGATTTATTAATCGCTCTAATGATAGGTAATTGTGCATAACGCATCCACGTTTTATTACATTAGGGTGTCCCCATTTCTTAGAAGTCAGTTATATGTTGGCATGTTTTTCCAGCTATGCTACTTCGGTCCTTATATTGAACATGTAAGTGTACGTCATTGTTGTGCATACTAAATGGTCCAATGCACTCAAAATGTGTAAATGTGGGAAAAAGTAAAGACAAAAATAAAATAATAAAAAATGCATGCCTTTAAGGTAAAATGGATTTTAAGTATTTTAAAAATGTTTTCATTATGTGTAATTGTGAGGACTAGCACAGGTAATTAACAAAAGTGTAGATTCTGAATTCAGAGAGCCAATGTATACTTTTCATGTTTTAAAAATAATTATTTGTCAATCGCAGCTGATGTACAACATTATACACATTTCAGGAGCACAACCGTGTGATTATACATTTATGTAATTTGCTAGGTGATGACCTACACAAATCCAGTACCCATCTGACACCATAGATAGTTATTACAACATTATTGACTGTATTCCCTATGCTATTCTGTAACTACAGATTTTTAATTCTTCATCCCTTCATCTTTTGCACCTATTCCGCACCACCCCACCCATCTGGCAACTGTAAAAATGGTTTCCGTATCTATGAATCTGTTTCTGTGCAGCTGGTTTATTTATTAAATTTCACATATAAGTGAAATCATTTGGCATTTGTCTTGTTCTGTCTGACTTATTTCACTCAACATAATACCCTCTATTTTCAACCACATTGTTACAGATGGCAAGATTTCATTATTTTTTGTGGCTGGCTCATATCCATTGCATAAATGTACCATGTCTTCTTATCCACTTAATGGTAGACACCTAGCACATCTTACTTCCATATCTTGATTATAAATAATGCTACAATGAACATATGGATGGATATATATATCTTTTCACTTTAGTGTTTTGTGTTTCTTTGGATAAATACCCAGAAGTGGAAGATCTGGGTCTGTTTTTGTCTCTTGTTATAGGCTTTGTTTTAGAGTCGATTTCGTCTGGTATAAGTATTGCTACCCCAGCTTTTTGTTTGTTTGCTTGTTTCCACTTTCACGAAATATCTTTCTTCAGCCTTTTACTTGCAGTTTGCATGTGTCTTTTGATCTGAAATGAGTCTTTTTTAGACAGCATATGTCCCCTTATATCCTACCCATCCAGAGCTGATACAAAGAAGATGGTTACATCCCCTATTCTCAAATATAAGACAGTAGGTTATATATTGCAAGAAGAACATTCTGAACTGTGAAGAATGAGGGAATAAAATGTGCAGTATATGCTATAAAATCTCTCTTGCCATATGTGCATTGTGTATGCAATGTATACCATGCATAACTGTGCATATAAACACCAGCATGTTTTGTGCTGACAAATAGAGGAAAGATACATTACAATAAAAATATATAGAACAGAGCTGTACTCTCTTTCTGCTTTACTATTATAGTCTCTGGGATTTTTTCAACATAAAAATACATCAAATTTTTGCCATGAAAATGAAGTGATATTCAATGTTAGCTGAAGAGAAGTTTCTTTCCTTATAATTTTTCGACTATAAAGGTCCTTTTAGTGTTCACATGACAAAAAGTCATATGTGTCTCTAATCTGGGCCGGGATGGATTACCTGATATCCCCGGTTTCAGACATAGGAGCAAACCTAGTTCAATGAAGTCAACTAAAGTAGCCATAAGCCGGATGCAGCTGGGATTCTGTACAGAACTCAGAGAGAAAAAAAGAGAAGTGGGAGAATCCAAGAAGTAAAAAGATTCCAGGAACCCACTTAAAGCTTTTAAAGTGGGTTGTGTGGAGACCTGAAGGAGGCAGGCATAAAGAGGAAAGAGGAATGGTTCACACCACCTCCCGGACTCCGAGTGCTCAGGATCAACTATGAATAATAATGGCCCCTTCAGCTAATGGCCTATCCGCACCTGTGTGCCCTGCCAAATGCCATGGGCATAATGGAAAGGTTATGTTTTTGTGCACTATCCCCCCAGAGCTGCTGAACTGCGGTGCAATAACCAGCAGCCTCAACTTGAAGGCTTGCCATCAAATTGAACTGAGTGCACTACACCAATGCACCCAAATTGCTAATGGAAGAGTGCCAGGGAGTGAGAGAAGATCCAGACAGTTATTACTCCCAGAGTACGCACTCACTGACGAAAGGATGCCAATAGGCCGTTGGGTAGTTTGAGGTTCAGGACTAAGTGTGTCAATGAGAAAACAAGAATAACACTTCAGAGTGTCCATTCGTCTGGAAATTGCCTGGTGGAAACTTCCTGCAGAAGTTTTCATGGCAGTAGAAACCTCGGATCACTTTGGTGAGATTAATTGCAGTTTTTTCATCCCTTTATGTAAATATTAATTTAAATAAAACAGAATAAAAGAAAGAAATGTAATTGCACTTATTTGCAGATATGCATATATGTAAATATTGTTTCTCATGTGTCACAAAATATTAAAATGTTAACACAAAATGCATCATAGACACAAATGCAAAATCTGAAACTATAGCACTTCTGGAAGAAAAAATCATTGTGATCTTAGGTTAGGCAACCATTTCTTAGATACAACACTAAAACCACAGTCTATCAAAGTGAACAATGATAAATTTGTTTAATCAAGATTAAGAACAGCTTCTCTTTGACATACACTGCTAAGAGGAAAAACACAAGAAATTGGTTGTATGAAAAAATATTTTAAAATAGTATATCTGATAAAATACTTGTATCTAGAATATTAAAATCATTAAGATTTAATAACAAAAGACCAATGACCCAATTTAAACAATGGACACATTTTTTAACAGATGCTTTGTCAAGGATACATACAAATATCAAACAAGCACATGAAATAAGCAGCGTAAAAGATGCTCAACAAAATTAATCATTGGAGAAATGTAAATTTAAACCACAACATGATACTACTACACACCTATTAGAAGGGCTTAAAGCAAAAGGATTGACCACACAATGTGTTGATGAGCTTCTGGAGCAACTGTAATTCCCATACACTAATGGTGAGAGAGTGAAATAGTGTAACCATTTTGGAGCAAAGTTGGACAGTTTCTTAAAAATTTAAACATATTTGAGCTAAAAGATTCATCAGGTGCAGTCCTCTGTATTTACCCCAAAGAAATGAAATCCGGTGCATATACAATGACTTGTACACGACTAATGATAAAGGTTTGTTTATTACCAGAAACTAGAAATAACTCAGGCATCCATCAACAAGCAAACAGATAGACATGCTGTGGTATATCCATAAAATGGAAAGCTTTCTTCCCCACTGCCAGGCCCAGTGAGAAACTCTAAAACTCATACTCATGTCTCAGCTCACTCATGGCTTCCTCTGATAAGCTGTTTCTTATTTTCCTAGTTAGAACCGAATTCCCTCCCACCTTTGCTATATCTGTTAGGTGAGGAGTCTCCACTATGATCCTTATATTGAATACAGCTATGTGTGTAGCTTACTGACCCTCTAAACAGGAGATTGAAACACACCTTTCACATTTGGATTCCCAACACGTGCAGCACAGGGCGTTGGAGTTGCAGGTGTTCGCGTTAGCAGAAAATCAGCTTGAAAAGACGGTTGTCTCACGCTAAACCTGAAACAAGCAGGGTACGTTAGGAAAGCAGATTTGATCACAGAGCAGAGACCACCAAGAGATCTAAATGATGTGAACTCAGTGAACAAGATGGTGGTCCTGTGGCTGCTTCTATCTCAGCCTGACAGTCCTGGTCCTCCCCTCGCTTTAACGTGGCCCAGGCGTCTAGACGGTAACAGTGTGTTTCCACTACACACATCTCCAAAATTTTCGCTGATTGTTTGTCCCTATTCCCACATTGGTCTATATAAAATAAAAGAAGATGAGCATGAACTCAATAGCTAAACAAAAGCTTCTAAATATAAATCCTCTGAACCCTAAATGCATGTGATAAAAATGCTGGATACAGAGTTGACTTTGCAGATTAAATAAAACTTAAACATTATTTTCCATGAAAGCATCAAGTAGGTGTTTTTACTCTTATAGAAAGCTTGCAGTTCTCTTTTTGAAACATAAATCAAAAGCTGAGGTATTTCACAGAAGCTAGGATTTGGGATGTATGTATCAAGAACATTCATTTTACAAAATCCCTGCAATGAAATGATAATCAGTTACTCAGCAACCTTAATCTTTTGTATATTCCAAAAACGTAGCAAACACTTTCTGATAAAGGAAATCAATAGAAAAAGGATACTAAAAAATTTAAAATGAAAAACCAAAGTTTGAGAAACATATGTGAGTTATGCCTCAATTGTGCTAATTTGGTAGCTTTAAATATTTAAAGTTGAGCATAAAATTTGGATGAGAAGATTGTAACATGTTTTTTCAGGTACTGTAATACATGGTATTATGTCAAGAAATGAGAGCATTCATGAAATCACTCCTTAAAACACTGAAATCTACTTCATGAAATTCAGATATTTTTGAGATTTCCTTTAACACATCACCTGATGACTAAGGAAATGTGGAACCTGGAAAAAATCATTTGACAAACACCTTGCATATAGATATATATATCTACATGCACACCAAAACCACACATATATGTATGTATATATATATCATATATATTATCTATATTTATGTCTCTCTATATACACACACATACATACATACATATATATATATGTATATATATGTATATGTATATATGTATATATATATATATATACATACACATATGGCCATTTTGGAAAATGTAGAAGATAAATGATAGGAAAGTGGTTATAAGCTCATGCTCCTCTTTAGAGGGTCAGTAAGCTACACACATAGGAGCATCTCATAGAACCAGATTACTCTTGGAAGTAGAGGGTTTGATAAGCTAAATAAACAGTTTTATTGGGGAAATACAAGATATAAACAAATTCTCCCTGCAAGAAGTGGAATCAATGTTTGAAAGAGCTAATTCATCTTGTATATATCCCCTTTTTAAAATGATAATAGCATCATTTGATAAGGTAATATGAGGATTTAGTTTGGTATTATTTATAAAATATTAACACAGCAGTAGCACATATTAAGAACTCTGTTTTTTATATGAATAAAATAAATAAACCAATGATGTTGGATACTGAGTAAGCAATACAGTTTAAAATATTCACTAAAATAATACTAGACATGATAACTGATGTAAGGGACTGTTAGATATTCTGTAGTTTCTGATAATCTCATAAGAGATGATTCAACATAGAAATTGATTCTTAGGTGCCAAATTTATTTTCCCCTAACATCGATTGTTTCCATGGGAAGAAGATCACACTCTTTCTGGCTTCCCCATTAAATGAAGAACTTTAGGTGGAGAAAATCTTAAGTCGTTTCTACTCTTAACTTGTATGGTTCTGATTTTAATGTGTATTAAATAGAATATTTTATTTACAAATTTAATTTTAAGTAACTAGAATTTACATCATAATACAGTTCCTGTAATTTGTAATGTTAATATTTTAATAATGTTTTGATAATAAAATTTTATACTACCAATAGTAGTCATTGATATCACAGTAAAATCATTTCACGAAGATTTGGTGATTATGATAATAAAATAATAATTGTTAACATTTACTGAGCACTCTTAATTTACCAGGCACAGTGTTAAGAATTTTATTTAATTATTTAATGTTCCCTCACATTATATCAATGAACTCCTGTGGTTGTCTTCTATATGACCTGATGTGTAGAGTTCACATAATACAGCTCTAAGGGCTGGAAACAGACCATCCAAATTTAGACAATGATAAATATGAATATGAAGAATTGAGATTTATGCACAGTATGGAAAATACAGATAATAGTGCGTTATAACAATCAAACTTGCTAAGAGACTAGATCTCCATTATTCCCACCACAAAAAATAATTATGTTATTTAAAAAAGGTGTTAACTATGTCTACAGTGTCAATCACAATATATAAATATATCAAATCAACATGTACCCTTTAAGTTTACTCCATGTTGTATGTCAAACATATTTCAATAAGTTTTATGTGCAGAACGCTTTGAAAAAATGTCTCAGAAAGATGTAATAACTTCTGTAATGTATTTAGAGTAGTGTTTAATAAACATTTATAATAATAATGTTTATAAATATTACTACAAAGAGAACAATGTCTAAAAATATTAGTTTTATGGAGTAAGATCAGTATCTTGAAGTTGATTGCAAACCTGAGCCAAGTGACAGAAAATGCCTCTCGAATATGTGATTTGGACGCTCTAGTACAGCTTGAAGGGTAACTGAGGTCAAAAGTTGGGGATTCCTAGGGGGAGTCTTTTTCTCCCTTCAGTTGTATTAAGTAGAGAATAAGCAGTTCAAGCAGATGGTAAATGGTCAACTTGATTAGATTTACCAGATGTAACTGGAAGAACAACTTGAAATAGTTTGCAAAAGAAGGCAGTATGGATTTGAGTACATGACCAACAAATCACAGGAGAACATAAAAGCAGATGTAATGAAATAAAAGGGGAAACTTCTCTCTGAAGAGCAGCAGTGATCTCTCTTAATAAAGGATTAGATGACTGAAAAATCTTCCAGTCAAAACTTATGAACTGAAGGTTTATAAAACAGGTAAATAGAATACTATAAAATAATGCATATCATAATTTGAAGAAATGAGCTTATATTCCCTGTTAAATTTTAATGAGAAGCATGATTCCTTTTTCAAAGCCTGGAACTATCTCTGTAGTCATATCTATCATTTGAATTTTATAAAACTAAGAAATTTAAGAATGGAGGTATCTATTTTAATTATTATAGAAAAGAAACAATTCAAAACCTATGAAATATATCAGCATGATTGCTGATAATTTTAGAACATTTTAAACAATCAAGTGACACAATGAAACATTAAAATAACAGAAAACATTATTAAGAATTCCTAATTTTTCAACTATTTCCAGAAATGAAAAAAATGAACACTGTATACTTTTTAATTGGGCATTTTTACTTGAATATCTGGATAAAACAAAAATGTATAAAACATAAAGAGATGTGAACAGTATTGGAAAGTGTTAAATAAATTTATCATTTCTTAAGACTGATATGCAGTTGCATTGGATAAGATGACATAACAAGAGCCCATGACAACAAATTAATATATTTTTAAAGAAATTTTCTTTTAACTAAAGGAAGAGGATTCTGTTACAATTGTTTGGTGTCCTTTGATGTCCTAAATTTGGATATCTTAAATTTAGTCCCATTCAGATACTATGCATCAGCCTCCTAGCTTTTCAAACAGAGCTGGTTTAGACAGTTTAGAAAGGGAAAATACCTTTGTGTCGAACGCCACGTGCACCTCAGGACACCAGCCAGTGCTGCTCAAAACTCAACCGCACGCCTACCTCGATCTCAGGGACTCTTCAGAAAGCCCTGCACATTTGCAAACCACCCACGTAGCATGGGATGGAGACGCAAGGGCAAGAGGAATGATAGACATCCGGCTCTGTTGATAAACACTTATCTAGAGCAAGTGTCTCTCTTTATGATATTGATCATTTAATCGTTATGTAATTTATATTTTATATTCTCAAAAAATTGTAAGTGGCTTCAAAAAAGAGCTCTTAAGTATATGCACTCTAACACTCTTCTCTAAGAAGAGAGAATTATGTAAATGCTCCTTGATAGAAGTAGGGCTGATATTGGACAATAAGAAAAGAGTTTCTCTCACAATTTATATTTATGTATAAATCCATTTTAATATTGTACCTATGTATAAGTAAAAAATAATTTCTAAAACATCTGTTATGAGGTATAGTCAGAAAAATGGCATCTCAAAATTTGTAAATAGTTTAATAAATTAAAGTTCATACCAGTAATGAGATAAAATTCAGCCAGAAATATGTATTAGGTAGCTGCTATGTAACAAGAAATATGAATAATTTTGAAAATGATAACAGCCATGTACTAAAATATAAGTATATATTATATCTACATATATACATATTATATAGCAATTATGGGTGTAAATAATATGTATTTATTTCACTTCATCTCTAGAACATCCCAAAATTAGACATTATATTTGTTTCCTAATTTGTAGTTCTATGAAATGCATATTTTTCTAAAATCACATTTAATATTTCACAGAATTTATATTTGAATATAAATAGGTCTAATACCATTATAGGGCAGTTAAAAACACAATCATTTTAGATAAGTTCCTAAATGTTTGAAGATTTAGAATATTAGGGGGAAAGAGCCATATAGAATTACGCTGAATGAATGCATAATGTAGTGATTGTATATGCATGTATATAATAGATTTATGTAGACCAGAAAATATGTGAACATAAAAAATGTTTCACCGTACCTTTTTTCTAGTCAATAGAGTGACCCCAGGTTTCTGTAATGTTATTTTTGTATGTTTAATTTCCTTAATTTACTTATGCTCAATAATACTTGCAACCTTTCTGAAAAATTGAAACATAAACTAATTTTGTTTATTAATTGAATGAGTATTAAAAATAATTTGTAGACTTTTCCAGGAAAAAAAGGCCAATTATGTTATAACATATTTATTAGGAATATTATAAATGTCATAAATAATAGATTATGGAATATCTAAGCTTATTTTTAATTTTTAGAATGTTACAAAAATAAGTCAATCATAATTCAATTCAATGACTAAAAATAAAACTCTTTATTTTATGGTAAATGTTACCACAAAGATATTGGTTTTCTGATCACGTGTGGCAGAAAAATGTTAATTTAACAACTGATACCAGGGTGTTCCTAGGGAAGAGATTGTACTTGTTTTGAAAATAAGAAAATAGGCTTTTTGGATGATAGACGTTTCAATGTCAAGGTCATGGATGGAAGAAGATAGTCAAATCAGCAGAATAATGAGACAAAATGAAAACCATTTAGATAATGGGTAGTGGTGACAGAGGAGTGAACAGGAGACCCAGCTTGTTACGTAGACCCACACATATCCAAAGTGAGCGAAGGGAGGAGAGTCTAAAAGTCATTTTTCATGTATTATCATTACCCTTATTATTTATTTATTCATTTATTTATTTAAAATGTATTTTCAAAATAATTGTTTGTCAAACATGATGAAATTTAGAAAACGCTCCCATGGGTCAGACTTTGTGTGGGTGCTGGGAGAGAAAGGTTGAAAATAATAAAGTAGAAAAACAGGTTAAAATATGTGTTCAGGATGAGAAAAGCGATATGTACTAATCAACGAAGGCCACCTTGTACTGAATAGCTGGAAAGACAGACCTCCATGAGAACCAACAGGCCACGTCTGAGCTGGTAATATCCACAGGGAACACTAAGTGACGAGAAGCGAGGCCCTCTGGAAGAAGACGATCCCAGGCCCTGTATTCGAAGCCCTGAGATCTGTGTCTGAGAACGTTTGGAAAATTTCAGCCACTGTGAGACTCTGTGTGAGGAGACTTACAAAGACACAGAGAGAGAGAGAGTTAGCAGCATTGATCCCGGCGACAATGACTCTGGATTTTATTCCAAGTGCAAACCGAAGAAATTGCGAGTTTTGTCAAGAAAGTGGGTTTTTTTGTTATTTTGTTTTGTTTTTTGCTCATCCCTTCACCTTTTTCACCCAGCCTCCTAAATCCCCCTCTCTGATAGTTGGCAGTCTGTTTTCTGTATTTATGAGTCTTTATCCATTTAGTTTGTTTATTTTTCATTAGATTCTACATATAAATGAAATCATATGTTATTTGTCTTTGTTTATAAAGTCAGTAAGAAGAACATTAAGCCAAGCTTGGGAAATATATAAGAACTAAGGTCAGATCCCACAGGAATTCTGATCTAAAGAGGTCACCACTGTTACCTTGGCCCTCTGGTACCTGACATTACCATGGACATAAATTCCAAAAAAATCCAATTTTACATGTGTGTGCCACTTGCTCTAGATTTAAAATGTTGAGCAAGAGTTAACATTAAAACAACTAAAGATGGCGTTTCAATCGGCAGATTAGTACATGAGGTGAATGGAGACCGCCGTAGAAAAGAATGGTGCATTGGAAGTGGCACAGCACAGTAAAGTATAAGTCAGAGGATAGGCCAAGAGCCTTATTGAATAGCTTGGTTTTCACCAGCTTAGTCTTCTTAAATATATGCCAGTTGGAGAAATCAACAGCATTACTCTTTAAAATAAAATAAAAAGTAGAGACTGCTTATAACTCATGATCATTGGACAGACATAGAGACAGATGAAAACATTCCAAATTTGAAGCACTATTTTAAACTAGAAATATAATAATCCTCATGCCCTGTTTTACCAGATTTAATATCTTTGAGGATTCCTGTAGCAACCAGGAGTTGCTTCAAAATCCAGAGGGATTGGACTGAGATGCAGAGGGAACAGACATCCCGAGACTTCTGTTTTAATTAAAGCAGTACTTTTACATTTTTGATATTGGAAGTCTCCATAAAATTATTTTTTGCAAAAGGGTTTTGCATCTTCAAATTTTGAAAATCAGCAATATATAATATGGCAGCTTCTAACTAAACTCTTAAGAAAAAATTCTGTGTATAAATTTTTCTGTGTCAGAATATGATCCTTTTTTTTCTTTTCATATGAGCTACTTCTTTCAAGCGCTTACTGTGGAATAAACAGATATTTTACTATCAGATTGTTGTAAGCTACTTAATTTAAACAAGACTTTAATTGCTCTTTTTAAAAATCAGAAGTGCATATGTATAGGTATTTCAAAATTCAGTTTTATGTGTTTAAAACCTTTTGGAATGGTCGGTTTTTGCCACTTCATCTTCATTCAGCCAAATATCCCTGTCTGTGCTAATCCATAAAAGCCCTGCCACAGTTGGCTTGAAACAGCAGGAGGCACAACAGATGCATGGAATCAATATCCTATCTCCCGACTGTTTTTAGACTGGTGAGATCTCTTCATCAGAGAACCTGACAGCAAGTCCATGCGTCCTGAAACAGGGCATTGAATGTTATGCAGTATCTGTATAAATACTGTAATTCTAAAGTCCCCGCATTCACTCCAGCCAAGATGAAAATAAATTTTTACAGCAATCCTGTTATTGGCAACGGATTGCTATCACTTTCTCTTAACAGCTGTGACTCACTCAGGTTCACTCCCTAGTCTCCAACCAGCAAAAAACAATTAAAAGGTATATAAAAGGTATAGAAATGACTTTCTATTGCCTGTTTTCTTAGTTCCCATCACTGTGCCAAGCCGCAATCTTGATGGATTTGATTCCCCAAGGTCCGCATTTCTGTGTAATTTAACCTCTGGCATCAACTCTTCTCGGTTTATTCTTTGCTTCTATTTTTTTTTTTTGGCCTCAGTTCTGATCCTGGAGAGTAAGAAGTGCCCTGTCTACTATTTCATCTTTGGTGTTTTTTTAGCACTGCTCATATTTAAAACGTTTTTAACTTTCCAGGTTGCTGTTTGTAACCCTTCTGACTCCTAATCCCAACCCCTTATCCTTAAAGACAATAAATTTAAAGTATTTATTGTGTATATTTTCTCACATAATAAAATCTACTTTATCTCTTGCTTTTAGCTTGGAGAGCTGGCCTACCTATAGAATACATCTGTACATTTTGACTATCACCTTTTATCCTTCCTCTGTCTTCAATTTTGGGACACATGTATGATGATGCCGAGAGATGCAGAAGCTGTTTTGCAAGAAAGAGATGGACGTTATATGCCAAGGAGAGAGGAATAAAAGACGAAAAGGGCGTAGGTCCATGAGGACACATGGAGCTGCCATCACTGGTCCAAAGAGCCCTTCTTCATCCTGCTTATGTAACAGAAATAAACCATTATTTGATGAAGTCAAATTGCCTGTTCGCACAGCCTAATGTGTTTCTAATTGGTATGGCAACTGCAGATACCTAACTGATTTATTATAGAGGTCAGAAACTAAGATGAAGAAACAGATATGTGAAATAAAGTATAAGTGTCTATTTATTCTACTTTTTCTGATGTTGCTCACAAATTAATTACCAGTTTCCTAAATTAAAAACTTTATTCAATGTTAGATATATTAGTAAAACAATGTTTTACTTAATAAAATATTTAAACATGTGTACAAAAGTTAGTTGATTTTTTCAATTATATGCATTACAGTAACACATAAATATAATTTTCAAGAGAAAAGAAGCAGTATCTTTCACTTAATGAATCTAGAATATGGAAAATTACATTCATTTAGTATATACTCACTCACAGAGGCTCACTTAGTTTATTGGTCATGATTCAAGTTGTCTATTCATCCTTTATGGATAAAGAATATCAATATATTTTGTATCACAAATATTTAGATGGACTTTATGATAGCATGTATTTTATAAATATCACCTGACATACTCCAGAAATTTTGACATGTATGTGTATGTGTGGGGAAGAAAGGTTCTGTGTGTGAAGTTTGAAGCGGATTTTCTCAACGTCATTGAGTTCTTGAAACGCAGCCCCAATGGCAGCCACATACTTTGTGCTGGAAAAATAAGTCAAGCAGGATGTGCACGGTTAAATCATACAGCTTGTCAGTTCTTAGATTTTATAACATAAGTGGACCAGTATGATGATTTATTTTAAAACAGTTTAAATGGTTAAAATGTTAGAGTCCTCCAGTAACAGTTTGCATTCACAAGCCACATAGAATGATGTGTTGCTCCTGTTCTGTTGGTGAGCAAACCATCGGGTTCCAGCCTGAGCCCCAAATTGGCCCCATGTATGGTGGGCAAGGAGTGACCTAAGAAAGAGGCAGATCACTTCAGACAGGTAGGTGGCAGATTTAACAAACAAGGCAACTTACTTATGAGGCTTGTCTGGGTGGCCACAAGCCACGTGGATCTCTGCACCTATCCACCAGAAATGTCTTAAACGTTTCTATAGAGGCCTTAACTGAGTTCAGCCACATATACCAGCCAGATGGTCTCAACAACACATCTTTCACTCAAGGCTGCGTCCTTAAAATGAACCCTTCTGTTGAAGTGTAGGGCATAACGTATATTCCAAGAACACAGAGGACAGTGAGCAGCCTTTGATTGCCTGGGTCCAGCTCAAGGGCCAACAGACAGTCATGTCTTCTTGTTACAGAACAGACTGGGGGGTCAATTATTGGCCCACCCATGGATGCCAAAAACTGTTACAGAACAGGGGCCAAAGGGGGATACCATATACTATTATTACCAAAAGGACCCCGCACTAGGTTCGCATTGTCCACAGCCAGAGGAAAGATGTCTCTCAATGCCAGAGATTTGTGAAAAGGAAAGGAACTGTTTATTTAAAGCTATACAGACTTAAAGTAGTGACCTAATGTCTTCATTAAAATAGCAGAGTCCTTTAGGATACCCACAGGCACACACAGTCCTTCCTTTTCCCTCTGCCCTAATTTGGGGTACCCTATCTCAGGAAAAGTAGATTCAGGCTCCCGACACCATCAGCTGTGTCATCGGAGGATCAAGCCACATGGTTCTCCTCTGCAAAGCTGTGGGGGTCTCCACTCTGCCAAGACTGCATGGTTCTCCCTGGCAAAGCTGCGAGGATCCCCACTCCAGCCAAAATCCCGTAATTCTCTCTTCAATGACTGCTGCATCTCGGTTGAAATCCCCAAGCAAATCTTCCTCTGCAGCGCCATTTCCAACTCCTCCCACAATTGGCTACACTTTCCAGCACTCCTGTATCCTTCCAGCTTTACTGGGCTGCCATAGTGGGTCTGGGCTGGCTTGGCCCCATGGCATGGAGCCAACCATCTCCAAGATCTCAGCAGGCACTGTAACCAGGGGGATTTACCTCCCAGTTACTTCTTGGGTGGAAGTCATTCCCTTCTCCCTGACTCAAAGCATGGCCACAGCTATTTAACATATCTATGCAACCAGTTAAAGGTTATAGATATGTTAAATGACCATGCCAGAGGTTAGCTGCAAAGCTGTTGCTGTACAAAATGGCCCTGTGTGTTCCTGCTTCATGTGTCTTTTCTCCCCACTCACACCTGTAGGGGGAAGGGGTGAGGACATCCTATATATCTTTCTAATATTTCCTGGACACTTTGAGTTCTGGACCCCATTCCAAATCCCTATTTGGGCCCCCCCTTCTTGGCTGCACACTATTTCACTCTCACTGGCCTCCAGTGTGCCTATTAAAGAAAAGTTTCCACAAGAGAAGATATCCAGAACCCTGAATATGTATCCTATACATCCTAAATGAGGCCTTGGCCATACGTGTTTTTCCTCCCCTGTAGACTTTGATTTATTAGATGCAATTCAGCAATGTACATTTTATATAAGACCTCTTTCTTAACCATTAAATATGAAAAATTTAGAAAATTATTTAAAATCATGTGGGTGCTTATGGCTGCATTATTTTTATCAGATTGCTTATCAAATTTAATCATAACTTACAATTCTACAATGAGTTTGGTTAAAATTACACACACACATAGTCACACTATAAAGGCTCTCATTGTGTGTGTGTGTGTGTGTATCCTAACTTGCCAACATAATAATATGGTAACATTGCTCAATGTATTTCCAACTCCATCAAAATTTATATGTTAAAACTATATTAAGCCTTTTGTACTGGTTTATTTTTCAATTGTTTTTACTGTAATAAAATACACTAAACATTTACTATCTGTACTAGGTTTAAGTGTACAGTTTAGTGATATTAAATACATTCGTAATGCTACCATCACCACCATCTATCTTATAACACTTTTCATCCACTACAACTGAAACTCCATACCCAGTAGACAATACCTCCTATTCTTCTTTCCTCAACACTCAGGGAACCAGCATGCTGCTTTCCGTCAATGATTTTGACTCTGTGATATATCTCATACACGTGGACTCATGTCACATTTGTCTTTTTGTGACTGCCTGAATTCACTGAGCATATCCATCTTAAATTCAATCCATGCTATAGCATTCATCAGAAGGTCCTCACTTTTTAAAGCCAAATAACATTCCGTTGTGTTTATGTAAATTTTGTATATATACCTCTGCTTATCCATCCATTCGCTGATATTGGACTACTTCTACATTTCAGCAATTATGAAAAATGCTGCTATGAAAATATTGTGTGAATATCTCTAATAAGCCATTTTTATTTATTTTAGGTATATACCTACAAGTAGAATTGCTGGAAAATATTGTGTGAATATCTCTAATAAGCCATTTTTATTTATTTTAGGTATATACCTACAAGTAGAATTGCTGGATAAATTATAATGATAATTTTATTTTTAATTTTTTCAGGAACTGTCATAATGCTCTCCACAACAGTTGCACTATTTTATATCCCTGCCACCTGCGCACAAGTGTGCTAGTTTCTCCACAGCTTCACCAACCCCGGGCATTTTGACAGTAGCCATCCTAATGGGTGTGAGTGTTTGGTCCTCATCCTTAATTCAAAAAGTCACTGTATGAGTTAATATTGTTATGGAAGGTGGAAGTTTGCTTGATATAAAGAATTATACATAAGAATTAGCACTGAAAATTATTTTAATAAGTAATTCATAATAAGTAATGAGTGATTCATTTTTTCTATTTGGCATATATTACCACAAATTTTCCAAGGTCAAAAGATATAGATAGTCAATGTAAGATGTAGTTGTGAAAAAATTCTTTCAATTAATTAAACACTTTTCAGTGCATTCACAGTGATCTTGACTACATTGAAATGTCTCCAAAAATAAAGTTTTTCAGGAAGGCAGCATGTGATGTACCAATTTAGCAAACCCCAGAAACAAAATACTTAATTTAAATCTATATGAACTATGTGTTTTTTGACTGAATATATTATGTGAGATACTGACGAAATGCATATTAAGAAAATGATCAAGTCCTTGGTATATGTTATTAACTAGCACAGATATATAGTAACAGAGGATATAATATGAGTTGAAAGTGATGCCGAGTTTCTATCCATGTTCTGTCATAGAAAGTTTAGGCCACTAGTAACAGAGTATATTATAAAAGATCAAAGTGATGCTGAGTTTCCACCGATATATTTTCTGTCATTGGAAGTTTAGACCATTGTTTTTCCAACACCTCAAGTGGGAAAATAAATACCTTCTAGGCAAATAAAAAGTTTCTGTAGGCCAAGGTAATTTAGTATCTGCTCTGGCAGATGACATACGCAATTTTTCATCCTCTCGGAGACCAGTTGAACAGCTGTCCTTGTGTGCTTAAATGTTATTAAAATTCCTCTTCAGAAGTGTTTACCTGAGGGCTATAGAAAAAGTGAGATGTCTTCCCCATTCCAGAGAAATTCAATTTAATAAAGTTGATTCTAAGCTCTATTACACCTCAGCTTCTATTTCTCCATGGCTGTTTCAGATAGAAGGGACGAATGTCTCTGTTGGAAAACAGGTCTGTGGTGTCTTTAAAAGACAGCATTTAAATTCCTGTCATCCTAACTGTGAAAACAAGTCACCAGTAATCTGTAAAGCAATCCTAATAGAATACAAAGACACTTTAGGAAGAAGAGACAAAGTAAAAACACATCTGGGTTTTTGATAATATTTCAACAGAAGTAATTTCTGTTCCTTGAACATGCTAGATATTTTTGTGCTTTCTCTCTGCCTGGAGCAGTTTTCCAATCAAAATTACATGAAACTGAGCTCACCTCTTTTAGATTTGTGCTAATCACATTTTCTATATGAGGCTCATTTTACCTTACCCCCAATGCCAACACCCTTAATCTTTCTTGCACTGTTTTAAATATTTTCCCCTTTTCCCGTAACATTTCTGTCCTTCTAACAAAATGAGTGATATACTTCCTGATATACGCCCTGACCAGTGATATAATTGCTCAATAAATATCAGTAGTCTCAACATGAATAAATAATCAATAATTCAGTCATTAGCATTTAGTATGTGGCGGGATCTGTTCAGACCACTAGGGGTAGATATTTTCCCTGCCTTCACGCAGGAATATTTCTAATGGGAAATAGAGCTAGTAGATAAGTTATGAATGTGGCAGAAAGTGTAAAGCATGATGGGGTGTTGTTAAAGATGATGTGTTAATATCACATCATCTGTTTCTGAGAAGTTCATCTAAGGAACTGAGCTGACATTCTATTCTGACAGGTGAGTGACATTTCTAAGAAGCTTAAGCAAAGCTCTTTGTTTTCAAAATGTGGTTGAGTCACCCTCTTGTTGACCTAATATGGTTTTACACTAGAGTCCACATCTTTTTTTTTTATTATTATCAGAGTCTTGGCTTCATTCTTTCTTGTGTGCTCTACATTCTTCAAAATAAAAGGGAAATCATTTTATGGCTTAGAAGAAGTAGTCAAGAAACTATTACAAATGAGTAACTGTTAAAACCTAAAATTTAGTTATGGCAAATATTACGGCAAATATTTGTTATATGCAAGGAAGGGGAGATGAGATTAGAAATACTACATCTTTTTCTTCTCTAATAAATTTATCAACAGCTACTGATTAAGCAAAATTCAGTAGAATATAGCATAAAAAGTCACTAAAGAAATTATTTTCAAAAAAACGTTTTGGCCATTTGCTGGTGATGCTAAAGTACAAAAATTCCATGGAATAACAATCAGAGAGGGAGGGATAGAGGCAAAAGAAATGCTGGTTGAGTGTTCGGGATACTGCCAGAGTTTCCCCCCTCTTTATATCCCTTTCTCCCCTGGTGGAATTAAGCAAAAGCTAGAAAAGGGGAAATTGTGTTGTAGCGGGAAGTACCATCAGGCTTCCTGGGTTGCATTTGACTACAGTTGAATAAGGTTAAACACAGGCAGCCTGTGAGTTCTTACAGACCACTTCCCAGAGTCACTTACCACTTCTGACAACCCTGTCACTCACAGGATGATTCGTTTTCGACAAATATCATAACAGCCTCCCTAAGAAACTCTAAAGGGTATGTCTGCCTGTACAATACAATTTTGCAGCTCAAGCATTGGCATGAACTGTTCTGTATACGCTGTAAAAAAAAAGACAGAAAATTCTGATGTATGCCATGTTTTGATAACATTAAAGAGTGATTGAACAAAATAAGCCATCCTGCTATTTCTCAGGTTTGGGTCAACTCTAAGCCAAAGGTATGGATTCCTTATTTTTACATGTCTAGCATTCTGGGAGCAAGACAAAATAAGAGAGGGGAGTCAAAGCTGTGCAATGCTGCTGAGAACACGCGGAGGTCTGGAGAGCCCAGTAATTGCATGTGTGAGGTGTCCTTCCTGCGCATTCTTTCAACATTCTTTCCACTGTACGGGGGCAAGATCTTGAATAGTTACCAAGTATTTGATTACTTCTCCTCAAAATTTCTATAAAACAAAAAAATAATTTAAAGTGAAAACTATACTCATCCATATGCATCACAATCTTCAAATCTTTGTTTTGTTAGGTTTAGGCTTTTCACATTTTCTTATAATGAAAACTTGGAGAAATCATTAAATACATGTAATATGTTGCTTTGTACCAAGTGAGCATTTTCTTACCGTCAAAATTCTCAGGTGAGCTTACTAGATTTCATTTTCTTAAGAAACATGTACATTTGCATGTAAGGTTCAAGGCAGGTGTTACTGTTACTTAGTTGGTTTATTTTTTTAACCAGGTTATGTCTATGGTCCTTGCGATTCCCACCAGCTGTTCACTGAAACCGCTGTACCTCCCCCGCTTCCACTCAGAGCACTTTCCAGGGGCTCGTATTTAAAGGAGAGTGAAGTGTTGTCTCTGATTATAACAGCAATCTGTTCCCCAGCAGTGCGGACACTCCACTTACATTCCTACTGTGTTTGTCCCAGAGTTCACTCTTTCTTCCATTTCTCCAATTTTGGCTTTAAACTCATCAACCTGCTGCTTAACTGAGTTAATTTTAAAATACATTACTTCTAGCACCCTTTTTTAAAAGCACATATGTTTGTTTACACTGATAGTTAAGATTAACCTTGAGTTACTTCTCTACCTATCAAGGGCAAGGCGAACTGCATCGGGTATTACTGAAGATGGTCAGTCCTTCATGCTCATCCTCTGTCGCCAGTGCCACCTGCTGTATGACGACTCGGAGGCTTGGGGGGAAGAAGAGGAGACACTCCTGGCAGCACAGAGGACTTTTCAAGTACGTTCTCGATTCTTCCACACAGTTAACGATTTTAAAGAAGAAAACACTACGTAAGACAGATAGCTAGCATCTGCCTTTAAAAAATTATGTGTCAAGGAAACTCAATCTCCACAAACTTTACGACAAATTACATGCTCCAAATTACATGTGGAACATTACAAGTACCACAATATAGCTAATGACATAATTTCAGAATTGTCTTTTGTAGTTATTTGAACCTTTTTCTTAATTTCATGACAGGCTACAATCTAAAGCAAAATCATGCATCTCAAGCAATTTTATGATTTTATGTTGATTTTAACATACTGGTAATGTAAAGATTTTAAGCTAACTTTTTTCTGTCTAACATTTATATGCTTAATACCCAGAACATAAAAATGTCATAATCTAAATGTGTTTCACTGTCAATGAGATTATTTTAAAAATAAATACAAGAATAAAAGTACATAAATTATTTAAAATTAATTTTGTATGTAATTGATTCAAAATACATTTTGTTACCTAAAACTTTAGTTTCCTTATCACTCTTATTTCTCAGAATTTCATGGCAAACTCATTTATTTTTCACAGGAAACTTAGCATATGTTGCCAATTTCTAAAAAAAATCCCTCAGTGATTGTGATTGTTTTGAACAGATAGATGAAGGAAGAATCGCTGTCTTTACAGTAGTTGTACATGCTATTGGAATAGGATGTCTTCTTCCAAAATACTACTTATATTCAGATTGTTTACAGGTTAAAAGCTTTTTACTCTTGACTATAACTTTAACCTACCACTTACTTAATTTGATTATTGACTCAAGAACATGTATTTGGTTCTTTTAGCTTTTCCATGTCGATAAAGAGGCCAACTAAGATTAATAAATTCAGCTTTGCCTTCTTTATATTTATATGCCTGGCTTTTTTGCTTGGCTCTAATAGCATTTTCTCTTGGTTTCAGAACAATGATGATACTAAGGTGACTTTGCATCTCCTAATCTCAGAGTGCTTGTAGTGTTTTAACAAGAAAACAACTTTTGAATCTGACTTGAGATGTCTCCCATAAATATTTACTGTTACCCCCTGAAAAGAGAACTGGGGTGCAGTTGGGATGGGAGAGGGGAAATCTTAACATTGTTTTAAAATTTTTTAGTGTATTTCTCTATTATCATTTAGCTCCTTTATATTCTTTTAAAGTGATTATTCTGGCAATTCAGAATTTAGTTTCTCTAAAACTTATTTTTTTCCAAAATCTGAGTGTCATAATATTTCTAATTAACCATCAGTATATACTACTACATAAAGCATTAGCTCTCCTTAATCCACTCTGTATAAAGAGTATAAACAGATCTCAATGACCTCCAGTCCCCATATCAACATGAAAATATAAAGCAATTATCCTCAATTAAAATTAACTAAGGTATCTGTTTCCTATAAACATGAAATTATTGTCCCAGCATGAGTTTATATACAGTGAATTTCAACGGCAGGGAATATAACGGGGTGGACCTGAACTGGGCGTGCACGCTCTTCCTCATTGAGAACAGTGTTCCCCTCTAATTATTTTACCACATTTATCCACAAATTTACCCAAAATGAATATATTGAATCCCTGTAAAGTTTCTGGCATCAGAATATAATGCTACTTATTTCCCTCCCACACAAAGTTTGGAATATAGATAATAACTGAAAACTCAGAATTAGAAGAATGACCTGGGCTGGGTAGCTGGGTTGGTTAGACCATTGTCCCGATACACTAAGATTGCAGGTTCTCTCCCTGGTCAGGGCGCATACAAGAATGAACCAGTAAGTGTATAACTAAGTGGAACAATAAATCAATCTCTCTCCTTCTCTCTCTCTCTCTACCAATAATACAAATTTTAAAAAATGGATCAGAAGGATGAAGATGCTTGTTGTTCTCTTCCATATGTATAACCAGGAGCAAGAATCAATGGAAAAGGGCCCTGGTTGGTGTGGCTCAGTGGATTGAGTGGTGGCCTGCAAACCAGAGGGTCGCTGGTTCGATTCCCAGTCAGGGCACATGCCTGGGTTGTGGGCAGGGTCTCTGGTGAGAGGCAGGTGAGTGGCAACCGCACACTGGTATTTCTCTCTCTCTCCTTCCCCTCTCTCAGAATAAATAAAGGAATGGAGGAATGGAATATAAGGATGAGGTAAATGACCACTAATGTCCTGTGTATGTGCATGCCTGCCTCCGTGTGTGTGTGTGTGTGTGTGGTGTGTGTGTGTGTGTGAATGAAAGCAAATGAAGTATCTGTGTTATGTACACATATACAAGTGTCTATAAAACAAAACTCAAAGCTCTGTCCACAAACATCATGCATTGGAATTCATTGGTTTGTAAATAAAAACATTCCAAGTCTATCCCTCTTCCTCACACTTTATATGAATAAACTAAAAATGGGCACTGCTTCTTAAGTATTGTGTGTTGCATATTAGATATGATAATTTATACTCATCAGTGAGTCGATTAGTTACAATTTTTATTCAGCATATGTTTATTAAAACAAATGCTAAATCCTTATAATAGATACTTATGCTAAATAGTTTCATCCAACTTTACAGTAGACAATAAGAACATTTCTTGTTTTTTGTTTGTTTTTGTATGAAACAGAAAAACTTTACGTCAACCTCTGGTCTCATCAAGATGTTTTGGGTGGAAATGAATAAATCATTTTAAGGAGGGACATTTCTTGTCACGACACTTGTCTTCTGACAGTTATTCGGTGATGCATAGCTGAAAAGGACTCTTTGCTTATGGTGAAAAATAATTCCCAGGACTTGACAGGAAAGAATGTATTCATTCCAAGCCTAGGGCAGAAGTCTGCTGAGACCAACAGAAAAAAGATTGTTAGTGAGCAAATTCATCAAGACCAATATCATGTATTTCTCCCCGTGGCCTGATGGTCGATGTGGCACACTGCCTGCAAGCAACAAAACTATAAAACAAGGGCTACAAACAGAAGCACCTGTAAGTCAATGGGAGCACATTTTTGCTCAACAAGAGATTCTGACAACTAACAACCATCTGCCTGAGACACAGTTTGAGTCTTTAAGATGCATCAGATCTCCTTCTCAGCCTCCAGCCTCATGCTTAATAGTGCTTCCAATACCTGACATCTTGAGTCATGGAATTATAAACCCTGAGAGCTCACCTGGTGGGCAATTATATGAAGCAATACTCAGACTTCCAGAATAGGCTAAGGAGCATAGGTTAATTAGCTAACAGTTAAAGGTCATACACCCACTTTGGATAAGTGGTTTGAATGAAATGGAGGTATCCAAATCCTACCCTAGTGTTTTTTTTCTGTTCTGTCTCCCTCAAGTCATTATATTTAAAAGGAAAACTAAAAGTAATAAATTCACAGGAAACTTCTGAATTAACATGCCTTTTTGAAGAATGTGATGACACTGATTTTTTCCAAATAAGCAGTTTCACCACCATCCCCAAGCAATCAGCTGCAGTATTAATTTTATGGTGAATCCTTTTTTTTTTTTTTTTGGCAGGTCTCTTGGGTGAATGAATGGAGGAATCTTTGAGTTGGCAGCTTAAGTTTAGGAAACAATCTGTAGCACTGGAACGAAGTGAAGCTAACTGGCACATAAGGGAAGTAAAAATATGACTGTGGCCTCATTAGCACCATGTGCTAAATAATGGAGCTAAGCAGCCAAGTGTGAAGGTGAACCAGGCGTGGAGAAGGTCTGGGCACCCTAAAATGGATGCGTTTTGCTTCACCGTGGAGTTTTTCCTGGATGTAATTAAAGCCTGATCCTTTACAGCTGTAGTGGCACAGATTGTTTTAAGATAAACTCAATCTATAATTAAAAATCTCATTAATCATTTCCAAAATTATTTGTGGTAATGTAAAGTGGGAGTTGAAACCATTCCTGCTGTGGCAAATGGTTATAATATTAATAACCATGCCTGGAACAGATGTTAATAGTTAAGGGACCTTTGTGTTACTCTTGATAGTTTTTCGTTTTCACACCTCCCTCACTAAGCAAGTAACCAAATACTCGAGCATTCTTTAATCCATTTTTTTCCTTTTAAATGGATTCAAAATGTGTTAATCTTTATATTTTTGGATGATAAGAATATTATATAACCATAATTAAATTTATTATTAAATAGACCCAGCAGGCATAAATGGGTTAACCATGAGGTTATTTAACATTTTGTCTCGACTGGCAATGCATCTGGATATTTAAGCTCAATGTTTGTAAATATCAGACTTTGAGTTTGTTCCCTTTGTAGAACTTTAATCTTCACATCTATTTCTAAACTTCGGAAGATTATAGTGGAATTTGACCAAAGTAAACAGATAAATGACAGAACTCTAGCCAGGTGACAATTTCAAATGTGGTTTTATGATAAAAAAGTTTGAATGTCAGGGTGACCAAATTTTGGTTTCCCTGAGAGACACCCAAGTTACTACAGTTACTGTCCCTGAGACCCACCTGGTTATTTAGCATCTGTTTCTGATTGGCTGTTGTTAACAATTGTTATCAATAGTTGCTTTAACCCAGGATAGGTTTGGCATACCTCCACTTTATACTTTTGTCTTCTGCTATTGTCCCCAGAGTGGTGTGTGACACACTCACGGGTAGTGAACTGAGTTCTAACGTATTAAAGTCTGAAGACAATGAAAACTCTAGTCCTCATTTCCTGATCTTTTCCAGAATCAAAAAAAAACCCAAACATCTTTAAGGATAGCATTCATTTGTTTAATTTCAAATTTAAAATTCCTTTAATTTTTTTTTATCTTTTATCATTTTCATTGAATTCATCGGGGTGACATTGGTTAAGAAAATGATCATATAGGCTTCAGGTGTGCAATTCTATAATACAACATCTGCATATTGTGTGTTCACTGCCCCAACTCAAGTCTCCTTCAACCACCATTTACTCCCCCAATACCCTCTTCAACCTCCCCCCTGCCTCTTTTCCCTCTGCTAATCACCACACTGTTGTCTGTGTATATGAGCTTTTTTCCCTAAATACTTTCTCTCTTTTCACCCAGCCCTACAAGCCCCCTCCCCTCTGATAACTGTCTGTTCTCTATGAGTCTGTCTCTATTTTGCATGTTAGTTTATTTTATTCATTAGATTCCACGCATGAATGAAATCATATGGTACTTGCCTTTCTCTAACTGGCTTATTTCACTTAGTATAAGACTTTCCTGGTCCATCCATGCTGTTGCAAAGGATAGGATTTCCTTCTTTTTACAATCAAGTAGCATGCCATTGTGTAAATGTACTACAGCTTTTTTATCCACTCATCTACTAATGGGCACTTGGGCTGCCTCCTAGTCTTGGCTATTGTAAATAACACTGCAGTGAACCTAGGGGTGCCTATGTTCTTTCAAGTCAGCTTTTGATTTCTTCAGATAAGTTCCCAGAAGTGGAATCATTATGTCATAATCTTGCCGGAGGAAATCAGGCTTTTTCTTGGGAACCCAAGAAAAGTGTTCCAGAGATCCTTATGTGAAGTGTGGTTATGCAGTAAGGTTTATTCAGGTGGAAGGATGCCCCTCTGTCCTGTATCCATCTGTCTTGCCATGGATAAAGTCCAACCATGTCTTCAGCAAGGCCAAAACAAAGTCCAGTGTCTAGAGTTTCTGTTTCCTATTAAAATATAGTCCACTGGAGTCCATGCAGTCTGCCATGGGCCCCCAGTAGCTGCTAGATCTATACGGCCATGTGCTCCCAAATGATTGAGGATGTGCAAATGCATGCAGTGAGTGCAGGTCACCAAACGAGGGAGAGAGTGTCTTTGTTCCCTCGGGATTTTAATTAGGAACTTTTTAAAAATAACAAACCAACTTCCCAAGCTTCTGTGGGTTTTTGATGGGTCCACCTACCTCCTCATTAGACCAGCAGCCTCCATGGTCAATCAGAGGACAGACGGTGTTCCTGGGGAGATTTCCTGTGCTCCTTAGGTGGCTTATGCTCCCCAGTTTATCAAACTCAATGTCTAATTCCCTTTGCTCTATTTTAATTAATAACTAGTTAACTACCTATGGTAAAATTAAGACAGTTCCATTTTTAAGTTTTTGAGGAAACCCCATACTGCATTCCACAGTAGCTGTACCAATCTATATTCTCACCAACAGTGCACGAGGGTTCCCTTTACTTCATGTCCTTGCCAGCACTTGTCGTGTTACATTATTGATGGTAGCCATTCTGACAGGTATGAGGTGACATCTCACTGTGGTTTTAATTTGCATCTTTCTGATTATTGGTGACATTGGACATTTTATCATATGTCATTTGTATGTCCTCTTTGGAAAGGTGTCTATTTGGATCTTTTGACCATTTTTTAATTGGATTGTTTTTGTGTGTGTTGAGTTTTATAAGTTCTTAGAACACCGTGGTATAAATGCTTTTGTCATAGTGATTGTTTTTGTCATTTATGGTTCAAAGATATAACTATATTCATTGTTTAGTCATACTTTTGCTGTAGTTGTTTTGTATTACAAAAAAAAATTCAGTGCAGTAAACTCAGTGAAGTATACATTTAAGTTCTAAATTCCTACTATTTAAGAAAGCTGATGTTAGTAATGCAATTTCACAGACTATAGGTCCACATTTACTGCTACAACAGTGACACAACTGAGCACAAGAAGTATAAGAGATCAAATCTCCTGAAGAATTAATACAAAACCAGTTGACATGTGAAGAAGTATGTGCCAAAATATAATAATTTAGCAAATGAAACTGCAGAAATTGTTTTTACACATCATTCTGTGAAGAACAAATTGTTTTAATCAAAGATTTTTTTTCTTAATCATTTTCATTTTATTTTAATTTCTAAATTCTATTATGCATTATTTAAAATGGAATAAGTCAATATCTATGTTATCAGAAGATCTCCATAGATCATCAAGTTACTCCAGCTTTATATCAATGCCATCAGATACTTCAAAGAATAAGTTAGTTAATACCTGATATGCATTGTGTTGTTTCATTCAATTTATAAGAGTGAGTGGAAGTTATTAGAAGTTCATTCCATCAAAGTTAAACATTGAATATTATTTTGAATGCTAGTATAAAGTCAATATCGAAGGTAAATTTTAGTAAGGCATAATGCAATGAAAAGGAAGGTCCTACTGAATGTTAAAATATATGAAGAAAAAAGTATATGTGAAACTGGTTTCAAGGTGTGGACTTAGTTTACAACTA
Source organism: Trachops cirrhosus (assembly GCA_028533065.1). Lineage (NCBI taxonomy): Eukaryota > Metazoa > Chordata > Mammalia > Chiroptera > Phyllostomidae > Trachops > Trachops cirrhosus. The sequence goes on along the minus strand of CM052548.1, from coordinate 10,717,965 downwards.
TATTTGAAAAAATTGTCATATCCCAGCAATTGAAATAGAAGGTATACCTATCAAAATTTACACACACACACACACACACACACACACACACACATATGTATATGTACACACACATATACAAGGTGGGCAAAACCAGGTTTATAGTTTTAATTCAAATAAATAATACCTCAATTAATAAATAATAATACAAGAATAAACACTGTGTTCATGTACTCATGACTGTAAACCTACTTTTGCCCACCTCTGTATATATGTATATACATATATACACATAAACTCACACAGACTGAATGTAGCTGAATTATAAAATTTTAATTATGTAGTTCTTGAGCAAAACAAAAATAATGTCTACATATTATATTTTTTTCTTGTAGTTCCTATTATCAGTTGTATTTTAGAAATGTCTTACCCTTAGAAAAATATTTTATAAATCACCCTAAATAACCCAGTGTGATACTAGACATTTTTTATAAAACACTATATTTTAGTTGATATTTTATTTAAAATGAGTTACATATTTCAATCAGTGAATAGAGAACTGAAATATAAAACTTTTAAAGAAAAGCTTGAAATAAAAAGCTAGTAGAATTTAAATTAAAATGTTTTAACAAATATGAATTTAATCATTTCTTACTCAAAATATTTCAAATATTGTATAATTTTGGTTATTTTAGCAAAATCTTTTACTTTCAAAAGAGTCCTATTTGTGACAATATATTCTATGATCAACTTATGAGTAATACAGATAGATCTCTTTAAATTTTAATTTAACAAATGTCATAATAACATATCAAAATACTGTTCCTTCAACTAAAGATAAAGAAACAAGAGAAATCAGAAAGAGTATGGTTTCCGAGAGACCTTAAAGAAAACTCTTACAAATAGTCCTGCTAGTAATTCATGATAAAGCAAAACAGTAATACTGAGAAAAAACTCACTTATGTGACACTATAACAATTGTTAGAAATAAGAATTTCCATATTCCAGTCATTACTAACTAGGATAATCTAGCTTCTCTTACAAATATCCTACAGATCTCTTCATGGGTAAACACAGCTTTTATCACTTTTCATGTTATATTGCAATGCAAGTAAGCAGTAGCTGCTTTCCTACACTGCCATTCAAGGACTGGGGCCTTTCCATTTTGTGGTTCTGCAATTAGGGTCTTAGAATCCTCCACTTAGTTGATTGTATTCAATTAAAGAAAGATAGCTTGAACGAGCTCGGGGAGACATTACAGGCCAAGCCTAAAGTGGTGTTCCTCGTTTCCTTTCGAACACCACCAGTGAAGACTCCATCGTTGGTCCTACCCAACTGCAAAAGGTCCTGAAAATGTAGACTAGAGAGTGTCAAAGAAAAGAAAACAGAGATATTGATGAACAGCTGGCTGATTTCTATCACAATCACCCAAGAGAGTACTTATTCACCGCATATTAACTCATTCGTCCATTTACAGTTTGTTAAACCAGTGCTTCAATAGAAACTAGGAAAGATAATGAGTAGAGCAACTGAGGATATAAGTCATGGAGACTGGCAGTGACTGGAGGTACAGGAAAACCTGTACCTTTCTTTATTACCTGGAAATGTGTGTTGAAGCCAAAAGGATGTACTGTGACTCTAGAAAATGGCTACAGAGTAGGTAACAGGTAAAGGGATAATCTGACAACCAGGAAAAGAGACAGAAATGGTCAAAATGCCCCCAAATGTAACAAGGACCAGTGTCCTGGTAGAAGATTATTAACCTGGTCAAACTGATCTGTGGCCTGAAGGAAAATAGATAACTTCTGTCCATCCCATGATTTTCTCTCTGACATATCTTAGTTTCATCATAATCACATATACTTACCCATATAATTAAAAGTTACCTTTTTAGAAAACATTTTTGACACCTAAAACTGCTATTTTAAAGAAGAGCTGGTTCTAACAAATTTCTGTATACTTCATGCTGTACCATATTCAGTCCTACTCTGGATGAACCAGTTTCCTAGAAGTGACTGAATTAAAGTTAGACTTTCAATAATCTGGAGTGGCACCTTGTTTCAGCACCAAGAGATACTTAGATATCTTTAACATAAGTGGCAGTATAAATTGAAGCTTCTGTATTGTGCATTTGGGATTTGTCACACATTGAGAAAGGTATAATAAATGACTGTTGAAATAAACCTTCAGGTATTATTTCTGATCATTTAAGTTTTGTTTCTGGTAGAAAAATTCCATTAAACACTCTAAAAGACATGATAAGTTCACTGAATGCATTTCTTACATCATAGACTATCTATGATTATAGTGCAGTGGACCCCAACCTTTTTGGCACCAGGGACCAGTTTAGTGGGAGACAATTTTTCCAGGTACTGGGACTGGGGCAGGAGGGAGAGATGGTTTGGGGATGATTTAAGGGCATTACCTTTAAGCTCACCTCCTGCTCTCTGGCCCAGTTGCTAACAGGCCTGGACCAGTACCAGTCCTCAACCCAGAGATTGGGGACCCCTGTGTATTACAGTGCATGTAATTAAGATCAAGTAGTTATATGTACATATGTATACATTTATACTTATAAAGTGATGCTCAATGTTATAGTGATTTGTTTTCATAGCACTTGCCAGCATTGAATTTCCAAGTGTTTTTGTAACAATATTACCCTGTCGGCCTTATTTACATTTAGTAGCTCAAAAGGATGATTTCCAATATTAGTAGGAGACTGATGTTGTTTTTATAAGTGGAATTGATTGAATAACTAAGACTGTGTTACTAAGTTTTTGTTATGTTTCCTGTCTGTACACTACATTAAATGGTACTTAATTAAATTAATTTTATTTCACACTGTGAAATAAGAGCACGTAAGGCCAATAAATAGGTGGAACACCTTTCAAAAATGTTTTAAAGAAGGAACATGTCTATGCTTACATGCAGGGTCCTAAATATCTGTGTTTGTACTGCCTATTGGAATGGGATTCTTAGTAAATGTCCCAAAGAACAGAAGGAAAGGTAAGGAGAGGAGAGAGTGTTACACAGGAGGGAAGAAGCAGCCTCTGATTGGACATTAGATTATAGGAGCCATTGTGAGGTATAAGCTATAAGAAAGGGAAGAAAGACAATCGCTTCAAAGGACTCAGTTGAATTTTTGGTCCTCAGGATCTTCCTGTCCATTCAATGTGATGGTCACACAGAGAAAGACCTTGCTTTGCTTACCAGCAACCTCCCCTGTATGTCTGTTGCCATTCATCTAGCTTTATGTGAGGTTGTAAGGAGAAATGCAATGATGTCAAAGTAAATCTTTTCTCATTTGATCATTTCCCATAGCTTTGACATTTAAAAAAGTCATTTAGTAGCACAATGATGGCAATTTAAAAGTATTTGTGATAAAGTGGCTTGTCTACTATGTGCGCAAATGGAGTATAGAACCTTTCTATATTTTAATATGAATTTGTCTCTAGTAATGCCTTAAGGAGATGATTATAGTAATACCTTTTAGCACATCCTGATATTATTAATTACATTTTCTCTAAACCTCCCTGAGAGTTCCTTTTATAAGTTTGAGGTTTTTCAGCTTAATTCAACATATCAATATATTTAACTTTAAATCAATATCTCTAGTGAATAATTTATCAATTATAAATTCAATTTTCTTCATTACTTTTATTCATATTCACTTTATTAATGTATAAGTAACTAAAAGAGATATACTATTTGATTAGGGATATTCAGTAAATTACATAAACTCAGGATATAATCTACAAAATTATATAAAAATAATTTTACAAAACACAAGGGAGCTAAGCAATATTAGAAATAAATTATAATCTCCAGCTGTGTTTTTTGAAATATTAAATTTCAAATTCTACTTCTTGATATTTAACTACATTTTGAGTATATATTAGTTTAGAATCTTTACATTCTAAACCAAACTTTTGAATACTAAATTCAAACAAGGATCATTTTATATATAAGGGAATTTAATTTTTACAATAATTGAAAATGTGAATCAACATTGACTGAAAATATTCTTATAAAAAAGCAAAGCTAAGTTTAGTAATATATTCTAAAATTTTCAGAAACAATGTTCTTTCTGATTATACATGTGTTTTTTTAGTCTGGTAAAATGGAATAATCCAAGAGATTTATATTTTACAAAATGAAATATACTAACTAAAATAAGGAGTTAAATTTTATATATATTACATGTTGTGTATATATATACATACACACAGCTAGTCTTCTCTTAATATTGACATAAGTTCTTGGAAACTACAACTTTAAGCCAAATGAAGTATAAGGAAACCAATTTTGTCATAGTCTAATTTATAAAAATAAGGGTTAAGTTCCTTTGGCATATGTCTGGTTGGAATGGGAATAAAGGATAGAAACTGTACTGAATAAACTAAACTAAAAAAATTAAAAAAAAAGCATCACCAAACTTTTAAATAAAGGCCAAAACACTTCTAATATTAAACACTAAAATAAATGTAAGCTATACGTAGATTTCAGAAAATTAATAAAAACAAGTAAGAATTATTTTCCAGCCCAATTATTCCAGTTCAGTGTCCCCGGTGGGCGGAGCCTAACATGGCAGCTCAGGGAGCACCAGGCAAGGGCCCACTGATACTCACACTCACACTCGCGCAGACTGGGACAACTCAGAAACGCCAAACATGCCCATCTTTGGGCGGTGAGAGGAAACCGATGTACCTGTAAAAAATCCACACAGGTATGGGAAGAATGTGCAAACTGCACAGAAAAAGTGGGCTGGCGAGGAGTCCATTGTTTTTCTCATTAACGTTACAACGAATCTCCATGGAATAAAATCACGTTGTACGAGGACCTGTTGTACATATGTGTGCGTGTGTGTGTTTAAATATATAGTGGGCAAAATTAGGTTTATATTTGTGAGTACGTAGAGTCTATTCTTGTATTGTTATTTATTAATTATTGTATTATTTATTTTTATTATGTAAACCAACTTTTGCCCACCCCTGTGTTTTGTATGTGTGTGTATATAAGCAGTTCATCTAATTTGGGGCCCTTTTTAAACATGCTAGAACAGTGGTCCACTTTTCACTGACTGGCCTACTTTTCTTCCAGTTCTCTAACCAGATTATGGGTTTAATCACATAATTAAAGAATTGTAAGTAACCACAAGAGACATATCACACAAATTGTTTACTCAAGATCGGGGAACTCTTTTTAGGCAGAGATGGAAGTAGAATAAAGCTCTCCTGACCTTTAGTGTAGTGATAGCTTTTAAGCAGACATTCCTAAGCCATCATTTATCAGGAGTGTATTTTACACAGTTTTTCATGAATTTGTATGTATTTGTCTACATATATCAAGAACTTAGTACAGTTGGCACAATATGTATTTAACTGAATTGTTTTTCCAATGTAGCTGTTTCATCATCCAACTTTATACACACCTCTGGTCTACATAACAAAGAGACAAAAATGAAGGTGAACAGGTATACTCTTTGTGCAACTTAATCTTTTGACCTTCAAGTCATTCATTACTCTATTTTTCTCCTCCTTTGAATTTTGCATATAAAAAAGATAGTTCTTCCTATTGTGGGTTACAGCATTTTAGAGCAGATGCTTAAGAAATATGTCAGTGTTTTCTAATGCCTCCTCCCCCTGCTTTGTTCCTTTCGCCTGACTTGGAGAAGCTGTTTTGTGCTTTGTGGCTGGGCAATGTCTGAGTAGCAATTTTAGGCTCAAGACTTCATTCAGTTGGCCCTTTTGAAAATTATTAATCTTGTGGTGATGGTGGTGAACAAAGGATAAATTAGGATGCCTTTGTTATTGATCTGCCCAAAGCTTTTATGTTTCTTGATCATGCTCTATTGTTAATGCAGCTGAAGGCAATTAATTTTAGAAGCATGACAAGTTGTTAACACAGAACGGTTTGCAAGTCTTCCTATTGAAGACACTGAACTACGCAAAGTGTTGGATCATTTCAATTAATTTTCTTTCACTTTTAAATTAGCTGAGTATTTAAATGTGCACTTTGTTCCATGAATCTATCTGTTATCTGAGCTTCCAAAGTTGTCATTCGGAAGTTTAAACTGAAGGGTCAAGTGTGAAAGTAACAAGGATCTTGAATTGTTTGGGAGACTTGATGGCATTGCATTGCTCACTTTTTCTTAATGCTTTTCATTGCATTCCTGAGTAGGCTAAGTGTTTCCATTAAAAAATGTGTTTCTCTTAACTCTTAGATACAATTCTCTGCCTAAAGATTGAAAATTTCTTCATACCCAGAATTTGAATTTCTACCAATATGCATTATATAGATTGACTGTTAATATTATCAAAAAAGAATTTATTAAATGACAAATGTGATAATATTGATTGTATCATTCAGTTCTATACAGCTTATATAAGAAAAATATCTATTTAACCTGGAGAGATTAATATTTCTTTAAATTTAAAAGTGTGTAAATCTATGGAAATGAATCCCTTTTCAAATACACCCCCCAAAGTGACATAAAACAAATAGACTATCCAACCTGCTCTGACTTTAATTCAGTTCCTTCTGTTTTCTTTCAGTTTTAATTTACAGGTCTGATTTCTTAGAACACAATTGATTGGCTAAAATTTGTAATAACTTGGTATTTTGTGGGTGCTACTCCAAAGAAAGTCATGCCAATGTATCTGTCAGAACAATAGTTACAAAAATGATTTAGAAACATTAGAATTACATACTTTCATTAAATTTCTGACACTTCTTCACTGAGATTAGAAACATTAGTTCAAATTTGACAAAGATTCTGATTCCAGTTCTCAGCATTTACACATAACTGTTGCTACTTCAAGATGCAAATGCAGCAAATGAGGCAGAGTATTTAAGTACAAAGTAGCTGAATACAGTGTCACAATTTCTTTTTTATATGGTATTGTTTATGCTATTCCAGTTGTCCCAATTTTTCTCCCTTTGCTCCCCTCCACCCAGCACCTCCCACTCCCACAGGCCATCCACACACCAATCCCTTTCCCTTCTTTCCACCACCCCCTCTCTCACCTCCCCTCTGACAGCTGTCAGTCTGTTCCACGTTTGTGTGCCTCTGATTCTATTTTGCTCATTAGTTTACTTTGTTCTTTAAATTCCTCTTATAAGTGAGATCATATGATATTTTTCTTTCTCTGACTGGCTTATTTCATTTAGCATAATATTCTCCAGGTCCATCTATGCTATTACAAAAGGTAAGAATTCCTTCTCTTTTTATGGCTGTGTAGTATTCCACAGTATATGTGGACCACAGTTTTGTTTTATCCATTCATCTAGTGTGAAATTTTCAAATATAAAAATGAGCATTTTTATAAAATTGACTAAATTGACCAAATTATCACATAAATTCTATAGACAGGAAGATAGAGTGTTAAAGGAATTTTTCTTACTCTGAGCCCATTCTAAAGCATATCTTCCCAATTTTATAAAAATGCTTTGTTAACTTATGTAATGCATTAGAGATAGATATGCAAGAAATTATGCTTATGCAACTAATGTGTTAATGAATGTTAGGGGACTCTGGTTATTTTAGGAGAATTGCATACTTAAACACAGGATTTCTTTCCTTTCTTTTCATCAACAAAATTAAAGCAATAAATATTACAGAGTGTAAATGCAAAAGGAAGCAACTATGTAAAAGCAAGAAACTTCAGTAGGCCTAATATAAAGATAAAATAGATGGAAATTGCTGAAGAAGGCTAAAAGTAAATTGCAGTTGAAGAACTAAAAGAAATGTATTTTAGCATCTGTCCTGTTTAAAATGGTATTCTTGTTCCACTGTCATGAAATAGGGGGAAGTTAATAGGAAATTGTGGACACCGTCTATAGGTAAACCAAATATAATACATTCCTGTAACATTTTAAATTTAATTTATTGAGATAACATTGGTTAATAAGATCATATATGTTCTGTGTACATTTCTATAACATAGGATTTGTATGTTACATTGTGTGCCCACGACTCATCTTTTCTTTACCAGTTTTTCTAAACAAATCATGCATATTTTAAAGAATAAACTATGTTTTTTGAGTCATGAATTCTACACCTGATTATGTCCTTTTACTTTTCCTAAAAGGTAAATTTCCAAGAAGTTTAATTTAACTTGGTTTAATGGAATTTGATCATCTTTAATGAAATTTAATAATGAACCCTGGAAATAGAGATACTATTTTAACATGACAATTATATTTTGTTAAAATCATATCTAGGTGATAAAACTTATGAATATATATACTGATCAACATCAGTAACAAACATATTAACAGAAAATATGTCCAGATTATGAGAATAAATAGTTCAAATGTTCAAATTATTTTAAATGGGCATATATACTAAAATGTAGTTTATTATGACTTTAGGTTTAAAGGTAAGAAACTTGGATACTAATTCAGTAAATATTTCTCTAATAAAAATGTTCTCTCACTTTAATTATGCAAAACTAAAATGTTGGTCTTCATCATCTATTAACTATATAAATGCGATCTCATGCATAAACTGTGGTTATAAACTTCACTACCAAAGATGAATTTACAAAATAGCTAGTTACTCACTCTGAACCTGAGTAAAGTATGAGTGGATAAAGTTGAGAGCTTTTGTTTAAACTAAAGGTAAAGGTTGAGTATTCTGGGGATGGGTATATACATACATATATAAAGAATATATGTGTAGAGCAGTTTTAAGATCTTGAAAAATTCCTGTTTGGGTATTCTTTTCATTCCTTTAGTAGCTCCTAGAGGATAGACAGAGATCTCAGCCCTAATCACTGGAATTTTTGAATATATGACTTCAAACCCATGGAATTAATCACAAGATTTGAATAACATCTAGAATAAAAATGTTTTTCTGTATCATACTTATAAAATGTAATAGATAGTTTAATAGATTTTCTTTTCAGACATGTTTATATGTAGAATTTTCTCCTTTTTAAAATTAATTTCAATTATTTATATGTTCAAAAAATTGAATGGAAGTAACAATTCTAGTATTTCCTCATATAATCACCTTATATTAATATATTGCATTGAATTTTAGAATTAGAATATGTAACTATACCAAAAGCAAAAACTATATGTTATCCCACAATCACAAAAGCAAGATCAACAATTGTAAATTTTTCCAGACTCTTTTCTGAGTGTAGAGATTCAGATTCATGTGTGATTTACAAACTTGGAATCCCATGATACATACTGTTTTGTAACCTATGTGTCTTTAAAATCTCCCACGAACATTAGATGTAGTATATGCTTTGCTACTATAGAATCTTTTTTCACATTAATGAACTTATTAATGTATACCTAATATTATTAATATATATCTAAATGGGCTATATGTTTTTTAATCTATTGTTGTTCAATTACAGTTGTCCCTATTGTCCCCCATTGCTCTCCCCTGTCCTGCCCAACCCCCCTCCCACATTCAATCCTCCCCCATGTTGTCCTTGTCCATGGGTCCTTTACACATTTCCTTGACTTGATCCTTCTCCTTCTTTCCCTCATTATCCCCCACCCACCTCTGCTTTGCTCAACATTAGTTTGTTCCTTATTTCCATGTCTCTGGTTCTATTTTGCTTGCTTGTTTGTTTTGTGGATTAGCTTCCATTTATAGGTGAGATAATATGGTATTTATCTTTTATCACCTGGCATATTTCACATAGGATAATACTATCTAGTTCCATCCATGCTGTCAGGAAGGGTAGAGGACACTATATAATCTTTAATGGCCTCCAATCCTGCCATTGTATGTATGTACAATTATTTAGCACACCACCTACTGGTAGATTTTAGACTGTTTCAAGTTTTTCACTATATAAACAATTAAATAACTTCCCCCAAAAGTATTGTTCCAAAGCTAAATAAGATTTTTGATAGTTATTAATGAAAGTCTTCAAGAAATACAGTATCAAATTATTCTGTTGTTAGAATTATTTGTCCTATTTCTATATATGCATAATTGGCCTTAAACATTTTCTAAATTTACATGTAAAGAGTTACATACACACATGCATCTCTATCCCATCATCACAATTAGCTCTGCATCAGTTAAATGCTCTTTTCAGTGTTATCAGCGCTGCTTTCCTACAACAACCAAGTCTCCTTGTGTTACAGGCTCATTCTTATAATGCTCTTAAACTTTAGACCAGGGAATTATGGCCATTCTAAAAATGAGATAATTACTTTAACTGGTATTATATTTTAGTCTATCTCCACCTTTTTTTCATTGAAATAAAGTAACTGTTCAACCATGTAGCCGGATGTACAACAAACAGAGATAAAACTTCATGGAGTGGCTATCCTGTACATGAGGTTAGCACGTGTTGGAGAACCTGAATTTTGTCCTACTCTTGCCTGTGAAACAGAAATCTTATATAGTGTTCTGATGCTAATGCTTTTCACACCTCTCTTACAAATGAAAATTCTCGGTTAGATTTTTCTCAGCATTACCAGCTCACAGTATACATTTTCAGGACCATCTGGCCTGTTGGCCTATGTAAGAGCAGTTACAGAGTGAAATCAGAGTTGAAACCAGATGGATGAATATGTGAAGAGTGAGCAAGTCAATAAGCATAGAGCATTATTTCTAGAAACTTTACTGGTAAAGCTAGAAGAGAGAGGCACCCTTCTCTAATATTTAACTCTCAATAGAGAGTCTGATGTTGTTTTTAGTTTGTTTAGTTTTTAAGATGTAAGAGACTTACATATTATTACACATTTATAACAAAGATTCAGGAGAAAAAATGTTGATGCTACTAAAGAAAGAGAGCTGATGAAACTGGGCCCACTTAGAAATCATTAGGAGAGGAGGGAGCCATGAATTGACATAAAGCAATTAAATGTGGATTGCAAGAGATACATCGATTCCTCTTAAACTGAAGGGAAAGTGGGAAGAGAAAATATTATTGGTGGAGAAAGGAGGGAGTTAAGAGTATTCATGACAGATAGCCTCAATTACTCCTCCATAGTGGGAGGCAGAGTTATCTGGTCAAAGGATGTTTAACAGGAGGGGAAGTGTAGTGCAAAAGCTTAACTGACTTCAGTAATGAATAAAAAATGAAAGCTGGTTGGGGATACGTTTTCCAGCTGTGCGTAAAACTCAAATCTAAAATATTAATGTGTTGTTTAAAAGCAAATAACCATCCAAGCAAGGTCAAAAATCCATTGTCAAGTTGGTTGAGAAATATGTGAAAGCTGTTAAAATGCTTGAGAAACGTTTAAGAAAAACATTGGTTTAATGAAATTCAAACAAGTAGATTATTTTTTAAAGTGGAAAAGCTTTAATATAAGATTCATGGTTGTGGAGGGGATACAAATAGAGAAAATAAAGGAAAAATGATGAGTATAATGAGTGTGCTACTAGAAAAAATGGTTAGAGTCATAAAGCAAGGAGATTAACCCCTGCGGATAAGAGAGTGAGTAATTGAGGATACTTAGGAGGAAAGGAAGGGATTAAGGCATGGTCAGACTTGCTGAAGAGAAGGATAAAATACTTGATAAGAAAACTGGCTAATGGGAAATAGCATTATAGTGGGGAGCAATCTAATTTGATGCTGAAGTACCATGTAAAGCATGGACAATGAGTTGACAATGAGGTTGACTGGGGCTACTCTTTACCACACTACTTTAAAGAATCTAGGGTTGGGGATGAGTAAGCCTTGTGCATTCTGCAGAGGACAGAAGACCAATAACAATTTGGAGAAGAGAATGTCTTGCAGAAAACACTTTAATAAATGAAGAGGAGTGATCTCAGCATTACCAGGCCACACTAACGAACCCAGAGGGTATAATCAAATGAAATAAACTTTGAAGTAAAAAAAATATATATTTTTGCCTGAAGGTAGAATGTAGTGGCAACCCTGGAGAATTAAGAGAAACAGGAGCAAAGGAACTTGTGTAAGACTCACTTTGAATTATATCCAACTGAGTTTTACTTAAAAGTATGTATACAGGTTCTTTTTTCCACAGCCTCTCCAACAATAATCTCTCCAACCTTCTTATCTGTCTTGTTGATAATAGCCATTCTAACAGGAATAAGGTGGTATTTCATTGTAGTGTTGATTTTCATTTCCTAATAGCTAGTGAAGTTGAAGATCTTTTCCTATATCTGTTGGGCATTTGTATGTCTTCTTGGGACAGGTGTCTGTTCCGGTCCTCTGCCCATTTTTTATTTGGATTGTTTATTTATTTGGTGTTAAATCGTGTGAGTTCTTTACATATTTTAGATATTAATTCCTATCAGAGATGTCCTTTGCAAACACCTCCTCCCATTTTGTTGTTTGCCTTTTTACTTTGGTGGTAGTTTCTTTTGCTGGGCAGATACTTTTTAAAAAAATATATTATTGTTGTTATATACTTTTCCCCCTTTGTCCTCCTTCTCCCAGCCACCCCGTGCTCCCACAATCAGTCCCCACACTGTTGTCCATGTCCATGGTCATTCACACATGTTCTTTGAGTAGTCCCTTCCCCTTCTTTCCACCATTATCCACCTCCCCCATTCCCTCTGGCTGCTGTCAGACTGTTCCATATCTCCATGCCTCTAGTTTTATTATGCTCATTAGTTTGTTTTTGTTCCTTAGGTTCCTCTTCTAGGTGAGATTATATGATATTTGTCTTTCATTGACTGGCTTACTTCACTTAGCATAACATGGTTTGATATAGTCCCATTCACTTATTTTTTTCCCTTACTTCCCTTACCTGTGAGGTTATTCATAAAATCCTCCCTAAAACTGATTTCTGTAAGTTTAGTATGTATGTTTTTTTCTATGTAATTTGTTGTTTCAGGTCTTGTATTTAGGTCTTTGATGCATTTTGAGTTAATTTTTGTATAAGGGGACAAAATGTAATTTAGTTTCCATCTTGTGCGTGCGGCTTTCTAATTTGCTGGTGGGATGGTAAACTGGAACAACCACTATGAAAAACAGTATGGAGATGTCTCAGAAATTAAGAATAAAGTTACCATATGACCATGCAACCCCTTTCCTGGTTTTCTACCCCAAAAATTTGAAAGCATTTATTCCCAAAAATATATGCACCCATGTGTTCATTGCAGCATTAATCATGGCGACCAAAACATAAAAACAGCTGAAGTGCTCTTCGATAGATGTTTGGATAAAGATGTGGTACAGATAGACAATGGAGTACTACTTAGCCAAAGAAGAGTTGAAATACTGCTATTTTGGGAAATACGGATGGACCTTGAGAATATCATGCTAAACAAAATAAGTGAGACAGAAAAAGTTAAGAACCATATGACTTCACTCATATGTGGTATATAAAATTAAAAGTAAATGAACAAACAAGAAAAACAGGAAACCTCATAGACACAAACCAGTGCATGGTGGTCACCAGAGCAAAGGGGTAAAGGGGGAAGTAAAGGGCAAAAGGGGTCAAATATATGGTGATGGAAGATGATTGGACTTAGGTGGTGGCAACAGTGGTCATATACCACAGACAGGTACACCTGAAACCTGTATAATCTTAGTAATCAATGTCACCCCAGCAAATTTAGTTTAAAATATAAATTTTAAAAACATTTGTAAAATCATAGTAATGTTTATCATTACAAAAATAGTAGGTTGAACAGTTAACCATTGCCAAACTTGTAACTGTGTAACTAATTATGTATATGCCTGAGCTCAATGAACTCCGCTTTTAAGAAAGTGTTATTATGACCATTTATAGATGAAAACCTGACTGAGACATTTAAGTAACTTTTAGAGGGCAAAATAGCCAGAGGGAGAAAGAACCTGTTAAAAAAAAGGTTTGTGTGCTTGTAAGAGTAGAGTAGGTGTGGAAGGGAGGGAGGAAAGAGGTTGAAGGCAAAAGAACTGAGGATTAAAAGAGGATGAGGTGGTGAAAAAAATAATTAAAATTTCTTAGAAAACATTAGTGAGAAAACTACTGATAAGAAACTAGAAAATATTATAGTGTAAGAAGAATTAAAATGGAATTTGGCTTGTTTTGCATTTTTAAATTCATATATATATACACACACATATATATATTATACACACACACACACACACACACATATATATATATATACACACACACACAACTTTAGGACATCTGGGAAAGAGTACACTAGTAAAAGGATCTTGTAGAGAAGAAATGAAAGGTAAACCAAGATAAATTAAATGAGATGACTTTTCATAATAATGAGAAGAAATGAAAGACAAGAACTATTTAAAACAGAGTGTGAAAGGAGAAAGAAAGATCAGCAACATGTTACTCTATTGTCAAATTTTAGATAAACATGGACTGAGTTTTCAAAAGGTTGTGTTTCTTTGATATGCGTAAGTACCACTATCAAAACTCTTTTCCTTGCATAGGTATTTCTTTTGAAAAGGAATATAATTAATTGAAAATATATTAAGTTATTTATCTTTCTGGGATGTTCAAGGAAGGAATGGAAATTACACAGAAAAAAGAAAGAATGAATATAAGAGAGAAAAGGGAATGAAAAAAAGTAAGGAAAAAAGTAAGAGTGTTGTTTATTAATTTATTAATGCCTAGCTTATTTTCAAGTGTGTATATTTTAGTGAAATGCAAGTGTTTTGCCATTTTACATGTGTTTGTTATTTTCTTATCTTATTTAGATAGTTCTTTATGTATCTAGAAATGACATTTTCTTTTTGCACATTTAAATAGAAACTGTCTTTCCCATTTCTTTGGCTTGTATTTCTCATCTTCTTAACATCTGCTTTCACAGAGTAACAGTGTTTAATTTTGATGAATTCCAATTCATTATTTTTTATTTCACTATTCTGGATTTGGTATTATATCAAAAACTCTTTGTCTAACCAAAGGACATGGAGATTCTCTTTTATGGTATCTCTTAAGAGTTTTATAATTTTACATTTTATAAGTATTCTATTTAACCATGTTGAATTAATTTTGATATATTTGATAATATAGGCCAAGATTTGTTTGCATGGGAATATTTAATTGTTCCAGTAATATTTATAGAAAAGCCTGTCTCTCTCCCTCCCATTGTATTTGCAACTTTTAGAAGTCCATTGGCCATACGCGTGGGTCACTTCTGGACTCCCTCTTGTGTTCCCGTGATTCCTGTGTCGGTCCTGTGAGGGACACCACACATCGTCTTGGTCCATGCATCTTTATAGCAAATCTCAAAATGCTCACCCAGTTCTTCCAAATTTGTTATTCATTTTGAAATCCTTTTGCTAATTTAATTATTTGCCTTAACACATAAATTATAGAATCAGCTTGTCTATATTCACAGAAGTTACTGCTTGATTTTGATTGGACTTGTTTTCATTCTGTAGATAAATTGAGGAAAATTAACATCTGACCTATACTGTCTTCCAATTCATAAACCTTTTTATTTGTAGCAATAGTGTTTTCAGTTTATAGATCCTGCACATATTTCATTAAAACTATACCTAATTATTTTATTTTTTGAACTATTGTGAATGGTTTATTTAGATTTACTTAGAAAAAACACATTTACTCAAAAATACAAATTTGATTTTATACTAGAAAATCAGTTACTAAAATTCAGCATAAAAGATTAATTAGAGAAATAACATTTTGTCATTTCAATTAATATAGAATGAGCATTTGATAAAATAACATTAATTTATAATGGTAAACATTTGTTAGCATATAGAAATAGAGATAAGTTCTTTAACCTTGTAAGTTGTATCTATAAAAATATCAGCAATTATTATTCATGGCTAAAATTTAAAAATAATTTTCTTAATGTCAGGTTAAGGTAAAAGCTCCTAAAATTCCTCTAGCA
Source organism: Trachops cirrhosus (assembly GCA_028533065.1). NCBI lineage: Eukaryota > Metazoa > Chordata > Mammalia > Chiroptera > Phyllostomidae > Trachops > Trachops cirrhosus. The sequence continues at coordinate 10,702,214 of CM052548.1, read as the reverse complement.
AAGTCAACTGAGTAAGGTAAAAATAGGAAAATCAAAGACATAAATTAGACAGAAAGAAACAAAAAATTTATATGCAGGTGACGCTTGTCGGCATGGCAAATCCCAAAGGGTCTAATTAAGAAGTATAGCAAGACTGTTTAATTTTTAAATGATACATAAAACTCAATTCTGCATCTACATACACCTGCCAATAGTGTATAAATAGTAAAATAACTATTTTTTAAATAGCATTAAGAAGTCTCTAGGTTTAAATGTAACAAATAATCGGCATGAATTCTATGAAGAAAATTGTAAGACATTATTGAAAAATACTAATGGAAACTAAACAAAGCAGAGATTCTGCTCACTAGTATCTAGTCCAAAAGCAGACGTAGCATCAAGATATAGTCGTCATTAAATAATACTTACTATTACTGCCATTAATGTGGCCTTCAGTGTCATTGCCCCTTGTATATTTTAGTAATTTATGGAAAGCAGTGCATGATCTCTTTAAATCAATTAGTCTTCCAAAATAACTCAAAAAGTTCAAGTTGATTTTTATTTTTTATTATATTAATAAAAGAATGTAACTTGGTTATAGAATAGCCCTGATGTGGCCCTTGCAGGCTTATTTTGTCACTGATTTAAAACACAGTTTTAGATATTGAAAATTACTCTTTTTTTCTGGACAAACTTAACCATAAAATGGTAATCAAATATTTGAAATTATTTGAATATAGAAGAAAACAATGAAATTTGGGGTTTTGTTTACTGAAGGTGGTTAAGCTCATATTTTTACACTCAGAAAACCAGAAATGTTTCCTTTTCTTAATTTAATTTTAAATAACCTGAGAAAGTCAGAACCTTTACTGTTCATGAGAAACAGGGTTTTCTGTTTCTCATCCTGATACTGCAAATTACTACCTCGCTTATTAGCAGGTACATTAACTTAGTGTCCTTGTTGTTTCAAGATTATCTTACATATGCTTTGTACCTGGTGCTGATCTGCATGACTAAACTGAATGGCACCTTTAACAGTCTTTTCAGTATTACATAAAAATAATCCCGGTTGGTGTGGCTCAGTGGATTGAGTGCTGGCCCGCAGGCAAAGGATTGCTGGTTCAATCCCCGGTCCGGTCATATGCCTGGGTGAGGGCCAGTCCCTGGTAGTGGGGCTGTGAAATGCAAACAAACATTGATTTTTTCTTTTCTTCTCTTTCTCTCTCCTTTCCCCTGTATCTAAAAATAAATACATAAAATCTTTAAAAATACTAAATAAAATAATCTACACATGCATGCAAAGAAAGCAAGCAAAATTAAATGTTTCAGTTAGGATAAAGATGCTACCAAATTTCGAGTTATTAGACATTAGGTCAGTGAAACTTCTATACACTCTATTTTTATCCAGACATTTAGGGCACAATAGTCAATTATACTTCATCCTTTAGTGGAAGGGACAAGGGGCTTCTTTCAAGATCTACGTTTTCATCCCACTTTACTGGCTCCAGGCCATGACAAAGGTTATTTATGTAGTTATCTCATAACTCAGTGTGCTTTTGTTTTTTTCGTTTCAGTGCATTTACTTCCCCTTGACTCAACATTCTTCTGTAGTTGATATTTATACTTTACAGATACACAAAAGAATGCAAATTGGATGGGAATGCTCTTAAATCGTTCTGTGTCACTTCTGCAAGGGTTCCATAGTTATTGTCAATAGAGTCATTTGCCACTCCACCTTACTCACATAGTACTGCATGCCCACCTCTAGGAAAGCACTTGAACTTTAATTTTAATTGTTTTTGGATGGAAATGAAGTTGAGCAGATAAGCAGGATTTTCTCCAGTGAATGTGAAAAAATCACCGCAAGTTTATCCCAGACATTCCTGAAAGGAGCTCTTTTACTTAAAGGTCCCATTTTGTTCTCTTTCTGGCAAAAAGATTGTGTTGACTTTACTGCAGAATTTTAGTGGTTGTAGGAAACTGCTCAATTTTGGAAGCTGAAAGACATCTTTCCAGGTTGGTTTCTGGAACGTAAGTAAGAAATGGATGTAACAGGATTCTTAGAAAATTATCAGCAGGTAGACACTATTCTGGGGCAACATACACTGATGTACGTTCCTTTCTGCCTGAACAGTAATTCTTGAAACTGTCAATTCACACTTTAAAGATGGTCTGTACCTGGTTATTCTTCGTTTATCATTCCTCTGCCCTTTCCTTTACTTTGGATTCAAATTACTAGTAATTTAGCTCAGAGGCTTTGAACTTGTCAGATTTTTCTTGTTTTGCTGTGCCAGTTAGCCAATAGTTTAACATGAAATGGGATCATTTGGGAAGAGGAGATTTGAAACAGAATTTCTGCCACAATCACATACATGTAAAATAGTGAAGCTTCTAACTTTTAACTCTTTATCTTACAAAGGTACCATTCCCCTGGATCTTGGATATTTTTTCCTGTGATGTCCTTGACTAAAGAGTACATTGTTCTGTTGTATATTTTCAATTATAACAGTAAAGAGTAAAGCACGCATACAATAGCATGCCCCTGAAATAAATGTTGTATATAAGAGTATCCACAAGTACACCCTTTTAAAAAAACGCACTGGGTTTTTAGAGCTAAATAGGTAGAATTTAGTATATATATATGTATGTGTATATAACCACACACAAACACACATGTAAATTAGTTTCTCTGCAGTTTCTTTTACAATGGGAAATAATTAAATATTAGAAAAATGCAGCAATATCTACAGGAGAATTCCTGATTATCTTTAAATAAAGATGATAAATATTCTAAGTAATAAAACCAAGCATATTCATTCTGTTTCTATTCATTCTATTGTTTAATGTTTCTTAAAATTACTTTAAATTATTTATCAAAATCTCTAAGCTCTAAACAGTGAGGTATAACTAAACATTCTCTTTGCTAAGGGCTCTCAAACTAGTTTAACTGAGCACCTTCCACTAGTTCAGCTCCTAGAGTTTTCCTGTACTGTTTCCTCAGTGTGTCACCTTACTTTCTGTGTATATTTATCCACAAAGGACAACAATGGGCAGATAAGATTATGTTTCTTTTCTTTTTGTTCCTTCTCAAATTCCAAGGAGCAAGATGAAATGTCAGTGACATTATTTGTGGTGGCATTAGATGTGTCAAAGAATGCGATATACATTCTTTATTTCTCCAAGCAAATAAGCAATTGGTATGACATTCGATTAGTTAAGCCTGAGCATAGGAAAAAATATGATTGAATACAACACAATATTTCCTATATAATGACTGTTGGGTTCAAAGGACAAGTTGTTCATGTATCCTAATTCCAAGAACTTCTAAACAGCATTTAGATAAGCAGATACTACAGAAAAAAGTCTCAAATTTAGGTTTAACTTCATATGGTATCTAGGACAAGATAAATTGGATCAAGGTCAGTTTTAGAGCCATTTCTTTTGTAATAGAAATAAGTTGATTATATAGTGCTCTCAAAACCAGTCACTGTTATTCATTGAGAAACATCAATTATTTTCTCTGTTTTTGCAGTTACCAATTAATATAGTACTCCATTAGTGAAATGAACTGCAGTTTACTAATTAGTATAACACCCTGTTAATGAGTTCCATTAGTTTCATAATTTGACAAAATTTAATTGTCTTTGGAGAATGTCCTATATCTTTGGCCCAGAATATTCTATTGTTTTATTTTTTTTCCCTTTAATCTTACCTGCCACAAAATCTGACCATTATGCCCCAATGCACTTTTTTTTCCAACCTAAGCTGGTATAGTGAACTCTACTGCTAGTCTGGAGTCAGGAGAAATACTACTAATGTTTTAATTATATGAGTTCTATCCAGTATCCAGCTATGTATGCACTATGAAAAGCAGAGACATTTATTGAAGAAGGTACAGGATCCAAGAAATATTGTGCATAAGACAATGACACCTCAGTCCCCTTTGAAATAGACACCTTGGGACATCACACATTTCTCCCAGCATCTGCTCCACTGTACAAAACGCTCTGCAAAATCCTCTGCTGGAATTACTATGAGCTGTCCCATCATATTTCCCTGATCTCAACAGGGATCTGAAATCACTTCCCTTTCAAAGCTGATTTTAGTTTTGGGAAAAGCCAGAGGTTGCAGAGTGTCACATCTGGGCTGTAGGGGTCTGAGTCACCAGGGTGATTTGATGTTTCACAAGACAACTCTGCAGGAGATGTGATGCATGAGTCAGTGTGTTGTGTTGAAGATGCCAATCACCAGGTGCTCAGAGCTGCAGCCATTTTCCTCCAACTGCATCTCTCAACTGATAAAGAATAGTGAGGTAGTACTGCATATAAATTGTTTGGCCTGGAGGAGTGTTCTCTTGATGGACAACACCTTTCCAATCAAAAAACACAGTTCACATGGTCTTCACCTTGCTGCAATTTTGTCGCACCTTCTTTGGGCATGGAGAACAAAGCGATTTCCATTGGGACAACTGGCCCTTCATTTCTGGATAATAGCCACATATAGTAACCCAATATTCATCTCCAGTTATGGATTTCTTGAGGAATTCTGGTTCATTAGTAGCAGTATGAATCAAGTCATTAACAACTGCAGCAAATGTTCCTTCTGGTCTAGTAACAGGAGCCTCAGAACAAAGTTTGCCATGACACATTCCATGCCAAGATCCTGCAGCAACATCTCAGACACAGTAGTTTTAACAATCCCTAGATCAGCTTCTAGTTCTTGCACTGTCAGTTATCAATCTTTGTTGATTGCATCCCATACATGTTCCACATTCTCAGGTGCTTTGCTTGTTACAGGCCTTCCAGAATGTGGGTCACCTTCCAAAGATTCTCCACCATCTTTGAAGTGTTTGTGGCACACTTTTATTTGTGCTGCACTCATTGCATCATCCACAAATCCTTCTGAATCATCCCAATAGCTTCCAGGGAGGAATGGTGAAGCATAACACAAAATTTGATGCAGATTCATTGCTCCACTTGCTCATTCATCTTTAATGCAATGGCCACACAGTAAAAATGCTCACTCAGTCATGTCTACAGCCCCCAGTGACTAGTACAGTGAAGTCATCATTGTTCACACATGCACATTCCAGTTCATCCCCCTTGACTGCCAGGTTACATTGATGTTTTTTAACAACCGTTAAAAACCGTTCTCATTATATTAATGATGGCTGGACTTTTTCCGGATAGACATCATAATTCTCTCAGCATCACATTTAGCTTCCCTCCATTCTAGTAACAAATTATTCTGTTCCCCTTATAAGAGCTAATTTGAATGGCGTGCAAATGGATCCATTTATGAAAGAGAACCAATACTCATTGCTGGGAACTGTTCTATAATAAATATGAAACACTTTCCCAATAGTGGGAAGTAGTGAAATTGATTTATAACACCTTGTCATTGGATTACTCTTATATTCTACTTCAAACGACTTCTAAGCATCTTTCCCCACATCATGTTAATAGATGCTGAAAAATTTTAATTTGATATTTCTGTGTTTTTTAGACTCATTGTTCAATAAATACTTGTTAAGAATATCTACTAGCCTCTGTCATAGCCTCCTTGTCATGATAGAGCCAGTACAACCTCTAGGACATTAAAATTGTAAAGATACAAAAGAGATCATTAGAGACAAAGATGACCAGGCAGAACTGCTCATTCTCCTAGTCTTTTCTCTGTGTCTCCCAAAGGGTGTGAGGCTTCAGTCAGCAAGTATTCTTATAATACTCAGTAATTTCTACATTTTTCTGTAGGTGGCCCAGTAAAAACTTAATGTTTTCAATAAAGGTATTTTTATTAAATATTTTAGTATCATTCTATTACAGGTGTCCCAATTTCCCCCCTTTGCTCTCCTCCCCCCAGCCCAACCCTTGCTCCCACAGTCAATCCCCACCCTGTTGGCCATGTCCATGGGTCATTCATACTAGTCCTTAACTAGTCCCTTGCCCTTCTTTCCACCCTTATGCCCCTCTCCCCTCCCCTCTGCTCACTGTCAGTCTTTCTTGTTTCCATGCCTCTGGTTCTATTTAGCTCACTTATTTGTTTTGCTCATTAGGTTCCTCTTATAGGTGAGATCATATGGTATTTGTCTTTCACCACCTGGCTTATTTCACATAGCATAACATTCTCTAGGTCCATCCATGCTACCGTGAAGGGTAGAAACTCCTTTTTTCTTTCTGCTGCATAGTATTCCAATGTGTACATATGCCACAGTTTGTTTTTTTATACACTTATCTACTGATGGGCACTTAGTCTGTTTCCAAATATTGGCTATTGTAAATAACGCTGCTATGACCATGGGGGTACATAAATTCTTTTGAAGTAGTGATGTGGTATTCTTAAGGTATAATTCCAGCAGTGGACTCACTGGGTAAAAGGCAGTTCCATTTTTAGTTTTTTTTAGGAAATTCCATACTGTTTTCCACAGTGGCTGCATCAGTCTGCGTTCCCACCAACAGTGCACTAGGGTTCTCCTTTCTCCACATCCTCACCAGTACTTGCTGTTTGTTGATTTATTAATGATGGCCATTATGACTAGTGATAGTGATCAGACAAGAAAAAAACATCCAAATTGGAAAGAATGAAGTAAAATGTCTTTACTTACAGATGACATGATAGTGTACATAAAAAACCCTATAGGCTCCAACAAAACACAACTTGACTTAATAAGTGAGTTTGGCAAAATAGCAAGATACAAAGTTAATATGCAGAGGTTGAAGGCATTTTTGTACACCAACAATGAAATATCAGAAAAAGAAACTCGGAAAAAATCCCCTTTACTATAGCAACGAGAAAAATAAAGTACCTAGGAATAAACTTAACCAAGGAGGTAAAAGACCTGTACTAGGAAACCTACTGAACACTGAAGAAATAAATTAAAGAAGATACAAACAAATGGAAGCATATGCTGTCTTCATGGATTGGAATTAACATCATTAAAATGTGCAAACTACCCAAAGCAATCTATAGATTCAATGCAATCCCTATTAAAATATCAATGGCCTATTTCATAGGCCTAGAACAAATATTTCAGAAAATGTTATGGAACCAAAAATGACCCAGAATAGTCTCAGCAATCTGGAGAAAGAAGAACAAAGTGGGAGGGATAACAATACCTGATATCAAACTGTATTACAAGGCCACTGTAATCAAAACAGTCTGGTACACACATAAGAATAGATATATGGACCAATGGAACAGAATAGAGAGCCCTGAAATAAACCCATGTCTCTATGGTCAATTAATATTTGACAAAGGGTTCAGGAACATAGAATGGAGTAAAAATAGCCTCTTCGATGAATAGTGTTGGGAGATCTGGACAGATACATGCAAAAAAAAATGAAACTAGGCCACCAATTTATACATACACCAGAATAAACTCAAGATGGGTAAAAGACTTAAATGTAAGTCATGACACCAAAAAAGCCCTAGAGGTTAACATAGGCAGGAAAATTTCAGGTATCCCATGCAGGGATATTTTTGCCAATATATCTCCTAAGGCAAGGGAAATGAAGGGGAAAAATGAATAAGTGGCAATACATAAAAAAAAGCTTCCTCATAGCTAAAGAAGCCATCATAAAAATCAAAAGGGAACCAGCCATACAGGAAAACATATTTTCCAATGATACCTCAGACAAGGTTTGATCTCCAAAATATATAAAGAACTCATATAACTGAATACCAGGAAGACAAACAATCCAACTAAAAAATGGGCAAAGGACCTGAATAGACACTTCTCCAAGGAGGACATACAGATGGCCCATAGACATATGAAAGGATGCTCAACATCACTAGCCATCAGAGATATGCAAATTAAAACCGCAATGAGACACTACTTCAGCAAAAGTATTTAAGTAGTTTATTTATTTGAGAATAATCCTCAGGAAATATCCTGGGTAAAACAACTAACCCCAAGAAATCTTGTAATTCTCTTTTTGACCATGGTAAGATCAATTAATTATAGTTGGGTTTTTTTGTTGTTTGCTTGTTTATTTTTTGTTTTTTGTTTTCAGTTCTAGGTCTTACCTTGTATGAAGACATTAAGTGACCAGACTATTTTATGTAGGCCTGACACCAAATAGAAATGTCAGGCCTGCTTGACGCAGGGCTCTTTCAACTGTGTCCTTTGATGATGTTCCTCCAGATTCCATCCTAGTTTATGTATTTTAAATAAACAAATAGATCTTGATAACTTACATCTCCAAGCAGATTTGTGTAACAAATGTTAAAACCCAGGCAATGATCCAGAAATACCTTTGCTGCACACTTTCCAAAAGAAAGAATTTCTCAGAATACGCTAAAACAGTGACAAGTCTTTCATAACATCCCTTCTTCATAGAAGAAACCATCATGAGTTTCCCTGTAAGTTGGATAGAGCAATGTAAAACCAGTATAACTATCCAAATCTATTTTTCTGTAGCCACTCAATGACCGACTTTCACTTTGCCTAATTTATTAAAAATTGCCATGGGGTGGCACATGGAGAGATTTTGCCATTAATTATCAAATATTTAATATGTTCTTATAAGTTGATGATTTCAGACCATACCGTCATATTTGACTTAAATGTCAGGCTTCATTCAGTTCTTATTTTATGATGCATATTATAAACTTGGGTCACATCCTTTTCATAGAGGAGATAAACATTTTTGGTTTGGTAATTTCTTCCCAATTTCTCTTTGCATCTCAAAAATATTAGCTCTCAAATTTTCATTTGGGAAGAGCTGAAGGCAAGATCAAGAACATACTACCTCCAAATAGAATCAGGGATAAATATCTTCAGCTTCTGCTTGGTCTTTATTCTAAACTAAAACCTTCATGGATAATAGGAACGAGAAAGGCACATTAGTGTCTGGTGTAGGCATGCTGCCTGAAGAAGTTAGAATCTGTTCTGTCTGTGCCTCCTTGCAGGTAACATGCATCTTACTGAAATTCAGACTCGGTGTTTACTTTCCCCTTGAACCCAGTCTCCCATTCCTTCCCCCTTCAGAACATACTTGTCTGGTGATCACGTAAACAATTTATTAACAAGTCTGGGTAGACAGGGTAAAAGACATAGAAATTTTACAATAGCCTAAAAGATACCACAGATGATTTCAAATCAGATTTCCTGGTCTTCAGTTTAGGGAAATCAAAATGTTAAGAGGTTAAATAGTGTCGCTTTTTGATTTACTCAGTTTTTCCCACTTTTTTTTTTTCATTGAACACTGGGAAGCTTGAGTAAGAGCATCCGTAACCCAAGTTCCCCAAACCCAACTAGCATCTTTAAGGTGTTTGTCTTTTACGTATTTGTTTCTCTCCCTCACTGCCTGTCAGTTTATACCTGAACCACCAGCAGGCTTTATTCCAAGGAGTGAGAACAAGGAGTGAGAGCTTGTCTTCCTTCTCTGTGTGCCCAACTAGGTTCAATAACTAGAAACAATGGAGAATGATTGATCAAATTGTGCCATTTTAAGTTCAGAATGCAGGGTTCACTTAGTATAAGCCCAGCCTGAAACTATATCTAGCTGGCCAAAGTCCTTGGGTCAGGAGCCCCTGCACCAAAATCTCCAGCCAAATATAAATTTCTGTTTCTAAGCTTTCCAGGAGACATTCATGTTTAAGTGTTTTTTGGCTCCCTGGATCCTCCCTGCCAGTGAAGATTTGGACATTTTGACTGTTCCCATAGGGCTATTTCCTTAAAGGACTGAGATGATCTGAGGGCTGGGCTTTTAGCACCTCACCAGCCTCTGGTACTTACCATTCTAGCAGCATCTCAGTAACACTCCCTAACCACAAATAAGTGTCACGTCCTGAAAATAACCCCAACTTTCCATAACACAATTTCTTCGTTACAAAAGCATATTTTCTCTAAGGGCTTTCCCTACTGTATGATCAAGTTTTGATCATTCAGAAGAAGCTTTTCACTCTAATGAGACTTTATAAATAAAATGTATAATGAAACCCTCTAGGAGTAAAGCCAGCATTTTAGAGAAAGCTATATTTTCTCTCCAAATGGTTCTTGGGGAGCACTATATGACAGCAACTACTATAACAGTCTTTCTTTTCTATTTTTTGAGCATAAGGTGCATATATTCCAATTTGCCTCAGCAAATTGTTTCAGGATAAATCACTCGTTTCAGGATAATTCTTAATAGCACCCAATTTCACTGTGAATATATGCTGGTTGTATGATACATTCTGATTACCCTATTTATAATAAAACCATAGTTGATCAGAATAAAAATTAATTTTTAGCCTCTCTTTTAGATAAGTAGGTGCCCGTAACTAAGCTATGGACAATAAGATACAGACAGAAACATTGGGTGGGACTTCCAGGAAGTCTCCTTAAAACAAGAGACGTCCACTTCGCCTTGCCCGCCTTCTGCTGTCAATACAGAACACAGATACGCTGACTAGCATTTCCCCTGCCATCTGGGATCCTGAAGGAACTTGAGGGCTGAGACCGTGTATATTAGTTAAGGTGAACTCTGGTAGCTGTAACAAGAATAGAAAAATAGTTCTGCTTTAAAGGTATACAAATTGATTTCTTTTTCACTTAACAATTCTCAGGTTAGTTGGCCAGGATAGTGAAATAATTTTCCTTTTTATGGGTATAGTGGGACCCAGGTTGCCTATGTCATTTACCCACTATCCCCTAGTTCCTTGCTACTTAAAGTAGATGAGCAGGCTGCCCCATGGATGTAAGTTGGGAGCCTGGTAGAAAAGTAGAGTATCATGCCTTACCCTAGACCTGCATTTTAACAAGATATCCGGGTGATTTATTTGTCTACCAATAACTTATTAAGCTCATAAGATAACTCTCATAGAGAAAATGTGAAGTTTGGGTGTAAATGAACAGATCTACAGTTGTTATCCTTGTAAACAGATGTTGTAATGCAGGTTGGCAGTTTAGACATGGACTTGACACTAGACACGGTTCAGACTATGAGGGTCCAATCAGGATGTGGGACTTTGTGCATAAGGAGAGTCTCTAAAGAAGTCTAAAAAGGATTCTATTCCTGAAAAAAAAAGTCAAAATAGAGGACTGACATGCTGAGAGAGAAAGACAGAGAGAGAGAGAGAGAGAGAGAGAGAGAGAGAGAGAGAGAAAGAGAGAGAGAGAGAGAGAAAACTAAGGCCATGCTTTCTCTTAAAAAGGATGCTAGGATTGAATGTGCCTTCCACGGTAAATAATCAACGGAGGTAAAAACTAACAGAGAGCATAGCATACATACCACTAATCCAGAGAAAATTTGACCTTGTTTTGATTGACTTCACCTTCTGCCTCATATATTGTAACATTCACATTAATCCAACCCCTAAAAGCTTTTGAAACATGTAGAATCTTACCAAAACTTATTTTTGAGGACACTGAGAAGAGTTTCACAGTTTAATATTTCCATAAAATTTGTCTTACCCAGCAATTGCCCCCAAAACTTTATATTGTATCTCTAAGATTTGTCTGAAATTTTTTTTCAGTCTCCATGTTATTTATGGTACCTGCCATCTCCTTTCTTTCCCTTTATTTTTAAATAAATATTTTAATAATAAATTTTAAAACAATTTTGTTTTCTCAAAGGCTTTTCTCTCATTTACATTTTCTCTATCACTTTGGCTGCTCTAAAGGAAGAGGTTCTGTGGTTATAAAGACTGTTAAAAATACAGATGCCCTTGCACTTACAGTGGGGTTATGTCCCGATAAGCCCACAATGAGTTGAAAATATCCCAAGTTGAAATGCATTGCACAGAGCTCACTTACTGAACACCACAGGTTAGCCCAGCCTGTCTCAAATGCGCTCAGAACACTTCTATTAGCCTACAGTTGGGCAGTTATTTTGAGTTTCATCTCAGGAATAATTGTCCCCGTGTTCTTGTCGCCGGAAACAGAAGACCCAAAGGGGAGTTTTGTAGACCTGCTGGGAAACCAAACCACGAAACACAGCACTGTATCGAAAAATGGTGACAACACAGCACACTGGAGAGTGTGGCCTGTTGATCCTTGTGATCTCATGGTCAGCTGGGAGCTGTCGCTGGCTATGTGGTCCAGTGTCACAAAAGACTACCATGTCGCAGATCACCAGTTTGAGGAAAGAACAAATTTCAAAATTCAAAGCATTGTTTCCACCGAATGCATAGTGCTCTCACACCATCATAAGGTCAATAAATTATAAATCGAACCACTACAATTTGGTAGCCATCTGTACTACTTTGGGGTTTTGGTCTGAGTAATAGTAATGATACAGCAATATCAAGAAACTCAGTGAGAAATGGTGAAGTCATAGTTAAGTGGCTCTCACCTCATTTTTAGCCTCCATTCAAGGTTTAAATCAATGGCTTTCAGTTTCACATTAAATACAAATACAATATTCCCATTCAGTACATCATGTTAAATTTAAATTAAATGTAATTAAAACATGAGCCTGCTTACCATAATGGTTGTGCTTCTGAGAGTAGAGGTCAAACCAACTTGGTTTTGAATTTTGTGTCATCAACACAATGGCACAAGTCCATTGTGATATGGAGCAAGCCTCTTACTGCCTCAGAATTATAACATCTTCATCTAAAATGGGCGGTAAATTATTAAGTGGGATTAATTTCTACTGTTTAATAGAGTTTTTGGCATTTGATAAATACCAGCTACTGTTACATAATTCTCTTCTTAATATAAATCTATAGAGCAGAGGTTAACACAAGTTTGAGCTATTATCTCTTTAAACATTTATTTCTTCTCCACCCTCCTTTCCCTCAGGAACTTCATTCACACGGACATTAAACACTCGAGTTTATTCTACAGATTTTTTTTCTGACAATTTTTCTGTTAATTTTGTTGCATTTAGTTTTCAGTAGTTTTTATGGTTATGCATTCAAGTTTACCAGTCTTTTCTTCTGTACTGTCTAATGTTTGGTTTATCACATGCATTTTTCATCTCATATACTGAATTTTTATATCCAGGTTTGATATATATTCAATAAATATATAGATAACTCACCTATCTATCTAAATAATTCAGATAATTCAGATATAATGAATAAATAATTCAGATATAGATATAGCTCCTTTTCCAGGCAGATCTGTTCTCTATGGTAATAATGCTCTACAAACTCAACCTTGGTCTCTCCAGACACTCAGCCTCAGATTTCAAATCAGACGCCGGCCAGATTCTCCTTCCTAAATTAGCAGGAGGTTGGGCTTCTTCTCAGAGCTGTGTCAATGTAGCAGCTCAATTTGTTTCCTTTTCTCAAATACCACAGGCTGGTACGGCCTGGTACCCGATGTATGAAAACCCTTCCATCTATCCCTTATTCATTTTTTAATCGTTTCAGTCAGGAAAATATATCTGCCTCTATTATTCCACTTTGACTGGTATCAGCAGTGCTACCAAAATGGTTTTTAATCCATTTATGGTATTATTTACATTATACCATTTTATTTTATTATTAAAATTCTTTATTGCTTAAGAGCATAACTGGGAATTTTTACATCTTTTCTCCCTTATGCATCAGTAATATAGTTTTGGGTGAATTGCCTATAAATATTATTTTTGAGATTTTACATCATTGATGAGAACCTTCATGGTGTTGTTTTTATGAAATGAATTCCTCTTCTTATTCTGGTTGGTTTTGCTATTATTATTAGTTCTTTTAGTAAATATTTGAATGAATGTAAAGTTTTAATACTTGAGAAGTGTTCCTTCCTCATTTCCTGATTTAATCAATCTGAACAGCGCTGACCGGATCGCCGCTGCGAACAAGGGAACCAGGTGCGTGCCTGCACTCCGCGTCCCTCCACCCGCCCCCAGGTTTCCATAATTATGTTTGTATCCAGGTTAATCGTATTTGCCGTGCGATTTGCAGTTGTAATTATCTTTTTCATTTTTGGTCCAGCTATTGATCATAACAGCAGATAACCATCTTTTCATATTGTGATTTTGTAACTGCTATTATATTTTAATACCATAGTATGACTGGTGCCCTGAGAATTAAAGGGGACTCTGTATCACCAAAGTTACCATTTAAAGTCACTTTTAAAATTCAGTTTTACACTAAAATTATCTTGGAAGGTTTTAAAAAACACAATGGCTCAGATGTTGTTGTTTTTTTCCTCCAGGGCTCCATATATAATTCTAATAAGCAACCGTGTTTTAAAACAAGTGGACTATATAATTCTTTTTTCATTTTTTCCAGTTTGTTCGTTCTACTTTTTCTATTTTATATTCAACTGTTTCCATTTCATTTCCATTTCGTTCAATTTCTCTCTCTTTTGTTGAGGTCCTTTCTCAAGTCTTTCTCAAGTGTATAAGAAAAGCTTATATAGGTATATATGTAAATAAATATAAAGATTATATAATATATATATATTAGAAAACAAGGATTTTTGCTTAGTTAAAAATTATGATATTTTAATTTACTTCTTTTACAAGGTCTGATTAGAAGATTGGGCTTCTTAGTTATTTTCCCTCAAATTTTGATAGTTTTATTTACTGCTAACAGTCTTGAAAGCTTATTACTTTAGTGATACTGTCAAAATCTTGAATGAGAGTTAAAACAGATAATTCAATTCTGAGAATATAAAGAAATACTAAGGGGTAAATTAAGATGTTTAAGCTGTTTTCCTTTCCTAAAATTCCCACAATTACTGTTCCTCTTGTTGTTATTTGAATGAAGATAATAAATGTGCTTTTTAATATTTATGTTAAGTTTTCTGGAGAAAAACCATATTCTTGTGGCATGAAGTAGAAACATTCTTTTCATATTATACAAAGGGAATATAATATGTCCCTGTGAAAGAGAGTTTGTCTTTGCTTTTCTTCACACACTATTAAACTTGGTCTCTAAATTTAAATGAAAAACACACCTGAATGTGACCTTTGGCCTAAAGTCTGATTTATGATACAAGGCAGTTTGAGGCTAAGTCACTCATCGGTGATTACACGGCATCAATCTCTGGCTTGGAGATTATACCATTTAATAGTCAAACAGATTGCCTGGTAGGACAATTTATCCTCCACCTTGTCTGACTTTTAGAGTACAGGTTAATTTGTTCTATGTAAATAAACCATTTTAAATACTTACTGCAAGCATTTATTTGCCTCTCTGTGATGGTGACATAGAAATTGATAATGTTCAGTCCCCGGAAAATTCCATTTATATATCAGGGACTGTCAAAAGTGGCCTCTTTGCTCCCTCCCTTTTCTCTTCCTCCATTCATCCTGCATGTCAGGATGAAAAGACCCCTTTTCTTTACATTCTTGTTTGTGGTGCCCTATACATTTATGAGGATCTAAGTTTATTTCTTCAAAAGTTTCCAGTAAAGAAGAACATCACCTTACGGCCCAGTTCTTGTAAAAAATGAATTCCTTTCTCTATGTATCACCATTTCCAAAGCCTCAGTGTGATGAATTAACTGGGTCCTTGTCTTCCTTGTTAGCCCCCCAGTTCTCCTTGGCCTCATCTCACCCTCTGCTCTAGTTCATTAATTATACTTACCAGGAAATTTGGAGATGCATAACACTGGCTTCATGTTCAGTGTCAATTCAGACATGCTGCTGTTTCCAAAGCAATGTCAGGTATTTGTGTTAATGGCAGGAGTTTCCTGAGTGGCAGTGTTTATACCCCTCTTCCCCTGTTAAGCTCCAGCACACACTTGTATCTGGTCATCTTTGGGGTTACGCCATGTAGGTAGCTATGTTTCTAGGGCTTGAACTGCTGTGCCTTAAGGTGTGAAAATGGTCCAGTTTACAAGAAAATACAAATGCATTACCCGTAACAGAGGGACCCAGTTAAACTCCTAATAACTTTATGTAGGCAGAGTCCTTTTGGAACCACTTCTCAGATCCTTGATATGATCTGATTTCTTCTTTTAAAAACATATTTTATTGTTTATGCTATTACAGTTGTCCCATTTTGCCTCTTTGCCCCGCTCCACTCAGCCCCACCCCCGGTCCCACAATCTGATTTCTTAATTACAAATGAAGTTGAACATATTTTCTTCACCATGAATGCCCCCAAACCAATGATCTTCCTTGCTGAACCCTTGGACCATGACCTCCTGGAATATCTGATGGACACAGACTTGTAGACACTCAAAACATCTGTGGCAATATGAGCTTCTGAAATAAGACCAAACCCATGATTACCTTCCTCAAGGAAACCCAGGAAAGGTTGTACAATTTTGTTAAGTTTCTCCAAGAAAAATATTCTGGGAGAGGTTTAAAAAGGTAGCAAAAACCAGTACCTTCTACCACTACCACCAACAAAAAAAGATGAACAGAGCATAGCACTTGACAGAAATATGAAGAATTCTGTTAGAATATTTAGCTTAAAAAAGTAGTTTGACTATGCTGGAAGATTTTTAGTGGAAAGGAAAGGTTTGCAAAGCCAAAAATTACTTTGTGAAGTGAACTATAGAGAGAAAATTCAATATAAAGAAATAAAAACAAGTCACTGGCTATCAGGCATATAAATGTTTTGTCCTTTGGTAAGGATCTTGAAGTCCTGGTGCTAGGTCGTCAGATTTGAACAAATAGTCTCTAATCTTTGGGTCAGAAGACTCATATGTGAATGCTGCTGGTTTTCAGCTAGATAGAGCTATGTGAAATTATTACCAACTTGAATAGCTATATATTCAAGTTCATAAAAGACCTTAAAGTTTTACACCAAAACTGAATAGTTATACCTTAATGTAAATGCATTGCAAATCATTTGATTTCAAAAACTTCTTAAACTAAAATATGCTAACATTTGTTTTTTATAAAATAGGTAATCAGAAAAATATGTAAATGAGAACAAAAGTTCTAACTTTCTAGACAATATAATATAGAATATCTGAGTTTTATGATAATTATTGATGATTATAGCTAACATTTTATTTTCATGCACTCTGGTTATTTTAAACATTCCTACCTGGACACTGGAGGTTTGAGACACCACAGGTTGAAGGAATGAATTTGTACTACTCACACGCTTCCTAGAAATTGGGAGTTCCATGCTAAGGTTGTCCGTGGTACAAATTGAAAATACTACAAATAATTGTATAGAATAAAGTACAATTTTTACCCTTGAGTCAAAAAAGAATTTAATACAGAAACACAAAAATCTGTATTAGCATATTTTACATAATAATAAATGGGAGCAAAATACCAGAAAACTACTTGAGCTTGTTAGTTACATAGTAAAATTAAGACAAACTGAAATCAGATAAGCTGATATGATTAAGAGTATCAAATTTGCTAATGCAGAACAAATCTTGACATTATTTTGACAACACTGTAGAATATATTACACTGATAAAAGAAACTATTGAATTGTAAAAAGGATGAAAAGCTTGAAGATCAGAGAAGGGAGCAAGATAAATTAAAAAGCTTTAATTCAGAATGAAATTTGATTAACTTAAAATTTAATTGAAAATATGGAAATATAAATGTCATACATTACTAAATATTAAAGAGTAATACACAATAATTTGTCTAAATACAACATATACATAACTTTCTTTAGTTAGAACTTACATATAACTCTGTATTAAGTCATAATGTAGATAAACCAGACAGGTGTAAAATGAAATTTTTATACAGAACTTTGGGGGTTAATATGCTAGAATTTTCTTACTGTTTCCAAGTATACAAGTAGGAGGACCCCGGATCCTTCACCAGGAAAAGACAAGAATCTCCACCAACTTAGAACTATGAGATATTGTAATAACAATGCTCTAAAGTGGAAGGAAAACTAAAATGATTGACTAAATTGTTTATCAGCTAAGTAAACATAGAGTCATATAAAATGATGGTTAATGAGGCATCATATTGGGTTGGCCAAAAAGCCCATTGTATTTTTTCCATAAAATAAAAGACACATTTTTCATTTTCACCAATAACTTTATTGATGTGGATATTGTGAGTATGTCGATTATCTCCCACTACTGACTTCTAGTGAGTAGAGGCCAGGGGTGCTGCTAAGCATTTCCCAATGCATAAGACAGCCCCTCAGCAAATAATTATTTGGCTAAAATGTCAATAGTACCAAGAAACTTTGCTAACCACTTTTGACATATACAATCAGTCACAGCACTTTCTCCATACACTGCACAAATCTTTACTCATGTTTTAGTTGCATTTTACATTTCTTGAATAATAAAGTCTAATATGCCAAAAATGTTGCATATCTTCTTCCATGTTCAATATTAAAATGGCTGCACAAAAATTCACCAATTTTGATAAGGTTTTTTAAATGTATGCTGATATGACAGCTGTTATGACACAATCCAACAAAATTATTTCAAATGAAGTTCAAGACTGCTAAGCACTACTAGAGCGAGCCATCATATGGAAAAAAATATAACAGACTTTTTGGCTGACCCAATAGAAAAAATAAATCAGTTGTGCATACATAATGAGTGCATGGAAGAACCAGAGAAAACACAGAATCTTGGGTTTTATTTATTTATTATTCATATTAATGTTGAATTATTTTCTACTTCTTTCTCACATGAAGCAAATGAATAAGTATGCCATTTTTAGTAGGAACCAAGTTACCCAGTATGAAAGGAGGTAGAAAACCAAAGGATAAAAAAAGAAAGAAGCATTTTTTCCATTACCAATAAAAAAATAAAAATTAAAAACAAAAACAATAGAAAGCAAGAAGGAGCACGCTGAAGTTGGACTGAATTGTGCATATTTTATCAAAATTATCTGTCTATCTGTCATTGACAAACTCTCTCCAGATCTGTCCATTGAAATGTACTCAGATCATTTCATTCCATATGTAGATCCTGGTCTCTAATATCATTTCTCAATTAAAAGTAACTGGTGATTTTTGGAGAACCAATAGACTTCATTTCTAGAGCAGGACTATGCAGACAAAATCTGCAACATTAATATTTTAATGTTTAATTAAACTGTAATGAAAGTATTAGTGTGTTTTTAAAAATACATTAATAATTATTTAGTCAGGAGGGGATAATATTTCCAAATATTAATAAGGTCATTCCCAACCCACATAAACGCCAACCAAAGAGGAAAAATTTCGAGCATCAAAAGGAGGATGATGGCTGTATTTAATTAAAATGTCTCATCTATGAAAAGTCCATAATAATCAATCAAATAGTAAGTTAACATAAAAGACTTTAACAGAAGCTCACTCTAAGGAAAAACGTGATTATTTTGAGCCCTGTTACTTATGTGGTATTACTGACTTATTTTACTGATAGAGTATGTGCAAATTAGTTACCACTGTATACAAAAGTTGGAACATTTTCTCTGATTCAAGGAAGAATAGTGGTTTAGTAATTATATGTGTTATTAATATTAAGTCAAAGTCATGCAAAATATCTAAAAACCTTTAAATATTATTTTAATTATCTTTAAATGTTTTGTGAGCCTAAGAGGATGAAAGGATGTAAGACATCTTCAAGGCTAAAAGTCTTTAAGTTAAATCTATATAGCTAAGGATTTTATTAAGTCCTAAAGTCTTCAGAGATGGGATAAAGATATTTATGTAACCTAATTTATCAACCAACGTAAGAACTGCACATTACTATAAATCAACAGATGATTAAGTAATGAACGTAAGCTTAAATACTGCAACATTCTAGGTGATTGTATACTTCCTGAAGTAATAGTATCATTCACAGAACCACTAAAATTGTGGTTTAAAGTGGCCCATCCAGTTACTATCTAGCCTAAGTACCTTCAATTAATTTAGATGGTAATAAACTTCTTCCTTAATGGTTGTTTTAAATTTAAGATGATTTAGGACAAAGGGCAGAAATATTTATGAGAATCAAGCTCGTAGCATTCCAACTTTGTGTTAAGAAGTAAGATTTATATATTTGCCAATTGATGTGTTTACAATGCATAAAATACTTTGACTTTTTAAGATGATAGCATTGTAACTATAATTTGAAGGACATATTTCTGTAATTTATTTGAACTTGCAGATTTTATGTAAAATGAATAGAAAAGTCAGACTTGCAACCTAAATACAAAAGTTATCACCTTGTGGAGGATTTAGTCCCAAGAGGAAAGTGATCATTACCCTGGATAAGCTACAACCAATTGAAGACAACCATGAATTCTGGAGGGATCGCAGGAATTTCTGCATCAGCTGTTCTCAGGAATGGAGGTAAAGGCCGGGAAATCACTAAGCTTATTCCTTCTAGTCGTTGTGCATTCTTTCCCATTTCTTAACAATAGTTGCTGTCGTGAAGCATACTTACAACAGCCAAGATCTGTGAGCAACCCAAATGCCCATCTATAGACGAGTGGATAAAATGTTGCAGTACATATTATACAATGGAAGGTTTCTCAGTCATAAACACGAAGAAAATTGTACCGCTTTTAACAGAGTACACAGACCTAGAGGATAATATCCTAAGTCACAGAAGTTAGTCAGAGAAAAACAAATACCATATGATTTCACTTATGTGTGCAATGTAAAGAACAAAATAAAATAGACAAACAAAACAAAAACGGACGTAAACACAGAACGCAGACAGATTGTTGCCAGAGAGGAGGGGTTAGGGGCTGGGTGACAGAGGTGAAAGGATTAAGTACACACCGGTAGTTACAAAGGAATCCCGGAGATGTAAAGTGCACCACAGGGAACAGAGTCCCTAGTGTTTCCGTGACCGTGTACGCTGCCAGGTGGGCACCCCGAATCCTGGGGTAACACGCCGGGAGGTGTATGATGGTCTGGTCTCTGTGCTGCACACCTGAGACCAGTACAACGTGATGTTGAAGGTGGGCTGTAATTACAAAATGAAAGTTAAAAGATAATAACAATAGTAAAAACAATAGTGGCTTCAGTGACATCTCTGGAAGGCACTGTAAGGTCATACAGGACTACCCCTTACTTGCAGTTTCATTTTCCAGTTTCAGTTATGAGAATCAACAGTGATCAGAGGTATTAAATGGGAAAATTCAGAAATAAAGGATGTATATACTTTAAATTTGGGGCTGTTTGGAGCAGTGTGATGAAATGGGAATCCACCTCCATCCGGCCTAGATTGGGAGTCATCCCTTTGTCCTGTGTCTCCACACTGTCCACGTGGCGCACCCACGACTCACCTGGTGGCCCTTCCAGTTACCTTGGTTATCTTATGACTGTCAGCTGTCCTGGTTTGGCCTTGCTTGTGTTCAAATAACTCTTAGTGTACTTCGTAATGGCCCCCAAACACAAAATCAGTGATGCTGACAGTTCAGATAAAGCAAAGGAAAGCCGTGAGTGCTTCCCTTGAGAGAAACGGTCAATGTTCTCAACCTAAAAAAAGAAAAAAAAATCATTTGCTGAGGTGCTAAGATCGATAAGAACAAATCTTCTAGGTGTAAAACTGTGACGAAGGAAAAAGAAATGCGCACTTGTTTTGCTGTCCTACCTCAAACTGCAAAAGTCACAGCCATAGTGTGTGATAAGTGCTTAGTCAAGATGGAAGAGGCATTAAATTTGTGGGTGGAGACACGAACAGAAAATGTGTTTCCACTGAAAGCAATGTGTTGTGCCGGAAAGCGTTGGGCCCACACGAGGATGTTAGCAAGGACCCCCTGAAAGGAGGGACAAAAAGCCGTTTACTGCAAGTAAGAGATGGTTACACAGATTCAGGAATAAGTTTGGCATTTTAACGTCTTACCTAGTCCAAGAAGAAGAAGGGTAGGGAGAGTAAACCGAGCTGTTTTGAGAGACAAAGAGACCGCTCTCACATAACTTCCACTACAGTATATTACTGTAGTTGTTCTATTTTATTAGTTATTGTTGTTCATCTTTTACCATGCTTAATTTTTAATTAAACTTTATCATAAGTATGCATAGGAAAAAACATAGTGTAGACAGGGTGTGGTACTATCTGTGGCTTTAGACGTCTGCTGGGTATCTTAGAATGTATCACCCAGAAATAAGGGGGGGAGACTACTGTAAATTTGGGGAAGGTATGACCACACATGGGGAGGAATTGAAGAAACCAGAATCTCTGTAATAAAACAGAAATATGTGTTGATAGTTAGAAAATGTTTCCAAGTGGCTAAACATTACGAGCATCTCCAGATATATTTTATCAGTACTCTTTTGGAGGACCTAGAGTACTAGGAGAGGAAGATGGACTTAGGCTGTAAAAAGCAACTGGAATAAGATCCCTGACTCTAGAATGTGAGAAGTCTCATCCTTTTTTTCTGTGATGTATTTTGGTGTATGATAAAGGATGTTTACAAAGGTATTTTAAAACTAATTCTATATTTGTGCTTTTACTTTCTCCCATAAGAGATTTACCAATTCTTTTAAGGGCTAATTTTACATAAAATCGTAGGATGTTAATTAAATTTTATATTAGGAAGTAGCATGTTATTGGATTTTTTAGTATGATATATACTATGTTGGGGACTTGGAGGGATCATTGTGGATTGGGAGAGGCCACTTTTGGTGCCATCTGGGAAAGAAATTGTTGTGGACTGAATGTCTGTGTCCTCCCGAAAGTCCTATGTTGAAGTCCTGATGTGATTGTATTTGGAGATGAAGCTTTTGGGAGCTAGAGTTCATTTTATTTGGATAGTAAATGAATGAAATGCTCACCCAGATAAATATCAAAATTTATTTGTATGAAGCTGAGAATATGTATGACCAGCAATATATAAATCAAATTGAATCCTTTCAAGTATAATTTGATTACTTGTAGAATTTAAGAAAACTGTCTTTCTTACTAAGTATTTTACATGTGAGATTATTAAGTACAACATGAGCAATAAAAAAGATACTAACCAGATTTGATAAAGCTTTGGTTTGATATGTTAATTTTCAGTTCATGTTTCTTTGATAGTTAACATTTTTCCTAAAGCGACCATATACACAGAATCATAATGTGATTAGTGCATTCTTTTGGAAGAATCATCTTTTACATTGCTCCACAAAATTATTTTCTTTTATTTAAAAGTATCATTTCCTATTTTCTATGATGAATTTATTATTTCTTACTCTTTCTACCTTATATCTGTCTGAGGCAAGAAGGAAGGTTCACACATTTTAGTCGATCCCTTTAGCAAGTGATCACCTCCTTGAAACTTCTTATCTTCAAGCTCCGTGAGAGAATGGCCGGGGTTGTTTCTCATCGGCATCACCAGGGATGAATTGCCACACAAGTGTCAAGTTTTTGAGGCAGGTCACAGCCTACGGCACAAACCAGATTGCAGATTACCTTCTGTTGGAGGTTTCACCCCTCCCCATCAGCTGAGGCCCAGGTGATTAGATTCCATACAACTGTGAAGAATTACTGAACGCATCTCTCCAGAAAGGGGCCATTCATGCAGAAATTTCATTAAAAGAGGCTGAAGAACATCATAAAGCCTTGTTTTGAACACGTGGGTGTGCCCACACACACGACAATAATACTGTACATAGAAAAGTACAGTCTTCACAACTAGAGGGACAATGGCCCTTTGTACACTCCACTGGGCAGCCTGTATTAGAGATTCAGTCACCGCTGTGTACCTGATGCATAACAAGTACTGCTATGGAGCCTGGTATAGCAGCAGCTAGGGGAGGCTTCCTGCCTAGGAGGTTTCCTAGGGTTCCTGCAACTAGGATTCCTGCCATCCAGAACTTACATTCTAATTGCAGCAGACAGGCAGTAAGTAAGCAAGTAAATAAATAAATAAATGTGATTCCAGGTATTGAGAAGTACAATATAGAAAGTAAAAATACTGTCATATAATAGAAAGCTACTAATACTAAGAAGCATACTGCATAGGCTCAAATTTTCAAGAGAACACTTCAGGAAATCATCATTAGACTTTGCATCCGATTAAGAAAGATGCAGCCATGCGAAGGTCTGGGAAATGGTGATCCAAGAAGAAGGAAGAGCAAGAATCAGAGCCCCGATATTAAAGATCACCAACTGTTCTCAGAGACCAGTAAAAGGACCATACACTTGGCAGACACTAGGGAAAAAGCGTCCTGAAGGGACATAACCGAAGAGATAGGCAAGAGTGAATGACAGGTGGTAGGTAACAATAACAGGTCACAGAATGTGTTTTTTATTCTAAAATTAATGACAAGCCCTTTGTATCTTACAGCAGAGCTGTGATGCAACCTAATAATATTTTAGGAATATTACATAGAGCTGTAGGAGGGAATACATTAAATAGGAGCAAAAAGATTATGTAGGGGGCCATTGTTGTAATCTAGGCAAGAAACTGTGCCCATGGGTCAAGACTGATTCTTGAATACCTTATTTTGGAAATTGTAATGATAGAACATACTGAAGTTTTGGATATAGAGTTGGAGGGAAAGGACTCTAGTAAACCTCCTGTTTGGGCTTGAGGGATCAGCACATAGTGGTGCCAGTTAACAAGGGAGACTGTAGGGGATCACACAACGGCTTTGTTTTAGCCATATTTAGTGGATGATGAAGGCTGATCCTCCACGTAGAGATGCCAAACTGGTAGTGGGATGTGTGGATTTCAACCTGAGTCCAGGCTAAAAGTAAAGCCTGTTAGTACATGCATAGTACCAGGAGTCATGCAGCTCCAGAGTGAAATCACCTGAGGATGGAGAGTAAATGGAGAAGAAAATCAAAGTTTCCCATCAATATTTTGCTGATTACATAGAGAAAGGAGATTTCTCTGGAGCTTTCTGTGGAATATATTTTTCCTCTGCATCTCGAATCTTGTGCTTTTGTTGTATTTCTACCTGAGATGCCTACCACCAGCTGGCAAAAATTAGAAAGCCAGAAAGAACCAAATCTTGCTAAGATGTAGATCAAAGGGACTTTGCATTAACTGACGGTGAGAACATGAATGGTGAAAAGAGCTAGGAAAACAGGCCTTACCCACATGTGCAAACAGCATGATGACTCAGTACTTTACTCCTGCGTTTAGTCTGATAAAAACCACGGGCATATGTTCTGGGAACACACATACAAGAATGTCCATGGCTTTCATAAAAACCCAAAACTGCAAACAAAGCAAATGTCTGTACATGTTAAATAAGTTAGCTAACATTGAAATAAAAATACAAGGTATGTAAGATACACAAAAACATTAAAAAGAATATTCCATTTCTACAAACTACATCCTATTTTATGAAGTTTAGAAACAGGCAAAACTAAACTATCTTGCTAATGAAGGCAATCACAGGTAGTGAACTACACAAGAAAAGTGAAAAAATGATAACCATAAAACTCCAAAAATCTTCGATAAGAAAGAAGTTGTTCTGGGAAGAGAGGCACAGTGCAAGGAAGAGGGACCTTTAGGATTTTGACTGACGCTTTTTGGTAAGGTCCAGTTCTCCTAAATTAATGGAGGTTTTTGTGTTTTAATCAAAACCTTAAAACCTTATCAGATGTTGCCTTGAGTAGTACAGAAGGAGGTATAATTTTTCCATGTTTCAAATATACTTTATATGTCAATAAAATTCAAACATATTCCTTATTGAGGCTATTACTACTAAAACACCCTTAAAACACTTAAGACCCACAATTATTGCATTCATTGACCTCCATCTCAGTTGGCTGAGGACTGTCCAGGTTTAGCACCAGAATGTATGGTTCCAGGAGACACCCGGTCCTACAGGAGGCAGACAGCTCAGCACTGAAATCACACTGTCGAGACTGTTAGGTCCTTACGAAATCTCTCTCCAGAGAAAGCATTCCAGATTTCCACCATAAGAGAGGTTCTAGTATTAACTAGTACAAAGAGTTTTAGAGATAAAACCCTCAGATTTAAACATTTTTCTGAGTGAAGACATCAAGGTTCTGTTTATTCAATCTTCTCTAAGAATGTTTCCAAAGTCGTGCTGATGGAAAGTTTTGTATTGCAATTACTTTAGCTATTTTTTTTCCTTTTAGTAACTAAGAAAAACAGTTAATTATTTCAGTGTTGAATGGTGCGATTTGTCTCGGCAGTGGGACAATGGAGCAACAGGGAAAGAGCTGATTAGAATGGCCAACAACTTAAAGATCAGGGCCATACCCGCTCTGTCAATTCATGCAAAATTGCTGGGTTGATGGTTATTTTTAAATATAGTTTGAATGTTACTACTTGTGGGTTAGTCACTGTCAGGACTAATCACGAAAAACAAGAAGCCACAAAAAGACATGCAGGGTTTTTAAGCATTGTTAGAAAACATCAAACCTTCTACAAAAATAGAAAAAAAATAATATATATAAAACAAAGGCACAAAAGGAGAAATGCCAATGATAAGAATTAACATAATTTATTTCAGAATTATGGAAAACATTTCAGATTTGTGGTCTATTAAAAACTAATTAGCTTTCAAATATATAAAACTGCATATTTTCATTAAAACTAATAATGTAATATTTTAAAATGCGCAAAAGCCTACAATATAAATTTTAAAATTAAGTAATTTAATTTTTAATGTGAATAAAAATTTACCTGGTAAAACATATATATTTTTCTGCCCATTAACACTGTGGAAGAAAATGGGCCACATTCGGACCCTGACAAGCTCCGGGGAGGCCTGTCTGGCAGCGCTGGGAACTCAGAGACTTAAGGTAAACACAGGATGGTCTGAAACTGAAACTTTCTAACTAAAAGCAGTTCATGGTGGGAAGTCATGTCCCAGGCCAGTATGTTTCACTAACTGAGGTGAACAGTTGCCTTAACTAAACATACCTGTTGTCTTTTTGCCTCTATGACAGCACACCTTTGGAAAGTCAAATTTTCTCTCCCCCAACCCCTCACCCCACAGGCACTGAACCAGGAGGAGACAACAAATCCCCTCACTGTCATTGTCATGAGGTTAATTGTTGACTGTTTACTATCCTGTACCCACCTATGTAATGGGTATGCTTATCATTTTACTTTCTATCCAATCCTAGAGGCCCTGGCCCCCTCACCCTGCCCCCACCGCTTTGCCCCAACTTAATCTATCACCAATGGATTTTATGTGACCCTCTTATACCTTCTCCTCAGATTGTATGTGTAACATAAGGTGCAAAACCGTCATTTTCCGGAGCATTTTCTCAATGCATTGAGATTTTACTTCCTGGCAATGGCTGCCAATCTGACTCAAACTCACAAAAATTCTCTACAGATTTGAATGTTTCTTATGTTGACAACAGCAATAGTATATTTTCTTCTTTTATTCTATTTTTCAATACTGTGAAGAATTCTAACCAGAAAATCTTCCAAGCTAATATATTAACAAGCTCATACTTTAATTGAACAATTAATTATTTTAATCGTATGATTGTTGACTTAGAATTTACCTGATGAGTGAAAATAATTTTATGAAGCTAAGTTCAAATATCATCCAAAAGCTTAAATCTTTCCTCTACCTCCAAGGCCTACAAATGGATCAGCCCATTTTCTGTACTACTGGACTCTACCTTCTCTGGCCTTTTCAAAGATTTTATACCTGAAATTATTTTCTCTTTGTTATGTGTTCTTTCTTGTATCATCAGCAGCTTTTTTCTTTCTTTCTTTTGTTTTTAAGTTTGCTAATTCTCAACAGTACTTAAGATCCTTTATGATTGCCTATTTCTAAAAAATAGCTAAAAATAAATAAATATTAAAATAAAAAACAAAGGCTCTCACAATCTTCAAGAAATTGTAAGCTGATGATTTTGAGTAATGAGAAAACAAAATTATTCTTCAAATAATGATAGTATTTTTCATTTGAAAAGATTGTCTAAGATTACCTTTATTAAGTAGGTTTCATCAAGATTTTTGGCAATTTTCTGTTCATCTGTATTGAAGAAAAATTAATAACATTTATTAATCTCCCAGATAAATTCCCTTTTACACAGGAATCTTATTCATTGGAATTTTACTTTACAAAAAGGAGAGAAAGGTGTCTTTTGTTTCAAAAAAAACCCACAAAGAAATGTGTAATTGGATTTCAACTTAGATCAAATTCCGTCCTAGAAAATGTTTCCAAATAGAACTAGAAAACTCTCTCATGTTTCCTGGCATGTTAACTTCAGCAGACTACAATAACTGTTTACTCTCTGCTCTTAGTCATTAAATAATGAACCCAACTCAGTGGCACAGAGACAGTGAAGGTGGCCATTGGGCTGAACACAGTACAGGTGATATTTGAATTATGTTTATTGGTCCATTTGAAGGAAACTAAAGGCACCATGCACCCTTTTGACTGACCTTTTCTTCTCATAGTGATTAAAAATGCTGTCACTGTCCTGCCTATTCTATTTTATTCTATTCCGTTCCGTTCCGTTCCGTTCCGTTCCGTTCCGTTCCGTTCCATTCCATTCCATTCCTCTGGTTAAATGAGATTTTACTGACCTGACTTGAATCTCTTTCTGAACATACACTCCAGCAACAATCAGTATTGGGTGAGATGGGGTGTGATGGCTATAAAAGTGGTCCTTTACAACTCTCTCTGATCTAAAATAATAATAATAATAAAGGCTCTTTGCATATGCCAAATAAAAAGGTAGTGATAAAGGAACACTTACAGTTTTATTTAAAAAATTATATATACTTCAACCATTCCTATTTTTTACAAAACACCCTATAGAATATAATGCAGCAAGAACAAGAGGAAAATCTCTGTTTTAAAGCACTGAATATATGAATACTATTATTTTTTGAAAAGTAACAGGAAATTGCAAAACATCTACTTTTAAATTGCTGAATTTATAAATAAGTGACCTTAAGTCTGATTCTTGACACTCAAATTGCTCATTATAGTGAAACTTAGAAGTGTAGCTACTCTTCAGAGTATTTGGGCATTTATTTACATTTTGAATATGCATTTTATATGAGGTATAATGTTTAACAACTTACCTAAATTTAATGTTTGAGAAACTCACGGAACACTCTTTGGATTACATGACAAAAATACCTATAAAATACTTAGCCGAGTACATGGCAGACATTGTTATCAGTAATTATATCATTGATATTTGTAAGAAACTGATAAAAGGAAAATGATTGTGTAGTGTAACATTGAAAAGATTGAGTTTATGTGTCTTTTTTCCTTTAGTATTCTACACTGTTTGATTTTTTTGTTGTTTTAATTGAATTAAATCAACTGATAACATTAAACCACAAAATAAAATAGCCTCCAAAAAAACATTCTGTTCGACATGTTGAGAATAATTTCATGCAAAGAATTAACTACTCTGACTTTTCAATATTTTGACTTTTAAGTAAAAATGTAATTTTAAAAAATGTTGCTAAAAATGAAAACATTATTGGACTTCTACTCATTCATAACATTCAAGAAAGTCAAGGTAAAAGCCATCCTCTGGAGTTTAAAGTTTAAATCGTAATTATGAATCAGGGCAATGAGTAATTAAGATATACTTATTAAGTGGTTCTATTAAGATAAGTTATGCTAATATGGCTCTTAAATTAGCTAAAATTTACATAAATAAGAAACAATTATAAATATTAAAGGCCTATACACTGCTTCATTACCAACACCTCCTTGGCATACAGTAAACGAGGTTAGGAGGGCATATTCAAAGTATAAGAATCATGTAAGTCATCGCCTTAGCAAACTAATTTCTTCTAATGAGGTACAAAGTACAGATACACATCCACTTTTAGAACAAATACTTACTGCTTGTATTTCAATAATAAACTCTTCTTCTAAACAGCTGAGAAAATGCCTAAGCACAAAGTCCAGAATCACAATTAGATTTAATCCAATAAACTGCACACCAAACCCACATTTCTGTAAAGTAGAATCCCAGGAAATAATTGTCTACTACACACTTTAATTCTTACTCTAAATAAATACATCCAGACTAATAAATGGCTAATCAACTTGCTTTGAATTGTGAGAAGAACCAGTCAAGTTAAAATGGCTTTTATGCCCTGTCTAGGTAATTTATCCTGAGCCCCATTCATAAGGGGAGAGGGAGGAAGGGAGGTGAAGAGAAAGAGGGAGTGAGACAGAGAGAAAAAAACACTCTGATCTTTTTTTTTTGTAGTTGAGAATGAAATAAGTCAGACATAAAAAGACAAATACCTTTGATCACACATATACATATATATGTATATATATAATAAAAAACTCATAGATACAGAAAACACATTGATGGTTGCCAGGGTGGGGGGATGGGGAGGAGTGTGGCTGGGGTTGCAGAGAGTTGGGAAAATGGATGAGGGGTTCAAAAGGCACAAGCTTCCAGTCATGAGTCCTTGGATGCAATGTACTGCATGGTGCCTATAGCTGATAATACTACATTGTGTGTTTGAAAGTTGCTAAGAGAGAAGACCTCAGAAGTTCTCATCACAAAAAAATGTCACTATTCGCAGTAATGTATACTAACTAGACTTAATTGTCATCTTTTTGCAAGATATTCATGTATCAAATTATTATGCTGTATACCTGAAATGATATAATGTTGCAGATCAATCATATCTCAATAAAAAATAAAAATAGAGGGTCAAGAAGTGTAAAAACTAAGGAAGGGGTGGCTTAATAATTCTTATAACATTGAAAATAAGCCTGTAATTCAACTTAAAGTCAAGGAAACAGATATTGTACATCAAAATAAGGCTCAAAAATTATGCTGGAGCATGAAGGTTATGAACTTGAATGTAGATCCTGTCATAGTTATTAGCTTGGAAATGACTTGCATTTTCACAAGTCTGATTTTAACTTTCCGAAGGTGTGTTAAGCTGTGGGGAAAGAAGACAGAAACAAGAAGGGAATAAGGGACAAAGGGATGAGGAAGGGACTAAGCTGACAAGGCGGGAAGAGCCGGCCACCCAGAACAATCCTTGTTCTTCCTCCACATCCCTAGCCAACAGGCTACACAGGTGGATTTCCACAGTGGTTGACAAACAATTTAGCTTAACGGTGCACAAAATTAGAAAAAAATATATACACTGTTATACAATTTAAACTACCATCTGAATACTTGAATCATGAATTTAAATAATTGCAAAGTATCCAATTCCCAAATTATGAACATTTAACAGTTACACTTAGCTTTCACACATGTACATTTCCACATAATAACAAAGTGATATTAGATAATAAACACTCGTTTAAAAATATGAGCAAGCACTTCCTTAACAGTTGGTTATTATATGTCACCTTTCATTTAAAACCCGTGCTATCACTTGATTTCCCCAATAGAATTTTTTGCCAGCATCTTCCACTAATTCCTGTATTATACATCCCTGAAATGACTAACTCTTCATGCATATTCTACAACACACTTGGAATATAATTTTCAGTTCTATGATTAGAAGTCTTTATATTTTAAAAGAAATTATTCAGATTTTTCTAATATTAATAGTAGATTATTAATAACAACAAAATAAAATGCTATGAATTTTCCTAGTGAACATGTTTTTCTTAATGAAAGAGAAAACACATACTTGTTGCCGAGGTGAGACTGGAGTACATACCTTTTAGAGCAATATTTTTTTAGATGCAAGCACAGAAAAAAAGTCTTATGTAAGTGAGAATAAAATGTGTTTTATTGTAATATTTCATCCAATGATTTGAACTCCATTAGAGTTATGAGATAGAAATAGTAATCAATCATTAATTTGTATTGATTTGTTTTTGAGACAATTCCATTTTGCACTTCAGTTTTATTAAAGAAATGTGAAAATCTTCCTCAATTAGTAGAGTTTGCCACATTTTTCGTTTCTTGAAGATATAACTCTTCATTTGTCCCTAAGAGGAACCTTTTTCTCAACTAAAATGTCCATTTTATTACATGCTTTAAGTATATTTTCAGAAAAACTTTGGGGCTACAGGTTTAGCTCAGTTAATAAAAAAAAATCCTCTGTATAAATTAATTAGCAAACTCAGTATTCATTATCTAACTAAGCAACCAAATTAGAATTGCTTTCTATCATGAAGACTGAATTCATGTTTCAATTCAAATATTTGTATTAATTCAGAGTTTAAAATTCAGCATGAACTCAAGCCAACAGGACATATTGTCCTTTGAGTAGTAGTACTTAACTCCAAGCTAAAATGTATTTAATGACTTGATGACCTACAGGTGTTCGTGTGAGTCCTTAAAAGACTTATTAATTGTGGGGCGGGGGTAAATGAGCTACAGGAGAGACCTATGAATAGGTATTGAGAACTTTGAAAATTAATTTGATTAAAAAGAGAAAAATATCTAATACCTCACATTTGTTTCTGGTCAGTAGGGTTTTGTAGGGTTTTTGGTTGTCTTTGGTCATAAGTTATGACTTTATATAAATTCTTTGAAAGATCTGTATTCATTCAATGTGCTTAAATAGATGAGGAATATAATCTGTCCCCATGAAATAAGCTGATATCCACAAGGAAGGAATCCAGATCTTGACTCACTATCATCTGTGAAACAAGTAAAGGAATGGGGTTACCTTCACATGGACGATAACTTCATTGTTTCAGTCATTTTACAAAATCATGCTAACATTTGAAAGAAATTTGGTCAGCTTTCATAAAATCTCAAACAAACGTATTTAGGTCATATTCAGCATTACTACAGGGCATTCTGGGTATAATAATATTTTAGCAATTTTAGCAAGAGCTAAGTATCTTTTATTGAGAAAAAACAGTTATTTAATGATTTCTATTTTATATGTTATGGTATGATTTTCAATATCACTGCATTTTAATGTTTTTTAAAATATTGGCAGAAATTTGAATAGAGAATATAAAAATATTTTGTATAAGACAATCAGAGAATGGCTGACAATTGTGTACATATCTAGTTATTATGTATGATTTAAGAATTAAATTATCCTATAGCAACGTTCTTATCTTAGTATGTTCTTTAAAGTTCCAAAATGAATAGGAACACTGGTTTTATTTTTAATGAAATAAACTTTTTAGTAATAATGATTTCATGTGAAACTTTCAAACTTTAATCAATACATGAAGAAAAACAGCAAAGTGAAATTATAATCCTTTTAGAACATAGGGCCGAAATTTTATATTCATTTTCATTAATTAGGCATAACCTATAAAACAATCTAAGAGAAAATGATTAATCAGAAACTGAAGTCTTGTGTTAATTATGATCCATTGAAACATTTTGTATCATAGCATAAGCTTTTTATATTATCTTCAGCTTGCAAAGCTAATGTTAATTACGGTATGGATTAATAGCTGTCAAGTGTGTCCTACTTTCAGTATAAATGAATATAAATTAGCTTCATATTTTGGCAATAAATAGAGTACATCACTTTTGGAATCCTTTTAATGCATATGCACAGATTCTTATAAAATTTGGAGTAGCAGTTATATATTTCTCTGAAAACAAAATCGTTCTTAATTCTGAAGCAGGAAGAAATAACCCTGGTTCTGTTTCTTCCTGAAAATTGAGACTGCGGTGTGAGCAGACTGCAGGGTATCCGGCCACCCACGAGG
This sequence comes from Trachops cirrhosus, assembly GCA_028533065.1. Classification (NCBI taxonomy): domain Eukaryota; kingdom Metazoa; phylum Chordata; class Mammalia; order Chiroptera; family Phyllostomidae; genus Trachops; species Trachops cirrhosus. The sequence goes on along the minus strand of CM052548.1, from coordinate 10,668,947 downwards.
GCACACTGGTCGTCAATGAAACAGGCCTGAGGCAATGACCCTGAGCTGCTACCATCAAAAACCCTTTACGTAATTTTCCCCTAACACAGTTTGCTTATTAAAAATGAATAGGTATCAAAGCATTTCATTTTCCCATTAGTTATTCAAGGCTTAAAACTCAGTTTATTTCATTTAAACAAAACCAAGTAAGACTGAAATTTTTAAAGCAGTGCAACTGTTTTTATTATAAGTAAATAATAAACATCTCTCTCTCTTTTTTCTTAATGTATTGAAAATAGTTTGTGGATCCTCCAGTACTAAGATTGAGCTCTCTGGAAATTGAAGATCCTATCATTCCTTTCCTATAGATTATGCTTCTCACTTTACACTGTTAGTCTTGCAACAGTAATTCTAGAGTTCATTTCCTTGATTCCAGTGTCTCTCTCTCTTTTTAAGATTTCAGTTATTTATTCTTAGATAGTGGAAAAGGGAAGTAGAAGGAGATGGAGAAGAATGTCCTTGTGTGAGAGAAACATCCATTGGTAGCTTCTTAAATACCCCCATCCTGGAACCTGAGCCGCAACCAATCATGTGCCCTCACTGGGAATCAAACCGATAAACCTATGGTTTGCAGGAGGACACCCAACCCACTGAGCCACACCAGGCAGGCCAAAGGAACAAAGGCCTAGAAGGACAGCGGCTCTTGGGTTTTAGCTCCCACTGTCACCATCCAACTTTACTCTGTGAAGGCTTCTCTTGCCTCAGTATTTGAGTCTAGCCATTTATGGCCAACTTTAGAAATATGAAAGTCCCCAGCTGAAATATGTCCTTAGCCAATGACCTCAAGAAGATGAAGGAATCAGAGAACAGCATCATAAATCTAATTTTTGAGGACAAGAAACCAAGTTACTGAAGCAATTGAGGTGTTTGGCTAATACTTCCTTTGACCCTGTATTGGATTCCCAGGGAGGCCATAAAAATGGCCACAAATCAAGTGGCTTAAAACAACAGAAATTTACTCTGCCACAGGTCTGGAAGCTAGATTTCTGAAGTCTTCGGCAGCTCAAGCGTGCCTTAGGTTGTAGATCCTTTGCTTCAGTCTCTGTCTCATTCTTCACATGATTTCTGCCTGTGTATCTTTGTCCAAATTTCCCTCTTTTTATAATAGTACCAGTCATATTGAATGAGCCTCCTTTCTCCCCACAATAATCTATTAATTCAATGATATCAATAAAAATCCTGTTTCAAAAAAGGTCAAGTTTACAGACTAGAGTTCAGACTTCAACATATTATTTTGGGAGGATTCTTTCAATCCAACAGAGAACCCATTTTTGAAAATGCAGGTTAAAGGAAATACCTCCTATAGTCTTTAGAGGTAAATGATTCTGGATGATGCATTACTAAATACAACCATTACAATAAAGATTTTCTGAATTGGGGAAAAGTTTTTTGTAATACTTAGGTCCTATGTCTCCTTTTCATTTTATAACAGAGTCACATATATTCATAACATGTTTTCATGGCAATTTTCAGGAATTTAACCTTATATTTGGGAAAAGCTACTGTATTTTACACATATATAAATGTATGTATTTGGTACCACAACTTAAGAAGAATAATGACAAATCCTAGTATAACTGAAAAAGAAGTCAAATAAAGACTCTTGAAGGGGCTGGAAAGAAGTATTTGAAATCATGAAAGGCAAGGCCTTACATCCAAGATTACTCTATCCAGCCAAGCTATCACTTCGAATGGGAGGGCAGATATAATGCTTCCCAGATAAGGTCAAGTTAAAGGAGTTCATCATCACCAACCCCTTATTATATGAAATGTTAAGGGGACTTATCTAAGAAAAAGAAGAAGATTAAAAATACAAACAGTAAAATGATGACAAACTCACAACTGTCAACACCAAACCTACAAAAAACAAAATGAACCAAGCAAACAACTAGAACAACAGATTCACAAAAATAGCGATCGAATGGAGGGTTATCACATGGAGGGGGAGGGGGAAGGGTGGGGAAAAGGTATAGGGAATAAGAAGCATAAATGGTAGGTTCCAAATAGAAAGAAGGAGGTTAAGAATAGTACAATAAATGGAGAAGCCAAAAAATTTATATATACAACCCACAGACATGAACTAAGGTGGGGGGGATGGTGGTGGAGAGGGGTACAGGGTAGAGGGGAGTAAATGGGAGGAAAAAATGGGACAACTGTAATAACATAATTAATAAAATATATATTTTTTAAAAAATACTCTTAAATGCATTATATCCAGAGAAAAATCTGAGGAATCTGGGAGTTAAAAAATAAAGTCGTTTGGTAATTGCCTTTGGATAAATTTTGGGTGTATGTGTGTGACTTGGAAAGGGATTACAGTGACTTCACTCAGCTTTAGGAGGCAGAAATTGCAGAGAGAGGTCAAGAATGTGAGGAGCCAAATGTCAGTTTAGTGTAAAGAACGATGCACTTTATGGTATCCAGGCTCAAGATCAAATACATGTGGCATTAATCCAGTAATTGTGTAAGAAGTCTTTGGAGGTGGATAATTCCTGCCATAATGTTAAAAAAAATCATTCAATAAACACAGACTATGTGACAGGGTGTCAGGATGTGAACGGCACTAAAACTGAGGATATAAGTTTTGCTTGGATAGATGGGGATCCTGGGCTGGACCTGGCCCCCTAAAGCATCCTCCAGTCTCTAAGATTATGGCTTTGATATGCTACTCGTCAGATCTAATGTGTAGCTAAATTTGTAACTTACATGACATAAGCATAGAATGAGTTTGATTATAAAATACATAGCGTAGCACAGAGCATGTCATGACGGAGAAAGCCATTCTCTGAACCAGATATACTTGCCCTCTGCTGAGGACCAAGGGCGTGGTTCTTGTTTTTTTCCTACCCTATCTCCAGCCTCACTGAGAGTGCACATGAGGATGCAGTATTGTACACTGTTAAATACCTGCTTTCCTCAGGCTATAGAGGAGAATTCGTTAGATAATAGGAGACTGACTAATTATTTCTAACAATTATCAGAAATCCTTGTACAGTTTATGTTGGTATCAATTTAGCTTTGAAAAGCAAATATGTAAATAGAATGCAAATCACAATAATCAGTAAGCTAAATTGTTTGTAATAAATGTAGATATTTTACATTTCCTCTTGGATCAGAAATGATTGGAGAATATAAACTATCTCACTGAAATTAATGCAGACTCTCCACTGCCATTAGTATTTTCAAGTATCACCCACTCCATTACAGACTGAAATCAGCAGGCATTAAAGTGAAAAAACAGTGCTCTTTTAAGATGTAATTATCCACTGTAACATGTTAACACTTTCAAACTTCAGATTCATAATTAAAGACCAAGAGAATCATCTAAGGCTTCCACAACCACCTACCAATCTGGCCTTATTGTTTAAGGAGATGAATAAATAGAGACTTCATTTTAGTTTGAATTCGGTGAAAACATATTTCAATATAATTGATCAACTTTCAGCTACAGTGATGAAGAAAAACAGTGTGAAGACACAGATAACAAGTGTATGAAATGAAAGGGATATCATCCCTGCAGATTTACTGACATTTAAGATATTATAGTGGAATATTACAAACTATTTCATACCCATAGATGTGACAGCTTGGATGAATCAGACAAATATTTTAAAATATACAAACCATTAAATTTTACTCAAGAAGGAATAACCTGAATAATCCTATACTTATTAATGAAAGTCCACTCAGAGTTAGAAACATTAAAGCAAAGGAAACTCCAGATCCAGAGAGTTTTACTAGTAAGTTATACCAAAAGGAATAACTTAAGGAAGAAATAAACTAATTCTACACAAACTGTGCAACAATATAGGAAAATAGTGACCACTTCTAAAGTACCTAAAAAGGCTAGCATTGCACTGATACCAAAAGTAGAGAAAAATAAGAATCATACTATTCCTCATGAATAAAATTGCAGAACTCTTCAAAATTTTAATGAACTGGATCCAACAATATACAAGAATGATAGTAATCAATACCAAATGGGGTTTATCCAAAAATAAGCCTGGCTTGATTTTTGAAAAGCCTTCAATGTAATTCAACCCATCAACAAAAGGCGGGGTAGGGAGAATATTTGACGATGTCATTATTTGCAGAATAATACTTTTAATGAAATTAAACATCTACTCATGCTAAAAGTTCCCAGTGAGTAGGAATGAAGGAGAACTTCTTTAAATTGATTAGGAAATTTTACAGTAAAAATACAGCTAATATTCCACTTAATGGTAAAAAAAAAATAAATTCGTTTCACATTAGATTATGACGAAGGAAAAGGTTTTCCTTGTTACCACTCTTATTAGACATTTAACATTTTGATATCTAGCCAGTGCAATAATGCAAGTCAAAGAGAGAAAAGATATAACAGGAAAAATGTACTGGAAACAAAAATAATAAATTGCTCTTATTTTCAAATGGCATGATTACTTATTCTGAAAATTCGAAGAACTGTTAAAGATAACGTTAACAGGAAGAATTCTCAAAGAAGATAGAAAAATATGATTATCTATGGTTCAGTAAAACATCTTTAAAAATAAAAATTTTCCGAATTACAAGGACAATTTTACAAATGCTTTATTCAGGGTGGAAGAAGGCTACATGTGTCTATTGTTAGGCAAGCAGCTTAAAAAGAATAATGGTAGGCCTGCCCGGTGTGGCTCGGTGGATTGAGCGCAGGCCTGTGAACCAAAGGATCACTGGTTCGATTCCCAGTCAGGGCATATGCCTGGGTTGCCGGCCAGGTCACCAGCACGGGGAGTGTGAGAGGTAACATTGATGTTTCTCTTCCTGTCTTTCTCCTTTCTTTCCCCCTCTCTAAAAACAAATAAATAAAACATTGTTAAAAAGAATAATGGTTTAAAATGTTTAATTAATAAAGTTGACAGGTATTAACTAATGAGTAAACAAAACATTTTACCCTTAAATATTATATATATGTATATATATAATTTTCAAACACCTGGAATATTTTCCAAAACTGACCACATGATAAGACACAAAGTAAATTTTAACAAATATGAAATAGCTAGTTTCATATGGTCCACAAACATCCAACAAAATACAAATTAATTAGAGATTCTGAAAAAGGAACAATATATTCATATGTAACTACGTGAATGGAGTGAAGCATATCATAATGGAAATTAGAAAATATTGTAAAACTGAACACTATTTGAAATATTCATACCAAAAATTGTGGGGTATATGTAAGCAGAGCTTAGAAAATCCAAGCCTTAAATCATTACTTTATAAATAAAACAAAAACTAAAAATCCATGAGCTAACTTCTTAGCCAAAGTACCAATTTCATATAAGAAGTTAGGGAAACAAAAATAGAGTAAGGGCAATAAAAGCAGAAGGACAGAAATGATAAAATTGAAATCACAAATCGATGAATTAGGAAACCCAGGCAACCTGGTGGAAGACCCAAACAAAATCGAGTGATTTCTTAATAATAACAGACTTCCATCTATATTAACCAAGAAAATAAATTCCACTTAAACTCCACACATTAAAAGCATATTTAATCCCTAATTTCTCCTGAAATGTCCCTAATAGAGCAATGTAGGAGCACACACACACACACACAGAGGAGGGACAGAGACAGCAGACAAAAAGTGGTAACAGGACTTTGCAGATAAATAACAGATGGGCAAACAGTAATTAAACCAGCGAAAGCAAGATGGTACTTTAGCTAAGAACATAACCAACTTCCCAGAATTCTGGGAAAGCTCAAGAACTGAGGACATCAGATTCTTCTTTTTGCAAGAAGAGGTTGAAAACAGATTACCCTTTTTCCTACGGAGCCAGAAATATTTGCTGTCAGTCTGACAAATCCAGACCTTCAGAAAGGATATGTAAAAGCTCTGGGCTCTGACAAAGCAGTCAAATTTGATACAGGTGATGAATTCAAGGTCTGAAACTTATATATGTAAAATGTATGTATGTATGTGTGTATATATATGTATTTATTTATTTAAAGGACAAACAAAAAAAACAGAATTACTTTCTAGAAGGTGGTACCCTTGTAGCATAGGTTTCCCCCACTAGCTGAACATTCTAGGAGCCCGTCTCTATCAGTGTACCAGCTGGCATTGTTGTGAGAGGCTGAATTCTGCTTCAGTTAATTTTTTTGAAGACTCTTTCAACACCTTTGTCATTCCATGTTGGGTGATTTGCATGCACCTGCCCATACCATGCTGATTGTTCAGCAGTTTTTGACCAAAAAAACAGCATGACCCCCTTGTTCCACCTTCCCTATTCACCCCATCCTGCCCTGAATGACTTTTTTTGTTTCCCCAGATGGAAAAAAATCCACAAAGGGAAAGGTTTTGCCAATGTAAAAGAGGTAAAACAAAAAACAGCAGAAGCACTAAAAGATATCAAAATCAAGGAGTTCAAAAACGGTTTAGAGCAGTGGGAAAATGTCTTATTATGTGTACTGCATCAAATGGAGAGTATTTTCAAGGGAACTGAAGTTTAAACATATAAGAATAAATAAACAATTTTTATAACTAAATTCTGGTAAATATACACACCCCATCTTCTAGATGGGAAATTTAATAGATAACATTTAAAGACAATGGGATGGTTATATAAAAGCAAATATTTTATAATTTCTATATCACAGGAAATGTACTATTTACCCTTTCTAGGACCAGTTCACTTCCAATTCTTTCTGTTTTGGTTTAAGAATAATGCTCCATACTTAAGGGCAATGACTTCTCTTTCTTTAATTATTTAAAATGTTACCATGTTTCAATATGCTTCTCATTGTTGTATTTTTCCCTCCCAAGTGCAGTCTCTACTAAAGCAGCTCATGAGATTTTTTATAAAAATATTTTGTAAATAAAATATTTTAGTTTTTATTTTGAGCTCATTTTCCATGTCCTGCAATTCATAGTACAACCAACTGAGATTCATATGTTTGGGGAGCAAGAGAAAAAGTCCACATCTTTTTTCTGTTGGGCTTTTCAACTGTATTATCAAATTAATTTCTGATAATTGTACTATCAAATCAATTTCTGGAATCAGAAATTAATCTGAATTATTAATCTGAAATTAATAATTCTTAAATTAAGAATTTAATTCTGAAAATTAATTATGAAATTAAAATTCAGAATTAATTGGAAAATCAATTTCCGATTAATTTCTGGAGTTGGCATTTACTTTAACATGTTGGAAGTCAAAATTTGTACTTCACATCCAGGCATGAAGAAGGTTTAAGATTTGTGTTTCTCATGGAAGACATTTTTGTATGTCTAACTGGAGTCATAGGAGAGACAAGCTTCCTCGTTCTATTTCAGTCAACAAGTAGAATACTTTAGTTTCCTTGTAGGTGACATTGTGCTTCCCAAATGGCAGCTCGAACCTCAGGATATTGTAGTGGACTCGCAGGTGCCCTACAAAGATCCCTGTTACCCTGCAGGATCAACCTCCAGTTCTATGGGTGTCGAGTTTTAATGAATATAAATGCCCTTTCCCCAGCAAATTGCCTTAGGCTGAGGGGGGGCCATCTCACCTGAGAAGTCATCTACCTGCCACCCACAGTCCAATGAAGTCAGACTATACCCTGTAAACCTGTGCACCAAAGGATGAATATTCTTTGATATGCTTTATACTCCAGAGTCTTCCCCTGTGGGTCATGCCAAGGCTCTCCCCTTCCCTGACCCACTTCATTTGCTCTTTTCAGGGTTGTTGTTGTTGTTTTTTTTTTTTTATCCTGAAGAGCATTCTTGAATGTATCATCTGTCCCTGAGTATCCAGCTGGATACAAGTATCCAGCCCTGTTTCTAGGGAACCCAAAACACAGGCCCCTTTCCAAGAAAAATTCTCACTATTCTGTTTCTCCATCCAAAGCTTCTGTGGTAGATCAGCAGCCTCTGTATAATGGAATTGCTCTTTCCTTCAAAGTATAATTTACTTCTGTGTTTGCTACATTTCTTATTGTGTAGTCTGTTATAGGCTAGGTAGTTCTGCTATTGCTCAAGCCACTCACACACACATACACACATGCAAATGGTTCTTTAATCCTGTCAGGGTTACTCGGTTGGAGCGTTGTCCTGTGCATCAAAAGGCTGCGGTTTGATCCCTGGTCAGGGCATGTGCCCAGTTTGTGGGATCAGTCCCTGGCTGGGGTGTGCATGGGAGACAACAGCTTCTCGTTTCTCCTATCTCTCTCTCTCTCTGTCTCTCTCCCTCTCTCTTTCTCTCTGTCTGTCTGTCTGTCTGTCTCTCTCTCTCTCTCTCTCTCTCTCTCTCTCTCTCTTCTTCCTTCTTTAAAATCAATAAAACATACCCTTGGGTGAGGGTTTTAAAAAAGGTTCTTTACATCTAGTTTTATTCTTAGTTTCTCTGAATAATACAGGTAGATGTGTCTACTATAGATCAAGCCATTTGTAAGTTAGGATTAAAACTACCCACTTTGTGTGAAAGCTTTGGTCAATCTCAGAGCTTGAAGGGGTTATTTGACCATGTAAAGCACTTGTGAAGGAGACAAGAGGAAAAAGAAAGAGGCATAATTACCTTCCTACTGGGAATGAAAGTTAGCACAGTTTTTTTTGGAAAGCAATTTAGTAGTAAATATCATGGGTATAAAAACTATTTACAAAATTTAACTCAATTCTACTTCTTTCCCAAGGAAACTTCTTTTTAGGAGAAAAAAAATTAAAATAGAAGGGAAATATGTATAAAATGGCAATGACATTTAGTGTTACAATAGAAAGTAATTGGAAACAACCTAAATGCTGCCAAGATGAGGGTAAAAGAAATAAAAAAATCCATAGCTGAAAATAAACCCAATAGAGTTCTTTAAGTAAGTTATCCAATCTAAACAGATCTCTGAGTTGGGCGGGCTCCGCTCTCTTTTCAGACACACACACACACGCACACACAAATCAGCTCAGCTTTTTGCAATCACCCAAATAAAAACAAGTTACAAGGAACAGTACGGTCGCAGAGGCCAAAGCCACTTTGGGCGAGAGATTTTGATTTATCAGGCTATAAAAGCATCCTTGGAATGGTACTCTCAGGATTGACAAATGCACGAGTGAAAGAAAGTCATCATAACCAGTCAGGTCCTTGCCATTTATTTGATGGAATCAAATAATAAATATGTTCCAGAAGAGAAATTATAGCTGGAGATGAATCCTAAAATCTATTTTCACTCTTAGTTTAGGCCAAAGTTGTTACTCTAAATTGACATAAAGAGAAGTTGAGTTACATAAGTTACATACGTTCTTCTGAACATTTTATCTTTCTTCCACCCCTCCCCCTACCCAGGGAATTTTTTTTCTTCTTTCACTGTTCAATATTTTGTTTGCTCTTTAAGGGTTAACTTATCTTATTAATAAGTAAAATTCCTTTTCCTGCCACTATTGTGGCATATATGACAACCTAGTTTACTAATCTATGAGTAAATAGATCTCTTTCCCCTACAGCAGGATTTAATAGCAAGCAATGAACTTCATCTTGATAATTGCATGTCTAACAAAAGACAGTAGCTCAATCAAGACTGAGTTAATGCAAATTAAACTAAATGTGATATAATTGAATTTTATCCCTCAAATTTTATCACTAGAAATTTGGTCATCATAAAATTTATTCCTTTTTCAAAAGAAAACTGCAGATATTTGAAAGAATCAAATTGCTGAGAAATAGGGTTTCAACATTCCATTAAGTCTCAAGACTTGACATTTTGTTATTTTCCAGACCCTTCTTTTTTTTGGACATTGTTCACTTCCTATTCCAAATACAAGGTCATGGAGGTTGGCCATAATTTCACATATAACTATATCTGAAATAAATTGGTACTACAGAGTGTCATAGGCACACAAGACTCATTAACCTTAAATCATTGACAATGTAAGAAAATCACATGTGCTTTAAGAATTTTTCTTTCTACCCATTTCCATTACCATTTTGTAACATGTTTTATCCCACTACCACTCAATGAAAACTTCTACAATATGAATAATTATATTACCAAGATTTAGTACCGATTACATCCCTGCATTATCTTTCCTAGAGCATTTATGTGCAATGCTTAATTTAATCCTCCAAAACCTGAGTAGGTTGTCTTTTGAACACTATAAAAGTTATTCATCTAAAAAAAGAAAAATTTTAAATAAAAAACTTTATTATTAAGAAATGTATCTCATTTATAAATAAAGCTATCAATAAGAGTGCTTCAATTGTTAAAATTGCTTTTAGTTTTATATTATACTGAAATCAATCCCACTGTCTGTTGATTAGATATAAGTACAATATTTTCTGTCAAATGATATAGGAAAGTTAATTTTTGTTCATTATTTGTTTACATATTTGATAATTTTGTTTATATTTCATCAGTACATTGCCAAATTTAAAACATGTAATGTTGCATTTATGTGGATTTTATATTTTTTGTGTTTCTGTTAGCCTACAATCATGATGTATTTGATATCCTTGAACAGAGATCTAACATGGCAATTTTTTAAAAACACAAATTAAGATCCTCAGGAAGATATTTTGTTTTGCAAATAAGTCTCAAAAACAACATGGACTTTTTATAATTAAATATAGAAACTATATTGGTTTGCCAAAATGAATCATTTAATATATCACTTCATCTTAAAGTATGAATACCACCTGGTTGTTATCCTAGAGCAGGAAAAAGATGTTAGCAAAAAATTAAATAAAGCTAAATAAAGTATGAACTGACTGACTAAAAAATGGAAGGCGTCGCTTTAGAGGATAATGAACACGCAGCCTGGGTGACCTCGTAGAAAAGCCGAACTCCTGCATCTGAAGGAGACCTTCACCCTGAAATTATTCCTTAGTCCTCTCTTGTCTTTCCTGACCTTGACATATTTCTTTTAATGAGACTAGAATAGTTCTCTTTATTTGCCTCGGTTTTTTCTTAAAACACCTGTGAGAATTCAATGATTTTTCTTTTAAAAAAAAGATTCAATTTTTTAAATTAAAAGAGATTTTTACATCAATACTTTATAAAGTATGCTACTTACCCATACACACACTAAAATAGACATTCATGTCCTTGAAAACATTTAAGAGTAATAAACACAAAATAAGATTTCAACGTGTGCCCACACAGGGAAGAGGTTGGTATGGGTGGATATGGTTGCATTTGGTGTATCCTGCATACCGAACTAACAGAACTTCTGATGAATGTGACTTATGACAAAAGTGAAGAATAAAGGATAATTCTTAATATTTTTATTTAAATAACTAGTGGATTTACTCCCATGGAATAAATTAATAATTTTAAGATCTAGGCATTAGAATTGCCATGTGCACAGAGGGAGTACCCCATATTGTGTAAGCTCCCTTGCAATTATGCCGGGGTCATGTGATTAGCTATGGCCAACAGGATGTTGTCGAAAGTGATGGTGTCACTTCCAGGCTCAATGTAGCAAAAAGCTTATGAGTCTCGTCTTCTTCTGTAGTGATTGCATATTTCAGATGGTAGGAGGGTCCTCAGCACCACAGCACTAGAATGACTACGGGCAGCAGAGACCGCCTCCAACTACTCACTCACGTGTAACATATATACATATATATACACATATGTGTAATTTTATCTTTGTGTTATTTGTATTATTATTATTCCAAGGATGTTGATATTTATGGCCATTGCCAATGGGGGGTAGTTAGTATTAATTCACAAAAAGTAAAGTAAATCTTAACAGAGTCTAATTTTGATTTGGAGTAATAGGTTTTTCTGTTTTGCAATAATCTAATATTCTCACAAGAAATTAAACAAAAACTCTTTAAAAAAGGTTTAAAAATCTTAAAACTCCCTGGCATCCTGAATATCACATTGAACTGAATAAAGTACTTTTTACCTTTTTGCCAAGACTTTTAGAGGAGGAGAGCAGAACTTGTAGTTTGGTATATATTATCAATATTTAGTGTACAAACAGACAAATCCACAACTAAGAGAAATGGAGAAAACTTTATGGGAGCAAAATACAAACAGCGATCGAAACTTTTAAGAGGCCCAAGATGCATGGTATTGTGAACTTGGCATTTCGTAGAGACCATTTGTAAGCGAGGTATAGGCATTTATGGTTGTGCAGTTGTTTGTCATTCTGAAGCCCATGTGTGCTAGAAAAAACAGGGTCCCCTGTCCCCTTGGTCTCTGCACTGCAAGGATGACATCCCCAGAGCTGACTTCACACTGACTTTTTCAAAGCTGACATCCCCCACAGTCATTCTGGGCCTGGGAAGGGTGGCCACTTAGGAGTGTCTCATGTACACTCATGTTCCCATTGTTAAAGGGTTGTTCAACACCTAGACGTGGAGAGTATCCTCTCGACATCCTGGGGGAACATGATTAAGGAGCTTTTCAGCAGATCTTAAATAGTAAATCAAATCCAACATTTCTATTTTTCTGGCAGTCTGTATTCCTCATTCTACACACTCCACTCAAATCTGCTACTTCACGTCATCTACGGTAGCCCACTATTGAAAAGAGGTTTCAATCAAAGAAGCATTTTTGAAGCCATTTTCAGATATCTGAGCTAAAATAACGAATCTAGAATTTGGCTTAGTGTACCTATATTAAAGCATTTGGTTCAGTCCTATACTATGGCCATTCTTCCATAGTCTAGTACTCTGGAAATCCATGCCCACACTTGTCCATTAGCATACAACACAAAGTGACTGTTTTCTCTGTCACCCAAAGAGAATCTGAAAAGAAGATACTGATGATGCCGAGTTGACAACAGGTAATCCAGCCTATCCCTTGCATCTTTTTGTGTATGGACATGCCCCCCGAGCCAGACGTGTCCACCTGGAAGCAGTTGGAATGTGAGTTTTCCTAAAAATCTCAAACCGAGAGGGAGGAGCGCAGGTGGGTCTGGAAAAGAACGAGCATTCCTTGGCAGGCATTAGCTGACTGCAGGGGTGTGGGGGGTGGTCATGACGAGGTCCTCAGGCAAGGGTGGCCAGCTGCAGAAGGGGAGGGGTTGTTTCTGCCAGCAGTGATAGTTCATCCATATGTGGATGTTCAAAGTACTCAAGTGCATTAGAAGAGACCCAAGTTCATCTCTTCCATGGTCCCTGTCATTCCATTCTTTCCTCAATAACCCACTGAGGTTCACAGAGACAACTGACAAGGCTATGAACACATTATAATTCAGCCACCCATCAGATAAGACCTTCCCTTAATTTTAAAAAGGTTGAGAATCAGTCACAGGAATTAAAACTTTTTTCTATCATAGAAATTATCTATTTTTTTTTTTTTACTTAGAAATGGAACTGGGAATTTAAAGCCCAGGTGATGCCAACTGTTTTCTTCCTTCAAGTTCTAATGCATGCTAAGGACCAGTCAGGGCACCCCACCGTCTCATATGCTTTAGTTTGCTATTCTACCACAGCAGCTGCTGAGCCTCCCAAATCCTTTCCTTCTTTAGGCATTTCAGTTCCGGCAACTGGGCAACTGTAAGTGATCGTTCAATTCCTGTTTGTTCCTCTGTGCCTGAACCCCTGGTGTTCTATTTTATACTGGCTGTGAGGTCATGATGATCTTCAAAAAGAATTATATCAGCAAACGAACTCCAGTTTCCATTAAAAAAACATTTAAAAAATGCATGTCTATTACCAAAAGTCAGGTCAGGAAAATAGAAGCCACTTCGTATGTTCTAGGTATTTTAATATACAGATATGGGGCTTAAAAACAGACAGTAAAAAGCAAAGGTCAGAAACAATTTTGTCTGAAGCATCAATGAAGATGGTCTAACAGGTGTACCAGGAAGTTGCCGCAGACCTCAGTTTCTGGAGCGCTTTCATTAGTTATTTCCATCCGAAGCAGTAAAGCAGGTGGTTCCCACAAATACACATGCTAATCTGCTATGAATCTCATGTGTGTTCACACATCTAGACTCATCTGTCTCTAGATTAATCATATCTACTCCTACTACTTTCATATCTCATGTGGGTAGCTTTCAACAGGAAAGACCAACTTGGAACCACACAGGAAGAGCAATTATGCAAGACAAAGTGACTGTCTTCTCTCTGTTACCCAAAGAAAACCTTCAAAGGAGGTTGTGCTGATGCCAGGTTGACAACAGGTAATCCAGCATGAGCAGTGTTCTTTTAATGTAATATTTTTCTTAAAATTCAGCTGCATCTGTCATATAAAAATATTTAAGGGAGGCTTTAGCTTAAAAATACTTCCATAAGCATATGACAAAATAAAATATAACTTTCAGATATGAGCCACACTTAAAGGAGCAGTGGCCGATGAACTTGGTCTAAAAAAAAACTAAACACGTTCTGCCTTTTCAGCCACTGCCTTAAATATGTTCCTCTGTCTCAACTATTCTTCTCTGCAATGGTATCGCTAAAGTGGCCATTAATAGAACATAAAAAGATATGGTTGTGTTTCCATAAAACTTTATTTATAAAAGCAAAAGGCTCGATTTGACTTCAGAGCCATTGACTTTTCCAAGTGGAAAAGTCCACTTGGCCAGTTGGTGGTGGTGTGTGTGTGTGGGGGGTGTAGTTCCTGTTATTGCTCCCTAAAAGTCAAACAGAGGGAAAAATACACACATGTAATGGTCTATAAAATGTTGACTAGAAGACTAAACGTATTTTGAAAGTTGATGCTTAATTCATTAAATTCTTCATGGAATATTTCATGTCAATCTTTAAAATACAGATGTATATAGTTACTCTCTTTTAAAGTAGGTTAGGGAATATACAAAACAATAATATGATTCATTTTTTTGTACAGACCTTTAATGAAATCAAGTTATAGTAATTAACCTTCAAACAGTTAAATCATCACTGAATTTTAAACTGAGATAGTAAATGTAATGTTTCTGGCACAAAGTGAAGTGTGCTTACATTTAGAAAATATGATGTAAGTTTTATGTCCCTTAGAATATATTAAACATCGTTTTTTTTCAAATACTTTTGTAATAGCTGATTAGCCATGTTCTGGTTGAAATTTAACAATTTCCATACAATATGGGATGATACCAGAGAATCATACTTTTACTCTTGCTGCAAATCCACCCAGCTATATGAAAATAGACCTGTCACTTAACACCTGTTCTCAGTAATAACAACTCTTAGGAAATATTGGGAAGGCACTGTTTCAAACAGTTTATGTTTTACAAGTGACAGTATATATTGACCTACTGAGTTAAGACAGACAAGAGCACTTGTGTCTTTTGAAAAGACCAAGAAGGATTGATCTTCAATTAGTTGGAAAATAATGTAACAGGAACATTTTTGAGAGTGTTATTGAAGTTTAGATTGAAGTTAGAACTGTCTAATTCTAGGTCTTTTTGCAACGAAAAGTGGGAAAAGTCGATAAGTAAAAATATCTGGAAACATTGCAGTCATTGATATTTTCCCCATTATGAAATTTGAATATGTAATAGGCATGTGTTCAGGAGGTGAATTAAAAAAGGATACAAACTAGAGCACCAGCTCTTTTGGGAGACTCAGCTTTACCTGTACTTTATTTTCTTTGTAACATTTTTTCCACCCATAAAATGGATCTGAAATTAAGAGACAGCAGGAAATAACTTCTAGACGTGGAAACTTAATCATGCAAAATATTATTAAATTCTTCTTGTCATTCCAAGTAAGCTTCTTTTCATGAAAATTTATGGAGAGTGGTGAAGGAGTATTTTAACCTTAATGCCAAGTCAGTGTAGTGATGTTCATCAACACAGGTTCATACTGGTATTAAGTCAAGGCCTGACTGGTCTAATATCCTACTAGCTTTCAGAACTGGGTTGTGTGCCCACTGACTACTGCTAAAATAAGGAGGGACAGAGAGAGAGAGAGACAGAGAAAGAGAGAGAGAGGGGTGGGGGAGAAAAGAAAAGGGAGGAAAGGAAAGGAAAGGAAAGGAAAGGAAAGGAAAGGAAAGGAAAGGAAAGGAAAGGAAAGGAAAGGAAAGGAAAGGAAAGGAAAGGAAAGGAAAGGAAAGGAGGAAGAAAGAGAAAGTTGGTTTTCATAAGGAAATTGGCTCATTACAATGTTCTCAATGGTACCATTTTATGTTTGTTCCAATTGATCAAATTTATTACATTTTTTTTCCTTAAGGCACTCAAATATCAAGAGATCCTTCTTCACATGGAAGGATATATACAAGGGTGGGCAAAAGTAAGTTTATAGTTGTGAATACATGAAAGATAGAGTTTATTCTTGTATTATTTATTTATTATTGTTATTATTAACCTACTTTTGCCTACCCTTGTATATGAAAACTGAAGGTAGTATTGGAAATCGTAAAAATATCTATTCTCTTTAACCAGGTGCTTCCACAATAAAATGTACTTATTTTTAAGAATATATAAAATAAGCACTTTATTGTATTCATAATACTGATATAAATTAAAGTTAAATAATTAAAATATCTGAGAACATTTAAGTTAGTACATTATGGTTCATAAAGTATATATGATGAGTAGAAAGTAAGTACAGTTGTGTAAAATTTCCCAAGAAAATTCTCATGGCACATTAAGTATAATGATGTTAGAAAATAATGTATGCAGCCCTGGCTGGCGTAGCTCAGTGGATTGAGCGCGGGCTGTGAACCAAAGCATTGCAGGTTCGATTCCCAGTCAGGGCACATGCCTGGGTTGCAGGCCAGGTCCCCAGTGGGGACCACATGAGAAGCAACCACACATTGATGTTTCTCCCTCTCTCCTTCTCCCATCTTCCACTCTCTAAAAATAAATAAATAAAATCTTTAAAAAAAAAGAAAATAATGTATGAAGTATACAGAGTTGCAACACTGATAATCTATTGGTAATATAGATGTTTTGTTTTGTTTTACCTTGTAAATATTTTTATGCTTTAATTTACTAGGGGAACTCAAAAAAGATGGAAGTACCTTCTGGAGGGCAGGCCCATGCAGTATAGGCTTCCCCAGTTGGTGAGTGTCCCAGGAACCCATCTATATCAGCGTACCAGCTGGTGTTGATGTGAGATGCTGCGTTTTGCTTCAGTAAACATTTTTTTAATCTAAAAATTTTTTTCAACATGTTTGCCCATTTCATGATGGGTAATTTACAAGCACACCTGCCTGCACCGTGCTGAGTGTTCTGCAGTTTTTGACCAAAAAACGCATGACCTCCGTACCCCACACTCCATATTCACTTCTCAAGTAACTTTTTTTGTTTTCCCAAATGAAAAAGTCCTCAAAGGGAAATGTTTTGCAGATGTAGAAGAAGTTAAACAAAAAAATACAGAAGCACTAAAAGACATCAAAATTGATGAGTTCAAAAACTGCTCTTGAGAAATGGAAAAAAAATGTCTCAACAGGTGTACTACAACAAATGGAGAGTACTTTGAAGGTGGCTGAACTTCAAATATGTGAAAATAAATGCACCATTTTTATAAATAAATTGTGTTTTGGGGGGTTCCTCCCTCATATAAGGAGACTCTGGTATCCTCATATAAGGTACTCTGTTGCCTGGTGATAATGATGAATAGGTAATTGTATTAACCATGGACTTGATAAGAGCAAGGGTTCAGACATCTGAGGGTTAAAGGTCAAGACAACTTCAACATGAAAAGTTACCTGGACCAGCAGAAATGCTAGTGATGGGTTAGAAGTTTAAAATGGGTAGTGAAAGAGAAAGATGATCAATACGATCAATAGCCTTAAGTCAGTGGCAGAAGTATTGATTGTGCTTGTTACAAATTGGCTTTCATTTAGCTTTAATAGATATTAAAGGCTGACTTCAAGCTTAAAGACTTAGGGACAAAACAGACCAGAGTGAACACAAGTGGAACTGAGTAGAAAAGGAGCGGTCTACAGCACACCTCTATTGTAGCCAGTACCAACTCCCCCAACCAACCCCTGGTGGCAGTGGAAGATACTCCTTAGCCAGCTCAGACTCACCTGCCATCTCCCTTCCTGGTCATCCTTTTGCTTTTTGACCTGACACTTTCACCAGGGCACTAAGTGCCTGCTGGATTCACTTACAAAGGCAGCCTAAAATGTGGATGATTTCATATTCACAGACTCAGGTCTCAGTCCATCAGAAAAGCAATCTGGCAGGTAGACACTCCACCTTACCACCCCACGGGCAGATTTATAGAAGATGTTCTTCATACCTCTCAGGGAACCTACAGATGGATTTGATCCCCATTTCCCACATCAGTGGCTTTGAGACAAACCCACTTTTTGGCTTTTCCTTCTTTGTCTCTCTTTTCTCATTCTTGAACAATTTTCCAAGTAGAATACCTAAAACCACTTTCTCATCTCAGACTCTGCCTTTTTTTTTTAAAGATTTTATTTATTTATCTTCAGAGGGGAAGGGAAGGAGAGAGGGAGAGAAATATCAATGTATGGTTGCTTCCTGTGCATTCCCTTCTGGGAACTGGCCTGCAACCCAGGCATGTGCCCTGACTGGGAATCGAACTGTGATCTCTTGGTTCACAGGCCCGTGCTTAATCCACTAAGCTACACCAGCCAGGGCTCAGACTCTGCCTTTTGGGAAACCCAAACTAAGTGATTATCACATTAACTTTATGTGATTTCTATGACCATAATTCTAGTACTACTAAGAGTGGTATAAAAAGTAAGTTTATTGTCCTATTTGCTATATATAGAAATGAAGCCCTGACCAGTGTAGCTCAGTTAATTGGGCATCATCCCACAAAAAAAAGGCTGCCAATTTGATTCCCTGCCAGGGTTGTGGGCTCCGTCCCTGGACGGGGTGAGTACAAGAGGCAACCAAGTGACATTTCTCCCTCGCATCAGTGTTTCTCTCCCTCTTTTTCTCCCTCCCTTCTTCCTCTCTCTCTCTCTCTAAAAAAAGAAAGGAAGAAAAAAGAAAACAAGAAAATGTTGAAATACCAAATTAAATACTACCAATATAGTAAATTATATGATAATAATTAAGTTATCTTGGAGTTATCCCAGGAATAAATACAAACATAAAGATACAAAGTGTCATTTTCTTCAGTGACACAGTCACCCTCCCACATAGAAAATGCAGTAGTTTTAACACAAAAACTATTTCAAACTAGTAAGTCAGTTTAGTACTAAGACTGAAACCCAAGGATGTCTTGGAATTTATGCTGCATTGCATCAGGCTCCGGGGTGATGCTTGTCACTCTGATTTCTTTATTTCATTGCCATGGTGTGCGGAGTGTTAATGATTGATCGATCTAGAGATCTATAGCTCTTTTAAAGATTTTCTGTTTCAATAAATAATTACATCGTAAGCTCCACGATTGCAAGTAATGTAACTTACTTTTTCACTGCTATTTCTCTGCATGCTTAGCTCTCCAAGTGCCAAAAGTAAGGCATCCAATACTACTGAGTGGAATTGTCTTGCCAAACAAAACAATGCACTGCCAGAATTGCCACTGCCACTCTCCTCACCACCACCACCACCACGACCACCACCACCACCACCCACCAACCCTGCTTATGTGTAGGCAGAGACCGGAAAGAACTAGATAAAATATTCCCACGTACTATCACTACGGAGATTTTTTTAAGTGGTCTACATTATAGCTCTCGATCTTCCATAAAGATCCAGTGAGTTTGAACTCTGATATGCAAAATGTTGTCTCTGAAGTGCCCGCTCTTTGCAAAATTATCTGTGTTGGCCTTGATAAACAGGACAGCTGAGATACTTATTCAATTCACGGTATGCCCGAGCGAGCTGGTTCAGCCTTTGGAAGAATATTTTGTTTATTTAGAAAGGCTAGTGATATGTGGTTCTCAAAGTGCACAGAGTATGTAATTTGTTAGGTTGCTATTCTATCTCTGTTGTTGGCAATAGTTTACTTATAACACCTAGTTAAGCAGACATCAAGCTAGTTGATTAAAAGCAGAGTAAATCTGGATTAATAACGTATGCAGAAAAGAAAGCTGAAGTTCAAACCTCACCAACTGGACGCCCAGTTAGCAATGGGGTGGGCATGAACTAGACAATGCAGATTTCTTGTTCTTCTCCTGGATAGCCTTTTAGAGATTTGACTTTTCTTCTTTTGGTATCCACTTGAGCTAATTATGGAAAACTATTTTGAAACTGGGAAAAACTTTTCTTATTACAAATTTTTTCCCATCTGAAAGTCAGGAAATGTTATTTTCTTTACCTTAACTCTCTGCAATAAAAGGCAGAAATCCACTTGATAAGCAGTAACCAAGCCCTAAGGTAGTTAGAGATTGGTTCTAATGAGGTCAAGGTCAAAAAGTAAATAAAGCAGCATACAAGCCAATTAGCTTTATGCGTATAAATATATTACCCCATGACTGCCCACTGGGTTTCTACCTGGGCCAAAATTCATAACATGGAATTAATTAGAGAATTCAATGATTCAGCAGAAACCTTCCACCATTAGTAGAGGGCAGGGGGCCTTTCAAGTTCATGTCCTCTCACAAATCGACCCATATTGCTCAATTTTTTCTTTTCTTTTAAGTAAAGGAAACATTTGAAAAGGTCAGGTGGTTTACTTGTGAGTTAGGTATATATTAGGAAATGCAATAGCTAAATTACTTTGCAAAATACAGTGCGATTGTCCCCCCCATAGGTTCTCAGCTCCACTTTCATAAGTGTGTGTGCTTACATAATGCATGCTTATGGTACAAAGCTCAAAAGTTTCTGAAGGTTATTCATGAAAATGATTTCACCCTTTCTTCCCTGTCAGCCAGACACCCACGTCCCTCTGTAAATTTAATACTGTCACAGATATTTGTTTGTGCTTTAGGAGAAATGTATTGCATGTAAAAATATCTTATTATATTTTGTCTTTTTGCTTCATCATTCACAACAAGTGGCTTAAAAAACAATATCCAAGGAGTTAAAGCTAGCATTTTGGATGGCCAAGAAAATGCCACACTATTTTGTAATGTATCACGTGCATGTCCAAGTGGAAATTCACAAACCTAGTATAGTAATTATGTTACTTTCAGCACTTAGCTAATTATTAACAAAAGAAAAGGGTACAAAGGGATTAGATATTGAGTTTAATAAAGTGAGAAGCATGAGCCTGCCTGCTTAGCCAGGAAAGTGCAGCCTCACACCCCAGGGAATTGCAGCATCTCTCCACCAAGGGGACTACCGCTCCTCCCTTTCCCCACCTGGTACCAGGTTTTGAGGGTTGAGGGGGGACGTGCTTGACCAAAGAGAGCTGTCAGTCTAACTATGGGGTGGATCAACCAAAAACCTGCAAAAATGTGGAAAATTAATTCTTTAAAAAAAAAAAACACCTGGCTCATCCAGAAACCCAAAGTAACATATAATCCCAGGGAAACAAAGAGGCCCTTTTTTTTTCTTGCCTGATGACCAGCACTCACTGTCCTCTCCACAGTCACATGGTCCCAGCAGCCGCATGGCCCATGACCACGTGGACGCCACATGCACGCTCCAGGAGAGAGCCTGAATACTACAGCACAGCTAAGCGCTACGTATACTCAAACATATGCTAAGCTTCCAGACGTTGGACTGAACTGGACTGTACTGTGGAACAGAAACTCTGGGCAGTGGCCTTGATCCTGGCCCTAGTGAGACGAGATTGAATTTTTCAATGGTGAGAAAGACAGAGATGGGACATTGGGAGTTCAGGAGGAGGACCCCCTTAATTTTACCACAGAACCCCATCCTCCCATGTAGGTCTCATCAAATTCTTTTCCTCGCAAAGCCTCAAGACCTCCATTTCTACCAATAACAATTACAGCGGTGAATTTATTATTATTAAGGGGTGCATCTTGTGTATGTGAATGTTGATCCAACTTTTTTGTTTTTATATATTAAAACAATATCATTTTTCTTTCCTTTTTGGTGCTTGTAACAGTTGTGTGAGATTCGAAATTTGATATTTGCTTATGTCTATAATTATAAGTATTTGGCTTTTAAATATATTTAAAATATTTGTTTACTGAGTAAAGTTACTAAACAAAGAAAGTATTATATTTTTATCCTCACCTGAGGTCATAGTTATTGATTTTAGAAGGAGGGCAAGAGAGGGAGGAAGAGAAACATCAATGTGAGAAGAAAACATTGGTAGGTTGCCTCTCATACACTCCCCACAAGGACTGAAACTGCAGCCCAGGCATGTGTCCTGACCAGGAATCGAACCCACAACTTTTTGGTGTATGGAATGATGCTTCAACCAACTGAACCACACTGGCCAGGGCTAAACAAAGGAAGAATTAATAAAATTATGAATAAATTAAAAGTAAAGGATATTTAAAAGAAATACAAATGGTTGTATAAATAAAATGGTAATGAGAAATCAATTATTTAAATTTTTAAATAATTTACTTTAAATTAAATGAGCATATTTTGCTGATTCTGTGACCAAATTTTACTGTAGAACTAATTAGAATTGTGAAACACTTACTTATTTTAGATGACAACACATAAATGCCTGGATTTATTTATATTTTCTCTATTGAGATATCACCATTTTTATATTATGTAGAAGGTTATTTTTTCAACTAACTTATTTATATTTGTTAACTATTAAAGTAGCCTAAAAAAGGATTCTAGGTGTAAAATGTTTAAAATCCAAAGTAGAAGGATATATGAATCATATCTATAAAATATAAAGAGATGAAAAATTCCTTTGATTATAATTAAATAATTTTAAAATAATAGCCTAACATCCACTTTTCAAGAAAAATCAAAGACAAACATGAGGAATACTTGTAATTCCTGCTAAAACCACAAGCTGTAGTGTGTGCACAGAGGCAAGAGTGGGGAGGGAGTCCACTTCACGAATATTTGTGAGAGACAGCGAACCCAATGCTTCTGAATTGTGTTCACAATGCTCAAGCGTGAATGATTTTTCAATAATTCTGGATAGCAGACCCAAACTAATAAGTATACATCGAATGGTTCTTGTTTCCAGGCACTGCTCTGGAAATGTCTAACTGAAACTTAGAAGGATCACACAGGTTAGAATCAGCAGATAGGGCTTTTCTCTGTAATTTTATATAACTTACTCTTTGTCCTCTCTCTATGTAGATACATACATATGCATATCTATATCTATATCTATATCTATATCTATATATAAATATCTATATAAATATTTGTGAGAGAGCAAGAGATCTTTAGGTAACTTATTTTAAAATAAAAATCGTGGTACTTGATTTTCAAATTGTTCTTCCCTACTTTATACATCAGTGAGTTAAAGGAGATACTCTATTAAGGAGATTTGTGATTGCCTGCCATACTTTAGAGCTAATGTGTAAACAATTATAAGATGCCGAGGATTTTCTGCAATATGTTCCTGCTGTTAATGAGTAAGGCATGGTGCCTTCTATCATGTGACAACCAAGACATGGAGAAGCCCTAGAATGTCCAGGACATGACTTGGTGACCCAAAGTCGTGCAAGGTTACCCCAGTCATCTGGTAGGAGATAAACTCTAGAGGAAGAACTTAATATTTTAATAGAAATGGCCTTTTTTGAAGGATAAAGATTGGTGATGACAATATCAAAACCAAGCAATTAGGTTGATGACTATTGCTGAGAAGAAAGAGTTGTTAAAGAAATAGAACTGGTTTCTAAGAAGACTGAAACTAGAAAAGAGACAGGTGCACACGGAGCCTCTCTGACTGTAGCGCTCTACCACCTGCCGTACAGCCTCTCAGGCTGCCCCTGAGCTGCTTTAAACGCTCTGTTTTCTGGTATCCACTGTGACACGTTTTCTGCGCTCCTTCCGTGCTCCCCAGAAAGGGGAAGCAGTAAAGTGCCTCACTCAGGAGGACTACTTCACGAGGAAAATCTCAGTTGAGATTGCATCTATTTCCAGCATGCAGAAGGACAAAATCTCATCTTCTTTATCTAGTCATCCATCAAAGGGCACTCCGGTTGTCTCCATGCGTTGGCTGCCATGATCAATGCCACAGTGAACACAGGGGTGCACATATCTTTATGAATGGGTGTTTTCACATTCTGGGGTAGATACTCAGAAGAAGGATTGCTGGATCACATAACAGCTGCATTCTTATTTTTTTTAATAAACTTCATACCTTTTTCCATAGTGGCTGTACCAATTTACATTCCCAGCAGCACTTGCTATTTCTTGTCTTTTTTGATAATGAAACACTACTTGGCCATAAAGAAGATGAAATATTGTCAGTGTGACAATATGAATGGGCCTTGAGAATATTACACCAAGTGAAGTAGGTCAGAGCAAAAAGGACAAGAGCCCTTTGGTTTCACTCATATGTGGAATATGAACAGAAAGCAGCGAATGAACAAACAAAAAACACTCATAGATATGGACAACAATATGGTAGTTACCAGACAAGAAGGGGATACAGAGGAATAAGAGAGTCAAGTGTCAAATACATGGTGACAGAAGACTAGATTTCAGCTGGTGAGCACACAGTGCAATGTACAGAGACACACTACAGAACTGTACTCTTGAAAATTATATAATGTTATTAACCAACATTACCCCAATAAATTTATTTTTTATAAAAAGAACAAAATCTATCCACAGAGTTTATAGGTGATTATCAGGTGAGAGACACTGAAGTTGAGGTTATTCTTCACCTCATTTTACAATAACTGCACGGAGTACTCGCTCTAGGCCATAGGGTGTAACAGTCTCCATGAATATTTACCCAGACTCACTCCATGTGACTTGATATCCCATGTGTGACTTGGGCTGCAATGCCCTTGTTTGTCCTTGGAACACCAAGGCCTGGACATCCACATGTTCCCCTCTTCCAGAAATTTTCACAAAAGTGACTTCATCTTATTAAATTCTGACCGTTATTTTAACATTAGCTGAATTGGTGCTTCTCCAGAGCAATGTCTTTTGACATCTATCCCAAACCTATTATAATCTCTCATTACACTTTTTTTCTATCGTTCATAACTCATATCAAATTCTGTGGCTGTGTGTTTTTCCTGTGATTATATCTTACCGTCTGCTTTACCAATAGACTAAGCTAGTTGTTCTCAACCTTGGCTGTACATGAAATTGTCAAGTGCCTTTCAAAAAATTACTAATGCCAAGAGCCCACACTTAGAGATTCAGATTTAATTACTCTGGGGTTTATTCTGGGTCTCAGAAATATTGAAGAGCTTCCCAGATGATTCTGTTATGTGGTAACTAAAGCTGAGGATGTGATGCACAGTCTTTAAGACAAGGAACTGTGCGGGCAAGGACTATACCTCTTTGATTTACCACCACACTCCCTTTGCCTACTACATATTGTACCAGAGACCCCTCAACAGAGAGCCTGCTACATACCAGAGATCCCCCCACAATGAAAACAAGGGTTCTGACATTAAGTAGCTCAGAATGGACATGCTTGCCAATTATGACTAAAAGGCTCCTAGGTATATGTCGTGAAATAAGGGCAGGAAGATAGTTTTGGCTAAAACCAGGAGCGATATGCAGAAGCAATTGAGCTGTTACTTAGGTGGCTACGGGATTTGTAATATAGGTACAGATAGTCAAATATTCAACCACTCACTAGCTGTGTGACCTTTGGCAAACCTCACCTTGTCTGTGCCTCAGTTTCCTCCTGTGAAAATGGTGATAACAATACCTACCTCATAGAGTTGTATTTAATGAATCAATACATATATGAGCGTATAATAGGTACTAAGTAATTATCTGGTATTATGTAGTGTAATTATCTATAGGTGAGTATATTATTCTGAAGACACAACTACATAAATCCAAAGAGTGACATACTATAAGGGAATATACCGATCGGCCCCTACTACTGCAAAATGAGCAATGTATATCAACATGACGAGAATAATGCTCCATCCAAACACTGCTCCAGTCTGATGAGGTTGTGGCTGTGTATCAGATGTTACTGGTATAAAGCCCAGCCAGACAAGTTATGAAAGTACTGAGAATTTCCCTCCTCCAAAGAAAACCCTAGGTTTGTCCTTTCCCTTTGCTTTCTGTGTTCCATGACACAGAGGTTTTTCTCTAAGATGTAAATTATTGGGGCTAATACATACATGGGGAAATTATTAATATACTAAAAAGAAAACAATAGTATGTTTATATAACAAAAATAACTTTGAATTAATGGAGATTTGAAAAGAAGGCAAGATTTTAAAAAATGCTCTTTTTAAGCAGGAAGAATAACAATACACTCCAAAATTCTCTGGAACAATATTGAGAGTCTGTAAATACCAAAGTGCTAATAGCCAGCTTTTATATTGTCATTCTGATTATTAATATCCCTCTCCTTTCAAATGTATGCTGACAAGGATTACCAAATTATAAAATAAAATAGATGGATATAAATAATTAACTCAACAATGCTGTCATTCATTTTCCTTTTAGAAAGAGCTAGTTAGAACATCTCTACTGAAGCTCAAAATTTATTAAAACTGTGCTCTAGTTCTCTAGATTACTTTTGATCAAATCATTCTCCTGATACTAAGGAGATCACAACAAAGGCCCAAAGTCCCGATGGCGATTTTTTTCACTAAACGTGCTTGAGAGTGTGGTCCATAATTACTGCCACCATTATTTACTAGAAGGAGAAATTGGTACATTCAAAAGGCTGC
The DNA here is from genome assembly GCA_028533065.1 of Trachops cirrhosus. Classification (NCBI taxonomy): domain Eukaryota; kingdom Metazoa; phylum Chordata; class Mammalia; order Chiroptera; family Phyllostomidae; genus Trachops; species Trachops cirrhosus. Next base: position 10,642,421 of record CM052548.1, on the reverse strand, counting down.
CTTTTCCAATCCCATAATCTCTAACACCATTTTTGCTGCCGTGAATGCCCTCTTTTCCATAGAACTGAGTAGTATAAGTCACGACGAGCTTGGTCTTCAGGGTGCATTAGTTCTAATTTGGAAGTATAATTAGCAAGTCTGCTGTGCAAGGTCATATTTCAGAAATAATGTGTTATCATTAAATCTCTTCAAGCCAGACTTTCTTCCTCCATACATAACTGACCAGCAATTCTTTCCCATTGTTATGAACACGTGAATATTGCTAGGGAGCACAAGAAAACTTTCAAAGCTGTTGGCATTAAGGATTTCAGGCATTTCCCTTTTAAGGTAACACATAAAGGTGATGAACATCAGCTCTTTAATTTTTAGCATTTTAACAAAACTAGAAAAAGCAGAATAAAAGTGTTGGTGTCAGAAGTTTAGTTGGCTATTACTATAAAGCGCCTAATTCATCCTCTAATTATATTTAATAGAAAGCTAATCTTTAGACAAGTTAGTGGAGCTTTTAATGGACAAGTCACATCAACAGAGACTTGATGCATGAGTTTCACTTTTATGTCTCTTTCCTTGTCGTCTTCTGTAATCCTTCATCTCAAAATGGAGTTTTAAATATAATATAGCCAATATTACTTTTTAATACCTGTTATTTTACAGGTGGGATTTTTGTTGTTTCTTAAAAAATATCATACCAAAAGATTTCTGAAGACTTACTTTACATCCTACCTTTATGCTTTGAATAGAGAAAATGTTTTCTCTTTGAACACTCAAAATCTATGGGTTGGCTGAATTCAGGTTCATTTACGCTTTTTCACAGAACTGTCACGAAACTCTCCAGACTGCAACTTTTCAGTCAGTGCAACCCGAGAACATTTGCATGCCTCACACTACCTTAACTGCAGCAGCACTTGCTGTGTGGGGGTTCGTCTGTCTGTCTGTCTTGCTTTGTAAATAGATGGCAGCTGATTGGTTTGATCTAAACTGAGAGCTTCTGTTTCTGCTAATTTAGTAACTAGCAACTTCAGTTTTCTATCTAGACATTAATTTTCTTGGCAGGAGAGTCTGTCAGTGTGACCATTGTCAGACAACCATTCAGGTATGACAAGAGTAGCACTGCAACTTTGAAAGGCAAGTTAAAGGACCCCAGACTGCACTTTCACTGCTTACACTTGCATAGTGCATGATACAAAACTTTAAAAATAATACTTAACTTTTAAGTACATAACTTAATCAGAATGCTTATACTTCCTTAATAAACTAATAACACTAGTATCAGAAATATTTATTCATAAAATGGACATTAAGAGAATAGAATGAGCAAATTCAAACAATAAAAGAGTCATTATCCTTCCAACAGACATACACTGGTGGCTTTTGAAAAAATGCCATTTAATACCAAGTCATGACTTACTTTAACCATATCTCAGTAAAATAAAATCGACTCCAGATTTGAAAATGTGGAATTTTCTCATTATTTATCCAGGAAACAGAATCCCCTAATAATTACCTGAAGGAAATCACCATGGAAGGTTTACTCTGAGTTAGCGAACCCAAGGCATAATTTTGGAAATGAGACTGTCCCGCGGGCTTTTCTCTGCACTGAAAGGCGTGCCGCATGAGATGATGATGATAATTTGACAGCTGCATTTTTAGGGTGGAGACTCTGAGATAGAATTGCATGATGCTTTTCACTGTGTAACTGACTAGAAGGGTCACAGGACAAAAAACTATTACAAGGACATACAGGTTTAGATTTAGAACGACACAGTACCTCACACTTTTTGGAAAAACCCAGTGAATGGACAGAGAAATAGGGGTATGATTTTCTCTTAGGCCCTCAAAGTTATCTAAAAGAAGTACTATTTTAAAGTGTGTTGGGGCAGTCCACATCACTGGCAAACTTCATTTTTTAAATCCATATTTGGGGCAAAGAGTTCAGAGAAAAAAATAGCACATTTATTGTCTGGAGTCTGCTGGAGGTATAAATTATAGATTTTGAATACAAAATTTTCTTGCCTTCAAATAATAAACTAGTCATTTTTGAAACTCTGAACTTTGCAATGAAAAGAGCTGCTCTTTTTGCTTGAATTAGAAAACTGAAAGAGACTGGGGAGGGGAAATTTATCAATAATAATACAAACTATAAAAGTCAGAAAATTGATGCTCTTAAAAAATGTGTTATTGCAGAGAGTTATCATTTGGCATTAGTTATTTTTTCTTTTTTAATTTATTTACTTTTTTAGAGAGAAGAGAAGGGAGGGAGCAAAAGAGGGAGAAAAACATCAATGTATGGTTGCCTCTCATGCATTGCCCACTAAGGACCCGGCCTGCAACCCTGACTGGGAATCAAACCAGCAACCCTTTGGTTCACAGGCTGGTACTCAGTCCACTGAGCCACACCAGCCAGGGCTAGTTATTTTTTTCTATTTTCAGAATTTTATAAGCTTTCCTTTCCCCCAGATTTTCATATCATATACTGAGTTTTGTCCAGAAAGCAACCAGCCATGAACTATGAAAAATAAAGACATGTTTGTAAGAAGATACAAGATATAAGAAACATTGTACATAGGACAATGACACCTCAGTCCTCCTCAGAGTAGGCACCTTGGGACCTCATGCAGTTTTTCCAGTGTCTCTCACACTGTTCAAAAAAGTCCACAAAATCCTTTGTTGGAATCACCATCAGCTGCCCTAGCTTATTTCCTGAATCTCATTAATGGTCTGAAATCTCCTCCCTTGCAAAGGTGATTTTAGTTTTGGGAAGATCCAGAAGTCTTCATTGATTGCAGCCCGTACACGTTCCACATGCTCAGGCATTCTGCTCATTGCAGGCCTTCCAGAATGTGGATCACTTTCCACAGATTCTTGACCATCTTTTATAAGTGTCTGTGCCACACTTTTATCTGTGCCACACTCATTGGATTGTCCCCAAAACCCTTCTGAATCATCCAAATAGTTTCCTCAGAGGAATGTTCAAGCTTAATGCAAAATTTGATGCAGATTTGTTGCTCTACTTGCTCATTCATTTTGAATGCAATGGCCACACAGTACACATGCTCACTCAGTTGTATCTACTGCCCCCACTGACTAGCACAGTGAAGTCATCATTGTTCACACATGTGTGTTCCAGTCCACTCTCCTTGGCTGCCAGGTTACACTGATGTTGTGCTAACCATTCTCACTATATTAACAATGGCTGGACTCTTCTGGACAGATCTTTGTATATGTACTCTTCTTACAAGGCTAAGTGACAGAGATAATATAAGGTTTATTTAGGCTTTCATTTCTTACATTGATCTATGATACCCTCAGGTGAAAATGCTAACAATATGACTTTTAGATTTTTAGAGAAAACTATATTAGGTCTTATTTTAGACAGAATGATCCAGTTGACACTCAATATTTCATACGACAAGTGAAAAATAATTTACCAAAGCCAGCCTGCATATTTTCCCATGCTACCTTTCCTGCTTCTGTTCTACAGTGAAACTTAAAATTGATAGCTTTCTGAATTTTTTATATATCATTAGGCTTTGGGGACAGAAGTTCTGTTTTTAGCAAGTATGAGTTTCCCTCAGGCTGGATGGCTTCTTTGAGAGGTAGAAAAAGGTGACGAGTATGTTACTACCGCTTGTGGGTATTCTGCAATACAGCTCAGGAGGCAAGATTTTCTGTGACAGAACTTCCTTAGCTACTACACTGTGATGTTGGCATAGATCTTCCTCGATCGGACCTTGATAATCCTGCAGGCTGTGTCTTTTAGAAAAAAAATGAAAGAGTGTGGCAGTGAACAGAAGCAGTTGATTATGTCAGCTCCGTCTCTTGTCAGTGCTAGACAGGCAGCTCCGCGCCCGCCTCCCTGAGACTAGGCCAAAGGATAGACTGAATTACTGTAATAAACAAGGATTTCCTAACTTCTAAGTATTATTTAAGACTTCAGTCTCTAAGGGCCATTTTGTAAATATCAAAAGATCATCTCTTTGAAAACAAAGATATATAATTTTTTCAACTAATATTGATTAATTACCAAAAGAAAAGCACTTAATGAATAAAATATGTTTAAACCTTGGCTTCTCCACGTAATTGCTGTGTGAATTTGAGTTATTTGCTCCACGTCTCTGTGCCTCAATTTCTTTATCCATGTAATGGAAGTGATGATGGTAACTGCTTCTTCCTAATGTAACTGCAGGGATAAAAAAGACACGTGATTCTGCAGAACTTCGAACAGTGAGTAGTAGCTTGCAATGGCTCCATTAGTATTACATTACAATTATAATAATCAATACTTGAGGGATTTACACTTAAAATGATGACCAAAATTTTGCACTTAGTGTGTGTATGTGTGTGTTTGAACAGCTTTAAGAATTGATTTGTTGATATGACTTTAGATTTTTTATAGGGAGATATTAGCATTTCTTAATGAAATGTATAGCATGGCCCACATATAATCCTATGATGTGTTAAGAGTGCTAGCTAACACTATAGTGGTGATCAAATTGCAATATGTGTGTATCAAATTTTTACACTTTAATGTCATATGTCAATTATATCTCAATAAACATGCAGCTTATGATGCTTAAATTTCCATCAAAAAAGAAAATTAAATGTATAAAAGAGGAATAAAATTGTCTATTCATGGTCACTAAAACCTTAACATTGGTCCATGTGTTTGTTCACTTTATGATGAAAAATGGACCAAAGATCTTAGAATGAGCAGAGCTTCATATACACACCGATCTAGCAAATCTGTTCCTATGATGATTGTTACCATAAACTGAAAAGTTACCACGTGGTAGGCATATATCCTTGCTGCTACTTCAAATCTCCACCACTCTAGAATTTCTTTAAAAAGACATTTGTTAAATTTTGTATACTCTTTGCAAACCTATAGGCACAGTCAGGAACACCCATAGTAGATAGGAAGACCCTAATAAACATTAATTAAATAAAGTGATGTTTTTATATTTTTTTCTGATTGAAACAAATGGTTTTTCTTGGTTCCTCCCCCCGCCCCCGTCTTTCTTCTCTCAGTATCTGATAATGGCGACGACTTCCTTTACTATATAGGTCTCACCTCTTTACTTGCATTCGGCTGTTTCTTCTGCTCTCCTTGTATTTCTCTTTCTATTTGTTTGGTTCCTCTTTTCTTTCATAACAGAAATAGTTTCACAAAGTGCTCTCCTTAAATCTTTAATGCTCTCTTCTCTCATTAAAATTTACTATAAAATCTTTCATCTCTGTGGCTTCAACGAACACTTCTATACTCATAATTTAAAAATCTTTATCTTTCATTATAAACTCAGCCTTTTCTGATAGCCTTTCAGACTTAGAACAGAACATATGTATTTGGATCTGGAGCTGTCCTTTCAGGCTCAAAGTGCCTGGGCTCTTTGTTTTCCAAAACAAAGTGGAAGTCTGTCAGCTTAGTTTCAGCGCTATCTTCTGGCCAACCAGGTTGAAAACCACAAAGACATTGAGGACATGCCCCGACTTTTCTTGGTTAAAGACAAGCTGCCATCACTTACAATAGTTTCTTCTTTGACATGTTGCTGTCTTGCACTATCTCCTCTGATTCCAAGGTCGCCACCTGAGTAGAGACCTTTCAACTTGCATTATGAAAAATGACTCTGGCATTTCTACAATCTTCTGTAGAACCACCCCAAATTAATCTTTATGAAACACCACTTTCATTATGTTGCTCTCTAGTTGCTCCCTATGGTGCCCAGTATCACTTACCATCTTCAAAGCTCCCTCTAAATCATCCCATCATTTGTGCAAATACACTTTTCCACAACACACACCCTTGGTCTAATCACTGTTTCTGAAACTCCCACTTCCACACCCAGACTCAAACCCATGACAGAGAGACCATCTTTCTTCCATTGTCATTTGTGTAACAGTCACTAAGCCCAGATCACTGTCTCCTCCCTGTAGAGCCTCTGAAGTGAAATTATTTCATCTTCTTACTGTTCTCCTTTTTCTGTTTTCTGTACCACATTTAGAATGATTGTTGCCTAGTTGGGCACTTTTGACTTTTATAGTAATAATTGGTTAACCCACTCAAATTTTAAATGTCTTTTTAAAAATTCAGGCTTTGGGCTCTCTTTGTATGTTCAGAGTATTACCACAGTTTTATGAACTCCAGAGAGGCTCAATACATGCTTCTTGTTGATTTTTGTGAGATGTGGAAGTAATCACAAGTAGACTGTTAAAGTCCCATTCTCCTCACTGATCTGTAGTGCTACCTGTATCATACAAAACTCCTTATTTTTATGAGTCTCATCCTAGGTTCTCTATAATGTTATATTGTTCAGTACTGAGCAGTCATACTTATAACTTCATAATAAGTGTCAAATGGTTTTAATTGTGTATTTAATTAGAGATACTTTGGAACAGCAGTGTATTGTTTAGCTGAAGTTGATGGGCCTTAGCAAAACTTTTTTTTTAATTTGAACTTCTACTGTCTTTTTTTAGGAATTCTTTAGCTAGTCACACTGCTTTACACTTATGTACACATTTTAAGTACTTTCATTGAGTGCAGAGAGTATACAGAAAATCAGAGTATAACATTACATTTTCATACAAGGAAATTAATTTTTGTAATCACAATTCTAAACTGGCTTCAAAACTCCCCCACTTGCTGTGTGCATGCCCTATATAATCTCCAGGACTGTGAATGTGATGCGTTTCACTCCTCTGGTTGGGATGTATGTTGCAACTGACTAAGAAAGTAGTATCTCGGTTGGGCCTGACCTAAACATGTGAGCTCTTAAAGGGGACTGGACTCTTCCTGAAGACAGTTTCTGACACTAACACGTGAAGGATTTGGGGCTAAGCATAAGTAGGATGCAAGAGAGATCATTATTTCTGTCTTAAAAATGGGGGGATGGTGCATGGCAAGGAGCTTGGTGTTAGTCATATACACTTGGCTAATAGAATTCGTCCTCCACCATGTGAGCTTGAAAGAGGAACCTTAGTTCTGGACAAGACTGTAGTCCACACCTTGATTTTAGTTGTGGGAAACCTTAGGGAGAGACACATACAGTCATACATGGACTTCTGAACAACAGAATTATGAGCCAATACACAGGTGTTGTTTTAAACTACTAAGTCTGTGATAATGGAAAACGAATACATCACCCATTCTGATGATCAATATCCCCCATAAACATACATTCACAGAAACCTAGAATTCCCCATGATTTTCTTAATCCATTAAAGTGAGGCAAATGTTTAAGTTCTGCCGTAGCTATGCCTACTACCCCTTGAATTTTCTTTCTTATGAGTCCCAGTTCCATGCAGCTGACTTTACCCTTCAGGAGTCCATTTCTCATTTCTAGACAGAGAGGAATGCTAATAATGATGGAGGCAAACCGTATCCCCTCCTCCACTGAGCTCCCTACCAGAAAGTATCTCTAGCAATGAGAAAGGCACATGAAGAGATGACACCTCCAGAAAGACCATCATAATAGGAGTAGATACTCAGAGGTGCCTCAGAGAATCATTCAGTGTCAGGACACCATAAAGAACGCACAGTAGGGCCTGAGTGCTGTGGCTCGGTTGGGCATCATCTGTGAATTGAAAAGTCAGCAGCTGGATTTTTGCCTGTTTGGTCCCCTCTTGGGGGTTCATTGGAGAGACAACCAACTGACTGATGTTTCTATCTGTCTCTTTCTCTCTTCCTTCCCCTCCCCCTAAAATTAATTAATTAATTATCTTTTCTTAAAAAAAAGAAAGACAGCAAGATACAATCTTGAGCCCCATAAGTGATTTTATGTTTTCACCTTACTCTGCCCAGAATGGAAAATGCTGGATGGGCTCCACTTCAGCTTCCGCTGTTCACAATTTAAGTAGTCTGCTTCCTGTCTTTGTCACTCAGGTATCATCAGGATCATCAAAATTCAACCCCCTTTCCTGCACTATTTATACAACCTACCTCTCGAGCATGTTAGATCATAGAATGATATACTTTGTACACACGAGTCTCTCCTTTTCCTGTGTTACTAATGTTAATGCAATGCCCTCACATGGAACCTTGCGATCCAGCTAATCTTGCCCTTGGGCTTCATACCTTGTCTCTCATTTCTAAATTCCAAATGAAGGTCTTGATGAAGTGGTAAAACATTGAGAAGACATTGGATTTTCCACAATTTAGCTGCTATTTTAAACTCTCCTGCACTGTCAAGTGAGCAACTGTTCAGGTACTGAACAACTTTCAAAGATAATTAAAAGAGAAAAGAAAGCCAATAAACCTGTCAAATTATTTTTCCATAGGAAAATAAAAGGCTCTAATCCTTTTATAATGAATAACAACAAAATTAAATTCTATTCATTTCAATTTACTTTTTGAAAAAGCAAAATAAAATATTGGTTAGAAAAAAATATTTCATCAAGGCCCATGAGCCACAGCTAAACCAAACACTAATTCTCCAGCATATTTCTAATTAAACATGCAATTAAAATGTTCACTGCACTCGAAGGACTTCCATCCTCTTTAAATAGTTTCTTGTCCTACTTTTAAAGGCGAGGCATTACTTCCCGCGTCTCTCTTTAAAAATCTTTTATATTTTCTACATAATTTCTATAACAAACTTATTTCTCATTAAAATGTACCACTTCAGATATAAGAATGTTCCTTAAATGTTTAAAAAGCATCAGTTGGACATCTCTAAGTAACTGAGGTAAGTAAAAGAGCACAAAAAATTAGGTGAAAAAATTAGTGCTTTAAGAAAAACTTTGGTGTGGAACAAATAACGACATTGCTATATATATTTTTGATTTCTGTACAAATAGGCTTTATAATAGTCCAATGTTCCAACTCATTGTATCTCAATTATATATTACCTAATAAAAATGAAGCTTCACATATTTTTATGATTTCAAGTAATGCTTCTCTGTACCATGTCTTTAAATCATATATGTGATATATTTATATCACATGCATGCATATATACATCATATGTATATGCATACCCACTTTTAATAAGAATGTCTTAGTATGCTAAAATTGTCAAATTATGTGTAATATCTATGGAAAAGTGTTCATTTCAGACCACTTTTAAAAATTACTTCTGAGAAGAATCAGGTTCAATATGTAACGTAAGATGACTGACTCCTTAATTAAGTCTCTGAGTCTTCCACTTCATTTTATTCAGCTGAAAAAAAAAAACACAGTGACCAAGCCTTTTATTATTAGTGTTTTATAGTAAAATTTTACTATCTGAACCTACTGCTTAACTGTTTGTTTCTTTCCCAGTTTTGTGTTAAAAAAAATACACGAATGGTGATTCCTAGGAAAATGCCAAATCATTGGTGTTTTTTTTTTTTTGTCTCTCTCCTTGGAAGGCAGCTCTGGTGATTAAACTAGGCCAGTCTGAGTTTATGCATTTTAGATAAAAAGTGAAGAAGAAATACATGGGGAAAGAAAGATGCTTTTCTTTCACTGTGCTCCCCCCTGCACACATTTCCCTCATAGGTCATTAACCAATGTGTCACACTTGTGGGATTAAAAAATAGAAAGGACTGTTAACGTGAAATGGAAGGGACCTGGGCACTAACGTCCAGCAGTGCTGAAATCTGTCTACAGAGGACAGCAGGTAACAGCAACACCGGATAGGCAAGTCAATCATCACCATTCTTTCCTGCAACATACCACCCCACACCCGAAAAATTCATACATATATAAGCAAACCATTCAAAATGAAAACCACTTGTTAAACAGATTACAATGCCAAGAGAAAGCAGCATTTCTTTACAATTAGATATAATTTCACACTTAACTTTGCTACACTTTCAGATCACATTCTGTTGACTACAGATGGTGGTAGTGTTGATTTTTAATAGAAATTTATATTTCTCAATTATGTAGCTTAGACAAATAGCATTAAAACATAGCTTACTCTGCTAAATATGGTCCAGCAAGAGATACACAAATTGACTATTACATTGCAAAGCAAAGTTCTTACTTTTTTCATTGTTATTACACTAAGCAAAAATTGAAAAAGGGAATAAAATATTCTATTATGGTGTAGAAGTAAGTGCAAAGTAATCTTCCTGTGAAGGGAGCACATTAATCCAGTTAGTTAAGAGAAATGGTTATTTAATGAAGTTTCATACTGAAACCAGAAAAGTCCACTTATACTCTTTGGCAAAATATCACATTTGTATCTCAATTCCTTTTAGACAATAGACATAACTAACAGCCATAAGAGCACTTTTAGATTGTCTCATAAATATTAACTAATAAAATGCATTCCTCCATCTAAAATACTAAAGTTTACAATACTGTGAAATTGGCTATATATAATTATGATAAAGATATAAACGTTATAGTTAATACAGTGACAATTCATATCATTTATGTGACCGCCATAGTAGTTCTTGATTGAATTTTGAGGAAATGTGAATAAAATCAAACAAGTATCAGACGTTCTTGGAGATAAAGTTCTTTATTTGCTAAACTTGCATAGGACATGGCTGCAACTCATTAATGCCATAGCAATGTGTTTGCATTCTTTTTACAGAAGACGTGAGCCATTTTTAAGTTTAAAAAATATGTATATAGTACTCCTTTCCCCCATTTCTTCCACCCGTCAATTTCTTCCACTCTTCACCCAACCCACCCAACCCCAGACTCTGGTAATCACCAATCAGTTCTTTATGTCTATGGTCTTTTTCGTTTGTTTGTGTCTGCGGGCGAGGGGGGGTGGTGTCTTTTTAGACTCCACATAAAGAGGTGGGCAAAAGTAGGTTTACAGTTGTGAGCACAGAAAACACACAGGTTATGTTTATATTGTTATCTATTAATTATTTTATTATTTTCCATATTAACAACTGTGAAGCTACTTTTGCCCACCTCTGTAAATGGGATCATATGATGTTTGTCTTTTTCTGACTTATTTTACTTAGCCTGGGCTTTTGTTCTAACCATGCTGTCACTAATGGCAAGACTTCCTCTTTTTATGGCTGAATAATATCCCACTGTGTGCTTTTATACCACAGTGTGTTTATCCATTCATTTATTGATGGGCCCTTGGAGTGTTTCCATATCTTGGCTGTTATAAATGATGCCGCAGTGAATAGGGGTGCCGATACTCTTAAGAGTTAGTGTTTTCATTTCCTTCAGATAAACACTCAGAAGTAGAATTGCTAGAATCATATGGTAATTCTATTTTCAACTTGTTGAGGAACTGCCACACTGTCTTCACAGAAACAGCACTGATTTTCCTTCTCACCCAGAGAGTACGGGGGTCTTCTCTCTCCACATCCTCGCCAATACTTGCTATTTGCTGTCGTTTTGATAATAACCATTCCAATGGGTGTGCGATGATATCTCATTGTGGTTTTCAGTTGCAATGCCCTGATGATTTCGTGATGCTAAGTGTCATGTTATGTAGTTGTCGGTCATCTGTATGTCTTCTTTGGAAAATACATATTCAGATCATCTGCTCATTTTTAAATCAGGTGATGATTATGTTTCTGTTGTTGTTGCTGAGTTGTGTGAGTTATTTGTATATTTCACATATTAGTCCTACATTAAATGTATCTTTTGCAAATATTTTCTCCCATTCAGTAGGTTGCCTTTTTATTCTGCTGATGATTTCTTTTGCTGTGTGGAAGCTTTTAAGTTTGATGTAATCACTTGTTTACTTTTGTTTTTGTTGCTTTTGCTCTTGCTGTCAGATTCAAAAAGTTACCTCCAAGATTATGTCAAAATAGACATAATAGACTATTATTTTTTATTTAAAATCAGTGATTCAAACCTTGGAGTCTTGAATTTCATATTCCTAAACTTATAAAAATATTCAAAATAACTAATAGAAAAGGAGCTTGACAAACTTATCTTCCCATTTCTCTCCTGAGATTTAACATTTTCTATTAAGCAATGTTTAGTTAATTTTATAAGTTATTTGTCTAAAGAAATTGAGTCAATGCTTTTCTATTATGGCCAAATTACATTGGGTAATTTTAAACATTTCTTAGACTTGATCAATTTAAAATGTCTACTTCGTAAACCACTGGGATTTTACACCATGATATTATATGAAGATGTGTTTAATTAAAATAACAGGTTTTTTAATAAATAGCAGCTTTAAGGAATAATTCCTTGGGCTACAAAGAGAAATAGACAATGCTTTTTATTTTGATAATATTTATTATGGGAACTCTTTTTCCTGCATTAACTAGGGAAGGAAATACCTTGTTTGCTTCTACACAAGTTCCCAAGTGCAATATGTGTGCTAATTTTTACAGAGTATCTTTTTAAAGTGACATTTCCTTATGTTACATTTTCAATATGAATTCTGCTATGATTATTAAGAAAAAATTGGAATCTGTACAACATGTTGACTAATAAAATATTTTTATTCCACAACAAAATTACATTTTAAATATCTTTATCTTATATAAAATTTGATTAAAATGTCTATTTATAATTCTCAATTAAATTTTATTTGGTATCCACCCACACTAATCCGAGGCTTCTCAGCCTCAACACTGTTGACCTCTGGGACCAAATCACCCTTTGTCGAGGGGAGCCAACCTGTCCCTGTAAGATGCTCGGCAGCACCACTGGCCTTTACGGACCAGATGTCACAGCCGTGCATTACAAACACACATACAAAAAAGCACAAAATTATGCAATTTAAAACTGTGTTCAAATCTTGCCAATGTCCCCTGGTGAGCAAAATTGTGCCTGGTTGAGAAACGTTGCTTAAATATGTACTTTATACAATATTATACTTTAGGCTACAGCTAGTAAGTTTTATTTATTTGGACTATATAAACTATCAAAAATCCCCTATTTTAGCAACCAGATTTTATTGTCAGAAATAATAGAAAATTAATGACATATATATATGATATTTGGTAGAAAATAGGGTAATTATTTTACTAATTGATTTACTTAAATTTAATATAAAAAAGGAGATTTCAAAACATATTGCAATGGTAGTAGGTCTTCATGAATATACACTGTGAGGTTATGTATAACTGCAATAAACCAAATTAATATATATGAAAATGTATCTAATATTCATATCAAAAACAGTTGTATCCATTTGCTAGGTAAACAAAAATTTTAAATACTAACCATGACTTCTTAATAATAATTACTTTGCTCTCCGTTACACTATTTTGGGAAAGGAAGGGAAGTGGGGGTGGAAACAAAGACTAAATATACAAACAAAAATTTATGAGGAGGCAAAAACCATAAAGAAATAAATATTTTTATTTTTCCAGAGAGGTTGGTCATCTGCGCAGTTCTTTTTTTCAGAGTATTTTTTCTTTTTTTAAAGTATATTTTGTTGATTATACTATTACAGTTTTCCCAACTTTTCCTCCTTTATCCTCCACCCTGCACCCCCCAACTCACCAGCATTACCCCCTCACTTAGTTCATGTCCATGGGTTGTACTTATAAATTCTTTGAGTTCTCTGTTTCCTATACCATTTTTACCTCTCCCCATCTATTTTATGCCTACCAATTATGCTTTTTCTTCCCTGTACCTTCTCCCTCATTTTCCCCCTCCCCACTGAACTCCCACCATGTGATGTCAATTTCTCTGATTCTGTTCCTGTTCTAGTTGTTTGCTTAGTTTTTGTTTTCATTGTTTTTCTTTCCTTTATTTTTTTAGGTTCATTTGTTGATAATCGTGAGTTTGTTGTCATTTTACTATTCATGTTTTTTATCTTCCTTTTCTTAGATAAGTCCCTTTAACATTTCATATAATAATGGTTTGGTGATGATGAACTCCTTTAACTTGACCCTTTATCTGCCCTTCCGTTCTAAATGATAGCTTTTCTGGATAGAGTATTCTTGGATGTAGGTCCTTGCCTTTCATGATTTCAAATACTTCTTTCCAGCCCCTTCTTGCCCACGAGGTCTCTTTGGAGAAGTCAGCTGGTAGCCTTATGGGAACTCCTTTGTATGTAACTCTTTCCTTTCCTCTTGCTGTTTTTAAGATTCTCTCCTTATCTTTAATCTTGCGTAACTTAATGATGTTGCACCTTGGGGTGTTCCTCTTTGAGTCCAACTTCTTTGGACTCTCTGGGTTTCCTGGACTTCCTGGAAGTCTGTTTCCTTCAATAGATTGGGGAAGTTTTCCCTTCATTATTTTTTCTGCTTAAGATTGTAGGTCAAGGATAGCCTCTCCTAAAAGGAAGCCCAAGTTAGAGTAACTCTGAAAAAAAAAAAAAAGATTCTTTGCTTGATGGCCTCTTGTTTCCTTGATCATCATTAATGTGCCATACTATGTTTAAAGTTTAACAGATGAAAGAGTTACTGCTTTCTTAGAAAACGGAAGCAGGTTCCCCCCGACTGGGGGAGCAGGATCATGAATACATGTGATAACAAGAAGTGATTATCTTCCGATTACGCCGCTGTAATAGGAGTAGCTGTAACAACCCTGGCAGAACTATTCCAGAGGCCTCAATAGGAGCCACAGTGACGGCAGTCCTTAGGGTCATCCTCTAGAAGCAGGGCTGAAAAACAAGTGTGGAGATTTTATTGAGTCTCTACAGACAAAACTGTTTAAGACATCAGCCTGCAAAAGAAAGCAGCTGACCAGTGGCTTGGTATAAGATTCAAATAGAAAAGCAATAAAAGAGGCCTTGGAGCATGACTGACACTACTTTTAAGAACTGATAGTTTTCTGAGGAAGTTCCATACTGTTTTCCACAGTGGTCGCACCAGTCTGCAATCCCACCAACAGTGCACTAGGGTCCCTTTTCCTCCACAACCTCTCCAACACTTGTTGTCTGTTGTTTTATTTATGATGGCCATTCTGACTGGTGTGAAGTGGTATCTCATTGTGGTTTTAATTTGCATCTCTCTGAT